>VDFB02105785.1:187637054-187667796 GCA_007258455.2 Sequoia sempervirens | reverse complement strand
GCAGCAACAACCTTCATAGTCAATGAAACAAAATCCTCAGTCCCAACACGAGAGAAGTTGGAGATAGAATAAGAGAGATCAGAGTTGGATGCGAGCTCATCGTGATTGTTATGATCAACCTGCTCAGAGTTCTTAGTCGGCGTTTAGTGGAGGTGGTCTTCCAGGACCTAGTGCATCTCCAGCTGTTTAGGGATTCAGTAGAGGGATAGGATGTTTCACTTGTGGTCAACAGGGTCACTTTGCTCGTCAGTGCCCTTAGCAGGGCACTTCTGGTTTTAGTCAGAGGTCAACAGCTTTAGAGCTGACAGTAGGAGATGTAGGCATATTGCATAGGGTAGTTACTGCAGTGGATATCCGTCAGGCTGAGCATCTGGGTGTAGTTTGTCCTTCGGCTTCAAGAGTTGATCCTCGAGGATTGAGGTACTAAGTAGGCTAGGGTCTAGTTGGTTGTGAGGGAGCTCTATCCCTTGTGTTCGCAGGCTTCCAGGAGTAAGCCTAACCCTTGGGGGAGGATGTAGCACCCCTCCATTTTGGCTCTTTTGTTCAATAGTGTTCTTCTTTGTTATGTTGTTTTTGTTTATGCTGTGACTTTGGTACTTGGTTATTATTTGATTGCTAACTGTAACGTGATGTGAATGTTATATCTTGATGTGATGGTATTTTACTCTAATGTTATCATTATGGCATGCTTTGAATTAACTTAGTAGATATTTTAATTAATGATGCTTTATGCTTTTGAGTATATTATTGATGCTAGAATCGTCAGTTAGTAATTCTGTATTGGTGAAGAGGATGGGATTGTACCACTCGCTTGCGAGTGCCCTACGATTCCAAGATTTCCTCTTCATGTTGTGTTTGATCATATTATATATGCATGTTCGATATACTCTTTGTTTGCAGGTTGACAAGTACAGGACATCGACTCCACTAGGTTTATAGGTTTGAATGTGTCCATTGGCCAACGATATTTGATTGGGAGATAGTAGCTAGGTTTTTCGTGCCAAGTCATCACCCTAGTCATAGTGTGTCGCCGGGTTTTAGTTGGGTTAAGTTGGTTCTGTGTTGTTCATCTCTCCTTGTTTTCATTTAAATTGCAAGTTGAAAAAGGTAAATAAATGGATTTATGTATTTAAGTTGTTTATTAAATTTATCTGGTTATAATGTTATAAATGTTATTTAATTTAATTAATAAAATGATTTAATATTGGATTAGATTTATTTTATTGATTAATTAAATTAATTAGGTTGAAATGAATTAAGTTATCCATTTTGGGAATTAAAAGTGTTAATTTATTTTTGGAAATGGAAAATTTAAAAGTTGTAAATTCTTTTGAAAAGGAAATTTTAAAAAAAATCAAATGCTTTTGAAAATAAATTATTAAAGTTTTAAATTCCTGTTGAATAGAAATTTTAGATTTAAATTTTCAAATAAACAAAATATCTCCAAAATGTATAGTGGGAGTAATAACTATGGTGGATGGGATATTTTAGGTAAATTGCCTAAATTTGGGGAAGTTTTTCATTTTTGAAAGAAAATTGTTGTTAAAAGGAAAATGAAGGTATTCTTGTTTGGATTATGCATTGTTGGATTTGGGTAAAGATTTTGGAAAAGCTTTGGAAGAATTGGAAATTGTAGCTCAACTTCAATCTTCTTCTTCAAGTTTCCAACAGGTTCTTTCTTATTTGTGTTTATTGTTTTGAAATTTAGGATCTTCAATATTGAAAGCTTGTTTGTAATTTTTTTTTGAAAACCTTGTTAAAATCTTGAAAGAATTTAGATTTCTTGAAGAAAAATAATCTCTTGCAACAAAAAATTTGTCAAATGAGAGTTCAACAATAGAGAATGAGAATATGATAAAACAAAAAGGAAATTTGGAAAACCCCTTTGTTATATTTGAAATTTCTAGAATTTGAAATCAATAAAATTTTGTTCTTTCATGAAAATGGTTTGTTGTGGTGTTCTCTGTTAGGATAATTTCTTCAATTTAATTGTTTTATGGAGATTTTGGGTGTGTATATATATATACATATACACATTTATTTATTTATTATAGAAACTTCTGGGGAAAAAAATAAAATTTTGGAAAATGTTTCTTTTTAAAAAAAAAAATTCCTATTGAATTTTTTTTTTTTTGATATTACTGAACAAGGATTTTTTAAATTTATATTAAAAATTTTTGGGGTTTTTTGGGTGGGGGTTGTCCCCCCCACAACTGGCCCCATATGGAGGCGCTGGTTGTGGAGGCAGCACCTAGTGTTGCCCCCACAACAACAACCCCCATAAGGGGAAGCTGCGTGGGTAGCGCCCACCGCAGGGGGCAGGGTTTGACCCTGTGACCCCTGCGTGGGAAACAGGTAATGGTTTCCTTTTTCTTATTTATTTAAAAAATAAATATTCATATATTTATATATAATATATAATATATTATATATATATATTATATATATATATGATTAGTTATATATGTTTTATAATTTTTTTTTAAAATAAAGGTATATATACATATTATATATATGTTATATATTATTTTAAATATATTATATATATATATATATTGTATTTTCTTTTAAAATTGTCAAACTTTAGGTTATTAATGAGTTGAGATTTTAATTGAAAATATAAATAGTTATTTAAATAATGTTTTCAGGTTTAAATATATTTATATTTAAACACAATTATTTTTAGGATTATTTTATTATATAAGATTTATATATTGATGTTATAATGAAATGGTTTCAATGGGAAATGAGATTCTTATATTTAGATGTTATTAGGAAACTGAAATAGATCTCTAGATTTAAATTTATAATTGCTTGTCAAGTGCCCAAGTAGTTATTTAACAAGGGAATATTTTTTTTAGGGAAATAATTATCCATATTAAATGAAATGGAAATTGTAAGAAAATGATGTTACGGTAGTTTAAATGTTATTTGGTTGTAAACGAATTTATGTCAAGTCTAGTTGTCTTCATGTAATGTTTAATTGGAGAAATTATAGAGTTAAATGATTAGTTTGACTTGTTCTTATCTTATGAATAAAATTGTCTAGAATTAGAAGTATTTGAGAAAAATATTATGGTTGGATTGGATTTAAGAAATCTGAATATTAGAAGTATTGTTTTCTTGAGTTGCATTTAACTTGTGTGTTTCCTATTATGTTTGTTGGGCAAATGGGCTAATCGAGTTAGTAAGTCTTCCAAATGAGTTATCCTAGGTTGGGATGTTTTATGTAAGGGTTCAATTTGTGAATTTCCTTGGGTAATGAGTATAGTTGTATCCTGTTGTTTTACCTGATTTTCTCTAACGGGGATGGTTTGTGCCTCCTTGGGATTAGGAGTGGTTTATGTGGTTTGTGCCTCCTTTGGAAGGAGTGGATTATGTATTTTTGTTTCCTCCAGTGTTTGGAGTGAGTTTCCATTATTTGTTTCCACCTTGGATTGGAGTGGTTGTCTTATCTAGTTTACCCATTGAATTATGGTTTTGTACCGTGTGTGTTGTTGATAGGAGAGTGACTCTATGTGGGGGTCTGACACACAGAGGGGCGCCAGGGTAACTCACTTAGGGTTTAAGTAAGTGATAACTTAAAAAGAATTAATGAAAAAAATTCAGACTAATTAAGATAATGAATTCCTCTGTCATAACTCATGCGCTTATCAAGGCTTGAGATGAGACGAGAAGCACAATTTGTATGAGGGTCTGGCGGCTGGTAGAGGCAAGCCAGGGTAACCCAAGATGGGGGTTGGGTAGCCTAGGAAGGTTGAGCTAGGGTAACTCATAGAAAATGATGTGTGACACTCTCTCTATGTCAACCAGAAGTCAGTTTGTTGTATTGCGTAGATGATCATTGTTCTCTGGAAGCATTGCAACCATTGTGTTAAGTGGTATTGTGTTTGTATTTGATTCAGTTCAGTTATGTATTAGCTTGTGTCTAGAGGTAGATGGTCTTGTATAGGAATTCCTTGTTACTATCTCCTAGCATGGGGGGTGAGCCTTCTGGTATCACATGGTTGGGTGGAACATACACCTTAATCTATTGGGTCATCTTCTTGTTCATGTGGACGAGATTTCTAGTTGGAGAGCTCGTGGGATCTAGATTCTTTTCATGCTTTATTCATTTCAGTTGATATTGTATTTTATTACCCATCATTTATTATCGAGGTGGAAGATGTAATTTATAACCATGCTTATTATATTTACCTCATTCGGGGAATGAGTGTTGTAATCTTATTATTGAATGATTGTTATTGAAATCTTGTGGTATCTCTTATTCTTGATGCAATTTATCATGTATGGAATGTATGTGTTTCTTAATTCGTTAAGTAATTAAATGCTATGGTTTCAATTCATGTTTCTTGTTTGGGTTTTAAAGTAACCTCAATCTTGTAACCTTAGAGGTTGTTGCAATGGGTAGTGAGCTTGCACGTTAATTGTACTTAATCAAAAAATAATAATTAGTACGTTTGTGTAGTAGATTGCAACTTCCTGTAGGGTTGTGTGGCGTGGTGTTACAAATTTTAATTTGCTTTCAGATAAGATATCTTCAAATGAAATATTATTGAAAAGAGAAGCTTCATCCATCTCCATCATATTTTCCATACCATACTAGTCCAAAAAAATTATATTAGTACTAGGTTCAGTTTGTTCTTGTACCTATACATCACCTTGATCATCAATATTTTCTGTGGGTTGTTGTTATATAGATGTTCCTTCATCCACTTTTCTCTTTCTTTGTCTTACTCGTGTTCGATCATACTTCCTCAATCTAGTCCTTGGATTTTCCATCACAAATTGCACTCAAATCTGAATTCGTGCCTACATACAAATTTTTGCACACATGAGCTTTCCATGAAACATGTACAGGTAATATATCATAAATATTTTAAAAAATTTGTAACTAGATGCAAAACATAAACATAAAATATTTAAAAAAAAATCTTTAATAAACATAAACATGCAAAACATAAAATATTTTTAATTGAATAATACATACATGTGTATAAAATTCTATATAATTCTCAAATAAAATTATATATAATTCTCAAATAAATAAATAAAAAATAAACTTCTTGATAATGATATCTTTGATGTTTTTAGTATAAATTTACAAATTTCATAATTATGCTAATTTTATGTATATATATTGGAAGTAAAAGTAAAGGCAAAGGTAAATTTAATAAAACATAGGTATTTAAGGAGGACATGTAAGAACAAGAATGGAAGAACATAGAATTGGTGATCAATAATAATGAAATCTAAGAATTTAAATAGTGAAAACAACAAATGCATTCATATTCAAACAATTTTTAAATAAATAAAATAATTGTTCAATAAATAATGTAAATAAAATAAAATAATCTTCTTTCTATATAATTCTTTATAAATATATTTTTACAAATATTTCTTTGTTGTTAATATTTTAATAAAAAAAATAGTGATAACAAACTTCAAATGCATTTTTCATAAAACCATAATCAATTAAATAAGTTGAAGATCAATACATACCTTAAAAATAGCTCTCCTATTGTGCAAATGCCTTTTCTTTTGGCAAAATAAGTCTTCTAAATTTATGAAATTATAAACCTTCTAAAATGTCAAAATAAACCTTCTTTAATTGAAAATAGTTGAATATTTCAAAATATCTATTATTTTTGAATTTTCTTAAGTTGAGAAATTAGAAAGAAATTTTTCTTTTTTTATTTCAGTCATTTTCGGTCGAGTTCTTATCGGCTGGTGGGTTTTCAGCAGATTAATTTCCAGCTGAGCCAGTACTGGCCGAGAAGGTTTCGGCTGAAACCCTCTTGGCCGAAATTGTCTATTTGGCATCCTACATGGCAACCAACTCATCATTTCTCATAATTTCTGAAACATTCATCTTTGACAAAGTATTTCTCTAGTTAGATTGATCTTTTTGCAAAAAATAAAAATACCTTTTTGTAGAGCTCGAAGTGTAGAATCCAGATATATAATTTTTATAATATTTTGATTAGTTTTAATATATTTTATTTTTAAAATAATGCAAGTAGGTTTTAAAAATAAAAAAAGAGGTTGATTAGATATTAAAAAAAATAGTAAAACTTATTAAAATGTTTTAAATCTATGTTTTGTTTTTTGAAAATGATTAAAAAAATTAAAATTAGTTTACGGCCTGTGAAAACTGTCAAATTCTGACATGTTTGACTTTAAAACATTATTACGAGAAAATATACATCAAAATGTGATTTTTTTTTCCATGCACAAGATATTGAAGTTACCTATTTGGAAAAAAAAGGGATAAATGAAGTTTTTTCAATTTGTTTCTTGATGGCCGTGAAGTCACTCTTTTATAAATTTTAGCATTCAAAATTTGTTCTTAAATTGATAAAAACATAATGAAAACATTTTTTTTTAAATTTAAAAATTATAGGAATAAACTACATCAAAAGTTCTACATTTCATTAGTTTACACCATTTTGAAATTCAAAACATAAAGACTACTTTTATGTGGTCGAAGTTCAATTTTTTTTTTGTTGTTGGTCGATTCCTTTATAAAGTGTGACATAGGTTTGTGCTTACCCATACCGATTACATTTGATCCTAATTACTAACACCATTTCATCCTAATCATCTCCTTTGTTAATCATTTAATTGAATAATTCACTTTATTTAATTAAATCTCTAATGTCATTCCATTAAATTAAATAAATTAATCTTTATTTGATTTAATCTAATATCATCTACTTTTAATTAAATAAATCAAAATCTTTATTTAATTAAGTCTAAATCATATTTCTCTCATTTTGATTTAAATTAATCCAAAAGTCTAAGTCAAAATGGTCAAATCAACTAATTTCCTTTTAAATTAATCAAATCTTGATTAATTTAATCTTAATCACCTAAATCCTCTAGATTTTGCAACTTGCTCATGAAAATCATTTCAATTGATTTATTAAATCCTCAATTACTTTTAAAAAGGCATCAATGTTAGAGTATTCTCCAAATTTGAAAATCCCTCCAAAAGGGTTTGTACATCCAACAAGGCATTTAAACCTCTTACATGTCTTTTTTCCTTGAGCCAAGTGGCATTAACTTCATTTTCTCCTCCCTTCAACATGTCATCTCATCAATTTTGAAATTCCACCTAATTGCATTGAATTGCACAATGACCAAAATGTGCTCCACCTTTGTCCACTCACATGTTGACAAGTGGCACTTGATCATTGGTTGGTGTTTGATCCCACATTCATCCCTTTTTCCTCATTCTCTATCACTCTCATCTATAAATAAGAGGCTCTCTTTAGGATTTTGGATCCACAACTTCATGCTAAGACATTAGCTTCATATTTTGAATTTGTTCATCCATTTTCAAGTTTCCTAGCTAGGTTATGCAGGAATTTATCCAAGGAAGCATCAAATCTTCATCAAGTCATCACAAAGCTTACAAGGGATTGGGAAAGGGCCATTTTCCACATCAAAATGGCACCAATTTCCCCATGGGATTGAGAGTTTGCTTGCATTGAATAGGATTCAATAGCTTTCTTTGTTGTGTTCTTCATTTATTTCCTATTTTGTGCATTTCAAATGAATCTAATGGGGAATGTTGATTTAACTTGCATATTGATCTAATTGTGTGTTTTTTTGTTGTGTTTGTGTAGGTCTATAATCAAAATTCACATTTTCACGCTAGAAGGAGGGTGAATTTGAAGAAATTAACACGTTTTCGTGAAAATTTTGTTATTTTCTTAACATTTTTGTGCCTACAAGAAATTGTGTCACTATCATTCCAACGGATGTATACAATGACACTACCATTCTAGTGGTGCCATACAACAATGTTGCAAACTCCAAACTCCATCACTGAGGTCTTCCTACCCAAAAATTTAAATCTCAAACTGTGACGCTGGACTCATTTTTCAAATGACCAGTCAACTAAACTCCAAACTACGTCGCTTGCCAAAATTGTGCCACAATTGCACTCACTGGTTTGTTGTAGAGCACCACTATTAGTCCCAGCGGTGCCATATAGTGCTTTTGGCCTCTTCAACTTGCGTCGTTAGAGTTGGGTAAAAGGCACTAATTAGTTTAATTTTAACATGTGTCTTTTCATTTTGTTTGATTTTGTCTACTAATTGGTTTTTGACCCCTATTTTTGTAGCTTTGACTAGTTTTTGTAGGTTGGCTTGATCAAAGGTGAAGGAAGGAAACAAAGACAAAGGCTTCTATGCCATCATCATTTCATTGTATCAAGTGATTTTAAACACTGTGGGGAGAAATTATAATCCCTTCTCTAAGGATTTGCTATCTTTCATGCTCTTTAGGACTCAATAGATTTCAATTAGGGTTTAAAAGAACAAGACAAAAGGATTAAAAAGAACCTTAGGAAACTTACTAGATTGTGTTTAAGGTTTAACAATTGAACAAGCAACTTTCACTTTTCCTTTTGGTGCTTAAAAAGAATCCAATTATTGTTTTGAGGGATTAAAATGAACATGTGCTTCTATGTTTTGTAATCTCTTATCCAAAGTAATATCATAAAAAAAGACGTATGCACTTCTCTCGTGCCTCACGATGATCTTGAGAATCAAAAGGATTTTTTGTGATATTAAGTTGTATAAGTGATTACCTCCACACTTCAATTTGAATTCTTAAAATTGAACAAAATCTTGTGAGTGTGAGTGGAGTATATCGCGTGTGTTCTCTCTTTGTTTCTCAACAAAGATTGATTGAACTACGGATGTGCTTGCTCACTTTTTTTTAATCTCTAGAGGGTTTGCTTTGTGGGAAAAAGTAATCACCCAAGGGAACGACCCAACCGGGAACACGCTAACCCAGGATATAAGTGTAGGTACTTGAGGAAAGTTCAAGTATCACGAGGATTGTTTCAACATGAAGGGAAACAATGGTCTCTTTCTGTATGGATGATCCCCCACAAACGAAATGCCTATACTAGAACCTTTTGTTTAAAATACCAAAATCCTTAATCTATTTGTTGGTGCAAGAGGTTGGACCTCTAAAGCCGCCCCACATTTTTTACGGCTTTTTGTAGAGATGAAAAGTATGCCATGGGAGTTTCATGGGTACTAATGCTTGGTTGACCCAAGAAGAGTGTGTCGTGGAGGGGAGTCAGTGTGGTCAAGCATCTAATCATCCACTAAGAGTAGGTGTAGCTAGATTTATCCAAGTTGGGATTCAAAAAATATTGTCTCAATATCCATAGGGTTATGCATGTTCTTAGAACCAAAACACTTTGCTTGGATCTTAAACATTGGAAAACCAGCATTCAAACATGATCATCAAATTTTAAACCCTTTAGGGAGAAAATATCATTGACACAATTCAAGTGTTATTTCTTGTCCTAAGGATTCTATCCTTAGAGGCTTCTAAAAACTTGAGTTTACATCTCAATTTGCTCACTAAAGTCAACAATAGGAGACTTTTTCCTTAATTTCCTTGATTTCCACATAATGTACTTTGTGGGATGAGAAGAAATTGGGACATTGAAAATTTAGTTTGAAAACCTAATCAAGAATTATTTTTGGTAAAAGGAACTCATTAAGAAAAGATAAGAAATAATTGGACTCCACACATGTGCTCTTCCAAATGATTTCCCAAAAGATCAAAATCCAGAAACCAAAGATCAAAGGTCTTAGTGAAAAGGCCAACAAGAAAAGATTGTCTATGCTTTATGAATTTAGAGAAAGATTGGCCTTCAACTTTTACAAACGTGCATCAAGGAACAATCCAAATTTGTATTCATTTTACTATTTCCAAAATCCAAGTCTCTTTCAAAGGTTTGAGTATCTCACATAGGAAGTATTAGCATGTTCTTCAACACCTTGGTCTAGTAAAACAAGTCTCTCTAAGTCTCTTAGGATCAAAATCAAAACTTTCATCCATCCTTCAAACACCAAAATAAAAATCACCTCACAAACAACTCTTGGAAATCTTGAAAAAAAAAAATCCTCTATGCTAAACTTTGGGAAAATCCTTTGAAATAAAAATCCAAATCATCTTATTTTACTAGGTGTGTGTAGATGAATCCTTCTTTACACACTTAAGCCAAATTATCATCTTGTGAACAAATTTACTCTAGGAAAAAATCCAACCTATTAGAGTTCATAAGTTCATTATCCAAAACTAAATCAAAATCAAGATCAAATCAAATCAATCCAAAATCAAAATCCCAAATCAAATTAAGCATCAAAGAAACCAAAGTCATAAAGTTTAGTATCCTCTTCAAGGTTTCCTAAGGGTTCCAATCATCCACCAATCCTCCATCACCATCATCATCCCTTTGATCCTCAATATCTTAGACTTTATTTTTTCACCTAAAGATTAGATCAATCCAAAGAATTAGAGGTTCATCTCTTACATTCTTGAAAATTGATCCCTATTTTATGGTTCAAACTAGATCTCAACACAAGAAGAGCATGGAAACCAACATAGAAACATAAACTTCAAGTGACTTGAGTCAAACCACCACTGAAATCAATCTTGTTGGGTCTAGCAACCCCATGCTAAATTTTCCTCCACTTCCACAAGATCATCAAGAGGAAGGTGTCCAAGTGGATGATCTCACCAACAACATTTTAGGGATGACTCAAGATGAGATTATTGAAATGGTTCAAAATCTTGTAACACATAAAATCATCGTCATGATGAAACTCAATCCCTCACAATATATGCTTGAATTAGCAAAAGGAGCTAAACTCCCTTTTGACTATGATTCAAGCACCCTTGTGGAGAAGCCTCTTGGGATCATGCCCCCAATATCATCCACACCTCCATTTCAAAGCATTCTTCCAATCACATCATCCATTGCTCCAACTCAACCTATTGTTAACAAGGGGAGCTCATTTCTTCATGCACTACAAACAAACCCCCTTGTGAACAACCAATATTTGGATGCAAACACTATCTTGGGTCAATTCGTTCCTCAAAATCTGCAACACCCATATGTTCTGCTTACCATTCAAGACCCCAATGACCCATCACCATATTTTCATGCAACACCTCTCAACACACAAACCTCTTTCCCTATGACTTTGAAAGGAGGAGGTGGGATATTTGGACCAAGGGGCATCTTTGACCCCTCATCATCATCATTTCCATAAGGGAACACACCACCCCTTTTTCCACCATTTACGCCTTTTCCATTAACATCCACAACACCTCTTGATTTAGGGCTACCTCCTTTACCACCACTTAATAAAAAAATCAAAACATCCCCTCGATCATCAATCAGAACATCATACGAAAGCCTCCACTCTTACCACCAATATCACAAGAACAGGTGCCAACCATCCAAGCAACCCAATAAATCACTACACCATCCATAAATGTGGTCTCTCAAGGACCAAGCATATCAATTGCACCATCTACCACACAATTCTCCACCATCAATATGATGGTACCTCCCATCATGACAACAAACACCATTCCAAATCCACCACCAAGACCAAATGTGGCCAATCAATATATCATAATGTTGCAAGTAGCACATTAGGCCTATCAAAATGCATATCAACAATTTCAAGCACAACAAACCCAAAACATGCAAGCTGCACAACAAGTTGCTCAACAAGCACAAGTAGTAGAAGTCGCACAACAAACAATGCAAGTAGCTCAAGCCGCACAACAAGCACAACAAGCATAGCAGGTTGCTCAAGCCCAAGCCTTATTACAACAACAACAAGCTGCCCAAGTTTCCCAAGCTGTGCATGTAGCCCAAGTTGGTCAAGCCGCACAAGCTGCATAGGCTTCATAGGCTACCCAACAAGCATAAGCTTAAGCTCAAGCCCAATACCAAGCTCAATACTAGGCACAACTTAAAGCAGCCCAATAACAAGCCTTGCAGTAGTACCAAGCACATCAAGAAGTAGCATTACTAGCCCAACAACAAGCATTGTTGGCATAGCAACAACAAGACCAACAACAAGTGTTGTTGGCACAACAATAGCAGGACCACCAACAAGCATTGTTGGTGCAGTAGCAAATGGAGGCATATCAAAAAAGCTTGCAACAAACTCCCACCAACATACCCAACACTCCACCCATTACTCGAACAAATCTTCCACTTCAAAACACGTTCACTCCACCCCCTAATCTATAAGACGACGTGACAACACAAATCAAATTGCTTTCTTAGCAAGTGTTGGATCTCCAATCGGGGAAAATCACAAAAATACCAAGTAACTTGTGTCCCTATCCATTCGATAGGAGACTTGCAATGGTACAATTCCCAAAGGAGTTTGAAGTCCCTAAATTCAACAAATATTGTGGGATAGGAAACCCTGAAGATCACATCAGGTAATTTCAAGTAAATTGAATGGAGGCTGCATATGATGATACATATCTGATGTAGCTATTTCCTCAAAGTTTGGTTGGTTCTACCATGGAGTGGTTCTCTTGTCTCCCTCCTGGCATCAAAAAGTTCCAAGAGATTATAGACTCATTCATAAAAAACTATGCCTTCAATATCAGTATGGATGTTAGTCTAGAATAATTATATGCCCTTAAACAAGCTAAAGGAGAATCGTTTGGTTCCTTCTTGGAACGATGGTGATCCAAGGCCAATAGGAGAAAATGGTCCATGTTGGAGGAACAACAAGTTTGCACCATCATTACTAATCTTGAGAAAACCTTGGCATTTCATCTTAAGATGCAATGTATCACTACTTATGACCAACTGATCCCCAAGGTGCTCAACATCGAATGAGCCCTTATTGCACAAGGAGGAGCACCCACATATCAAGAAAATCAAGAAAATCACCCATCCACTAGCTATAATGAGAAGCCTCGCATGTGGGCAAGAAAAAAAAAGGTCAAAAATGATGGTGTGGTGGATGCTAAGGTTGTAATCAGTTCTCCAAAATAGAATACCCAAACCTACCAACAACAACAAAACAACAATTGAAACAACACGCAGGCTAACGTGGTCTCACAAAAACCACCCAACAATCAAGTCAACAACTTGAACAATCAAGGGCAACCACCTCCCCTATGAAACAAAAATCCTCCTAAGTGAAAGTACACTGCCCTTGGGGAACCAATTGAAGCAGTCACGAAGAAATTGATAAACAAAAATCTCATCAAAATTCCCACTTATGAGAACTATTAGGAACCCCAAGTGAAACCACTATGGTACAATGAGAATCAACTTTGTGATTTTCACAAAATTAAGGGGCACACCATTGCCAGTTGCATGAGGTTGAAAAATATTATCCAAGACCTCATTGATGACAAAATCATAAATGTTGAGCAACCAGCTAGAAATCAAGACTTAAAAATATACATGAATCAGATGCCAAATCATAACCAAGGGAAAATTCATGGAAAACAAAAGTATGCCAATGTGAACCATGTGTATGATCATGTTGTTGCATCTCTAGATGAAATGGTCACTACCATTAATATCAAGGGAAAAGTTGATTGTTGAGTCACCACACGTGGTGGAAAAGTCACCATTGTTGGACCATCACAACCACCTAGAGCATCCACCTCAAATCCGAAATCTGTTCCTAATGGCTACAATGTCCTAGACTAGCTGAAAAGAACCCTCGCTTAGATCTCCATCATGGAGTTGCTGAAGATATCAACCTCACATAGAAAAATCCTAGAGGAAGCATTGGCTTCATCCACCATCTCCATGGATCGAGATGCTAACCAATTCTTGGCTATGGTCAGAAATATCACCACCCCAAGCCTTCTAACATTCTTCGATCAAGATTTCCCCTCCCAACCATCTCACAATTGTGCTCTTCACCTTGAAGTCCCAGTTCATAAAAACAAAGTCAAAAGGGTCCTGGTGGATGGGGGTGCAAGTCTTAACATTTTTTCCCTCAAATTAATAAAGAATCTAGGATTCTCAGAGGATGCCATTGAAAAGGATAAGGGCATCACAATCAGAGCTTATGATGATCAGGAAAGAATGTCTCAAGGCACTATCTAACTCCCTATTCAAGTAGGGCCAGTCATTATGGAAACAACATGCCAGGTCCTTGACCTTGATTTACCTTATAACATTCTCCTGAGGCATCCATGGATCCATGGGATGCAAGCAGTCACTTCCACCTTTCACCAGTACATCAAGTTCCCATACCAAAATCAAGAGGTCACAATTCATGGTGATCCTGAGCCCTTTTCCTACTGCAAGAGCCCAGAAGCAAAATATTATAAAATCCTCCAAGTTTCAAAAAATGATGAAGGCCCCACCACTCCATATATAGACCCAACTACATTGGCCTCCACTTCTGAGAAAAAGACACCCACCATCCCTAACATATTTGAAATCAAGGTCATTATCTAGGAAAATGGGTGTGGGGATTATAGAATGACAAAAAATAATTTTGTCATAGGAGAGTTACCTCAATCTCCTAGGACTCATGGGCAACCCCAACCAGCTAAAACATCATCCCATACCTTCAAAGTAGACCCCTCTAGATTCAGGTCTTGGGGAGATTTGAGTCAGGAAATAGTAGATGAAAGAGACGTATCCAGTCTTTTATATCAAGAGGAAAGGCTCGTGCCTGATCTTCTAATGGATGAAAGCAGAAAAGGTCTAAAAATGATGCTCAATATGGGCTATGACAAAAGCAAGAAACTAGGGTAGAATGACAATGGCTCTTTTGAACCCCTTGTCACTGAGAAGTGAATAAAAAATATTGGTCTTGGATGTACCCCTCCAAAGGTAACCATACTTGGAAAAGGTGCCTCAGTTAAGAAGGTCAAAACTCCCCCTCAACAATCATCATCCATCTTTCAACTACCCATATCCACAGGTCGAGTCATAAACAACTTTACCTTTGACATTATTGATGTATGTAGTAGTGATGAGGATCCTATAACTGACTTACCTATGCTTTTCGAAGACTCCTCCCTGCTCATGATTAGTACCTTATCTTTTGAGACCAATGACCATCAAACCCATGAAATAAACCTAGTTTACTCCCAACTCATCAATTACAATGAACGGGGACCACCAATTCTGGACACTTTTGAAAATGATGAGGTGCTCTCAAAATTCATGGGACTACAGGATATGGTACCTTATGGAGATCACAAGGCCGAGTTTGACATCATACTAGACACACAAGTCTATTATGGGGAAAAAATTGAATCCTTTAGTCGCAAAAGTGAAAATCTAAGAATAATCTCTAGGTCTTTGAGTGAAAACCATATTGTGGCACTCTTTGACCAAAAAATAATAAAAATAAAGGATGCATTCAACGGTGAAAACCCCTCTAAGGTGTCAAAGGATGAAGGATTCAATATTCCTATCAGTACAATTCATCAAGAGAAGTCAGTAGCATTAGTCGAGAAGTGCAATCCAGTCAACTTAGGAACAAAGGAGCAACCACACAATATTTTATCTAGAGTCACTTCTCACAGAAGAATAGGAACTTGTTGTTGTGTTCCTACAAGAAAGTGTTGTGCCTATAGCACACACACCCCATTTGAAATGGGGACCCTCTCTTTTCACTTTGTTGGGTCGCTTTGTCGCTGCCTCATTTTGCATGCCCCCTATCTTTGAGTCCTAAGTGGTCAAAGAATCTAGGAAGAGTCACTTTGAGTTGACCATGTTTTGTTACCCTCAAATTTTTGAGGCCTTTGGCCTTTGCAGGATTTCCCTAGCTATTTTCCTTCATGTTTTAAAACTAATGTCCTCTATGCAATGTAGGTCAATCCTCATGGGCCACTCCATGCAGAATTTCTTGTCTCTCTTAATGTTTCAAATGGCCTTAATGTGACATCCTCCTGCCCTGCGAGACCCACATCACCTTTTGTTGTTTTCACCGTCGAACGCCCGAATGACTAACTCTTGATTGTTGTCCGCTTAGTGGACTCCCCCACTCCCATTGCCATTTTCAAAATTCCCATTCACCAAATTTTTCCTTCACCATACCAAGATTAATGAGGGGCATTAAATGTGTTAAAATCTATAAATATCTCATTTCGACTTGTCATTTTCATCTATTAGAAGTTCAAAAACTAGTCAGAGCCCCTGCCTTCGCCACCATCACGCCTAACGAGCTCTGTCGCTGATTCAAATTCCTCACCTACAGTATCTTCATCATTTTCATCATGGTTTTTAGGTCGGTCCTCCATCGCCACTTGTCTTTTGAGTTTTTTTTATTTTCTTGAAAATTTATTAAAATCTAAAGGAACACTTGAAATCTAGTTGGAGCACCCCCGGGCGATCAAAACTTATATTTTAGAATTTTGAAATTCATTGAAGATCACCCATGATGCACGCATGAAACTTGGACTTCTCATGACCGTTCTTCAACCAAGACTATCATACCTTGTGGGCCCGCAATACACCTAGCACCATTTTTTTCCCTTAAAACACCAAATTTCAAAATTGACCTCCAACCTCATCGGGTCCAATTTTGCGAATCTTCGCCTTGCCTCCACCACCGTTTAAAAAAAACTCAAAATGACAAGGCTCTAAGATCATTTCGATGGTTGGGCTTTACCCTGGTCATTTCCGTCTGATTTCCTTATGCAGAATGATTGGTTGATGATCCCTCTCGTGGGTCACCCGTTGCGAGCTTCCATTGGGTGACCGACGTTTCAAATGTCGAACTTGTCCCATCCTTCTGATCAATGGACCCCATAGCCCTAATCATCGTCCAAACTTAGAACAAAGCAACTAATTTTCCTATGGACTATCCTTTGTAGAGTTTCATCATCTTTTTGTTGCCGTGTGAATAACCCTTCCAAACGGAAAAACCCTAAGTTCTGATTGATGCGCGGGTCCTAATCCTGCCATTGCCGCCCAATCCTCTATGCTGAAGATAACTAAGTGTTGGTTCTTTTGCAGGCCTTGCCCTACAGACTTCCATCCGTGGGATGTTGTAGCCAGTCCACCCTTCCAAAACGGCCTCAGGTGACCAACCCCTCGCCCTATGGATCCTACAGTTGCCACCTCTGTCTAAGTCCACATTCGAAATGACCAAGTGTTGAGCTTCAGGCAGGCCACACCTTACAGATAGATGTCTGTGGAGTTCTATCCTATTGTCGTTGCCTCAAAATGGACATTGACCTCTGAGGACCTATTGTGCGGGATCTGACCTCGTCGTTTCCCTTTGATCATCCACTAACAAACGAAGCAATGTTTAACCCTCTTGTGGACCCGATGGTGTGGACTTCTGTCTCACCTCCGCCATTCCAAACGGCTAACATGCAACACCTCCCTGCACCTTCTATCCCACATTCCTCCATGCGGCTTAAAATTTAGCGATAGAGTGATACCGTCTGCTAAGGCCGTAGGTCCTGCATGACAGAAAGTTGATTGCAGGACACCACCTTGTCCGTGCCATTTTCAATGACGAAGCGTCAAACAACCAAGCCATCCTCTACCTCCACATTCCTTGAGTTTGCTTGCCCAAATGAGGAACTTAACATTTCCAAATCCTCAAGATGGACTTGACCCACATGCCAAAATTGTGTGACCTTAGTGGGCTCCACCTTGTGACCAAATCTTGGTGTGGGTGGAACCATGTGGGGGTCTGCACCCTAATTGTTGTATGTCCACTACTGCCTTCAAAATGGCTACAAGCCTAGGGAAGTCTGTACCCCTGGGCCTACAATGCCATAACTTCCCCAAATGAGTAGCTAACAATGGTCTGAAAGATATGATAGGATCTTTAAGTGATGAATTATCTAATTTTGGCTAATGTTCCTCATGTTTTTATGCTTGAATGTGTTTACTGCTCTCTTGCCCGCAAGATATATGGAACCAGGTGTAGGACCTTCAGAGGTGGCCATGGAAAAGGAAAAGGGAAAGAAGTCAGCTAAAGCACCCCGGGGAAGGAAGATAAAGACCAAATGAAGTACAAGTTGCAAGGGGAACCCCTCAATTCTAGGGTCACCACAGATTGGAGAGAGATCTTAGATACTAATCTGGGACATTAGTTCAAGCAAAGGGTCTAAATCAACCCCACCATAGAAAATTCCAAAAGGATTAGAAGCAATGGGTTGACTAATGCTGTTGGGTTCCTACTTGCCCTTATAACTCCTGAGCTTGTAATGGCCTGTAGAGAGGCATACCAGGAGGACACAAAGAGAATAATGGACAAAGATGGGAATATATTAGCTGATTTGCCTACCAAATCAATAGGGAAAACTTTCCATATCCCTACCTTTAGTGAAATGGAGGAAACATCCAAAGAGTATGCTATTTATTTATGGAATGTTGATCCCCTCAAATGAAAGAAGCTCATCAATCAGTACTAGCTTAAGGAGAAGAGGGGTAGTGCAAAAAAATTTCCCCAAGAATTCTTCTGAAGTGACTTCTATGAGGATTACCATGACCTGGTAATCTTATTGAGCAGAGTTATGGGCCTCCCTACTACAAATTTCTTTTAGGAATGGATGTTGTATTTTGTAGAGGAGATAATCCAAGGGGAGACCAAGTTCTATTGGACAGGGATGATCAGCCAATGTCTACATGAGAAATTTGTGCCAGTAAAGAAGACTTCACAATTTTATATGACATCATACTTGGTCTATTTGCTTGCCGACCATGCCCAATACAGGGGACTATTTGTGGCACCAAATCCAACTCTAGGCAGGGAATTGAATGTCTATGATAGGTATCCCCAACTACAATTCCAGAACTTCAAGAAGGACTACTGCAGGGTCAATGATTCCTTCATCGGCCATATTATCAGACTACTTGGAAGTGATTTTGAAAGAAGAGTCACCCATAGTACAAATGCTTACATCTTTCATTTCAGCATTTTGTTCATTCAATTTCTAAAAGTTCAATACATCTGGGCCGAGGGATTCTCAGAGAAGCCATATAAGCTGCCCCGGTACCCAAATGACTGGCTTATACTACTTGAACTCTCCTGGTAGCTACAACAAGTACACACCCTGCTAAGTGACAAGCATAAAGCGGGGATCCATTATCTCCTCACATTTGGCTAGGGTATGTATGCACTTCCTGCATCCTAGTGTGTGAAGTACTCTGACAAGGAACTAAATGAATACAACATGGAGCTCTACACTATCCAACCATGAATGGACCCTTATGACAAGTTGAAGAGGGTTGTCTAGCTAGAGTATGCCCATCTACATAATGTGGAGGACTTATGGGCCAATTGCAGGGATGATAAGGTGGTGCGTATGTGGCACTACATGTGTATGATGACATACTTTGTCAAAACGGTGAACTTGTTTCCAGTGCCAGATCAAATTGTCAAAGAATAAAATATAGTAGTAGATCTGAGATATGACGCTATTGCCAACCTACCACTACCATTGATTGACTAGGATGAGGAAGAGTTCAATGAGCTTGACATTCTAATGAAACCCATTGAGGCAAGAACCAAAGAATGGATCGACGGGAAAATTGCCCAATTTAAGATGCAGGGAGTTACCCTAACATATGGTGAGCTTGAAGACGAGCTAGGAAGCTAGATCGACAACAGTGCAGCTCCTGCTCCATTTGGGGAAACTTCAAAATCTCCTCCAGCTACCAAGACAAGAAATAGAAAAGAAACAGTTTAATGTAAACCCAAGTATAAGGTGTACTCAAGGAAGGCCTCAAAAGGTGAACCTTCCAAGAAACCAAAGAAATCGGCTAGTTTTACGGAGATGCCCACCATCCAGGAGGACCCGCTCCATGAAGGAGAAGAACAAGAGTCTGAGCAACCAAAGTCTCTATCTATTTCCTCCACCCTCATGGTCACCATTGCTATCATTTCCACCACTGTTGCTCCTCCACCTGCCTCTTAGGCAATGGTCACCTCTTCTCCGCCTGCAGTGGACATTTCATTCCACCTTGCTTCAACCCTTCTTGTTGCACAGGTAATGGTAATTGATTCCTCCTCTGCCAGTACCTCTCCACTTTCTTCTTCATCCATGTCTCCATCATCAACCCACCCACTAGCTACTACAACGATGTCAATGCCTACTCTCTTTCTCTCAGAGGATTTAACTCGACACATGAAAAACATACCGATAGAGCTATCTGGGTGTTAATGAACCTAAAATTACAAGCCGCCTTGGCACAAGTTGTTGCTAACCTTCTAGTCCTTCTTCTAGTCCTTCCTTCAACTGAATCACTGATGATGGAGGAAACAATGCAAATATCAGAAGAGTTGGAGAGGCAACAAAGGGAAGAGGCCAAAGAAATGGAAAAGGAAGCAGATGATTATCACAAGCATCCTGAATATCAGCACCTAATCATTGATAAAGTGGTGTGTGAAGAAGAGGAGGAAGAAAAGCAATCATCTGAAGAAGACATTGAGGAGTCGAGCATAAAGTATATTGTGGAAAATTTTGACCCAAAGCTCAAGGAAGAGTTGGCTCAACAACTCAAGGACGTTGGAGTAGAATTAGAGAAATAGACTTCTGATGAAGAGAATAATACAAATGAGAAAATGGAGGAGGACATCGAACCTCCAACCGGGGAACAAGATGAGAGCCCCGAGGATGGTAAGGAAATACCTCTTTCAAAAGAACAAGAAGAAAAGGAAGAAGAAAAGAAAGAAGAGGATAAGCCTGAGGCAGAGGCTAAAGCCATAAGGAAAAACCTAGGAGCAAAAAATCATGAAGAACATGGACCTAAACAAGAGGAAGAATAGAAAACCACTGAATGGCAAGACAACCCCAAGGAACACATAGTTACTGAATCCCTAGGAAAGGAAATTGTCTTCATCCAAGATTCTGATGAAGAAGAGGAGGGAAAGATAGAGTAGGAGACTCTAGGTGACAAAGTAATGGAAATTCAACATACCCATGAGGAAGAAGGCGATCATGAATCATCGAAAGAGGAATCTCAGATGCCTGAATGACTCAAAAAATAATTAGAGAAGAAAAACTTGACCCCGATGGATCCGAAGGCAAGGATGGAAGCCATTCTAGCCCTAGCACAGATAAGTAGAAAGAAGGAAAAGAAGCCAAGGGTCAGATCCCACTTGAAAATGGATGATTTGTGATCCAGGATAGTGCAGATAGCCACCCCAGTGATTGGAGAGGAAGGGATCAACAATAATATTTCTACCATTGATTTGGGAATAGCTAAAAGAGAGAAAAAAATTGACAATCTCAAAGCATCTATTGCCACCATTGTACACCAAATGAATAAGGACAAGACCTCTAAATTGAAACTAAAGGAACAAGTGGCAGATCTGATAGCCTACATTCAACAATGGTCATTGAAAGAGGAGCTTCCCACCACGTCATCAACGCCACCACAACTTCTGTCCAAGGACCACATTGATAAATTGGAGAGAAGAAAGAATTGGACAAAGGCCATAGAGGACTGGTTCCAACAAGTCCTCTACAATGGAAATATGGGCATAAGCTACACTGTTAGGATAAAAAACAAGTTCCTAGAAGTACAAAAGCTACTTGAGGGAATAAAGAAATTCTACACCAACTTCCCAGAGTTATACAAGATTACATATCCTAAACTTGAGGCTATCCTCAAGATACCTAAACAATCCTGGGAGAAGGAGCTTGCTTTGGTAAAAGATGACCATTGGATCATGGAGATATGGAAGCTGGGCTTGGACCAAAGGAAGGAAATATTGGAACGAGTGCTCCATGAGGTGGATCTTGATATTGATTGGGTTAAAGAAATCAGGGCAGCCTATGAAGAATATCTGAGGCTAATGATAGATTTTGATATGCCTGCCATTGAGCTAGACCCATAAAAGATAAAGTCGTGCTTTCATAAGAAGATGGAGAATGGGACCACAGATGCACTAACACTAGAATTTATGGGTTTTGTTGCACGAGTCTTCACTCAATCTAAGTAGGTGATAAAGAATACACAAAAATATGACAAGGACTGGGATGAGATTACCGGAAAATCTAGGAAATTGAACTTCCAAGTTATCCAGTCAAATATAATGGAATGGAACAAGCTCTAGGCATTGATCAACAAATTCATGGAATATGCCACCATCAAGAAAATGAGGGAAATATGATCATAGATGATGAATTCCTCACAGTGTAGCTGCAACAAAAGGAAATTATCTAAAGGACAAAAGAGCTACAATGCTACTCACTAGAGGACAAAATAGGCTAGAGGACAAAATGTAATTTTCAATTGTAAAATATTTGAGGGTAGGTGAAACCCTAATTTGTAGTGAATCTTGGCCACACAATGAGATGAAATCTTGGCCATTCATTCTACTTTGTTGACACTATAAATAGGGGGTCTCCTCTCATTTTCAAGAGAGAGTTGAGTTGTTGTAAAGACATGCTGCTAGAATGTTAATAGAAATTCATTGATTTGGTGGATTCTTGAGTTCCAACTTCATGTTGTGATTCTTCTTCTTGTAATTAGTGAATTTGAGTACATTAACTTTTCTATTCTATGTGTGTCTTGGTTTTCTTTAGTAGATTAGTTCATGTTGTTCGTTGGTTTTGAAGAATTCTACTGTGTTGATGCCCTTCCTTGTTCATACTTTTTACTATTTATTGATAATAAACTATAGTTTAAAGCTAGTTTGAACATCATATGAATGTTGCACTTAAATTTTACCTCTTGTTCATGCTTTATGGTGAATGAAAGGTTGAAAATCTATAGACCTTAGAAGATTGCATAGGTTTCATGATACTGTAAGTTGATTTGGTTAAGCGGAACTTTGTTTTGGGAAGGCTCTCCATTGCAAGGTCCTCCATTATCGCTGCTCATAGGTAGTTTCAGATCCAAGAACTTTCCACTTCCCCTGCCGTTTTTCTTTTTTATTAATAGGTGCTTTAGATAAATTCATTGCACATTGTAAAGCCAAATCAAAAGATTTAAAGTGGAGTTTGAGATTGTTGTCCTGAACTTGCAGCAATAGAGCAACACTTCAAAAAAATTAGGAACTCCATCCAAATATCCAATTCCCCTTCAGTTTAACCCACGTAAGGTCACCCTGTGATTACCGTCAAAATCACATCAAACCAATTGAGATATTCCATGCATGTCATGACTTGAAACCCAAGAGACCTTGGGGTAATTTTCAACAACTTGTTGAAGATTTCCTTTCAAGAGAGGTAATGCACTTATGCATTGCCTATGTTGAGAAGGTGTGAAAAAACCCATCAACAGAACTAGCACTAGAAGGAGGGGCCCCTTTGAAGTTAAGCTGGATCAAATTGGATCATTTTCCCCTAAGAGGTTTCATAGAGTTCTAAGATCCACACCCAACAAAGGGGAATTTTAGAAACTACAGCCTCCTACAATGGCAAGAAGGACTCGAAGATCGGACTCAGCCTCATCCTCCTCATCCACTTCATCTGATTCACCCCCATTCTCCTTCCATCTAATGCATACTCATCCTTCCTCTTCCATCTCCACCTCTTCCACTTAGCCATCCCAAACTGCACTTCAATCACTTGCTTCCCACATCCTAGGTGTTGCCCCTATCCCTGCCTTCCAAGTGTAAGGCACAATCCCAATTGTCGTTGGCCCTATGCAGCCCCAAGTTGTTGTTAAGAAAAAAATACCACCTCCAGCTCCCCTCATGGCTTGGCTGGGGAACAACCCCTCTCCATTGTTATTCAATGCTTATCATGACATGCCTAAGAACCCAGAGAGCTTTTGCGTGAAGTTCAACCCTCAAGATCCACAAAGGATAGCTGAAGAGCACATTAAGATATTCCAAACGACATTGAAAGATATGTAGATCGATCATGAGGACATGGCATGTAGAATTTTCCCTTATTCTTTTGGAGAGGAAACCTTCTACTGAGACATCAACTTACCAATGGGATCAATTACTACTTGGGCTCTCTTGAAGAATGCATTCCTGAGGAAGTACACAGTTTTGATTAGCCCCCCAAATCTATATGAACAATTCATGGTCATTCATAGGGAGGTTAATGAGCCAATCAACTCCTTCAATGATTAGTTTCATCGGGCTTACATGAGGCTACAAGCTCCATATGTGCTCAATGATGTTATAGTCTTACCTGTCTACTACACTACCTTAGACAACCTCACCGCAACATTGGTGAAAAGAATGAACCTACCACTAGCCCGATTGGTGGATGCTTATGTTGAGGCAATTGTAGCCACCACTGACTTGGGACAAAACATCTCCAGTTCATTTCCCTCCTTGGGGTAGGTCGCTCATCCTATGCAAATTCAAGGAATTACTCAGGCTCTACAATATCAGACCCCCCTCATGAATCAATTACCACAACTGCCTATAGTGCCTCACCCAGGGTAGCCTATGAAACAGGCACCTCCTGTACCCCATTACTTGTAGCCCCAATAGCAGCAAGTTTACTCGCATCAACCTCAAGTGCCACTATATCTACAAGGGATTGAATTCCTGCCCATTCAATAGAACCAGCTGATAGCACCACCCATCTTCCTCTAGAACCAAACACCATAGACAAGAAATGCTAAGAAATATTGATTAGATGAGTTGATGGAGATGATCAAGAAAATTTCTACAAAAATTGCACATCTAAGAAACCAAAATAATTAGCTACAAGCTTCTTAGCGCAACATTCAGGCCAACCTCAACTGAGACAATAGGGATAACTATGAGGCTGACACCTCATCATGGCAAAATTATGAATGAGGGTTGGGATCCAATCAGAGTTTTGAAAGAAGACCTTCCCAAAGGAAAAATAGGACTTGGAATACAAGACCAAACAATGGAGGTGTTCCCTGTCCTCTCAATCAACTTGCTAATACGGAGAAGACAACCAGTGGAGTGTATCTCACTAAAGCTGCCTCATCTGGATGGTGTCGGATCCATAAAACGAATAGGCATTATGAGCTAGATTTCCCCAAGTTCCTCACAGCTACGAAAGATCTTTCAAGTGGAGGTCCAGAACGCTGTGGATAGTGCAAGCTATAGAGACATAGTTTCATCCAAGCCATATGACTCTTCCGTGCTCGTGATCAACCAAGCCCTATTTTTGTGAAGTGAGAGTAAAGAGCCCAAAAGTATGACTACTTCCCCAAAGAACAAAGAAGTAAAAGAGGTATGTAACGAAGAAGCTTTATCCCAACTCTTTACTTCAATAGATAATGGCCCAGTAGATGAAGAAGAGTCTCGTGAAGATGAAGTTCAAATGTTCCATTAGAGAGCATCTCCATATAATTTAAGAAATAGACAAGTAAGAGGACCATTCACTACTTCCATTCCACCTAATAACTTTAGCACCCCGCCAGAACCCAATACTAGCAACAATCTAGGCTATCCCCATGTACCTGCACAATACTTGAACAAAAAAAAGCAACTAAACCATAAACAAAATCAGCTAGCTAGCTCTTCCATAGGAATATCCTTTGAGTCTGAGATCGAGGAAATGGGTGAATACGTTGCTGAATAATTCAAGAAAGTCAAAATTATCTTGTCTACCTTTGAGTTGCCATGGAAGGGACTACCAAACCAAATCCGCATAGATCAAGAGCCACGTATGAAGTTCATGATTACGGAATACAACACTAATGAGGAATTGTTTGCTGAAACCGAGCTGGTAAATTATCCTCCCATAGCATATTAGGAAGAATTAAAGCCTCAAGAAGAAGAGATAACTAAAGAGGTCCTTTTAGTACTAAGTAGCCCTCTAGCCAACTTGTCCTTTACACCCCAGAGCATAGAAACACTGGTAGAATCATATGATGATGATTCATACAATGATGGTAACTTGGGGCTGCTATATGGATTTCAAGATTTCATGGGGAAATGCATACAAGATCAGCTTATCCTAGGGGAAAGGATGGATTTTCAGGAACTCTTGCTGCTTAGTTGGTGCAGAGTGCATAATGTTTCCCATTCAAAATTTGAATGTTGCTTGTGTTAGATGGTAGTATAACATATCAAAGGAAAAACCACCTGTCAAAAGGAGTTGCCGACAAAACCACTTGCCTCCAACCACGATGAGCCTGCTCCTATTCCAAAAATGACAGATGCAAATGTGAAACCAAGAAAGAATGAAGGATTGATTGGCCCAGAAGTCAAAGAACCTTCCAAGTTTTGGACGTTGTGTTTCGATGGATCCAAGTCCAAGCAGAGGGAGTTGGAGCTGGGTTCAAACTCATTAGTCCTACAGGTAAGACCTACTTCACTGCTCATAGGCTTTAATTCTATTGCACTAATAATGTAGCAAAATATGAAGCGTTAGTTCATGGTCTCTTAATGGCTCTAAGGAAGAAAGTTAAGATGTTGCAAGTCTTTGGTGATTCAGAATTGGTAGTAAAAAAAGTCAGAAAATTATACTCCTGCCATGATACAAGGTTAGCAAATTATAGGCATAGAGTTTGGGATCTTCTAGAAAGCCTAGATGCATTTAACATATAGTTGATCCCTCATTCCCAGAACCACACTGCTGATACCTTGGCTCAAGTAACCAACACGCTACAACCCCTCTCTTTGTTAGGCCTCAAAAGATTCACTATTGATTTGACTTCCACTCCATCCATGCTGGAAAATGTCACCCATTTCTAGGAGTTCAACGATGATAGGAATATCCTAGAATTTATCACTAGTTCTGATGTGTTTGCTACTCAGATAATTGATGAAACTAAGCCCAAAGAAGCTGAACTAGACATAGAGGGGATTATTAACCTAAAAAAGAACACTATACCCAGAGGCATGGTTCAACTTGAATTTATATTTGACTTGGATCAGATCCAAGACCAAGATCAACAATCAAAGAAGGATTCCATAAACAACCTGTGTGACACTCACAACCTCAAGACAACTGAGGAAGTTAAGAATGTATTCATTGGCAAGGTATTCATGCTAGAGGAGAAGAAAGAAATTATTAATTCTTTACAAAAGTATCATCATGTGGTTGCATGGAGTTACGAAGATTTGAAGACATATGACACCTCCATCATTACACACACTATACCCCTTAAGCTGGACGTTAGACCATTCCAACAGTGACAACGTCCCATCAATGCATTGTTGGAGCCCATTATTTATAAAGAAGTACATAAGTTTCTCTCAGCTCAAGTCATCTTTCCTATTAGGATCTCTATATGGGTGGCCAATTTGGTCTCGGTTAGGAAAAAGAATGGAGAAATAAGGTTGTGTGTGGATTTTTGCAATTTGAACAGAGCTTTAGAGAAGGAAAAATACCCTATGCCTTCATTGGATGATGTATTGCAGATCATTAATGGATCACATATGATGTCCTTCCTCAATAGGTATTTTGGATATAATCAAATCATGGTGCAATATGAAGACAAGAACAAAACCATGTTCACCACCAAGTGGGGAACCTTTGCATACCAAAGGATGCCATTCAGACTCATCAATGCTGGTGCCACTTTCCAGTGCGTGATGGAAATAGCCTTCAGGGATCTAATCATAAAATGCATCATCATTTACATGGATGATCTTACAATGTTCTTGAAGAAATGAGATGATCACGTTTCTAATCTGTGCAAAGTTTTTCAAAGGTTCAGAGAATTTGGGGTTTCTCTTAACCCAAAGAAATGCATTTTTGGGGTCACTGAAGGTAAGTTGCTTGAGAATTTTATTTTAAAACAAGGGATATCCATAGACCCCAAGCACATTCAGTCCCTCTTGAAGATTTAGCTTCCGGGCAGCAAGAAAGAGCTGAAATCTTTCTTTGGAAAGATAAATTTCATCAAAAAAATTATTATAGGCTTTGCTAAGATTGTCAAGTTACTCATTGTAATGTTGAAACAAGATGCCAAAATTGAGTGGACTCTGGAAGCAAAGCAGGCCTTTGAAGAAATTAAGAAAGCCATTGCTGAAGCACCTATGCTAGTCAGCCCAGATTATCTAAAACTCTTCTATATTTACTCATTCCCTTTAGAACATTCGTGTGCCAACATTTTGACTCAGAAAGATGACGAAGGGAATGAGCATCCAATTGCGTTCATGAGTTCTCCTTTAAAGGATGTTGAACTAAGATACCATAGCATGGAGAAGCAAGCATATGCTCTTGTCTGAGGGTCAAGAAGTTCAGACACTACATCCTACGAAATAAGTCGTTTGCCATTGTGAACAACCTAGTAGTGAAAATGTTGTTGATGCAAAATGGGTTGGGAGAAAGAAGAGAAAAGTGGGTCACCCTGCTGCAAGAATATGACATGGAGATTAAGCCAATGAAGTTGGTAAGAGGACAAGCCCTCACCCAAATGATAGCTGAAATAGCAACTAAAGTGGGACCTGGGCTCACAGCTCAACAATATTGGCTCAATGATGTTTCTCCCAAAGAATGGTATGACAATATTGTCTATTACTTTTTGAATAACAAGTGTCCATCTCGCTTACAAGGAGTTCAAAAGCATTCCCTAAGACTAAAAAGTAGTAGCTATATGCTACAAGGATCTGTACTCTACAAAATAAAACATGAAGGAGTTTACCTTCGGTACCTCGGAAAAGAAGAAGCCACAAGAGTGCTAAAGGAATTCTATGACAAGTTTGGTATTGGTCACAGATTGGGTCCCTCTACTGCCCATCAAATTTTGCGAGTAGAATATTACTGGCCAACTATTTTCAAGGATGCTCACAGCCATGTTCGCACATGCCACATTCGCTAAACCGCTCTAACTAGAGAAAGGAATGTTGTTATCCCATTGCAACCAGTCTTGGAGGGAAGACCATTCGCACAATGGGGTCTCAACTTCATCGGTTTGGTAAGTCCACCATCCTTTGCTGGTCATAGGTACATTCTAACCACCTTTGATTATTGTACTAGGTGGACAAAAGCTATTGCATGTAAGTAATGTACCACAAAGGTAGTTGTTAATTTTCTTGAAAGTTTCATTGTGAATCATTTTGGTTGCCCATATGCCCTAGTCTGTGATAATGGCCTTACATTTTATTCACTTAGATTCGCTAGTTGGGCCTTCGACTATGGGATTTCCCTTAAATTCTCATCCAAATACTATCCCCAAAGCAATGGTCTAGTTGAATCTACAAACAAGAAACTTATCACTATCATCAAAAAGTTGCTAGATAAGAATCCCAAGGATTGGCATGCCCAGCTTTTTTTTTCCCTTTCAGAAGATTGCACATGCCACAAGGCCTATTTGGGTGATTCTCCATTTCACCTCATCTATGTCTTAGAGCCCGTATTCCCCATTCACCTTAAGATCTCAACTCTCTAGTTCATCAACACTTACTATGAAGAAGGGGATTGAAGAGAAGCTCGTTTAGCTGAGCTCCTCCACTTAGAAGAAGTGTGTGACTGGGCCATTGAATTTTTTTCCAAAAATTAGGGCATGGCCAAAAAATGGTTCAATTGACAAGCCAAAATCAAGGCCTTTAGAATTGCTAATCTAGTCCTATGTTGGGATAGAGCCTATGAGAAGAAAGGGGGACATGAGAAATTCAACAAGCTCTGGCTTGGTCCCTTTTAGATTGCTAAAATTTTCGGAGATAATTCTTTTCACCTCAAGACCTTAACTAATGAAGACGTACCATTTCCATTCAACGGGCAACACCTAAAGCATTATTTCTAGGCTTGAGCTCTCCTGAGCTATTCTTGTAAATATCTGTATATAGGTTATTTTAGGTTTCTTTTGGTTCACTTTCGTTTTGCTGCTTCGCGACACTTTTTTTTTGCTCATTTCCCGGTTGCTTTTGTAATGGTGGGAGTGTTTCTTTGTTGTTGATGCAGTGGTCGTGCTTGTCTCGATAAACAGTTCACTCTATTGTGTGCTTTTATTGTTCTTTGGATAAGTATTCACTCTTAACCATTGGTCTCTAATTGCTGCTATGGGACAACCTCCTCCTTTGAACATTGACTTGACTTACAACATGACCCTTGGTTGAGTCATATCACATTTTTTCTTGGATACTGTACGAGAAAAACATTAATTGCTTTTGAAGGGTTGTACAATGGTTGTTATGATGACCTCACAAGCAAAAATCATAAGTCTGCTTCAGTGAACATTGTGGTCCCAAATCCAATGTAAGCCTTGATGCTTACATAGTTGAGCAAAAGAAATAGTATCAAAAGGATATCCAGAGGAAGAAAAGAAAGAAATGTTAAAATTAAGCAACCGTGTGGGTGTGTGGACAACTCTATTGGGGATATGGATGCTCAGCTGGAAGTAGAGCAATGTTCTAGGGTCACAACAACAACTCTGATGGGGCTATGCACGCCTAACTAGCAGTGGGGTAATGTCCAGGTTACTTGTAGAGCTAGATGATCTATAGCTTGTTTGGTTTGATTGACTACCATTTGTTATAGTCTCGAAAGAAAAGGAATGAATTCACTTCTTACACACACTTCTGAGATGCTTCTGTGATTTGATTCAGCCAAGGATCTCATTCTCTTTTGAATCCCATAGTTCACTTTTGGAAACTAGCCCTTGGTCTATGAAACCAAAGATTTTGGGTTCAAAATGAACATTTATTATTAGAATTCTCAGGAGCATTCTCCAACAAAGTCACCATTTGTTGTGCCTGTAGCACACACGCCCCATTCAAAATGGGGAGCCTCTCTTTTCACTTTTCTAGGTTACTTTGTCATTGCCTCATTTTGTGTGCCCCTATCTTTGAGTCCTAAGTGGTCAAGGAATCTAGGAAGAAGCACTTTGGGTTGACCATGTTTTGCTACCCCCAAATTTTTGAGGCCTTTGGCCTTTGCAGGATTTCCCTAGCTATTTTCCTTCATGTTTTAAAACTAACATCCTCTTAGCAATGTGGATCTGCCCTTGTGGGCCGCTCTGTGTGGAATTCCCTAGCTCTCTGGCTGTTCTAAATGGCCTTAATGTGACATCCTCCCACCCCCCGGGACCCACATCATCTTTGGTTGTTTTCACTGCCGAATGCCTAAACGACTAACTCTTGACTATTGT
>VDFB02105785.1:187062943-187636954 GCA_007258455.2 Sequoia sempervirens | reverse complement strand
TTTTTCCTTAGGCATTTTACTTAAACTTGTGTTTGGGCAGCATTTTGTTGTTTTTCTTGAACTTAAACAGGGTTTTCATTTGTTCCTCAAACCTCTCATTTTATCACTTGTATTGTTACAACTTTCACTAAGCGGTGTTTTATAACCTTATTCAAACTTACCGTAACTTGAAAGTGGGCGTGTGTGTGTTAATAACCTGTGTGATGAGTCATCATGTGTTAGAAGTTAGTAACTCGCCCCACAAGTTATACCTTTGGGTGGTATTCTTTCATTCAATTGAAACCTAAGTGGTGGTTTGTTAGGTTACATGAACTACCCATTTCACCACCTAGAATGCTTTCCAGTGATTAATGGAATAACAGTGAGTTTAATTCACATAACTAGTACATTATATAGAAAAGAAACCAACATTCTTCAAGTATGATATGAACATAAACAAATGAGGCCTTGCATACAAAAACACAAAGGTACCAAAATGATATTTTATTTATATATAAGTACATTTTTATATTGCATTGGCACTAAAAAATTATCTAAGTTGACTACAAAAGTTCATATCGTGGGAAAAAGACAAAAAGAGACATCTTCATTCAGGCACACAGGGAAAATATCAGGACTTGAATTCCCTCAATTGCAACTTATGGAGGTGTTCAACTTGAGCAGGTGACAATAGGTTCTCGTGCGACTGAAGGAATTACAAAAAGAGTCCCATATTGTTTCTTACAATTATTGCATACAGAAGAGCCACAACTTCCTCCAATGTCTCATCCTAAAGGGTCGACGCTATGCAGATGGCGTCAGTTATTAGTCCATTTCAAGGGTAGTGGCTAAGCCCAATGATCGCCACATTGACATGATGGCGAAATTCAAGCTTTACCAGGTGCTCCAATGCTCTTACACCCCAGTCGTAGTGGCTAGAAGTCCTGATGACTGTGTATATAAAATGCTCCAGCATGGTGGTGTTGTGTATGTGGGCTTGGCTCATAAATTCTTCACTTAGGATGTTATGAAGCACTTATTCTACCTCACTCTGAATTGTGAAGGCCTCCTTCAGCTGATCTGACATACGCCCAAACAACGAACTAGATTCAATCTCTTCCAAGACAATGTATTCATTTGCAAAATTGTTGTCACTCTAAGAGTTTACCATGTTAGATGCTACTGAATGATGAAGAAAGGTAACACTGGCTGAATTTATAGAAGATTGGTTAGATAGTGGTGCATTCTCCTAAATCTGATGAGATGGCAACTCGGTCCCAATTTATGGCTGATTTGAGCTGGTTTAAATTACATTTTCCCATCAAACAACATACATGTGCTATCGTTCGATATTCCCTTGATGTTGCATTAATTATTTGGTTATGTGAAAGGTCATTCGATGGATGTTGGTGAGATCAAGATTGGTTTTTCTTGCCCGATGTCTATTCCTTTGTCAGAATTAATCATTCTGGTTGATTTTAGCAATTTTCAAGAAACAATGGAGAAACAAGAAGGCTACATTTTAGTTACGGCTTTGGAGACTGTTTAGTGGGGTTGGTTTTTCTATAAATTTGAAAGTGGAGAGAATGATAGGGTTTCTCTTGATACACCTGGTGGTGTTATTGAGAGGGATCTATGCATTTATTTTGAGTAGACTGTAATAGTTTATGACCTTTGTGTTATTAATTTAATGATATGCTTAGTACGTTGATCTTTGTATTACACGTGTGATATAGTTATATATTCTTTGTGAGATAATATGTATGGTGTTCCTGCATCAACCAAAAATATTTTCATTTTAGTTTGTTCATGTTTCAGTTCTTTTTTAGTTCAAGTTGGAAGATTCAACATTTCGTCATATTGCTCACCAGACCCTATGGATCTATATTTGCATCGTGGACATGTTCATTTTCCTTATTCCAAGATTTGATCATGATTGGATCTTTTTCCAGAAATTTATCATTTCTAGATTTAATGGCAGTTTCTTGAACCGACACCGAAATAATTTTCTAAACTAATAGCTAGTTTGATCGCTTGTGGATCTTTCCCGTAACTTGTGGATCTTGATAGTGTGATTCAAATTATTATGTGGAGTGTCCCCGACCTTAATTATTAGTCCACACTTTATCCTATGCATTCACTGAGGAGTAATTCAAATTTGAGGCCGAATTATTCATGCACACATTACATTTTCTTTCATTGGTGATTGTAATGATCTTTGGACGACGCAAAAGATTCTAGATTTGCAGATATGATATAAAGCCTGTAATAGATCATTAGAATGGAGGAAGTTGATTAGGTAGATTAAGGTAGATTGGATGTGTAATATTTTTTCTTGCATTAAGGAACATATATGAATATTGTGTTTTGAGCATGTTGTATCAGGCCTGTGAGCACAATCTATAAGCTCGGGTGTTGCCGACCAATTGTAACTAAAATTTTTGATAATAAGAATGTTTGAATCTGCATTTGCCTCCAATTTTTGTGTTGCTTTCATTGTGTGAATCTTGTTGCACGGTCCAAATTGTTCTCTCTAAGGAGCCTCCTACCGTGGTTGCACCACTTTGATTAGATGGTCATACGATTTTCAATATTTGAGTTGATTGTTTATGGATGTGATTTACGCTTTCACATTAGGTTCATTTTTATGAACCAACATCAATTGCCTTTCCTACTTTCTGGTTAAAAGCACACCTGTGTTCTTTAGCTTAGATGAGTTCCTTAAAAATCTGGTGAGGGAGATGTACCTTGACAAAATTCAAAGAAAAGTGACAAATGCAATTGTGGCCTTTCAAAGCTATTAGTGGATTTACACTAGTGCTAAATCTGGGTCAAGAGTCAATATTTTAAGTATATTTATCTTGATCCATTTCATACGCCAACAGATTTTTAGCCAATCTACTAGGAAGAAAAATTGAATTAATTGAAAAGTTTGACAATCTTTGTCGCATCACGCATCAAGATGGTACTTCCTCATAATAACATATTTCCTTTTTTGCAGCTAGATTTAGATTGGGTTGGAGCAAGACAAGAAGAAATCATTTCAAAATTAAATACGCTCGCCTAGAGATATAGGAGAAATGCAACAAATCATATGCGAGCGAATTTTTTCTTGGAAGAAGAGGAAGAGTTGGCCCAATTCCCACCTGCACCTGTGGTTGAACGCCCTCTGAGGTTGGTGTTTTTGTACTACAACAACCCTCCACATCATCTTGATCATCAACCTAATCAGTCGTTTCATCATCCAAGGGACCCACCCGTACCTCAACTTCAGAATCCACCTCTAGCTCGTCCACCACTTAGGAATTAACCCAATATTTCCCTTTCCAATCTTTACTCCCATGTGAGTTGGTGACTTTGTTCATATATGGCCTTAAATCTTTGGTGTAATCAAGTTGGCCCTCTTGTCTTGTCACAATACCATGATTTACCTCACGGTTCCTGGAAATAGTTCCCTAATTTTTTTGGTCATAATGAACAAGACCCTAAGGAACACATCCTGACTATGACTGTAGTAAGTGGAATTTTAGGAATCCAAGAAGAGGATGTTTTTGTAAGAATTTTGAGTGACAATTTTATTGAGAAAGCAACAAAATGGTATATTGGACTTGAAAAAGGAAACATTATGGGATGGAATGTCCAAAAAGTTCCTCCAGCGCTATAAAACCACAGCCATCGTCACAGCCACCCTACAACTTTTCTTTCAGATCATGAAGGGACAAACTAAAACAATGAGAGATTTTGTTTACCACTTCAATCGGTCTCTTCAACAATTTTATGTTCCAGAAAGACCCAATGAGGAGATCCAGTTCCACATATTTATTTCTGCTCTGGAACCTGACATTCAATTAATCCTCAAGAGAGATAAAGTTCAAGGGATTGAGAGAGCTCAAACAAATGTAGAAAATGTTGAGGATGATTTTATAGCCATGGGAAAATGGAAACCAGGTGTGAGTATGAAGTCCGAAGCTAGTTGCAAGTTGTCCTCTGAATTCTAAATTAAAGGTCATGAAGAAGTGGAATTACCTTGCCCAACTGTTGAAAACATTAATCTAACAATTTTTGATAGCATGCAACAACCTAATGAGGAACGAGATCAACATTGCAGTAATTAGTTCTTCAGTTTATATACCTCATTTGAAGTTGAAAGTGATCTCAGCTCATCTAGTGATGATGAAGATGATAAGCCACAGAGGAAGACACTAATTTCCTCTCCTCCTTTTGAAGATGATTCCTTCTTTTCTAAAGCTGATTCAAAGGACCCAATGTCAAATTCCCTTCCTATTCCTAAATACAATTTTTTCTCCTTCGAAGAAATGGTGGATGAGAATACATGTTTTCATCTGGAAGAAAATGGAGATCTCGCAAATGGTACCTCTTAAGAGGAAGAGAAATGGTCAATTCATACTAACCCTCTTTTCAATTTTGATGAATTCGAAGTATATGACAATCCTCTCTTTGTAGATTTAGTCGATGGCCAATTTATGTCTAAGGTTGAATTGTGTGTATCAATAGTAAAAAATGGTCACGATCAAGGAGATGCTGGGAAAACTGCTAATCCTGCACTTGAGGAAGATGAAATTTTCCAGATTGGTGAACAGTTAGAGGTCAGAAGTGAATCAGTTGGGTATGCACAGGATCATCATGGAAAAAATAGGCCCCTTATGGCAAAAATTCAAAAATTCCAGAGAAAGTTAGGTAACTTGACATAAAATTAATAAGTTATCTATATTATTTCGCAAATTTGTAAGAATAGAATTTGTAGAAAATTGAATGGTTCTAAACTACTAGGTTTATTTTAAAAAAATCTATTTGAAAATTTGAAATTTCAATGCAAGAGTACTAAATTTCAAGGAAAAATATAAGTGTTTGTCCTGACCACCCCAACCACAATAAATGATAATATTTAGATATAAATTGTGAGGACTCATGTCCCAATGTGATTCATATTTTTACAATTTTTTTCCAAGTAAATAATTACTGTGAATTTTTATTACAACTTTTTAAAAATATAAAATCCTTGTATGTTCAATCCACCTTAACTTGGTCAACTTCATGAATTAAACTTTATTTTTTAATCCTATAGTATGTGGGCTATAGAATGCACATATATTTCAAATTCAAAAAATGTGATATCGTTGCGTTACAGATGCTTTTTCAACTCACCCTATCAATCAAGACTTTTAGTTAAAATTCAAATAGAAAATGAATAATAATTTATTAAATTCAAAGTAAAGCATAATTTATATTGGTGGAAAGCTGAGAATCTCTTTTAAAAACCCTTTTCATTTCATCAATTTTTGGTAAAAAAAATTGTCAGCCACATACCCATCATATCGTCACTTTTTGGCCCATCATGATCCTGCACATACTTGGTTCCTGCTTCGTATCAGTCTACAAAAGTAATTATCTCCTATGAAAATAACTTGACCAAGGAGAAGTGTAATGAATTTAAAGAGAATATTGTTTCCTATAGTGACTCTTCAAAAAATGGGGGGATTCTTGAGAGATGTAATGTTGGAGAAGAATTTAGAACTCAGAATTTTGTGTCAGAATTGGATATACCTGGATTAATGAACCTTGAATGTGGGAATTGGCTAATAAAGCATGGTCTAGTGCCGACAAGATGGCAGCAGGATGAAATCTTTGATGAGGAATGGATTTTTTGGAAATCATTTGATGAGGATGGAAATAGAACGAAATATTTGATGAGGAAGGTTGGCCTTTTTAGGAAGGGGTTGTTCTTCTCCCAACTGGTGAACAGGTTTGCATGATTGTTTACCCTTCCTTTTCCTTTTCCGGCAGGTTGGTCCTGCCTTGTAAATAGTTTCAATTTTGGTGTGTTCATTTTTGGTTTGTTGTTTGGTTTGGTATCCTTCTTGTTTTGACTCCATAACCAATGGAAAGGATTGGTCTTACATGTTGGGTTCTCTACATCCTTTGTAGTCCTTGTCCCCAATTAGAGCCACTGTTACTCATAAACATGACCTTACCCATCTTTTTTAGACTATTTTATCTTTTGCCTTAGGCATTTTACTTAAACTTGTGTTCAAGCGACATTTTGTTGTTCTTTTTAAACTCAAGCGGGGTTTTCATTTATTCCTGGAACCTCTCATTTTATCGCTTGTATTGTTATAACTTTTGCTAAGAGGTGTTTTATAACCTTATTCAAACTTACTATTCCTTGAAAGTGGGTGTGTGTGTGTTAATAACCCACATGATGAGTCGTCATGTGTCAGAAGTTAGTAACTTCCCCTGCAAGTTATACCTTTGGGTTTGTAGTCCTTGTCCCCAATTAGAGCCACTGTTACTCATAAACATGACCTTACCCATCTTTTTTAGACTATTTTATCTTTTGCCTTAGGCATTTTACTTAAACTTGTGTTCAAGCGACATTTTGTTGTTCTTTTTAAACTCAAGCGGGGTTTTCATTTATTCCTGGAACCTCTCATTTTATCGCTTGTATTGTTATAACTTTTGCTAAGAGGTGTTTTATAACCTTATTCAAACTTACTATTCCTTGAAAGTGGGTGTGTGTGTGTTAATAACCCACATGATGAGTCGTCATGTGTCAGAAGTTAGTAACTTCCCCTGCAAGTTATACCTTTGGGTGGTATTATTTCAATTGTTTGAAACTTAAGCGGTGTTTTGTTAGGTTACATGAACTACCCATTTTGTCGCCCAGAATGCATTCCAGTGATTAATGGAATAATAGTGAGTTTGATTCACATAACGAGTGCATTATATAGAAAAGAAACTAGCATTCTTCAGGTATGATATAAATAGAAAAAAATGAGGCCATGCATACAAAAACATAGAGGCACCAAAATGATATTTTATTTATATATAAGTATGTTTTTACATTGCATTGGCACCACAAAATTGTCTGAGTTGACTACAAAAGTTCATATTGTGGGAAAGACAAAAAGAGACATTCATTCAGGCACACAGGGAAAATATTAGGACTTGAATTCCCTCAACTATAGTCTGGAGGTGTTCAGCTTGAGCAGGTAACAACAAGTTCTCGTGTGACTAAAGGAATTGCATAAAGAGTCCCATATCATTTCTTACGATTCTTGCATGTAGAAGAGCCACAACTTCCTCAAATGTCTCATCTTGAAGTGTTGATGCTATGCAGATGGTGTCAACTATCAGTCCATTTTGAGGGTAGTGGCTGAGCTCGGTGATAGCCACATTGACATGATGGTGGAATTTAGGATTTACCATGCAGTCTAGTGCTCTTACACCCTAGTCACATCAGCTAGAAATCTTGATGACTATTTATATAAAATGCTCCATCATGGTGGTGTTGTGTACATGGGCTTGGATCAAAAATGCTTTGCCTAGGATTCTACAAAGCACTTCTTCTTCTACCTCATTCTAAATCATGAATTCCTCCTTCAACTAATCTGGCATATGTCTGAATAGTGAACTACATTCGATCTCTTTCAAGACAATGTAGTCATTTGCAGAATTGTCATCACTCTAAGAGCTTGCCATGTTAGATGCTACTGTATGATGAAGAAAGGCGGCATTGGCTAAATTTATGGAAGATTGGTTAGACATTGGTGCGTTCTCCTAAGTTGATGAGAAGGAAAGTTAGTCCCAATTTATGGCTAATTTGAGTTGCTTTAAATTACATTTTCCCATCAAACAACATACACGTTCTATTGTTTGATATTCCCTTGATGTTGCATTAATTATTTGGTTGTGTGAAAGGTCATTTGACAGCTGTTGGTGAGATCAAGATTGGTTTTTCTTGTCCAATGTATATTTATTTTCCAGAATCAATTATTCTGGTTGATTTTAGTAATTTTCAAGAAACGGTGGAGAAACAAGAAGGCTACTAATTTAGTAATGACTTTGGTGACTATTTAGTGGGGTTGGTTTTGCTATAAATTTGAAAGTCAAGAGAATGATAGGGGTTCTCTAGATACACCTGGTGGTGTTATCAAGAGGAAACTATGCAATTATTTCAGACTATAATAGTTTATGACCTTTGTGTTATGAATTTAATGATATGCTTAGTACATTGATCTTTGTATTACGTGTGTGATATAGTTATATCTTCTTTGTGAGATAAAATGTATGGTGTTCATTATGACAGTTTGATCTTATTTCTTTGATTGGATGGTCATAGGATTTTCAATCTTTGATTTGATTGTTTATGGCTATGATTTATGCTTTTGTGTTAGCTTCATTTTTATGAACTAGCATCAGTTGCCTTTCCTGCTTTCTGGTTAAAAGCACATTAGTGTTCTTTAGCTTAAATGAATTCCTTGAAAATCTAGTGAGGGAGTTGTACCTTGACAAAATTTAAAGAAAAGCCACAAATGAAATTTTGGTCTTTCAAAGTTCTTAGCGGATTTACGTTGGTGCTAAATATGGGTTGAGAGTCATTATTTTAAGTATATTTATCCTAAGCCATTTCATTCGCTAACATTTGGCGAGCACCAAATGTGAAAGATGACTTTTTACAATGCATTTTATTTCTTTCTTTTTTTCTATCTTTGTCTTTGTCTTTCTTTGTCAGTGAAACTATATACATGAAAAAAAAATTAAGTATAACAAATTAAATGTCAATATATAGATTTCAACTTACTTTCTTATACTTTAAGTTATATTTCATGTATATAGTTTCAAGATGTTTGAAAGTGGTTTCAAATCTCATGGAGTTATAATACAAATTATAGTTTTTGGAAATCTTATATTTTTTAGACTAAGTAAAATTTTAGTAATCAACATGTCAAATTATAGTAGTCAAGAGGTCAAATTTTAGTAATCAACAAGTTGTATCTTCTTTCTCTCTCTATCTCATTCATTATTTATCTCTTATGATCTAGACCTCTCTCTCACTATCTCCATCCCTTTATCTAACTCTCTCTCCCTTGAACTTAAGAACTACTTCTCTCTCTCTAGTTCTCTCTATGTCACCTCTCTCTATCCCTCCCCTCTCTAATTTTCTCTCCCCCTCTCTCTCCTTCCCTCTCTACTTCTCTATATCTCACCTCTCTCTCCCTCCCTCCACTCTCTCTCTCCCACCCTCCCTCCTCTCTCTCTATCTCACCTGTCTCTCACATCTCTATCTCCCTCCATCTCCTCTATCTCACCATATAATCTCCTCATCTCCTCTCCTTCCCATATCTCTCTCTCTCCTCACCTCCAATTTCATCCTTTTCTCCTTTTCCTCCATCATCTTCCCCTTCCTTTCCTGTTCTCTCTCTCACCTCTCCATCCCCTCCATCTCCTTCCCTCCATTCCTCTTTCTCTCCTTCCATTCCTCCTCTTCCCCTCCATCTTTCATCCTTCCATCCTCCTTCTATTCCTCCTTCCTCCACTCCCCTCTCCTTCCATATATATATATATATATCCTCCTCTCCCTCCCCTCCCTACCTCCCCCCCTCTCTCTCTCCTTCCCTCTCTATTCTCTCTCCTCTCTCTCTCATCTATTTCTCACCTCCCTCCCACCCTCTCCCTTTCACTCTCTATCACATCTCTCTCTCTCTACTATCTATCTCACCTACCCCTCTTTACCTCTCCCTCCCATCCCTCTCTCTCTTCCACCCTCCCTCCTCTCTCTATATCTCACCTCTCTCTTACTCCCTCCCTATCTCTCCATCCCTCTCTCCTTCCCTCTCTACTTCTCTCTATCTCCCCCTCTATAATGTCCCTCATAAAAAAAATTAGCTTTAAATCAGAAATTTAATTTCTACCAAAAAACTTAGAAATGAGCAAATCGGGCATGAGAGAAAAAGCATTAAATCACCCCAAATTGATATTAAATCAATAAAAACTAATATTGAATGTTCCAATATAGATTTGAACATAGAATTTGCATCAATTTTTTGTTGGTAATAACATCCAATAGCATTACACAACTGTTGCACCAAACCCAAAAGAAACTACAAACTGGTAGCTACTGCAGAAACCCAAATCACAACACAAAACTCCAAAATAAAAGTTATTGTTCTAGAAAAAATAGTACATGAGAATAATGTTCTAGATGCACATATATTTTCTACTAACAACAACAAACCAAACTGATATAATAAAATTCACTAAACAAACCAAACTACACTTCTCCTACCAATTGTTTGAAGAAATGCACACCCAAAACTTGAACATTCAACGCTGACACAACTTCTGGATGAAATTTCCACTTGAGACCTGTAAGCACGCTACCTGCAAGTCTCTATCTCCTTGGTTTATGAGCCTAGAAGATTACTCCTTCAATGGTTTCTTAGCCTCTAAAGAAGAAAGCATAAACCTGTAAAATGAATAAAGATCCTTCTACATGCAAAATGACCAATATGTATATACTCTTGATCATCTAGAAACCTCTACTAGAAACATTAAATTCACGTCCAAATATTCCTCCCAAAATTTAGGCACTTACAAAAGTCATAAAATGCATTATAACACCTCTAAACAAATCCTTTCATATTATACCACTTACAAGGCATCTTTTGACAACTCAAAATGCATTTTTTTGAGGCACTTACGTGAGGTTAAAGTGATTTTTTCCAAAAATCATGACCCACCTGTGTTGGAACCACTAAATAATTAATATTTATTTGTCCTTTAGATAAAAATTGCACCAGGGAAATATAAGTATTAAATAATAATATATTCCAATGTTGTCTTGATACCTCTGACTTACTATTTTTTGGATAATGGAAACTTACTATTTTTATTAAGTTCTATTTTTAGAAAAAGGGACATGACAAGTCCTCCCTTCAAAAAATTTCTTTCCCTTAATAAATTACAACCATAATGCTCCTTAATCCTTTTTCCACAATGATAAAACATGCCAAAATGAATATTAAGTCTTGATCCAATACCTATGAAGAGTTGCAATCTTTGCCAAAGAGTATTGTGCAAAAATGAGGATTCGGATTCCTTTGTTCCAACATTATGAATCCAACAACAAAATATATAGAATATAAGCTCTTTTATGTGTAAGTAAATGATGCATTCATTCTCATACTCCAATGGAAACTCATCTTCCCACAAAGTTTTAGTAAGCTTGCCAAATGCACTACCATGTGAATCAATCCTGTAACTTTTGAACCTTCTCCCAATGATAAAAATATGTTTTTTCCTAATTGTAGGTCTGATATATAATGGAATGCACTCACCAATATAGAAAAAATGAAATTGGGAAATAGACATTTTTCTTACCTCCACAATGCTAAAGTATTCAGTGCAGGAATGTGTAGCAAAAATCCCATACTTTACCTCAACTTGAGAGATATTACTTTCAACTTCATGGATGTAAGGAAAGCTAAGTGTGGAAACAAATCTCCTAATGTCAAAACCTCAAGGAAGAATGTAGAGATACATTTAAAATTTTCAATTACAGTCCAAGTAAGGTGCACTTAAAAGAGATAACAAAAACAGAGAAATAAACATACACATATGAACACCAGATTTACGTGGGAAAACCCTTACAGGAGAAAAACCCACCACAACAAGAGAAGTCACTTTGTATTACAATAATAAAGATTACATACATAGATCAGACTTATCTTTCTGATGTCATTTTACAGCAGCATTCACAATGATCAACCTTGTTACAGAATATTCAACACTCAGAATTACATTCATTGATCACTCATCGAACTGATCATCCAACTATTCATGCAACCATCGAACCGAACAACATATACAAAATCTAAGTATAACCATGATGCCCCTATCTGTCAAAATTCCTCTCAGTAACGGCTGCAACAGTCCAACTGCTAGCGATTCCCATTCTGCTCTCTAATTGATCAAGGACAAACCACATAGGATGGTCAATCAGTCAAAGGCATTCAAAAGATTATTCGCATGTCGGTGAGACACTAACTGTGTCTCCCCGATGCCACAAGACTTAACCATCGATGTCACTAAGAGTCATCACTATCAGTAAGAGGTTCCACTGAGTTCAAAAAGCTATCGCTCAGACTTCGCCTTGTCGCCAAGACCTCATACCAATGATCATCACTTGTATCGCTATTCAGCAAGACCATCGTCCTTCGCCAAGACATCATACCAAGCCTTCAATTCATTCTGAAATGACCAGTAGTTGGCAAGACTTGCCACTATCACCAGGAGGTTACATCGATATTCAACTGTCGGTGAGACATATCGCTATCACTAAGAGTTCTTACTGAAGTATCCAAGTTACCCCAAGACCACCAATCGCTAGGAGTCATACCGATAACAAACTATAACATCACTGAGACAAACACTCATCACTAAGACTTCATCTCGAGACTTCCATGTTACCCCGATGAGCATTAGTGAGACTAACATATGTTGCCAAGAGTTCATAGCGAAGCCTCCGTGTTACCCTAAAGACTCCAAGTGTAGCACCCTATCAGCGAGACAAACCATCTCGATAAGACTTCATACCGAGATAAGCCTTTTGGCCAAGAGTCTCCCTGATATACGATAAGAGTGGCCTATTAGCCAGAGATCTCCACTCGACAGAGAGTTAAAGTGAACGCCACAAGTCACAGTGACAACACCATTCAGCAAGATAGAAGCATTATCTCGGTGACCTGTACAAACCACAAGGTTACTAAATTGCCAGTTGGCCAAACAAAAGGAATGTCACATCAACTTTTCTCTTCCAAAGGTTTTAGCCTATGACATTGAGGCACATATTTCCAACAATCTCCCACTTGATGAAGATCACACAATAACCTCCAGAGTATAACAAAACTACTAAAATTCATGGGCACTGAGGCCCATCGAATTGGCACACCACCTGAACTTGTCTATGCTCATTGTCTTTGTCAATGCATCTACAACATTCTCTAGAGTATCCACTTTTTCTAACAAAACCTTTCCATCCTCCATGATATCTCGTACAAAGTGATACTGTACATCTATATGTTTCGTCTTGGCATGGAAAGTAGGATTCTTTGCCAAACAGATAGCACTCTGACTATCACAATAAATTTTTATTTTCCCTGCATCAAAACCAATGTTAGAACACAAATGTCTTAACCAGATTGTTTCTTTACAAGCGTGTGAAGCTTCCATGTATTCTACTTCTGTAGTGGACAAAGCAACTACAGCTTGCCACTTACTCATCCAACTAACTGCGCCACCATTCAACATGAAAGTGTATCCACTAGTGGATCTTCTGATGTCAATGTCCCCTGCCTAATCAGAATCCACATAGCCTCGAATGCTGAGAGTCCTCTGTGATTCAACCAAGTTTCCATGGTAACATAAAGCATATTCTGAAGTCCCCTTCAAATATCTGAATACTCTTTTCACAGCATCTCAATGTGTCCTTCCAGGATTAGCCATAAACTGACTAAGTACTCCCACTGCTTGGGCAATGTCTGGCCTTGTACAAACCATTGCATACATTAGACTACCAACTACACTAGCATAAGGTACACTAGTCATTTCCTCCATCTCAGTAGGAGATTTTGGATAGTCTTTAACAGATAGCTTCGTTCCCTGCAAAACTGGAACAACTGGCTGCTTGCAATTATTCATGCAAAATCTCTATAGAACAGTCTTGATATACTTACTCTAACTAAGCCAAAGTTTTCTACTATTCCTGTCCCTGGTTATCTCCATCCCCAGAATATACCTTGCTGCACCAAGATCTTTCATTTCGAACTTAGCAGACAACTGAGACTTAAGATCATAAATCATCAACTTATTATTGCCTATGAACAACATATCATCAACATAGAGAGCAATAATAAGAACTTGATCACTTTCAGCTTTGTAATACACACAATGATCATATTTTGATCTTACAAATCCCAATGACAAAACAAACGTGTCAAAATTTTGGTACCACATTCTAGGAGACTGCTTTAACCCATACAGAGATTTATTCAACTTGCAAACCAATCTTTCTTTACCTTTTTCCACAAAGTGCTCAGGCTGGGACATATAAATCTCTTCTTCAAGATTACCATGAAGAAATTTTGTCTTCACATCCATCTTTCGACCTCTAAGTCATATGCTATTGCAAGTGACAAAAGAAATCTAATGGATGTCACTTAGCTATAGGAGAAAAAATCTCCCCATAATCAATTCCCTCTAACTGGGAATAGCCCTTCACAACCAACCTTGCCTTGTATTTTTCCACACTGCCATCCAAACCTATTTTCTTTTTAAATACCCATTTGCATCCCATAACTTTTCTACCTTTAGGTAAGGGCACCAAACTCCAAGTATCATTCTTTTCTAATGATGTCATTTCTTCATTCATGGCTTCCAACCAAGAGTTTGAATCAGACATTCTAAATGCCTCTTTCACAGTCCTAGGCTCATCAGTGCTAGAAATTAAAGCATAGGCACAAGTAGAATCTATCAAAGAGAACTCATACCTATCAGGTTGCTTTCTTTCATGAGTTGACCTACCTCACTTGTTGAGGCTGAGGTTGTTCTTCTTCATCAGAACTCTCAGAACTACTTGAGCTCTCCTCAGTTTCAGGTACATTTTGAATTTTCAATTCCTCTTTATCTGGTGTTGGAGGAATTTCAACTACATCCCTTTTGTTTTTTTATTTTGTCTCTGATTGCAGATCTAAGGTAGAAGGCTTCAACTCACGAAAGATTACACTTCTGCTGTATAGAACCTTCTCTATATCAGGATTCCAAAGCTTGTATCCTTTTATGCCAGCACTATAGCCAATAAAAATACATTTGACAGCCTTGTTCTCCAATTTAGATCTTTTCTCATACAGCACATGTGCATATGCCTCACAACCAAAAACAAAAATATTTCTTAAAGAGGGCTTCTTACCAGACCATGCTTCCAAAGGTGTTTTCTCAACAAGAGCAGAATTCAGAGAACGGTTTATCAAGTAACATGCTGTAGCAACTGCCTCGGCCCAAAACTTCTCCTCCAAGCTAGCACTGCTCAACATACTTCATGCTCTTTCCATCACTGTCCTATTGAACCTTTCTACAACTCCATTTTGTAGTGGAGTGTAAAGTGTAGTTTTATGTCTTTTAATCCCATGATCTTTATAATACCTCTTGAAATCCTCAAAACAAAATTCATTACCATTATCAGTCCTTAAACATTTTATTTTTCTTCTAGTCTAATTTTCTACAAGGTTCTTAAATTCCTTAAACTGGTTGAACACTTCTTATTTACTTTTCAAAAAATAAACAAATGTTCTTCTCGAATAATCATCAATGAACAATACATAGTACCTTGACTTAGACAAAGAAGAAACATTCACTGGACCAAAAACATCATAATGTATATAATCAAGCAAACCAGAATATTTGTGAGGACTAGAATAAAATGAAACACGGTGTTGTTTACCATATATACAATGTTCACAGAATTCAAATTCAAGGTTACAATCTTCAAAACCCTCAACCAAGTTTTTATTCTTCAAGGTTTTTAAACCTTTTTCACCAATGTGGCCAAGCCTATGATGCTAGAGCATAGTATTTTCTACCGAAAGTTTAACTTCCATAGAGTTTACAGAATCATGAAATTTTTCCTCTTTTCCTCCATGAGTAGCTTTCAGTGACTTTGCAGAGACACTATTGCTTTGCACAGCATGTGCATCAAGCTTATACAAGGTATCAACACGAGCACCTCTTGCTAGCACCATAGAGCCTCTAGTCATCTTGCAGCCATTTCTAGAGAACATGACTTGCACTCCAATATCATTCAACATACTAACAGAAAGTAAGTTTCGATCCAAACCTGGTATATGCATTACATCATTGATTCCCTTCACTCTTCCATCAGGGAATTGAATTCTGACTCTTCCACGGCCAACAATTTCCAATGATGAATCACTTGCCAAATACACCTTTCCACCATCATATTTTTCATACTTCATGAATCAATCTCTATGAGATGTCATATGGAAAGATGCTCCAAAATCAATTAGCCAAACATCATCTGATGCCTGCGTAGCCAAAGCTGCAATGAAGGTGTTTGCATCACTATGAGAAGAATCATTGTCAAAAGAATACTTCTTCTTTTTCTCCTCTTTACAATCCTTTTGGACATGACCAAGTTGCCCACAATTCCAACACTTCACCTTGGACTTCTTGCCATGAGACTTTGATCTCCCCTCTTATTTCAATTTGGACTTCTTGTCCTTCTTCTTGCCTTTATCTTTCAATATGCCTCTAACAGCAAGAGCCTCCTTCGCCATCTCAGAAAATTTCCTTCTCATCTCTTTTGATAACAAAGAAGCAACAACATCTTCCATCTTGAAATTGGATGTTGTACTCCAAATAGCCATCACCAGGTGATCCCAATATTTTGGCAAAGAACACAATAAAAGAATACAACATTCCTCTTCATCAATCTTCACACCAACAGATGTTAACCGTGCAATCAACATGTTGAATGTGTTCAAATGATCAGCTACAGACCCTCCTTCTTTCATTCTCAAAGTGTACAGCTTCTTCCTCAAGAACAATTTATTCACCAAGGACTTACCCTGATAAATAGATGCCAGTCTCTTCTACAAGGAAGATGCAGTCTTCTCTTCATGCACATTCAAAAGAACAGAGTCTACCAAACAGAGCCTTATCAACCCCTTTGACTTTCTATTTGCAAGGTCCCAATATTCTTGCTTCATGCATGTAGGTTTCATTCCAGACACAGCAATCCAAAGATCACGATCAACCAACAGATCTTCCATTTTAAGTTTCCACAACTCAAAATTGCTACCATTGAATGTCTCAATTTCAATCTTTCCTGATGTGCTTGCCATCTTAACCTATAATTCGAATTACCAAACTTCTACAAGAATCCCACTGCACAGAAATTGACTCAAAAAACCCAACATACCCACAAGGATAACACAAATGGCTAGGCTCTGATACCACTTGTAAGGAAAACTAAGTGCAAAAACAACTTTCCTAACGTCAAAACCTCAGGAAAGAATGTAGAGATACATTTAAAATTTTCAATTACAGTCCAAATAAGGTGCACTTGAAAGAGATAATAGAAATAGAGAAATAAACATACACATATGAACACCAGATTTACATGGGAAAACCCTTATAGGAGAAAAACCCACCACACTAAGAGAAGTCACTTTGTATTACAGTAATAAAGATTACATATAGAGATCAAACTTATCTTTCTTATGTCATTTTACAGTAACATTCACAATGATCAACCTTGTTATAGAATATTCAACACTCAGAATTACATTCACTGATCACTCATCGAACTGATCATCCAACTATCCATGCAACCATAGAACCGAACAACATTTGAAAACTCTAAGTATAACCATGACGCCCCTGTCTATCAAACTTCCTCTCAGTAATGGCCGCAACAGTCCAATTGCTAGTGGTTCCCATTCTGTTCTCTAATTGATAGAGGACAAACCACGTAGGATGGTCAATCGGTCAAAGGAATTCAAAAGAGTATTTGCATGTCAGTGAGACACTAACCGTGTCTCCTCAATGCCACAAGACTTAACCATCGATGTTGCCAAGATTCATCACTATCGGCAAGAGGTTCCACCGAGTTCAAAAAGCTATTGCTCAGACTTCACCTTGTCGCCAAGACCTCATACCGATGATCATCACTTGTATTGCTATTCGGCAAGACCATCGTCCTTCGCCAAGAGATCATATCGAGCCTTCAAGTCATTTCGAAATGACCAACAGTCGGCAAGACTTACCACTATCGCTAGGAGGTTACATCGATATTCAACTGTCAGCGAGACATATCGCTATCGCTAAGAGTTCTTACTGAAGTCTCCAAGTTACCCCGAGACCACCAGTCGCAAGGAGTCATACCGATAACAAACTATAACATCGCTGAGACAAACACCCGTTGCTAAGACTTCATCCCGAGACTTCCATGTTACCCCGATGAGCATCGGTGAGACTAACATATGTCGCCAAGAGTTCATAGCGAAGCCTCTGTGTTACCCCAAAGACTCCAAGTGTAGCACCCTATCGGCGAGACAAACCATCTCGATAAGACTTCATACCAAGATAAGCCTTTTGACCAAGAGTCTCCCCGACATCGCTCATCGCCCAGAGTCTCCCTGATATATGATAAGAGTGGCCTATTGGCCAGAGATCTCCACTTGGCAGAGAGTTACAATGAACACCACAAGTCATAGCAACAACACTAGTCAACAAGACAGAAGCATTGTCTTAGCGACCTATACAAACCACAAGGTTACTAAACTGTCAGTCAGCCAGACAAAAGGAATGTCACATTGACTTTGCTCTTCCAGAGGTTTCAGCCTGTGAGATTGAGGCACATATTTCCAACAATGGACTGATTTTAGATAGAAAAAGTGTAGTAGAGGAGTGGAAATTAGCATCATAAAATAAAAAAATACATAGAATAATTCTTCTGAGTCTGAGTTTGCAAGCAACAATCCATCTATACTGAAATTGTTGTTCTTTCTGAGACTCATCAAGCACAAACTTATCATCCCATTTATGTGACTTATCACTCAGAATATTTTTCCAAGGAATACCATACATTTTCAGGTACACTGGCCAAGCAAGCAACATATTATAATCCCCAATACATACAAATCCTATCAAATACTCATAGAATCTCCAAATCACACAATATTGCCAATATTGTTCTACTCCAAACTAAAAAACCAAAGCCACAATTTCTGAAGCTAATATGAATTGGAAAAATAAAAATAGGAAATGATCTACCAAAGCTTAAAATTGATCTACAACAGCAACACACTCACCAATACACCGAACCCATAAATCTTCACACAACTTCATAGGATACCTACAGACAACACACACATATTTCACTACAAGAACAACTTCCTTGTATCTTATCCAAATAAGTGTTATGATAGGTGGATTAGTGCTTTCCAATATTTTAGACCTTCTAACACAATCAAGTAAGTATTATTCCCCCAAACAGAATAATTTATAGCTGTTCATAACTGAATTTACTAAAATCAGCAACATGCAATTTATGTAACAACTACCAAAATGACAAACCTGAGTAATAGTCATTAGTATGTCTAATGTTGAACTAGTGGAAATCCATGTGAGGTTTGAAAATATCTTCACCAACATCTACACACCTCTAAAATTCTTCAAAATCAGCAACCCATAGATTATTTTCTTCAACAAGCTAAATGGTTTGGAGAAAATTTTGAAAACATTTCTTGAAACTTTGCTCTCCATGCTTTCAAACTTCATGGAGCTCCTCCTTTGAAAAACAACCATAACAACTCCATTTCCTACAACATCATATCCCATACACAAAGATGGTAAGAAATTTGAAATGAAAAGTACATAGCATGATACAGATACCTTCACAAACTTAACCCAAGATTCTTGTGTTCTTCCCATCAGTGTTGTAGCTTCTTTCTTTGTTTGAATTGAAAGTATTACACATGGGCCACTGAGATGCATGATATTAAAATCATTACCACTTCCCTTGAATTTCTTCCATAGTTTTACCTTCTCATGTGAATAGCCCTTAATGGAGACATCTTGTTACTCCTCATAAACACATAGTGTAGCATATGTCAACTTCATGCTCTCAAATTGAATGGAGCCCATAATTTGTGTTAAGGAATCCCAAATATCATCCCTTGAAACATCATATCCTTCCACAAATGGATTTGAAATGAAAAGCACATGACATGAGTTGTTTACCTTTTCAATCCCTTCCAAAGATTGTTTTGTTGCATCCTCCTGAAAGCCTTGAATACCATTGTCTTGGTCAAGATATGTGGCATCATTCTTCCACATGGCTTCCAACTCTATGACATGTTGGATTCCTCTATCAAGGGTATTCTTGGGAACATGATACTATAAAATATGCTACACTGATGTGTAAACACTTGAAAATCAAAATGAATACTATATTCCTTACCATTAAATGTGATAGTATGCATATCCTCCATCACCAAAAATCTTATTATCCATGAAACCTATCTCCTGCAAGAAGTCTTCAAATGTGTGTCTACTCCCATTGTTTCCTTGAATACTCCTTCAAACACCATATTTTTCCCTTCACATGTTTTATTTATTATTCTAAAATGATGATTATGTAGAGACTCACACATGGAATGCAACCATTGCACACACATAAATATTTAAATACTTGAAGAGTAGAATGCATTACATACCCAATGTTTTGGTATTAATATTTTTAATCTCCTTAGTAGTTGTATCAAATTAAAATTGCATTCTCCATCATGCATTTTCTATACTACTCTGTCACCAACAACACCATGGTTGTCCCAATCCTCATGAACTTCTCCTTTACCCATTTTATGGAAAACAAGGCTACTATGTTTATGCTCACAACCAAGGCTTATGTGTCTTTGATCGATATCAAGGTTGCTATATTTTGGGTCAGAATCAAAACTAAACAATAAAAAATCTAATTTTTATTCAACATCATCACCATACCTTTCAGCCTTAGCTTCCTCAATGTTATCCTCCTTGCATAACTCCTGAGAAGAATCTAAAACAATATCAAAATGAAAGGGATATTCATTCCAAAATACACCCTTAACATGCTTAGGTACTGGCACACCTAGATCCCAAGTAAAAGTGGGCTGATTTTTGTAATCAAGGTGAAAGTATTCATTGTGCTTATCATGTGTTATTTCCTTTTTGAGAGAGTCATGCTCCAATTTCCTTGAACTAAAATCTTCCTTTGTTGATTTAGGATTTTTCAAGAAATTCACAATAAAATTGTCACTCTCATAGTGAAGATCATTAGTAGGATAAGGTTGAGCTATAGAATCCATCATGAAATCATTTCCAACAATAGAGCCATCATATTGACCATCCTCACTTGGCACTAGCTCATTTTCCTGAAATGGAAGCTCACTAGAAATTATTGTAATATTTTCTTTAATTAAATAATCATTACATTAGACCACTATGGCTTGGAGTGCATCTAGTTGAACTCTCTCTTCTTTTTGCAAATCTGATTTTTCTTTATGTTGCATCATCACCATCTCCTCCATATCTTGAATTTTTGTCTCATTTTTTTTATCATTGTCTCAAGTTTTTTATCATCATTCAACCTTTGATCTTCAAATCTGTCAATCAACCAAGTTTAAAAAATTCATCAAATGAATTTACTTAAATGTGATCTTGGGTGTTCATACCTTGGTATGACCAATCATGATAAACTCCTTCAAGGTGCAAGATCGCATACTGAATAGAAAATTTCTCCTCCATGGAAATAGAATAGTAACAGTCCTGCATCTCGAATAACCATACTCTAACTGAGATCTTGTCTGACCCATCAAAAGTTGGTGTTGATGGTTTTATGATTTCCCTTCTACTATGTATTGGGTGATTTTTGTAGCCCTTTGCATTTGACATCCTTTGCATTAGAGTGACATAATCACTATATGGGATTGGAATTCTAAATCCATCATCTTGATTGACATAGGTTTCTCTAATGACTACTAATTCTCTTGCTAAATCTTCCATAGGATCACCAGCATCAACCATGTTTAAACTTTTCTTTCCTTTTTGCAAAATATGATCAAATCCTTAGGTTGGAAAGATCATGGCTCTGATACCACTATAATGTCCCTCATAAAAAAAAAAAACAGCTTTAAATCAGAAATTTTATTTCTACCAAAAAACTTAGAAATGAGTAAATCAGGTATGAGAAAAAAAACATTAAATTGCCCCAAATTGATATTAAATCAATAGAAACTGATATTAAATGTTCCAATACAAAATTGAACATGGAATTTACATCAATTTTATGTTGGTAATAATAGCCAATAGCAATGCATAGCTATTGCACCAAACCCAAAAGAAACTACAAACTTGAAGCTACTGTTGAAACCCAAATCACAACAAACAACTCCAAAATAAAAGTTGTCTTGTACAAAAAAGTACATGAGAATAATGTTCTAGATGCACATATATTTGCTGCTAACAACAACAAACCAAACTAATATAATAAAATTCACTAACTCCTACCAATTGTTTGATGAAATGCCCACCCAAAACTTGAGCATTCAACAATGTTGCAACTTCTAGATGAAATTTCCTCTAGAGACCTGTAAACACATTGCTTGCAACTCTCTATCTCCCTAGTTTATCAGCCTGGAAGATTACTCCTTCAATGGTTTCTCAGCCTCTAAAGAAGAAAGCATAAACCTGTAAAATGCATATAAATATCCTTCTACATGCAAAATGACCAATATTTATAGACTCTTGATCATCTAGAAACTTCTATCAAATATTGGATTCACGTCCAAATATTTCTCCCCAAATTTAGGCACTTACAAAAGTCATAAAATGCATTATAACACCTCTAAACTTAGCCTTTCATATTAGACCACTTACAAGGCATCTTTTGACAACTAAAACTGCATTTTTTAGGGCACTTACACGAGGTTAAAGTGATTTTTTCCAAAAATCACGACCCACCTGTGTTGGCACCACTAAATAATTAATATTTATTTATCCTTTAGATAAAAATTTCACTAAGGCAATATAATTATTAAATAATATTATATTTCAATGTTGTCCTAATTCCTCCAACTTACTATTTTTGGATAATGGAAACTTACTATTTTTAGTAAGTTCTATTTTTGGAAAAAGGGACATGATAACCTCCCTCTTTGTACCTACCTCTTTCTCTCTATTTCTCTCTCTCTCACCTCTCTCTCTCTCCATCCATACCTTTCCCTCCATCTCTAATTCCAGGTCTCTACTTCTCTCTACCTACCTATCCCTCTATACCTCTTTCTCTCTCCCTCCCTCACTCCTTCCCTCTCTAAATCTCTCCACCTTCATCCTTCCCTCTCCACCTCTCTCTTTATATATCACATCTGTCTACCATATCTCTCTCTCACTTCTCCCTCCCTCCCTCTCTTTATCCTTTCCTCTCTACTCTCTCTATCTCACCTCTCCCTCCCTTCCTCTCTTTATCCTTTCCTCTCTACTCTCTCTATCCCACCTCTCCCTCCCTTATCTCACCTCTCTAATTACCTCTCTATCTCCTCCCTCCCTATCTCTACCTACCTATCTCTCTCTATTATTCTATCTCACACCTCTCGAGTCATTCATACCTCTCCCTCTATCTCTCCTTCCCTCTCTACTTCTCTTTATCTCCCCTCTCCATCTCTCTACCTACTTCTCCTTATATAACTCCCTACCAATTTTTCTCTACCTACCTCTCTACCTCTCTACCTCTATCTCCCCTCTCCCTCTCTCTACCTATCTCTCCCTTCATCACTCCTTACCACTCTCTCTCTATATCTATCTCTCTCCCTTCATCACCCTCTTTTTATCTCTCCTCTCCCTCTCTACATATCTTTCTCTCTCCCTCCATCCCTACCTCCCTCTCCCCCCTCTTCCTATCTCTCCTCACCCTCTCTCTACTTCTATCTATCTCACCTATCCATCTTTACCTCTTCCTCCTTCCCCTCTCTCTCCCACTCTCCCTCCTCTCTCTATCTCTCTCTCACCTCTATCTCTATAGTACATCTCTCTTAGCTCTCTCTCACCTCTCTCTCCCTCCCTCCCTACCTCTCCCTTCCTCTCTTCTTCCCTCTCTACTTCTCTCTATCTCCCCCTCCCTCTCTTTGGTTCTCTCTCTCTCACCTCTCTCTCTCTCTCCATCCCTATCTACTTCTCTTTATCTCCCCTCTCCATCTATCTACCTACCTCTCCCTCTATAAATACCTACCACTCTCTCTCTCTACTTATCTCTCTCTCTCTCTAGTCTCTATCTCCCCTCTCCCTGTCTATATCTACCTTTCCCTCCATCACTCCATCTCTCTATATCTCTCTCTCATTCTTGTCTTCCCTCTCTACTCATCTCTATCTAACTACTCTCTCTGTACTTCTATCTATCTAACCTATACCTCTCCCTCCCTCCTGTCTATCTATCTTCAATGTGCACCAATATGTGATACAAAAAGAGGATGAAGGTGGGGATATTGGGAGAGAGAAAGGGAAGTAGGGAGGGAGAGGTAGAGATGGAGAGGAGAGAGAAGTAGATAGGTAAGGAGAGAGAGGGGGAGGAGGGATGGCGAAGTAGGGAGGGAGAGAGAGGTGAGATAGATAGAAGTAGAGAGGGAGGGGGAGAAGGATGGAGGGAGAAGTAGAGAGGGATATTGAGGTGAGATAGATAGAATTAGAGAGAGAGAGAGGTAATAGAGAGAGAAGTAGATAGGGCAGGAGGAAAGTGGAGAGATTGAGAGAGGGAAGGAGGAAGGAGGGAGAGAGAAATAGGTATATAGGGATAGGTTAGATAGAGAGAAGTAGAGAGGAAAGGTGGGTGGGAGGAATGAGGGAGAGAGAGAGGGGGGAGTGCTAGAGAGAGAAAAGGGTGGATAGGTAGAGAGGTGTTTCTTGTGCTCAAGAGAGAGAGAGTCATATAAAAGGGATGGATTGAGAGAGAGGTTTAGAGCATAAGAGATAAACAATGAGAGAGAGAAAGATGATACAACTTGTTGATTACTATATTTTGACCACCTAATTATTGAAATTTGACATGTTGATTACTAAAATTTGACTATTTGAAAAATTATGAGATCTTCAAAAAGCTAGAATTTTCATTATAACTCCAAGACATCCAAAACCACTCTCAAACATCTTGAAACTATATATATTTGTGGACAATGATTGTGGATTTCCCACACTGCTTTGCTCCTTCTAGGGTTTTTCACCTAAAAGGAGAGAGAAAATGGGGTCCAAAATGCAATTGTCTACACTCAAGATTAATGTAAATGAGATGTATTATGCCTAATTAAGATATACTAGTGCTCTTATCTAAAAATGAAATGATCTAATGATGCAAAATCTAAGAAATGCAAAGTGTTTTAAAACACACTGTGATATGCAAAAATGAATAAAAATGCAAGTAAATGATGAAATAATAGAACAAAATTAGAGAGGTTCACCTAGAATCTGAAACTTGACGCTAGGAGATTCTGGAATCCTAAAAATGTTGACTGGGACACTTACACCAGGTTGGCCGACTTAGTCCCAGTTTTGGGAAACTTTGTTGGAATAGGAATCTACCAAATGGGTATCCAAAAATGTCAAAATCACTTTTTAGGCCTGGAAGTGAGACTAATTCACCAGCAGTGGTGACTTAGTCCACCTACAAATCTCATAAATTTTAGGACAAAATCTTGTAGACACATGTCTGCACTTTCTTTTCTTACAGGTGTCCACACTTGATTCTACAAAAAATGAGGTAAAAAGTGTCTCCAAGCTTGAATTAGGGTTGTGATGACTTGATTGACTTTGAATACTTCTTGACCACTTTTCAAAACCAATTCCTTTTACAAATCTTCCTACAAAATTCTACAAACACACATGCAAGGAGAAAAAAATGGTTGAGGGTTAGAGAATAGGGGTTTGCCTTGGTCAAACCCCACTTTGGTAATCAAACCCTATGCAATGAAATGAAATATGAAGAGAATGATAAACAAACAACATGCAATGTCATAAACTTACCAAACCCTTGATGTGTAAATTTGAAGATATGCAATGAAGTGCCCCAATGGATGACTTAATTATGCTTGATTGATTGAATGCTTGTGAATTGTTAAGTGAATGGGTGCTTGAATGCTTGATGAATTATGAGGAGATGTAAAATGAGGATAAAAGCCTTTATTTATACATGGTTTTACTAAAATTTCCCAAAAATAACACATCACAGGCCGACCTCAAGGATTAGAGGACAAAATCTAGCTAGAAATTTAAAATTATTTTGAGTTTTGTGTCAAGAAAGACTAAGTCACCCCTATTGGCGACTTAGTCCCACTTAAGAAAATTAAGTGGATTTCGGGAATTATAGGGCATTAAATGTTGTCTAACAAGAATATCCTAAAAAACAAACTTAAAAATGGTCAAAAAGTGTATTAAAGGGTCATTTAAACATGAAAAAGGGTTGAATTAGTGAAGACAAGTCTAGAAAAGCATGAAAGTGGGTTACAACACTTTAAAATAAGACTTGGTAAGTAATAAAAAGGAGTTATTTAAGTGAATTATGATGAAAGGTTCCTAGAAAAGTGTGAAAGTGGGTTAGAACACTTCACAACACCTTTACAAGATAACCTAGAAGTCTTAATGATTCACAAGGGTCTAAGACCTAATGTGAATGTGTGGACCACATTACAACATTAAATCTAGGAAAAATCAAGCCAAAGTCCAAAAGAGAGACTCAAGTGAGCATAAAAATGTCAACTATACATTTTTTGGCAACACAATATTGAATATAACTTAAAGTATATTTCATGTATATAATTTCAATGATAGAGAAAGACAAAGACATGCAAAAAGAAAGAGAAAGAAAATGCATTCTAAAAATTCATCATTCACATTTGGCAAGTTCCAAATAGACTTGGTCATCCAAGCCATTTGGCAAGCACCAAATTTGGCACTCACCAAATGTTCAATTCAAGTAAAAAAACAAAAATGGCATCTTAATTATGTCACAACTTTGTGCATTTACCCTATTGTAGAACATTTGAATCCATTTGATTTGAATCTAAGTTGCCTAGATTCAATAGATGTTAAATGTCTCTTGTTTCTTTACTCTTTTCTTGAATATTGGAAAATTTAATTATTGCTATTAGTGGTAGTGTTGCAAAAATAAGGATGGAATCCCTTATTTCCATATTTCTCAATTAGGAGATAAAGAGAAATTTCAATGATGAAAGTTCTAAGGATGCCTTTCATGTTTAAGGAATGATAAAGATGGGTATAAAAGTAAAAAAAATATATAAATCCAATCCAAAAGAATGGTTCAAAAACCCCTAAGAGGATCATAGTGAAGTGTTATAACAATGGAAAAATAATACATGTAAAGAACAAATATCAAACAAGTCAAACATATTTAATTATTCCTCTTTAAATAATTCCTTTCATGATGACCATAATGACACACTATTTATTTCTACTAATGTTTCATGTGATAAATTTTAGTTGATTAATTTTGATTGCTCCTACCATATGGTTGTGTGCATGGAAGTGTGGGACAAAAATTGGGTCAAAACTTGCCACTTCTTTCCATCTAAAATCAATAAAAAATGATCTTGGATGAGAAATTGAAGATAGCCACACTCAATACTTGAAGATGTGATAGAAAGAAGATTTGCAGTGCTCAAAATGTAGTTTTTGAACTTCTATTTTTTTTAAAATGGTATTAAGAGGTTCAAATAGGGGGAGAACACAAACTAATCCTATTTTTGTTAGAAAAATATAATATAGCTTTTAGTGTGCTCTTAAAATGTTTTTAAAAATCATTTTAGAAATAAATTTAATGAAAATTTAGCCAACATCATATAGTTTGTCTTATTTTTTTGTTAATTTTTAACATGTGTGTGTATAAATTTTCAAATTGGAAATTTTATAAAAAATAAAAATATGATGCAAGAGCATCCGAGGAATGAGCAATCCACACCATCCAAAAACATTTGAATTTTTATCTGATTCATTTTTTATTTTGGTGGCTGATGATAAAAGAGGTTGAATGATGTTTTTGTAATTCATTAACAAAACATATTTTTTTATACATTTCAAAGTTCCAATCTTCAAGCACTATTCTTTCAAATTATCCAATATCATATTTATTTTCCAAGAGCCCATGTCTATTGATTAATTGGTAAAAGAGATAATATTATATTTTCATTTTTAGACATAGAAGAGAGAGGGGTGGAATTGAGAAATGAAGAGTTATACAATGCATGGGAAATGTGAAGGACCAGGCCGGAGATTGGAGGAGTCATGTGTGGAAGGTAAAGAGGCTGATTGATCAAAAAGATAACTGAAACCCACATAGCCAAAGGGGAGATTAATGTAGAATTGTAGCATAAAAGGGGTCGTGCCATGGTAGAGAACATGTCAAAAAACAATGAAATGTAAAATGTTTGCAAAGTGAAGAGAGGAGAGGACCACATGGAAAGGAAAAGGAGATGAATTAAATTTAGTATTTTCAGAATGGAAAAATGGAGGAAGCCATGACATGAGTAAAGGGGAGTTGTGCCATAGTTGATGATAGAGGGAAAAGTCATATATGAAAATAAAAACTAAAATAAAAGAAAAGAAAATCCCATTACACGTAAAAAGATTAGCATGCATATATGAAATTAAAGTGTATTCAAAGAAGAGGAAAAGTCATGCTAAATTGAGAAGGACGAAGGTGGAAATCATAGAGGAGGTGAGAGGTACAATTTGAATTTAATATATTGCAGATTTTGAATAAAGAAAAATAGGGGCACACCATATCCGGTAAGATATGAGTGTGTAGAATAAAAGACAAGAAGATAGGGTATGGATAAGAAGAGAGAGAAAGTTGGAAAGGCAGATTGGAGAATGAAAGGAATTGTGCCATACAGAATAAGTTAAAATGTTAATGTTCAAAGCTATCAATGTTAAGTGAAACCACCCATATATGATTCCTAAAATTTGTAGATAGAATAGAATGTTTGGAAAGAGGTCGAAAGTGTGGATAGAGTAGAACAAGGGTGAGTAACAAAGAATTTGGGATTAAAAACTAATCTAAAAACTTGCAGATTGGAACTTGATTATAGTATTTAACCCTATAGATTGTATAAGATTGTTTGCCATGAATGAGAAATGAATTTAAGTTGAATTTGGAATTGGATTTTATTTGAATGTTAATGTAATTCTTTGTCTGGAAATTAGTGACAGATTGAGAATAGTTATTTTATTGTGAATTCTTGAATTTGTTTCAACTGACAAATGAAATTGTCAAATTGAGTTGTTTCCTGAGTTCGAATAGGAGGGTTGTTGGTTTTAATTAATGGTATTAGATTTGGGTGATTGATTTTTTTTGCTTTCATTAAAATGTGAGTGTCATTGCCCTTATTTTTTTTTAAATTAATTAAAAATCATGTTTTTGAATGTGTATAGAATATAATCTATAATTTAAAAATATAGTTTTTTTAAAGTTTTAATGAGCATATAAAAATGACACCAAAAGAACTATACCTAGGTTTTCGAAGAAAAATAAACACATAGTAAAAGAAATTGAAGATCAAAACCTTAATTCATTTTAAACGTAGAAAATTTTACATGTTTAGAAAGGTAAGAGACATATTGACGTTATTGTGGAATTTTTTAGGAAAATATCCTAAAATATATAAAATTGATGGAGGGAATACTTGAGATTTTCTTGTTTTTCATGTTATATGTATTACCCATTTTTTACCTATGGGCTCAATCAGATGCAGGAGAAATGATGTCTTAATTTGGCACATGGATTAAATGTGGCTCCTAGGAGGGTTGAGCCCAGCATGAATGTCTTCAGTTTGGGGGTGGGTTTTCTTTCTCTTCTTTGTCTTTCCCTCTTTTCTTTTTTCTTTTCCTTGTCTTTTCTTTGTTTCTGTCGGGGGCGGAACCAGGTCGGGATCCGAACTTGAAACTTTTCCAAAAGTTTCAGTTCCTGGTCTTGACCTAGTTCTGACCCCGTTTTTGCCTTTCTTTCTTTGTCGGGCCCTTTCCTTGCCTTTGTCGGAGGTGGGTTCGAGACAAGGTTCAAACTTGAAGCTTGATAAAAGTTTCAATTTTGGGTTTGTTTCTGCCCCCGCCCCCACTGTCTTTTTCCTGTGATCGGTTCCGATCCCGTCTTTCTTTCTTTCCTTGTGCATTCTTTCTTTTCCCGAGCCTGGGACTGGGTCGAAACCCAAACTTGGAACTTTCCTAAAAAGTTCCAATTCTTGGTTTCATTCCTGTTTCGGCCCCGGTCCCACTTTTTCTTCTTTCCTTTTCTTTTTTGCCTAGGATTGAGGGTTGTCTCTTCCTCCTTGGTTTCCCCTTGTGTTTTCTTCTCTTCCTTCTTCTTTTGGTTTTGTCAGGAGCGGGACCGAGACTAGATCCAAACCTGAAACTTGAAGAAATTTTCAGGGATGGAGTTGGTCCCGATTCCGGTTCCGGCATGGTTCTTCCTTTTGCTCCTGCCACCTTTCTCCTCCTGGTTCTGGTTCCATCTTGGCCCCACCCCCGCCAATTATGAAGTTTCTTAGCAAAAAGGAGTACTTTCACCAGGAGATGAGGATATCGCCATAAGGTCTTGCCGAACATTGGGCATCTTGTCGAATGGATTGACATGTGAGTGTGACTTTTACTGCCGCTGTGACGTCTCCCTGACACACGAAAGTCTTTCCAAAAGAAAAGGATGGACCTCAGTGCAGTTGTCTTTGACAGGAGTCCTACCGACTCAAAGGAACCTTAGTGTAACTAGGGGACTTCGTCGGGATGTCCCGTTGGCATCAAATGTCTTCCCGAATAAAGACTTCGCCAAAGGATTTAAGGCTCGGCATAAGGTTATGCTGAAGGTATGATGTCTCCTCGACATGGAGTAGGCTCGACAAAAGACCTTGCCTTCACCATGGTGTCTCGCCAAGGCCACGGTGTCTCCCCGATAATCAAAAGGAAGTATGTTTCGGGGAAGGTCTGGCTGACAAGAGGTCTCCCCAGCACAAAGAAGGAGGGCCCTTGGTATGACCAGGAGATCTCGCTGAGATGTCTTAGTGATTACGCAGGGTCCCCCAGAAACAAAATGGAGCTCGCTAAGAGGTCTTAGCGAAAATAAGGGGTCTCAGCGAAACAGAAGGAGGCTCACCAAGAGAAAAGTGACCTCACCAAGATGTTTCACTGATAGAGTAAACTCTTGCCGATGAAAAGGGTCTCGACCAAGGAAAGCATTTTTTCCATGATGTCTCGGCAAAGGCATGATGTCTCCCCGACCGAAGATAAGGTAGCTCATTGCCGAGAGATAGGGGAAGCCTACGAGAGGTCTCACTGAAGGAGATGTGGAGCCCAGGTAGAGTGAAATGCATTCGGGGTAACATTGAAGGAGTCTTGCCGATATGGTTTGTAATGTGAAGTTCCAGGAAACTCTAAAAGGAGGTCTTACATTTGGTAGGATGTCTTCCCAACTCGAAGTGGTCTCAGTGATAGAGGGAAAAGCAACATGAACTCAGGCGCATTCAAAGCAGCTTGACTAGGGGGAATTGAAAGATCGACACGAGGAGTAGAATTGAATGCGGTGGTTGTAGAAACAACAAGAGGAAACTTCTTCGATAATGTTTTCCACCCACACACAGAGTGGGGACATACAGGCTTCTGCATTTAATTCACCAAAAGATCTATGGGAGATATTTTTTGAGACTGATATTTGTAAGCCCTAAGGGGTCGGGATCTTTTCTATATATAAGGCATTTTTTCCTTCTTGTAAAGGAGTTCAGAGGTATGCTCTTCTGAAGTTTGTGACCCTTTTGTAGTCCTCTCTCAGACTAGCAAGCTTCTATAATTCAACTTGGAACATAATATACAAAATCTACCTTGGTTACCATTGATGGTCCATCTCTTCGCCTTATGATTCTTGTGAAGTATTGTGCATATTTTAAGTGATTCATTGAGCTACTTAGTGAAATTTTCTCTTTCCTTATAGCTTTTGTTTCATGTCATGCCTTTCTTTGCAGAAGTAGTATCATGTAGGTTTCAAACTATGTTTACTTAATCTTGCACATGATCTTCTATTTTGTGAAAATCTACCTTTCCTTCTTGAAGCTCATGGGCATGTCAAACCTGTTTGAACGTGTGATCTACAGGATCTTGTTGTGCAGTCCCATGGCTATCACCAGTATTCAAGTGTAGCTCAAGTATCTCATTGTTCCTATCATTTCAGTGTATCACCTTAGTTTAATTTTCATTTTATGCATTATCCCTCTCCCTTTTACGTTAAAGAAACAATAGTTTAGGTGGTACCCAAAGGAATCCAGCCTTCTCTTAAGGTTCATTTCAGCCATAGGTGACCCATAGCCTTGAGATGATCCCATGTTGCTCTAAAATGCTCAGTTTATTGCAAACTCATCACAGGGTGCAATTCTAGGTGACAACAGTTTCTGGCATGCCCGGTGGGACTGTCGATCAGACAGTGTGAAAATTTTCATATCTATTATTGGTTTTGATATGCAACCAGTAAGATTTAGGCCTTTCTGAGGTTAATATCAGCATATCATGGCAACTCCATGTACCAGTGCCTCATTTAGAAATTCAACATACTAGGGGATTTGGTGTTTACCTCAGTATCTGTCAACCTTTGGAGGAAGTTTCAACAACTCCTGGCAACTCCAAGCTCAAATATTCTGGTTTCAGAGGGCACAAGTTTTGGTATGTCTCAAAATAATCTGTTAATTCTGAGCTTCCAGCTCTTTGATTAAAAAGATGTCCAATATTCATGAAGATGCTTACTATTTCCCTCCATATCATGAGTATAATTCTCCTACACATCCATATCAGAATGTTTTGGACCTGCTCCAATAGATTGACCATATCTTCAAGGGTTTGAATCAAGGTCTTCACAATATGGAGATTAACGATATCAATAAAGTGCTTGCATACCTATCTAAGATGTTGGTTGATATCAAGATGCAGCAGGGTACTATTATGAAACAACAAGAAATGGATGAGCAAGTCTACTCTTATGATCAAGAAAGAGTGGAAAAGAGAGTCCAGTTCGAGGAAGGCCTTGAACAGGAAGTAGCTGCTAAGGAAGAACAAATGAAGTTGCTCTCTGCTCAGGTACAGAATACTCAAGCTTACTCAGATTATCAGCATCAGCTAATGGAGGAGCTACAAAAGAGGCAATTGGAAGAGAACCTTTCCTAGCAGCTGGCTGCAAAAGAGGCAGAAAGGAAGCTAAATTTTTCTGAGCAGGAGGTTCCCAAATAAAAGTTTGCCAGTTTTAGGCAAAGTCAGCCTCTTGACTCCCCTAGTAAGTCTTCTCAGCTTGAGATTCCAAGCTTTAAGGGATTCAATTCGATGGAAGAGAATTTACTACCTGAACAAGATCAGTCCATCATCCCTCAAGAACAGCTCATAAATCCAGATGACTTACTCCTCAAGGAGAGAATTAGCAAAGTAAATCCAATGCATTTCACTGTAGCATGTTACCAACTACAGCAAGAAAAGCTAAAACAGGAGGAGAAACAAGAGGTAGGACAGCTGACAGTTGAGGATCTTCACTTGTAGACAAAGGATACCCAAGTTTCACTGGAAAAGGGGCCACATAAGGATGAACAATTCACTTCTTTATTTGATCAACTACCTGGTTATGTTGAGCAAGTTTAAGAGAGCATGTTGTTTTCTGATTTACTAGTTGATTTGGGATGACCAGAGAATATTGCTAACTTGTTCAATGAGCTTCATCGATTTGTCGATGAAAATCAAGATCTCACATGCATGATAGCATCTATGCCTTGTATGGAGCAACTAAATGATAAAATTCATCTAGATTTAATGCAAAATGATGAGTTAGATGATATCATAGAAGCTTTTGTTCCAACATAGATGATGAACTAGTACCATATGAAAGGAAAGCATGTGATCAGCCCAGTCAAGATGGTGAGACTATTGAAGAGGTTGTTGAAGGTAATGTCTTATAGCCTGTGAACTTACTGGATGAGCTCCCCCACTTTGTTGAGGAGGAAGTGTATTCTGTCATGAACAAAGAGAACAAGGAGCCACAGTCTGAAGATTTTTTTTTAGTTACCCAACAGGGATATCAGTTCCTTAGTCAAGAAGTTCAAACTATAGCAGCTGATGAACAACTTGCATATTACCTCCAATTAGCATCTTTTCAAGAAAAAGATGAAGTCTTTAGAGAAGATAAAGATACCAGCAAGGAAGGTTCAAGCTTTACCCTTACCAGAGGCTATCCAATTAGGTACCTAGCTCAGATGGAGTCCAATACAACACCAAGCACCAATCCTATACCTACACATGAAGGTGCAGCAAAAGATGTCCAAGATGCATTGACAGCCAAACAAGAGTATGTTTAGTTCATTTGTCCTCCTTTGGTTGACAATACGTATGGTCTATTTGGTAAGGTAAGCAAATTTATTCACCTATTTCAAGAGGCAGTGCATCGTCTTGGTAGACTTCGTTCTATTTTTTACTTTTACTCAGCTGTCTTTAAACATGCCAGTCCCTACATGTTGAGTAGAAAGGGCAGTTATTTTACCCAACCTGTCAATGGGTTTGTTTGACCAGTTTCTTACTGGTTAGTGTAGGGTAGGTTTAGTTGCTTTTTCTTTCCCTAAGTGTTGTTTCAACACATGTAAATGGTTTATTTCAATTTTTCCTATTTTCAATAAGTTTCCAAGTGATCTAGTGAGTCTCAAATGAGTTACAGCCATGTTCAAAGCTGCTCTTGATCTTTTCTAAGTTGAACCAATGACTCCATGCCCAATGGATAGGCCTAGACTACTGGTCTTCATGTTTAGCAGGCAAACATCCAGCAAAGGTCACTAGAAATATTACCCATTTTTCACCTATGGGCTTAATTAGATGCAGAAGAAATGATGTCTTAATTTGGCACGTGGATTAAATGCGGCTCCCAGGAGGGTTGACCCCAGCGTGCATGTCTTCAATTTGGGGGTGGGTTTTCTTTCTCTTCTTTGTCTTTCCCTCTTTTCTTTTTTCTTTTCTTTGTCTTTTCTTTGTTTCTGCTGGGTGGGGAACCAGGTCAGGATCTGAACATGGAACTTTTCCAAAAGTTTCGGTTCCTGGTTTTGACTTGGTTCCGACCCCATTTCCACCTTTCTTTCTTTGTCAGGCCCTTTCCTTTCCTTTGTTGGAGGCGGGTTCGGGATGAGGTTCCAACTTGAAGCTTGATAAAAGTTTTAGTTTTGGGTTTTTTTCTGCCCCTGCCCCCGCTGTCTTTTGCCCGGGATCAGTTCCAATCTCGTCTTTCTTTCTTTCCTTGTGCATTCTTTCTTTTCCCGGGCTTGGGACCAGGTTGAAACCCGAACTTGGAACTTTCCCAAAAAGTTCTGGTTCCTAGTTTCGTTCCTATTCCGGCCTCAGTCCCGCTTTTTCTTCTTTCCTTTTCTTTTTTGCCTAGGATTGAGGGTTGTCTCTTCCTCCTTCATTTCCCCTTATGTTTTCTTCTCTTCCTTCTTCTTTTGGTTTTGTCAGGAGTGGGACCGGGACTGGATCCAAACCTGAAACTTGAAGAAATTTTTAGGGGTGGAGTTGGTCCCAATTCCGGTTCCGACGTGGTTCTTCCTTTTGCTCCAGCCACCTTTCTCCTCCGGGTTTCGGTTCCATCTTGGCCCCGCCCCCGCCAGTTATGAAATTTCTCAGCAAAAAGGAGTACTTTCACCAGGAGATGAGGATATCACCATAAGGTCTTGCCAAACATTGGGCATCTTGCCGAATGGATTGACATGTGAGTGTGACTTTTACCGCCCACTGTGACGTCTCCCCGACACATGAAAGTCTCGCTGAAAGAAAAGGATGGACCTCGGTGTATTTTTCTTCGGCAGGAGTCCTGCCAACTCAAAGGAACCTCGATGTAACTGGGGGACTTCGCTAAGATGTCTCACAGACATCAAATGTCTTGCTGAATTAAGACTTCACCAAAGGATTTAAGGCTCGGCATAAGGTTATGCCAAAGGTATGATGTCTCCCCGACATGGAGTAGGCTCGAAAAAAGACATTGCCTTTGCCATGGTGTCTCGCCAAGGCCACGGTGTCTCCCTGATAATCAAAAGGAAGTATGTTGGCTGACAAGAGGTCTCCCTGGCACAAAGAAGGAGGGCCCTTGGTATGACAAGGAGATCTCACTGAGATGTCTCAGCAATTACGTAGGGTCCTCTGGAAACAAAATGGAGCTCGCTTAGAGGTCTTAGCGAAAATAGGGGTCTTAGTGAAACAAAAGGAGGCTCACCGAGAGAAAAGTGACCTCGCCAAGATGTTTCACCGATAGAGTAAACTCTTACTGATGAAAAGGTTCTCAGCCAAGGAAATCATTTTCGCCATGATGTCTCGGCGAAGGCATGATGTCTCCCTGACTGAAGATAAGGTAGCTCATCGACGAGAGATAGGAGAAGCCTACGAGAGGTCTCACCGACTTACCAGGGTCTCACCAAAGGAGATGTGGAGCCCGGGTAGAGTGAAATGCATTTGGGGTAACATCAAAGGAGTCTTGCCGATATGGTTTGTAATGTGAAGCTCGGGGAGACTCTGAAAGGAGGTCTTACATTCGGTAGGATGTCTTCCCGACTCGAAGTGGTCTCAGCAATAGAGGGAAAAGCAACGTGAACTCAAGCGCATTCAAAGGAGCTCAACTGGGGGGAATTGAAAGATTGATACGAGGAGCAGAATTGAATGCAGTGGTTGTAGAAATAGCAGGAGGAGACTTCTTCGAGAATGTTTTCCACCGACACACATAGTGGGGACATCAGGCTTCTGCATTTAATTCACCAAAAGATCTATGGGAGATATTTTTTGAGACTGATATTTGTAAGCCCTAAGGGGCCGGGATATTTTTTGTATATAAGGCATTTTTGCCTTCTTGTAAAGGAGTTCAGAGGTATGCTCTTCTGAAGTCTGTGACCCTTTTGTAGTCCTCTCTCAGACTAGTAGGCTTCTGTAATTCAACTTGGAACATAATATACAAAATCTACCTTGGTTACCATTGATGGTCCATCTCTTTGCCTTATGATTCTTGTGAAGTATTGTGCATATTTTAAGTTATTCATTGAGCTACTTAGTGAAATTTTCTCTTTCCTTATAGCTTTTGTTTCATGTCATTCCTTTCTTTGCAGAAGTAGTATCATGTAGGTTTCAAATTGTGTTTACTTAATCTTGTACATGATCTTCTATTTTGTGAAAATCTACATTTCCTTCTTGAAGCTCATGGGCATGTCAAACCTATTTGAACGTGTGATCTACAGGATCTTGTTGTGCAGTCCCATGGCTATCACCAGTATTCAAGAGTAGCTCGAGTATCTCATTGTTCCTGTCATTTCGGTGTATCACCTTAGTTTAATTTTCATTTTATGCATTATCCCTCTCCCTTTTCCTTCAAAGAAACAATAGTTTATGTGGTACCCAAAGGAATCCGGCCTTCTCCGGAGGTTCATTTCAGCCATAGGTGACCCACAGCCTTGAGATGATCCCATGTTGCTCTAGAATGCTCAGTTTATTGCAAACTCAGCATAGGGTGCAATTCTAGGTGACAACAATATGCAAAACATGTTTTTGAGAATCTTACATGAAATTCCAATCTTTTGACTCAAATATCCAAGCCAACTCCAAGAGATTTCAAATAAAACATGTGCACATTATAATTCACGCACACTATAAATTCAAAATAAGTGATTTTTTGTTTCCAATGAAAATATAATATAATCATGTTGTGGATTGATATTATTTATCCATCACAAGCAATAACTCATCCATGTTATAACATGTTCATGTTATTTCAAATTTTCCTTCAAATTAGGTTTGGCCACTTTTTAGCCCCCCATCTTCATGCACATACTCATATGATTCCTCACAACAAGTGATTTTTTTCATACCAAGATTTTGATGGAGAAGAAGTTTTCCTTGATGGAAATATTACTCATTAAATTGATGGTAAGGTGTGGATTTAAAAATCCTTAAAGCTCCCTCTAGGTTGATATTATCGGTTTTGCATTGGCCTCAGCCCTCGCTTCATATGTTTTCATATTTTTGGGCTCCTTTTGTAGTACCTTCATTCGCTTGCTCCACATGTCAGCCATGTGTGCCTTTGAAAGTTTTCTTCCCTTGCTTCTCCTTTGAGCTCCACCCTTATGCCATGTGTCTACAACATGTACCTTTGAGGATCCTCTCTCCTTTGTTTCTCCTTCGAGCTCCGCCCATGTGCCACGTCGCATCATTCCATGGGAACTTTTTTGGTGGACCCCATAGTCAACGCTCGAAGCAAAAAGGGCACCACATGTCATCTCCATGGGGACTTCAATTGCAAGGGAGGGATAAAATAATGAGAGGCCCCACCTCTACGCCACGTGTCCTAACCGATTCTTCAGACGGTTAGACACATGTCTTCATGAGAATTTCTCTACTTCCACTTTGGGACCACATCCATTATTTGCAGAAGGGCACACTTTGTTCAAGGCAACTAAATGCCACATTTCATAATCTTTCTGTTGCATCAGTTTTGGAGAATCATTGCGATGGGTGGCATGGCTCGTTCCTAGGGAATGTTTTTGATTATTTTCTTTCAAGCGGTGGAGGGATCTATATATATACCACTTTGACTCTCTAAAAAAGGGTTCAGAAATACACAAAAAAAGTGTTGAAAGACTGTAGGCCTTTGTATTGTTTTTAATTATTGTATTAAGACTAATAGACTATGCCAATTTGTTTGGCCTCTCTATTTCTTAGTTAAACATTAAGAAATTATACTGTGAAATTTGTTGTACTGAGTAGTTTATCTACAAGACATCTACAATTTCAATATAAGTTTGTTGATTCAGATCATGTCTTGAACTCTTCTTGTTTAGTGAATGCATATGTAAATTATATTATGTTATTTGATGGACTTCTTTGAATTTTCATCTATGCTTTCTATTATTTTTAGACATGCATATTGTTGAACGAGCCCTCAAATCTCATCTGAAAGGAAGATTTCTCATGCCTATATACTTAAACCTTGGCACATCACCTTAGATTAGATTTTATTTTAATATATTTGCTTCCTTTTCCCTTTTCACCCCCCAATACATGGAAGAGTTAGCTTCTTGAAAACCTAGAGGTTACTTAGATTAGCACAATTGGTCCCCCCATTAACTGAGTTTCCCATAAGGTTGTGTGCTTAGTAATTTTAGGCATCAATAGTTCTTTTTTTGGCATGCCCGATGGGACTTGTTTGAATGTATCTAAATTTAAAGTGGGTGTATGAGCCATAGACCTGTTACTAGATCTCAAATAATGAATAACCCCTCCTGCTAGTACCACCACTGATAAATGTACAAGAAAGAGCCCGTCTAGTGAATGTCCTGACCCATCCTTTAGTCCTATTACTAATGGCTAATATAAATTTTTGTAGCATGGGATGCCATAAGCCCTCTCATAGCACCAATAGCACTAGCCATTTGGGCTCCTATCCCAACATCTGCTTTAAAATATTTACCAAAATTCACCAGGGAAGGCTAAAAAACACCATCCAATCATCTACAAGATGTGGTGGACGTGTGTTTGGTGCATGGTGTAGCTGATCAAAATGTAGCATTAAGATTGCTTGCAACCTCTTTCAAAGGAAAGGGACTAGATTGGTACTGCACTCTGGAGGCTAATACTATCAATACCTAGGATCAATGGAGATCCTTTTTATGAGCAATTTTCAAACAATGGAGATCGGTCTTCACTATTCCAGCAATTGGTGACCATAAAATAGGCCCCTCAAGAGGCCATGACCGACTTCAATTCCAAGTTTCACATGACTTGGAAAAGGATCCAGACCATTATCTGCCCACCTACCAATTTGGCATTCATGTTCTATCTAAAATCTCTCAATGCTGACTTTTCGGTGATGATCTAGTCCCTTGGTGAGAACACTTTGCTGGATGCATATAAAATTGTTGTTAAGGTAGAGAATAATTTGATTGTTGCTAGAAAGTTACTGCCTCAGCCCATTATGCCTATATTTGCAGAGCTATTAGCTCTCGCCTAGGAGATAGCTTCTACCAGTGCATTTGCTCCCCCCAATCTATGTATGCATATCTGAGCGCACCGTAGAATGTTGCTTTGACATCTAACTCTTCAAAGGATAATATGAGTGACATCAAGGATTTTTTGTGGAACTTCTCAAATGAAATAACTAGTAACAACAACAACATTCCATGCCTCTAAATCCAGCTTACCAAAATTACCAAGGCGGAAGATCTTCCTATTAACAAAATTAGTTCCAAGTAGGTATGTGCATGAATCCATAGACTCAAACAAATAACTAGATAGTACCAGTGCCTACTCCACTACAAAATGCTCACCCAAGTTTGAATAGAGAGCTGGTAGCAGGGAAAAAATAATCTTGCTAATGATACCAATCCTTAGTGCTTCCCCTATGACAAAGCACATATGCCTCGAAATTGTTTGTGTGGAAATTTATAGCAAAGAGTGGTAGAACAGTACAATTAAGGCACCATGCCATACTCAGGAGGTTATACATATGCCTCTCTACAGATGGAAAACACGGTACTCACCACTCAAATGCAAGGAATTTCCTTGGAGCAAGAAACAAATATAGCTCTTGATCACGTGCTCTTCTCATGGATGGAAGAAGAAGAGGCGGTGTTTGAAAATGATGTTTCCACATCAAAGGCCCCTCAGGTGAAATTAGATTATAACACTCAATCTAAGAGGAGATTCAAAGGTGAATCAGTCATTCAATGGCCCAAAAGTGTTCCCGACCAAGCTCCCAGTTCCTCTGCAATTGTACAGCAATCTTAGCCACGCAAGGAGATTGTTATTACAAGGTCTAAGGAGTAGAAGTATTTGAATCCACCATCATTTAATGTGGTGGAATAGTTGAATAAATCCTTTGATAATGTGTCTCTTTTGGATATCTTAGCTATTCTAGAGCAGAATTTGTTACTATAGAAGGCCCTATTGGAAGATGTAGGCACAAAGCCAACAAAGCAACCATCCAAAGGAAAGGCCATCGATTTTCCATCTTAGGCCAAAGTCCTCACAAATAATGGAAAGGAACCCTCTATTGAAAGTATAGGTAAGCATAAACTGAAACCCTTCTTCTTGACTCTCATTTTGGGTAAGAAATTGTTGCACAATTCTATGATTGATTATGGTGCTAGCACCATAGTCATGCCCAAGAAAATAGTTGAATCTTTAGGAATTAACTATGAACCTTTAAATGGATGGGTTATGCAGCTTGATGGGAATAAATTTGAAACTATAGGTGTCATTAAGGACCTCCCCTTGACTCTATTCTCTTGCCCTAGTATCACAGTCCCACAAGATACCATGATCATTGATGTCCCTCCCATGTTCAATTTTTGCTTATCTTGGGAGTTCACTACCAAGATAAGTGGGTATCTTTCCTTAGATTGGTCACACTTAATTATTAGGACCAAACATGGAGCTAAGATGAAGATAGTGTTCAAACCTTTGCATTTAGAACATGTAGTAGATGAAGCCATGATAAATTTTGAGGCTACTCATACCTCTATCACCAAAGATGAGATGTATTGTACTAAGTTACTAGAGGATGAGAAGGTGACCAAAGACTAGACTAATGAAGAAGAAGTCATCTTGAGTGAATTTATAGATACTGATCCTTTCAGAAATTATCATGCCACTAGATTGGGAACTTATGCCATCTATGATGAAGATCAACTAATTCTGAATGTGATGAAGGAATCTAAGGGTGGTCAAGCCTCAAAGCTATAGACATTACATTTTGATGGAGAAAGATGTAAAGTTGGTGTAGGAGCTGGGATATGTTTAACATCCCCATCCAATAAAAGACACTAATATCTTTTCACTTTCAATTCTCCTATTCAAACAATGAAGTTGAATATGAAGGCCTTGTGCGAGGTCTAAGCCTTGCAGAGTGGATGGGTGTTAAACAAATAATGGTGTCCGAAGACTCTGAGCTAATAGTCAATCAAGTCTAAGGTGTCTCCACAACAAAAAATGTCTCCATGGGATCTTATAGACATAGATTTTGGGATCTGATTGAAAGCTTTGAAGCTTTCAAAATCTAGACAGTGCCTAGAGAGTAGAATGGAGCTACAGATCGCATGGCAATGGTAGGATCTCAATTTCACCCTATTTTTGACTTAATTAAGAACACAGAGAATGTGCAAGTGATTGTCTAACCCACAATCCTAGGTAATGGCCAATGTTGGCAAGTGTTTGAAAGTGATGAACAGATCACCTCATTTATTTAGCACTCTGGAGAGTTCGCTAATCAAATCCAACCAAAAATTATTCAGTTGAGGTCTAACAAGCTTCCGAAAGGACTTGTCACTCTCAAGAATTTATTTGATTGTGATGATGCAAGAAATGACAAGAGGAAGTTTGTAGTAGACAAGGGTGATTATGTAAATCTTTAGGTCAGAGATGGAAGGAAGCTTAATGTTGGGAAAGATGTTTCACAACATGATAAAGACAGGCTCATGCATTTTTGTGAAAAATATAAAAGAGTAGTAGCCTGGTCATATGATGACCTCAAGGGTTATGATCCTAAAGTCATTCAACATACCATAGAACTGAAAAAAGGAGAAAAACCTATTTTCCATAAGCAAAGTCTAGTAAACCCAAAGATTGGCGTACTAATGGCGCAAGAGTTGAGGAAGCTAATCCACTCCTAGATTTTCTTCTCAATCAAACATAGTACATGGGTGTCCAACCTGGTTCTAGTCTGAAATAAGAATGGGGTCATCCACCTCTATGTTGATTTTTGGTATTTGAATAGGGCATCCCTAAAGGACCACTACCCCTTGCCTTCCATGGAATCAATCTTGCAAATAGTGGTTGGATTGGAAATGTTTTCTTTGCTAGACGACTTCTCTAGTTACAACCAGATCTAGGTCAACAAGGAGGACCGACACAAAAAAATGTTCACTACCAAGTGGGGAATGTTTTCCTATGCAAAAATGTCCTTCAGCCTCTCAAATGTAGGAGCCACCTTCCAACAAGCAATGTACATTTCCTTTAGAGAATTAATCAATAAGATCATTTTGATCTACTTGGATAATCTTACTATATTCTCTAAGTCAAAATATGATCATCTTGAAATGGTTTTTTAAAAATGCCAAGAGTTTGGGATATCCCTAAATCCAAAAAAATGTGTTTTCAGAGTGCCCCAAGGAAAATTATTGGGACATGTAGTGTCCAAAGATGGGGTTTCTATTGATCTAGATCGAGTGAAGGAAATCAAGGAACTACCCCTTTCAATCAACAAAAAGGGATTTCAGACCTTCCTAGGGAAGGTCAATTTTGTAAGCAAATTCATTTCATATTTTGTAGGTTTAATTAGACCAACCACCTTGATACTCAAGAAGGATTAGTTGTTTAAATGGACAAAAAAAGCTAGAGAAGCCTTTGATAAGGTCAAGGAGGCAATTTCCCTAGCTCCTGTGTTGGTGAACCCAGACATATCAAAGGACTTAATAATGTATGTTTTTAGTAGAAAATCTAGCATCACTACTATTTTGACCCAAAAGGATGATGAAGGAAAGGGAGAACATTTGATAGCCTTTCACTATCGTACCTTAAAAGACTATGAGATGAAGTATCACTTCGTCAAGAGGTAGGTGTTTGTTGATGGTGTTTTCTACACAGTAACAACTCAGACAAAATGTAATATCCTATCTCTCTTGAAAGGTAAATCTCTATCAGCAAGCCACAAGAGATAACCCCAAGGTCTCTAATGTCAGGTCTTCACAATGCATAAATAACTCAATGATAAAATGTGAAAATGTTGGTAATCACAATGGGACCTTACTACAAGAAAAATATTGAATCGATTTTATCAGATCTAACAATCTAATGATATTTTAATCCAAGATCTAACCCAATAATCAAAGAAATAAAAAAGGATACGGGTTTCAAGGAGATTTCTAAATCTAATACTACTTCTAAGATTAACAATGAAAGTAACCAACACTCAAATGGACCAATCCCTCAAAACTGATCTCTACCTTACCCAAATAAATATGCAATCTTACAGAAAATAGTGCAATCTTCTGAGGTGTTAAGATTTTCAAATCATGAACATTCATTCAACAACCCTATTGCAGTTGAAATGAAAAAATCCTCACAATCAAACTAAGCACACTGAATATGAAGTCCAGGCTAACTTTGCAAAGCAACTAACAATCAATTGGTTGCGAAAAGTATGGACTAAAGGATTGCTGCAACATTCAAGTATCAAATCACAAACATTATTGAATTAAATCTAATCTAAATGTTAACCTCCTCAAAGCAATTTTAAGATGGAATAACAAGAACCATGCAAGAAAAAAGAACACAAGTATGGCACCAAATCACAATGTCATTACTTGCATTCAAATTATCCACTGTAGCAACAATTATGGTTTTCTATTACAATATTTGCTTGAGAACTACTTGCTAACTTGCTCTACTCGTGTCTAACTATTCTTCTCTATTCTATCTTCTATCTTCTATACCTTTTCTCTATTTCTAACTATCTAACCCCTTACAAATGAGGCAAAATGACAAATATATAGAATCCCCCCAGAAAACTGGTCGGCTAAGCAAGAGCTTGCAGCATTAACTGAGCACCACCGACCATCCAAGAGAAAGTCAAAATGGAACGAAGGAATGCATTAAATGTGTGAACAACACCTAGGTCGGCCTAGGATTCCCAATGTAGCTCAGACCAATGCAGGGTGCGATAATGGGGAAGCACAAATCCCAGAGTAGTTAGGCATTAACTGCCCTCCCCTTTGTCTCTATTTCGATCTGACCCTTCATGCACTCTCAAGAACATCCCATCCAAGTCAGCTATTGGTGGCAAAGGAAAAACCCTAAGTCAATTCTTAATGGATGCAATCTTTTCCCTTGACCATTTGACAGACTTATCCCAATCCACCTTATACATTAGGTATTTGTCAATAACTGCAAGGTAGGTGGCTGCATCATCCAACTGGTGCTAAAAGACAAAACCATCATCAAGTGGCGCATACACATCCTGCCACCAATTTCTCAACTGTTCTAGATTCAAATACTTGGGCGCGATCTTCCTTCTTCCCATCATAATTTCAAAGAAGGCAATGGAGCCATTATATACACCACCTAGGGTATCATCATTCTACCTTCTTTGCTTATAAATCTTCTTTAGCACCTTTTTCCTGATCTACAGTGCCTCATACCACTCCCATGGTTCAAGAGCTCTGGAGGAAGGAAGAATTTCATCGGTCAACAACCTATCCCGGGTGTACTCTATGATTGCTCTGGTTTTCTGTAGAAGGAGATCCATGTCCTCCTTATCTTGTGCCAACTTCAACCAATCAGTTGCCATGATAGCATCCTTCCCAGCTGACAGAATCTCTTTAATAGCTTCATCACCCTTAATTTGCACCCCTTTCAGCCAATTCCCAGTGGCAACAGTGGAAGCTTTCATCTTTTCTAGCTCGGTCATGGTGTCTTGAGGTAGAGGATTTGCAGTAGAGATCAAAGGGTTAATGGTCTGCAGGGGCTTCATTAAGTCCTCCAAGCATTTCCTGAGATTTTCATTTTCTTTCTTTAGCTTCTACTTGGTCTTCACTTCCTTCCTCAATCTACCCACAATAACTGCACTAGAACCCTCATAATCTTCAATATCCTGCTCCACAGAAGTAGGCCCCAAGTTGAAAGTCTGAATATTGTAATCCTTTCCAACCACATCATCTCTATTTTTATCTGGAGCAGGGGTGGCAATGTGAACAACTCTATCATGAGCTCCATCTCTTTCAATCCTAGAGATCACCCTAGCCTTCTTATTACCTTTATCTTTTCCAATTTTGGCTAGTAGTGCATCCCAATTCGGTGGGCTATCTTCCACAACAATTTTCTTTCTCTTTATCTCTTTATCCAGCCAACCAAGGACAGTGGATTCCAATTGTACCTCACTTTGTTTCTCCTCCTGTTGATCCTTAGGTGCTTCCTCACTCACATTCTACTTCTTAGGAGTTTCATCTATCTTACTTTCCTTCTCCTCAGCATGCTCTTCTTCATGTATAGGCGAGGGAACCTTAACTGTTTCCTCTTCTTGTGGAGGGACTTCTTCAGTTCTGACAGGGGAATCCAAATATGCAACCATGGGGGACTGCATTATCTTTTTAATTTATGCCTCTGCACTACAAGGAGATCACCTTCATGAAACTCCTCCCCCTCAATATCCGGATGATCCTCAACATCCTATGACTCACTAGGCTTTCCTTGAGATCCATGAGCAGAAGGCACATCATCATGTTGTTCCTCATGAGAAACCACCAGAGGGAGATCTGTCTCAGGCACACTGTCCCTAGGAGAAGGAGTCCTAGACCTTCTTGCATACACCTTGGCCTTCTCCTCCGAACTCTAACCATTTACCACTGGTGGGGCCGCTTCTTCCTCCCCAGCCTTGGAGCTTGCCTTCTTTGACAATTTTATGATTCTTCTCCTCTTGGGCACCAGCACATCAATTTCAAAACCCTAATTTTTAGTCCCTTTCTACTCAAACTTCCTGGTCCTTGTCCTCTTCTTAGCCTTTGGCTTTCTCTATTTTTCTGCTTCCTGGGCCTGTGTTTCTTGGACACCTTTTATCTTAATTTTGAATAGAGAATTCATCTTACCCTTGCCCTTAGGATCCTGCTTGGTATATTCTTTAGAGGTGGAGTGGGGATCCAAATCTCCCATTAGCGCATAGGTGCACTATACACCATTATTTTCTAGCTCCCACAGCTTATGCTTTAGCCACATCCTAATGAATTTGAGAACTGGATCCACTAGTTGCTTCAATTATGTATTTTCCTCCTCTAACCAATCCACATCACCAATTGGTCAGTCTTTTATGGCCTCATAGGCATGATCTTGGATCAATTTTCCATCATCCTCCAATTGATTAGGAACTGCCTTTACGTTATACAACCAAATTGACTCAACTGGAAGACGGGAGAATTTCTTCTTTCTTACCTCAAATTCATCACTGCAGTTGGCCCAGTAGTCTTCCAAATTCACCTTGTGGCAATACTCTTTTCTGGACTTCTTTTGAGCTTCTCCTATAATATCAAACCTTGATCTCCTAGAATGAACAGACAAACCGAGGGCACTCAATTCTTCCTCTGAAGCCTGGGCAGAAATAATAGAAGGACAAACCTCTCCAGTACCAATCCTTAGGGGAAAATCTCCACCAAATCCTGTCTTGTGTTTATCCTTCTTGCTGATAGCATCAAAGTCACAAATCTGCCTAATTACTTCCAAAAAGATAATGTGATCAATGGGATACCTTAGAAGTCTGTATGGGGCCCTATGGCAGCCATCAATCCAAATATAGAAGAAAGTTGGGAACTGGATAAACCATGCCCCATATTTCTTGATGAGTTCCTTAGCCTGGTCTAAAATCCTGGCATGCTCTACTTCCTGAAGCATTCTGGTGATATACATGGTAAATGCATCATTTTCTCTCCTATAGCTTGAACCTCCTAAGTGCAACTGAGGGAAAACTTCTTAAATAATATCATGTCCAAAAATTCCCATCATATCCAATCCTTTGTAGGGATGGAATTTTTGCAAGTGCATAGACCAGATATGAAGTCATTGTGAAAGTATTGGTCTACAACACATTGGATAACTGTTGCTGGAGTACTCCACTAATGACCCCTGCCCAATGGTAATTAATCTTTTCTTGCTCCATTCTCACAATCACGTGGCACATCCAATTTTCAAATGTACGAGCATTCTTCAATCCCACCACCCTGCTGAGAAGAGTGATGGCATCATAGTACTCCTAGAACTTTATCTTGAATAGCTACTTGGGTAATTTAGAATAGTGTGACTTAGGCTTCTCCAGCCAAGAATTGATAAGTTGTTGTGACTTCACAGTCTGCTCGTCGTAGAACTCTTGAGCTACCCCCATGTTGAATCCTACCACATGAGACCTATTTGGCATATCAAATGTTTGGGAAATAAAGACAGGGTTGAGATTTTCTACAACCCTCCCCTGAGGACTAATTATTCTTTGTGTGTCCTAATCATAGTGCCTGGCACACTCAAGGACCAGCTCATAACACTGCACCGCAGAAGGGAAACCAGCAACATGTGATAATCCTGATTTCATCATCCTTCTAGCCACCAAAGGAGAATCCTTAGCCGCCATTATTTCTTTGAATTCTTCATAATCCCATGATCCAACATTTGTATCAGTCACCTCTGACAAAACTAAAGTGATTTTTCTCTCATGGATCTTGCTCTTAATGTCCATTTTGATCCTCTCTGCATCAGACATTGAGGACCTAGCTGCTACCTTGCTAGATTCGGTCTGCACTCAACATGAATCATAATAAGAACCACAGGAAAGAGGATGTTAATTCATCAAAAAACCATTAGAATGAACCTCATACAACCAAGGTATTATTAAATTTCATATAAAATGACCACAACAAATTTTGGGTTTCAAGACCATCCGCGAAATCTAAGCCAGAGAGGAATTTCGGGAAATTCCAAACCGATCGGATTCTAACGAAATAACTAGGAAACACCTACTTAACCATTAAATCTGATCATTTTTCATCAAAAAATTACACGGGAAATCCAAATGTGACATGAAATAGTCATTCAATGCATCATAAATCACAAACAAATCCAATTATCTCACGTTGCTTTATATTTCATCAGATTTTGAGAAAATCTGTGAGGGACAGGTTCCCCGAAGAAGGAGCTAGGTTGCAGATTCCAGAAAATCAAAGAGATGCCAGATTTTGGAGAAATCTGGACCCAACAGAAATCCATGAATAAGTCAACACTACGAACCAATGCAGATTCTAAGAACGAAGGTTTTGGCAAGAATCAGTCATTTTGCTGAGAAGTCTTGGCGACTTCTAGGAGGTCACGCCGAAGGATGTCATCGGAAGAGGTTTTGCTAAGACTTAGTAGTTTCGGTGCAACGTCTTGCCGACTAGGGGAAGTCTCAGTGAAGCAAATGAATGGACTTCGGCCAAACAAATTTATTCAGAATGAGGTCACACCGAGTGGGGCATGTCTTGCCAACCGGCGATATAACAAACACATCGATATGACCAAGGGGTAGTCAGGGTAAGGTCTTGGCGAATCTTTTGTGTCTCACCGACTTTCGGGGTCCAAGCAAACACTTTAGCCAGACTATTTTTTTTTGATATGAGGTCTTAGTGAAGCTGCAGTGTCTCGGCGACTAGCGATAGGTTTTTGAATTTGGCCAGAGGTCTTACCGACTGCGTTATGTCTCGCTGACAGAAGATCTGAGCCCGCCAAGAAAGGAAGGATTCACCAGGAAGTCCTAGCGACCACTGGTAGTCTTGCCAAAAGCGAAGGTTTTGGAAACAGTTGTGAGCTCGCTGAAAGGTCTCAGCGAAGGATGGATGTCTCGCCAAAAGAAATGAATACCGGTACAACTAGTGAAGCCCACCATGACCTCTTGCCGACTAGGGCTCGTCTTGCCGATGGAATATAGGAAATGCATGTCAATGAGAGACCTTCTTTCGGGGTGAGGTATCGGCGATCAAATATGAACTTAGGAAGGCTTCTTGGCGAAAAATAGGGTGATCGATATGACATCTCCCCAACTTTGAAGGGTCACAGCGAAGAAAATTCGAAAGGGATGGATAGTCACGATTTCACCCAAACACCAAATCAATCATGAATTTCAAAATGTTTAACTCAGGGTAAGTCAGGGATGGACCTTTCATAGATTTTCTTTACATTCTAGGTCAATTTTAAGATGAAATAACTTGAAATGGCACTACCCTACGTTTGAAACCCTGTTCATTCGCCATTAGCACACAGGAAAGCTCATAATTCAATTGTTTCAACTGCTAAGTCATCCCTAGGGTTTACTAATTACTCTTAGGCAAGATTCATCAAAATGTAGATAGGAAAATGAGCTCAAAACTCACCTTGGAGATGACAAATAACACAATACCGAACAACCCTAGTATGGAATGATCAAATACATAGGAATTCAAATCCCACAGGCTCTCATAACATCAACATTCCATTCATAATTCTCAATCAAAGGTAGGGCAATAAAAACATACCATTATAATGCATAAATCGATCTCAGAAGTAGCAAATGTGAAGCCGAATGGCATCCACAAAGAACAGATGCAGGAATGCACAAGAAATTACCATTAAATCGATCAATCCAAACCCAAATTCCCCAAAACGAAGTTAATCAATCGCAAGAAAGCATTCCTTAGCTCAAATGACAACAACAATAAGCATGATGGCACAAAAGATCCTAGAAATCAAGTTAAATACATCCCTCAAGGCATGCACGAAGCCATTAATGCAATCGATAGGATAGTCAGAAAACCCAGAAAGCCGACGACAAGGCAGAATCTAGGAAAATCTGGCCCACATGGAAATCTGTGAAGACCAAGAATCCCCGAACCATGGAGCACAGTCGGAATCCAAGCGGGATCCGGGAAAATTTGACCAGGGAGGAAAATCCTGAATCAGGGTAAAAATATGAACTTTGTCCAGAACTTAGGATTTTCAATAAATAACCCAGGGAAACACTTAGGCAACCAAAAATAAACATTAAGCACATGCCTAAATAAGATAAATCCTCAAAAAGAAAGGGCCAAAAACCAAAAATTGAAGCAAAAGAGGGTCCCTACTTTTAGTAGGGCGTGTGTGCGAAAACTGCACAACAAATGGCAACTTCTGCTGGGAAAATGCTCCAGAGAATTTGATGACGAATAGGAATCAAGAACCCAGAATCTCTAGTTTCAATCTCACCATCAAACAAACAAGTCAGAATGCAAATATTTAAAGAATCATAACCAAAGGGTAGACCGAACCTTCCATAAACTGAAAATCCAAGTGTGTGCACATGAGTTCATTTCCCTCCTTAAGCTACTACAGAAACCAAGCTCAATCAAGTCAAGCTACGTAAGGATTCTAACTTCAAAAGAAACTTGGATAGGGCCTCGCTACCAGTCAGGCATCCATAGCCCCGACGAGGTTATCGTTGTGATTCTCTTGAACATAGCTCTACTGCCAGCCAGGCATCCATAGCCCTGGTAGAGATATTCAGGTACCCCTGATAAGTTGAATTTATTCTTTTGATATTCAATATTTCATTTTTCTTTCTTTTGATATTCTTTATATGTCACTTTTATTTCAACCTGTGAACAATGAAGCTCACACTCAGGGCTGAGAACCACAGTGGTGCTGAAGCATAAATAAGATTTTTCACTTGACAAAACTTCACAAGGATTCCTATAGCAACGTCGGGATTCTTAATATATATGAGAGATATAAGATTTCAGAGTACTTCAAATTCAAATCAAAGCCGGTGATCAATCTTCTATAAATCTGACATTAAGATTGTTGGCCATAGTACAAATTTCAACCATCCTTTCAAGATGCAAGACTAAAGTCCACCAAGGAAATACTGAGAGAAAATCTAGATAATGATATATTTTCCATGTAGGTGAAACACATCCAGGCAAAAATAGAGAAACCCCCAAAGCAAGAGCAAAGCAAAAAACAAAACGAAACAAAAGAAAACCCACAAACCAAACCAAAAGCAAAGCAGAAATGGAGACGTAATCTAACTATATACAAGACCAGAGCTGAAAATAGTTCAGGACTGGAAATAATGTTTTAGATACTACCCATTGACAGGCAGTGGGATATCCTCTCCAGTGAGGGTTTTCAAACGGAAAGCATTATCTCCCAGAATTTCTAAGATCTGGTAAGGGCCAAGCCAAAGTTTATCAAAATTTTCATGCTCTCCCTTATGGTCATGGGCTTTATCCCAGTAAAGAACCAAGTCCAAAATCCTAAAAGCTTTCACCTTAGCTCTTTTATCAAACCATCTCTTGACAACCCTTTGATGTTTAGCAAATTTTTTCAGGGCTTCGTCTCTCTTTTCTTCAAGGTGTAATAATTCAGCAAGTCTAGCCTCACATTTATCTCCCTCATCATAATATTCATTAATGAACTACAAGGTAGGGATCTTTAACTGAATGGGAAACATAGGCTCTAATCCTTAAACTAGGTGGTAAGGTGATATCCCTATGGAAGTCTTATGTCTGGTGCGATCTGCCCACAGAGAAAATCTAAGTTGGGTATGCCAATCTTTCAGGTTTCTTTCTAACAATTTGCGAATAACAATCAGGAGATTTTTGTTGGATGACTCAACTAACCCATTGCCCTGAGGGTAATAATTGGATGCAAATTTAATTATTATCCCATGGTCAAACGCCCAGTTAGAAAAATTCAGAGATGAAAATGCAGGACCATTATCACATACTAAAGACATAAGACATCCAAAACGGTTAAGAATACCTGATTTGAGGAAGTTAATTACTATTTCTGAAGTGCACTGCTTGCAAGCAAGGGCCTTAGTCCATCTTGTAAAATGATCAGTGATAGTAAGGATATACCTATGTCTAGCAGAGGAAGGTGGATTGATTGGACCTATGAAGTCCATTCCCCATTGTGCAAAGGGTTTTACCTCAAATACTGGTTGGAGTGGGAGTGTGACATACTTCTCTCTAGTGGCGGCAGTCTGACACACATGTCAAGTCCTGACGTGGTTGTGTGTATCTTTGAATAGTGTAGGCCAATAGTAACTAGCTCTCAGAATCTGGTTCACTGTAGAAGGTGTTGATCCATGGCCTGTACCATATCTATCATGAAACTCCAACATCACTCTTGTAGATTCTACCTTTCCTAGGCACCTCAAATAAACACCCTCATGATTTTTCTTATACAAGATGGCTCCTTTCAACATGAAACTGTCACTCTTTAAGTGCAATTCCCTTCTTTGTACTGAATTGAGATGATCAGGGCATCTCTGGGTCAAGAGGTAATGAACAATATCATCATACCACTCTCTGGGAGAAACATCCTCCAAATTATAACTCTGAGTGATAAAGTCAGGGCCTATCTCTACCATTGTCCACTTAAGCCCTTGCCCTCTTACCAACTTCATGGGTTGAATTTCCATATCATACTCTTGTAACATAGTCACCCATTTGGCTCTACGTTCCCCCAGCTCATTTTGCATCAATAACAGCTTAACTACAGGATCAGGAACTATTGCAAAGATTTTGTCTCTGAGGATATAATGCCTAAATTTCTTTACAGCCTTGACTAAGGCATAGGCCTGCTTTTCCACACTTGGGTATCTCAACTCTATATCCTTCAATGGTGCACTCATGAATGCTATGGGATGCTCATTTCTTTGATCTGACCTTTGAGTTAACATAGCAGCATAGGAATGATCAGAGGCAAACAAATATATATAGAATGGTTTAGCATAGTCTGGACTTACCAAAATAGGAGCTTCAGCAATAGCCCTCTTCATTTCTGCAAATGCTTCTTTTGCTTCTACATTCCATTCAACTTTGGCCTCCTACTTTAACATTGCGTTCAGTGGTTTAACTATTTCTGCGAACCTAGTGATGAACTTCCTCACAAAGTTGATCTTGCCAAAGAATGATTTCATTTCTTTTTTACTAGTAGGTAGTGGAATCTTAAGAATGGCCTCTATGCGTTTTGAATCAATGGAAATTCCCTTTTCAGAGAGAATATGTCCCAGCAATTTACCTTCTGTCACTCCAAAGATGCATTTCTTTGGATTGAGTGATATCCCAAACTCTCTACATTTCTGAAAAACTTTGCATAAATCTGAGATATGATCACCCCTCTTCTTGGAAAAGACAATTAGATCATCCATATAAATTATGATGCATTTACCAATTATGTCTTTAAAGGCAATGTCCATTGCTCTTTGGAATGTGGCTCCAGCATTAATTAAGCCAAAAGTTATCCTTTTGTAGGAAAAAGTGCCCCACTTGGTGGTGAAGGTAGTCTTGTGCCTATCTTCATACTGCACCATAACTTGGTTATACCCTAAATAACCATCTAAAAAGGACATCATCTGAGATCTGTTGACAATTTGGAGCACTTCATCCAGTGAGGGTACTGGATAATTATCCTTCTCTGAGGCTCTGTTTAGGTTCCTGAAATCAACACACAATCTAATTTCACCATTTTTCTTTCGTACTAGAATGAGGTTTACAACCCAAGTAGAGTGTCTGACTGGGAATATTATCCTTGCAGACAACAATTTCTATACTTCCTTTTGTATTATGGGTTCTAGCAAAGCATTGATGGGCCTTTGCCTCTGTCTGAAAGGATTTACTCCTGGATTAAGAGGAATAGTATGGGTTATGATTGATGTATCATAAGTCTTTAAGTATTCATAACTCCAAGCTATCACATCTGGATATCTATATAATGCATCAATAATTCCTTGTCTTTCTTCTGGAGTGCACACTTTTCCAATGAGAACATTTTTGACATCCTCCTGAGATCCTACATTATATTTGTCGCATTTTCCACTAATAGACTCTTTCCTAGTATCCTATTCCTGATCTCTGATCCTGTCCATATCAAATATCCTCTCTAGTTGCACCATTCCCCTAGGAATTGTGTTGGTCTTTAGATTAATCATCCCTTCTAAGTCCATCTCAGCTTCTTGAAGTTCAGTTTTGTTAATGATTTGAGAAGCGAAGACATCAGTACTAGTAATGAAATCTAAGATATGCTTGTCATCTTCAAATACCTAGAATTTGGTGATATTACCGAGTACTGATGGTACTGGGGTCAGCTCCACAGTAAACTTCTTTAGTCCCGAAAGAGATAGAGGCTATAAGGTACTTGCCACCTGAGCAAGGGAATCAGTTGTTTGGTTCTTGTTTCATGGAATCAACTGAATGTTGAAGGCATCAAATCCTTCAATGAAGTCCCACACTCAGTGTCTATAGTTAGTCATTCTCTTGTCATGACAAGAGTATTGTCTCCTAACTTGCTTGACTATTAACTCATCATCTCCAAAAACTTGCAAGATCTTAACCTTCTTCAATTCCATTAACAGTCCATGCACCATGGCTTCATATTCGGCGACATTATTCATACAGTGAAATTGAAGTCTATGAGCAGCAAAAAATGTCTTACCTCTTGGACTGATTAGTTCGAAACCTGCCCCGACTCCATGCTTTGATTTGGACCTATCGAATCTCAAAGTCCAACAACCAACAGCAATAGAGTTCCCTGCTTTTTCACTTGCACTGTCATTGCTGAATGGCTCTTTATAAGGCATCACTCTTTTCCTCTTGGGATCTTCTTGAACATTTAGGATATTGCTTTTGACTGTAGGAGTGGGGTTGATACATTTCTATATTTGCTCCACTACAGCCTGGCATAAGCAACAATCCAATTCTGAATGAGAGACATTATGTACCCTGCACCAATTGGGCAAGAGTACCTCTCCAAAGTTCATTCTCCTTCCCAGCTGAACTTTATCTTCAATGCACTTCTGAATGAACTCTTGAAAATTATCTAGCAAACCAAGCTAACCATCTTCCAGACCACCATCATCTTCAGCTGGTTTGATCAGGACTTCAATACCACCGGATTTGACCATAAGGTCAACAGGTGTTGTGTGGAACATAAGAACCTCTTCCATATCTGGGTTCTCAAGAGGAGCAGCAAGCATATAGTTACCCATGCTTACTTCTAATACCAGAATCTCAGCAGAGGTTTTCTGATATTCTGTAATCATGTACTTCATTCTGGGTTCTCTTTCAATCCTAATCTGGTTTGGCACTCCATTCCAGGGAAGCCGCATATGGGAGTGATTAGTCGAGACATATCCATTCAAAGCCCTGGTGAAATCCCTTCCTAGGATTAGACCATAAGCATCAGGGATGTCAGCCACCTGTATGTTGATAACCTACTGGATTCTAGGATCAGAAGCAATCTGCATGTGAATCATATTTAACTCTCCTACCACATTGACTTCAGTCCTATCCAATTGTGTGACTTTCTTCTATGATTCAGCAGGAGTAATTCACATAGCTCGACATACACCGAAAGGCATAACATTGGTTGAAGCACCAAAATCTAGTAGACAATTATGCAAATTCTTACAGAATATTCGAATAGAAATCAAGAATGGAGATGTGTCTGTCTTCCCTTGAAACAGAGTTAAGGGAGTATCTACTTGAACAACTTGAGATTTGTCCTTCTCTTTCCCAGTATCTCCAGGGGGCCTATGGACTTGGTCATGAGTCTGATTTTATCTTCCTACTGATTGAGAACCAAATACTCTATTGACACTCTAGCTAACTGACTTATCTTGTGACATGGAATTTGCATTATAAGATCCTAAGACTGCATTTCTAATGGATGAAACTCTTAATAACTCGAATGCAGATAGATTTACCTTCAATTTTTAGAGTTCTTCAGCAACATACATGGCCAATTGTTCTTCATTTAAATCCGTAGGAGTCTCCCTCGGGCATTCCACCATCTTTTCCTTATTTGCATCATTATTTCTTCCTTTTGGTACATCAACATGTCCTGGATCTTGAGATAAATATTGCTTGGACACCTTAGGCAGTGATGGATTATTGCTAGCATTAGGGTCTGGAGGCGTTTTGAAATTATTCGGTGGGATGGACATAGTAAAGGGACCTCCAGCCTGTGGGCGCCTGTGTGGCAATTCCCTCAAGTCATACTTCTTGACAGGTATCTGGAAGGTCTGCACTTCTTCAATGTAAGCTTCCTCTTCATCTTTGGGACCATTATCATTCATTTGATTCTCATCGAATAACTATGTTATTTCATCCCCATTGCATACCTAGTCTACCTCTTCCCTCAACTAGTCAGATTCTTCTTCGGGTACATTGTCCTCACTTTGCGGAAAAGGAGCATGGTTTAATACCAACACTAGTGAATCATAAGGAATAGGAGGTACTATTTCCTGGCAGCTTGTATTTTTCTCCACTTCATACTAAAAGATTGAGGCTGTTGTTTGGAATTCTTGATAGTCTAACTCAGAATGCTAACTAGTCTTGTGGAGCCTACACCACCCTGATAAAGCAACCTCAGCTAGATATACACTGCTAGGAGGCTTCTCTTGATTAACTGGTTGACTAGCAGACTAATTGACAAGTTGACTAACTAGTTGATCCAATGGGGTGGGGACTCCTCCATTGTTGGGCCCTATGTTCCAAGTCCTATTCTATCCTGATTGTTGCCTTCTCCCGACCCCTTGTCCACCAACTCTATCAAAGTTCTAGCCCGAGGGTTGCCCCTTATCATAGTTCTGTCTTCTATTATTATTATACCCTCTGTCATTATTAAATCCCCTATCATTGTTGTATCCTCTATCATTATTGTATCCTCGGTCCTGATGTTTCCCTCTGTCATTATTGTAACCTTATGGATTTTCTCTATTCTAATTGAACTGCATATTTCTCTGAGCAGCTTGTAACTGATTGTTCTGGTTCCTCAAGTAAGTCACCTCCATATTCAGCTTCTTTATTTGTTCAGACAATTCATCCAGTCTTTCCTTGTCAGGATTACTGTATGGAGGTTGATTTGCATTATTTTGGGAATACCCTACTGCAGCATTGGCATTTAGTGACTGGTTCAAGACTTCGTAATTTTGCAGGTATGAAGGATAACTATCTTGAGGCTGGATATGTAGAGGTTGAATCATATTTTGCTAATGGTAACTAATTATGGATGAAACTTTTCCTATGGAAGGTCCTGGGTGAGGGACCAGAGGCAATTGAGGTACCTGATTCATGATTGGAGTATGGTTCACTAGAGCTTGGTTGAGAGTTGGAACTTGTCCAGGGTGAGAAATGGGTCCTAATGAGGGCAAAGGCCCAGACAGATGTTTCCTTAGATTAGTTCTAACTTTCACAACCTCTGCATATGCAATAAGTAGACTCTCAGGGGGATTATTACTCCACTTCATAAAGGTAGTTGTCAAACTATCAAGTCCCTCATAATAAACTTCTAGAGTAGTGGGTTCATCAACAGCATAAGGAGTCTGTAGTTTGGTATAAGCATGATGAAACCTATTGTTGAAAGACCTTATAGGCTGATTGATCTCCCTCTTCACATAAGTGAACTGACGGTAAAGCTCATTAGAACTAGTGGGGATTCAAAAATTTTGCAAAAAGGAAACCTCTAGCTCAGTCCAATTCCCAATAGACCCAGCAGACAAATGGTTGTACCAATAGAATGCATCTTCCCCTAGTGAATAAGGAAAGAGCCTACATGCTACATCCTCATGGTTTATCCCTCTATCCTTAAGGCCAGTCTGAAAGATCCCCATGTGTTCCTCAACAGTCCTATTTGGATCATTGACATGGAATTTTGAACAAAAGTGTTCAGGATTTTTGGGCATGACATTGTAAATAGAAAAACTTAATGGAGATGGGTTGGTTGCTAGGAAATCCATTGGTGGAGGCGGGGGTGGTAATGGCTGATTTATGACTGGTTGAGGTTGCAGACTGGGAATTCCCTCAGACTCAAATGAACTCGATGAAGATGGGGATGATGGAGATGAGGGGGGTGGATAGGATGATGATGATTTTCCCTTCTGTTGGTCCTTCTTGACCTAGCAGGGTCTGGTAATTCCTGAAATTCCTCCTCTCATGGAGTGGATCTTTTTCTTCTTCTGAATCTCTCAAGAGAGATGGCATTCAAAAATCGATCCAGCTTGCTTATTCGGGCCCTCCTAGCGCCAATCCTCTTGATGGTTTTTTCTGCACAGCAACAACTCAGACATAATGTAATATCCTATCTCTCTTGAAAGGTAAATCTCTATCAACAAGCCTCAAGAGATAACCCCAAGGTCTCTAATGTCAGGTCTTGACAATGCATAAACAACTCAGTGATAAACTGTGAAAATGTTGGTAATTATAATGGGACCTTACTACAAGCAAAATACTGAATCAATTTTATCAGATCTAACAATCTAATGATATTTTAATACAAGATCTAACCCAATAATCACATAAATAAAAAAGGATAAGGGTTTCAAGGAGATTTCTAAATCTAATACTACTTCTAAGATTAACAATGAAAGTAACCAACACTCGAATGGACCAATCCCTCAAAACTGATCTCTACTTGACCCAAATAAATCTGCAATCTTACAGAAAATAATGCAATCTTTTGAGGTGTTAATATTTTCAAATCATGAACATTCATTCAACAACCCTATTGCAGTTGAAATGAACAAATCCTCACAATCGAACTAAGCACATTGAATATGAAGTCCAAGCTAAATTTGCAAAGCAACTAGCAATCAGTTGGTTGCGAAAAGTATGGACTGAAGGATTGCTGCAGCATTCAAGTATCAAATCACAAACATTATTGAATTAAATCTAACCTAAATGTTAACCTCCTCAAAGCAATTTTAAAGATGGAATAACAAGAACCATGCAAGACAAAAGAACACAAGTATGGCACCAAATCACAATGTCATTACTTGCATTCGAATTATCCACTATAGCAACAATTATGGTTTTCTGTTACAATATTTGCTTGAGAACAACTACTTGCTAACTTTCTCTACTCGTGTCTAACTATTCTACTCTATTCTATCTTCTATCTTCTATATCTTTTCTCTATTTCTAACTATCTAACCCCTTACAAATGAGGCGAAATGTCAAACATATAGAATCCCCCCAGAAAACTGGTCGGATAAGCAAGAGCTTAGAACATTAACTAGGCACCACTGACTAGCCAAGAGAAAGTCAAAATGGAATGAAGGAATGAATTAAATGAGCGAACAACACCCAGGTCAGCTCAGGATTCCCAATGCAACTCAGACCAATGCAAGATATGATAATGGGGAAGCACAAATCCTGGAGTAGTTGGGCATTAACTTCCCTCCCCTTTGTCTCTATTCTGATCTAGCCCTTCATGCACTCTCAAGAACGTCCCACCCATGTCAGCTACTGGTGGTAGGGGAACAACCCTAAGTCGATTCTCAATCGATGCAATCTTTTCCCTTGACTGTTTGACCGGCTTATCCCAATCCACCTTATACGTTAGGTATTTGTCAATAACTGCAAGGTAGGTGGCTACATTATCCAACTAGTGCTCAGAGATAGAACCATCATTAAGTGGCGTGTAAACATCCTGCCACTAATTTCTCAACTATTCCAGATTCAAATACTTGGGCGCGATGTTCCTTCTTCCCGTCATAATTTCAAAGAAGGAAATGGAGCCATTATATACACCACCCAGGGTATCATCAATCTTCCTTCTTTGCTTATAAATCTTCTTCAGCACCTTCTTCCTGATCTGCAGCGCCTCATACCACTCCCATGGCTCAACAGGTCTAGAGGAAAGAAGAATTCCATCACTCACCAACCTATCCCAGGTGTACTCTATGATCACTCTGGTTTTCTGCAGAAGGAGATCCATGTCCTCCTTATCTTGTGCCAACACCGCCTTCAACCAATCAGTTGCCATGATAGCATCTTTCCCAGTTGACAAAATCTCTTTAATAGCTTCATCACCCTTAATTTGCACCCCTTTCAGCCAATTCCCAGTGGCAACAGCGGAAGCTTTCATCTTTTCTAGCTCGGTCATGGTCTCTTGAGGTAGAGGATTTGCAGCAGAGATCAAAGGGTTAATGGTCTACAGGGGCTTCATTAAGTCCTCCAAGCATTTCCTGAGATTTTCATTTTCTTTCTTTAGCTCCTGCTTGGTCTTCATTTCCTTCCTCAATCTACCCACAATAACTGAACTAGAACCCTCATAATCTTCAATATCCTGCTCCACAGAAGTAGGCCCCAAGTTGAAAGTCTAAATATTGTAGTCCTTTCCAACCACATCATCTCTGTTTTTATCTGGAGCAGGGGTGGCAATGTGAACAACTCTGTCATGAGCTTCATCTGTTTCAATCCTAGAGATCACCCTAGCCTTCTTCTTAACTTTATATTTTCCAATTTTGGCTAGTAGTGCATCCCAATTCGGTGGGCTATCTTCCACAACAATTTTCTTTCTCTTTATCTCTTTGTCCAACCAACCAGGGACAGTGGATTCCAATTGTACCTCACTTTTTTTCTCCTCCTATTGATCCCTAGGTGCTTCCTCACTCACATTCTACTTCTCAGGAGTTTCATCTATATTACATTCCTTCTCCTTAGCATGCTCTTCTTCATGTATAGGCAAAGAAACCTTCACTATTTCCTCTTCTTGTGGAGGGACTTCTTTAGTTGTGACAAGGGAATCTGCATATACAACCATGGAGGACTGCATTATCTTTTCAATTTTTTCCTCTGCACTATGGAGATCACCTTCATGAAACTCCTCCCCCTCAATATCTAGATGATCCTCAACATCCTCTGACTCACTAGGCTTGCCTTGAGCTCCATGAGTGGAAGGCACATCATCATGTTGTTCCTCATGAGAAACCACCGGAGGGAGATTTGTCTCAGGCACACTGTCCCTGGGAGGAGTCTTAGACCTTCTTGCATACAACTTGGCCTTCTCCTCCGAACTCTCAACATTTACCACTGATGGGGCCGCTTCTTCCTCCCCAGCCTTGGAGCTTTCCTTCTTTGAAAATTTTATGATTCTTCTCCTCTTGGGCACCGACACATCAATTTCAGGACCCTGATTTTCAGTCCCTTTCTGCTCATACTTCCTAGTCCTTGTCCTCTGCTTAGCCTTTGGCTTTCTCTATTTTTCTGCTTCCTGGGCCTGTGTTTCTTGGACACCTTTTATCTTGATTTTGAACGGAGAATCCATCTTACCCTTTCCCTTAGGATCCTACTCGGTAGATTCTTCAGAGGTGGAGTGGGGATCCAAATCTCCCATTAGCGCATAGGTGTACTATACACCATTATTTTCCAACTCCCACAGCTTATGCTTTAGCCACATCCTAATGAATTTGAGAAGTGGATCCACTAGTTGCTTCAATTCTTTCTTTTCCTCCTCTAACTAATCCACATCACCAATTGGTCTATCTTTTATGGCCTCATAAGTATGATCCTAGATCAATTTTTCATCATCCTCCAATTGATTACGAACTACCTTTACGTTATACAACTGAACTGGCTCAACTGGAAGCTGGGAGAATTTCTTCTTTCTAACCTCAAATTCATCACTACAGTTGGCCCAGTAGTTTTCCAAATTCACCTTGTGGCAATACTCTTTGCTGGCCTTCTTTTGAGCTTCTCCTGTAATATCAAACCTTGATCTCCTAGAATGAAGAGACAAACCGAGGGCACTTAATTCTTCCTCTGAAGCCTAGGCAGAAATAATAGGACAAACCTCTCCAGTGCCAATCCTTAGGGGAAAATCTCCACCAAATCCTGTCTTGTGTTTATCCTTCTTGATGATAGCATCAAAGTCACAAATCTGCCTAATTACTTCCAAAAAGATAATTTGATTAGTGGGATACCTTGGAAGTCTGTATGGGTCCCTTTAGCAGCCATCAATATGAATATAGGAGAAAGTTGGGAACTGGTTAAACCATGCCCCATATTTCTTGATGAGTTCCTTAGCCTGGTTTGAAATCTTGGCATGCTCTGCTTCCTGAAGCATTCTGGTGATATACATGGTAAATGCATCATTTTCTCTCCTATAGCTTGAACCTCCTAAGTGCAACTGAGGGAAAACTTCATAAATAATATCCTGTCCAAAAATTCCCTTCGTATCCAATCCTTTGTAGGGATGGAATATTGCAAGTGCATAGACCAGATATGAAGTCATTGTGAAAGTCTTGGTCTGCAACACATTGGATAACTGTTCATGGAGTACTCCACTAATGACCCCTGCCCAATGGTAATTAATCTTTTCTTGCTCCATTCTCACAATCACGTGGCACTTCCAATTTTCAAATGTACCAACATTCTTCAATCCCACCACCCTACTGAGAAGAGTGATGGCATCGTAGTACTCCTTCTTGAACTTTATCCTAAATAGATGCTTGGGTAATTTAGAATAGTGTGACTTAGGCTTCTCCATCCAAGAATTGATAAGTTGTTGTGACTTCACGGTCTGCTCGTCATAGAACTCTTGAGCTACCCCCATGCTGAATCCCACCACATGAGACCTATCTAGCATATCAAATGTTTGGGCAATGGAGGCAGGGTTAAGATTTGCTACAACCCTCCCTTGAGGACCAATTATTCTTTGTGTGTCCTGATCATAGTGCCTGATGCACTCAAGGACTAGCTCATAACATTGCACCACAAAAGGGAAACCAACAACATGTGACAATCTTGATTCTGTCATCCTTCTAGCCACCAAAGGAGAATCCTTAGCCACCATTATTTCTTTGAATTCTTCATAATCCCATGATTTTTCATTTGTATCAGTCGCCTCTGACCAAAATGAAGTGATTTTTCTCTCATGGATCTTGCTCTTAATGTCCATTTTGATCCTCTCTGCATCAGACATTGAGGACCCAGCTGCTACCATACTAGATTCGGTCTGCACTCAACATGAAATCATAATAAGAACCACAAGAAAGAGGATGTTAATTCATCAAAACACCATTAGAATGAACCTCATACAACCAAGGTGTTATTAAATTTCATATAAAATGACCACAACAAATTTCAGGTTTCAAGACCATCCGCAGAATTTGAGCCAGAGAGGAATTTCAGGAAATTCCAGACTGATTAGATTCCAACGGAATAACCAGGAAACACCTACTTAACCATTAAATCTATTCATTTTTCATTAAAAAATTACAGGGGAAATCCAAATGTGACATGAAATACTCATTAAATGCATCATAAATCACAAACAAATCCAATTATCTCACGTTCCTTTATATTTCATTAGATTTTAGGAAAATCCGTGAGGGATGGATTTCTGCGAAGAACAAGCTAGGTTGCAGATTCCAGAAAATCAGAGAGACATTGGATTTCAGAGAAATCTGGACCCAACGAAAATTTGTGAATAAGTCAACACTTCGAACCAATGTAGATTCCGGGAACGAAGGCTTCGGCAAGAATCAGTCATTTCACTGAAAAGTCTTGGTGACTTCTAGGAGGTCATGCCGAAGGATGTCATCGGAAGAGGTTTTGCTAAGACTTAGTAGTTTCGGTGCAATTTCTTGCCAGCTAGGGGAAGTCTCAGCGAAGCAAATGAATGAACTTCGGCCAAAAAAAATTATTTGGAACAAGGTCACACCAAGTGGGGCATGTCTTGCCGACCGGCGATATAACAAACACATCGATATGACCAAGGGGTAGTCAGGGTAAGGTCCTGGTGAATCTTTTGTGTCTCACCGACTTTCAGGGTCCAAGCAAACACTTTGGCCAAACTAAAGTTTTTCGATATGAGGTCTCAGCAAAGCTATAGTGTCTCGGTGACTAGCGATAGGTTTTTGAATTTGGCCAGATGTCTTGCTGACCACGTGATGTCTTGCTAACAAAAGATCCGAGCCCACCAAGAAAGGAAGGTTTTTCTAGGAAGTCTTGGTGACCGCTGGTAGTCTCGTGGAAAGCAAAGGTGTCAGCAAGAGTTGTGAGCTCGCCGAAAGGTCTCAGTGAAGGATGGATGTCTCACCGAAAGAAATGAATACTAGTATAACTAGTGAATCCCCCCATGACCTCTTGCCGACTAGGGCTCGTCTTGTTGATGGCTTATAGGAAATGCATGTCGATGAGAGACCTTCTTTCAGGGTGAGGTCTCGGTGATCAAATATGAACTTAGGAAGGCTTCTTGGTGAAAAACAGGGTTATCGATATGACATCTCCCCAACTTTGAAGGGTCACAGCGAAGAAAATTCAGAAGGGACAGATAGTCACAGTTTCACCCAAACACCAAATCAATCATGAATTTCAAAATTTTTAACTCAGGGTAAGTCAGGGATGGACCTTTCATAGATTTTCTTTACATTCTAGGTCAGTTTTAAGATGAAATAACTTGAAATGGCATTGCCTTAGGTTTGAAACCCTGTTCATCTACCATTAGCGCACAAGCAAGCTCAGAATTCAATTGTTTCAACTACTAAGTCATCGCTAGGGTTTACTAATTACTCTTAGGCAAGATTCATCAAAATGTAGATAGGCAAATGAGCTCAAAACTCACCTAAGAGATGACAAATAACACAATACCGAACAACCCTAGTATGGAATGATCAAATACATAGGAATTCGAATCCCACAGGCTCTCATAACATCAACATGCCATTCATAATTCTCAATCAAAGGCAGGGCAATAAAAACATACCATTATAAGGCCGAAATTGATCTCAGAAGTAGCAAATGCGAAGCCAAATGGCGTCCACAAAGAACAGATGTAGGAATGCACAAGAAATTGCCACTAAATTGATCAATCCAAACCCAAACACCCCAAAACAAAGTCAATCAATCGCAGGAAATCACTCCTCAGCTCAAACGATAGCAACAATAAGCATGATGGCACAAAAGATCCCAGAAATCAAGTTAAATACATCCCTCAAGGCACGCACGAAGCCATTAATGCAATCGATAGGACAATCAGAAAACCCAGAAAGCCGACGACAAGGCAGAATTTGAGAAAATCTGGCCCACACATAAATCCACAAAGACTAAGAATCCCCGAACCACGGAGCACGGCCGGAATCCAAGCGAGATCCAGGAAAATCCGACCAGGGAGGAAAATCCTGAATCAAGGTAAAAACCCAAACTTTGTCCAGAACTTAATATTTTCAATAAATAACCCATGGAAACACCTAGGCAACCAAAAATAAACATTAAGCACATTCCTAAATAAGACAAATCCTTAAAAAGAAAGGGCCAAAAACCAAAAACCGAAGCGAAAGAGGGTCCCTGCTTTCAGCGGGGCGTGTGTGCAAAAACTGCACAATAGTGTTCACCATTGTTAAGGGACTCAAAAAAAATTTACACCTCATAGCTTGTAGTAAGGTGGTTGTATATGTAGCACATTCTAGTGTGTGTGAGTAGTAATGGAGGGAGAAATCACCAAAAGAAGAGCCAACTGGATAACTGAAATCCTTGAATATTACATTGAGGTCATGCCCATAAAGACCATGCGAGGGAGGGGATTATTTTAGTATTTGGCACATGATGAAGAAGTGGTAGCTGAGGAGGAACAACCCGAGCTAGTTCTACTTAATGAATCTAAGTCTGGAGGGTGCTAGTTAGCAGATAGAATGAGATTCATGCATACTAGGAAATATTCGACAACCCTCCCTTCTTAGAAGAAGAGGTTTTATAGGTTGCAGAAAAGTGGGTATGTTCTTATTAAAGGGGTTCTCTTCAAAAGAAATTTCAATGGTGTTCTTCTACAATGCGTCACCCAAGAGCATACGCAAAAAATTTTGGACATATTCCATAGCAATCTCATGGGTGGAAATTTCTCTACAAAGACCACTTCCATTAAAATTATGTGTGTAGGATATCTCTAGCCTACACTTTTCAATGATTCACACTCTCTAGTCAAATCCTACAAGAAATGCCAATTCTTCACAGGAAGGAAGAAGAACTCAACAACACCTCTGAATCCAATAGTTATTGAAGAACCCTTCATGCAATGGGGCCTTGATTTCATTGAGATGATTAATCCCACCTCCAGTACTAGACATATGTGGATCCTTATAGCCACAAATTATTTTACTAGATGGACTGAGGCCATGCCCCTAAAGAATGCGACTAAGGAAGAGATTGTGAACTTTCTTGAAGAACTAGTAACAATATTTGATCTACCCAAGACCATCATCTCCAACAACACCAAAGCCTTCCTAGATTTGAAGGTATGTCAATTTTCACTTAAGCATGGCATATTCCTAAAGACATCTTTGAAATTACCCATAGGGAAATGGTCTAGCCGAGTCAACTAATAAAAATTTAGTCTGACTCATCAAAATAATTGGGTCAAAGCACCAGAGGGAGTGGCATTTGAACCTTAAAGTAGCACTCTAGTTGGACCACATAACTCCCAAGCAAGTCTTAAAGAATTTTTCATATGAGCTGGTATATGGGAAGGAAGCACTATTTCTTGTCTCTATGGAAATTCCCACACTACAATTGTTGAAGTCTCTGGAGGTAGAACAAAATAGATCCATGGAGGTTTGGTTAGCTAAACTATTAGAGGTACAAGAAGAAATGGAAAATGCTCTGACAACCATGTGTAACCATCAACAGGTGGTTAAGAAGTGGTTTGACAAGAAAACCTCCGACCAAGGTCTTAACTGCGGAGATTTGGTGCTCAAATTCAATGAGAGTGTCGCAAAGCCTACCCAACATAGAAAATTTGATAGTTTGTGGGAGGTTCCTTTCCATTTCATTAAATGTAAACAACATAATGCATTCTAATTAGAGAATATGGAAAAAGAAGCATTGGGAATCCTTATCAATGGAATTCACCTCAAACTTTTTAATTAGCTTTATCAACCATTTGATAGTATAAATATATAAATATGCAATTTTATTTTTTTTGTGCATTTTGTTTGGCCAAGTCTTTATTTTAGTGGAACCCTTTAAAGAATACAAGAAGAAGAGAAAATAAAAAGAGACAGAGACTAGATAAAAGAGCTATATATTCATTATATGGTAATATTTACTTTAGGATATTACAATTCAAAATGGCTCTTAGGCCAATATTTTTTAGAACATATATATTAAGAAGCTTTTCAAGATATATATATACAAAATGAGAGGATGAAATTTTTGATTCATTCAGCAAGAGTAGCATCATCAGTAGGAGTTTCATCATCAGCAAGAGCAGCAAAGTCAACAGGAATGGTAGGAGCTTCGACAACAAGTGGAGGAGGATACACTAGTTTTGTGAAATTAGTATACCACTCCACATTGTAGAAAATCTCTACATTGTAGCACCTTAGCAAGAAGTGACAGGCACAAGACACCCTCAGGAGGTGTTCCCCAATGGTCATCATGTGAAATTTGCTTAGAAATGGCACCCAAGGCACCACCGCATCCTCTTCAATATGACGATGGAGATCACTTGTTGTTGGAATTCCAAGGCCATACACAGCATTCATTACAATTTCCCCAAGGCCTTCAAGATAGCGCTTGGGAAAAATCTCCATGGTAAGCCTCAATATCATCACCTTCGGTACCTAAATTTCTAGCAGAGAGGCAATGAAATGAGAAAAAATATCAGTGTTCACTCTATATTTGTCCTCGTATTCTATACAGTCTTTTCCCAGTACCCATTTCATGGAAATTATGGCCAAAGAATGCTTATTCTTTTTCATATGTTTCAAACACCTACTGGAAATTTCTCCTAGGAAAGCTACCTAAGACCTATTGCTAGTTAACCTAATGGGAGTATCCATTGCCTCTATCAATAAGCCCAATTACCAATTGTAAATTATGTTGTTATCCTTAGGTCTATTTATAGAGGTAGTTGGGGTACAATGCGTGCGATAAGAATGATGTTGATCTAAAGAAAACTCGAAAATCCCACCAAGTGAAAACTCAAAAATCCCACCAGGTTGTGCTTGCTATGTGAGAATTAAGATGAGGTAATTAATCATCTAAAACTTGTGGCAAGTGAAAGTGGTAGTCTACACGATAGAATGCTAACCGTCAAGTTGTGGATGCTTTCCAGTCTCCAAGGATCAACTCAAATCTTTTCATGTATTCATTACACCCTTTTGCTTAATCATTCTTCTAAAGTTATTAAATGAAAAAGCAAGTGAAAATTTTTGTATGCCTTTAATTTTTGGTTCAATTTCCCAAGAGATGGTTCCATAATGCATGATGGCTAGTCATCATTATGAATTACTATCTTTTCAAAATAGTAGGAATTCATTTTGCATGCATGAAAAATTTGACGGTACATGATGAATTTATTGCTACAAACAGTCGTTGCTTCTAACTTTTGTTTAAGAAAAGGGTAATCTTACATGCAAAAGAATAGCATTGCGAAGAAGTTTGAGCATATAGTTCGCTGAGGAAAAATTCAAGTGTGAGTTGCGGAGAGAAATTAAGCGTTGGTAAAAGTTTTCACAAAACCCTGAAATGGCACAAAATCCTAGGACAGAGCAGAATCCTAAGATGGTAACACAAGAAGAGGAAATGGGAAGCTTAACTGATGCCTTCTTGATGGCATGGATGGCCTATTTTTTTAGTAACATCTCTTATGCCTTGCTTGGGATGGCAGAAAAACCAAAATGGCGTCACACATAGGCCATGCAAAAGACTTCCCAGAGGAACAAGGTCCAAATAGTAGAAGAATGAGATAGTATTCATGACCCTGAGCTCATTGAAACCAACCCTAAGAGTCTTAGGGAAGCAACTTTTGAAAGAATGAAGGAGGCTGAGGCTAATAACCAAGACTCTTTGGCATATAGGTTGTGGTTTTGTGGTCTTTTGTAGTATATGGTTCCCTTAGTGCATCACTTCCTTGAACTGGTTCATGAATGTGTCCAAAATTTCAATCTGGATATGGGAGTCATAGAAGGCTAGAACCTGAGGGTAGTAATTAGTGTTGAAGCTATTAGGGATATGCTATGTATCCCTACGAGGCAAGGAAAAGAAGTGCCAGAGAGATTCATTATGGGTGGCTCAAAAAAATTACGGAGAACCAAAACCTAGGCTTTGAGTTTTACAATTATGAAACAAAAAGGTCCAAGGAAGATAAACACCTACCACAGTTTCCAATTAGGCGCAGTGTTTTCAACTCATACATGCAAGATGTCTTCTCTATGTTGGCTTTTGTTTGCGGCCTGGACAATGACAAAGAGGTGCATGATTTTCAAATGGGTTTGGGTTTTCAGTTAAGAAGACAACATTCTTTATTCTGGTATGACTTCGTAGAGGTCATTGTTTGAGAGATGTTGGACCAATTCAAGGAATATCACACACGGTATAGATTTAGGTTTTCTTCTTTTCTTGATCACATGTTTTTGCACCAAAACCATAATTTCTTTAAAAAATATATGGGTTTGTCTATATTTGATTAAAGTGGAGTGAGGAAGCCAATTTCTGTGTGGACCCATCTTCTTTCTATGACCCACGATTATTATGCATTTTTTGAGTCTTTCCTCACTTTGATATTACAAGATTTTAATAAGGAGGGTGAGGTTGGCTGTTATCATTTCTCCATCGAGAAAGTTGAGAATTTTTATCCCTCCCTATGACTGGTTCCTCAGAGAGGATTTTTCATTTGTCAAGTTGCATGGTTTTATTGAGGAACCATTTTGGCTATCGGTCTATGTCACAAATTGGGTGTTGGCCCTTGAGGTATTTTGGCAACTAGAAATTATAGACTCATGTTTTGTGGGGGAAAGAATAAGAAAGGATTTTTCAAATGCCCCTTAAGCTTCAGTACAGTAATAATGGAGAAGAAGCAGACACATGGTCTGCTAACTGTGAAGCTTGCTCATCTGGGGCTAGTATTGATTTGTGACAACTAGGAATATAATCCCAATGACGACTTGGTAGATCTTAATGTTAAAGTGACTCATAGCTCCCAGCCTTACTGGGAGGTTTGGTAGAGTCTACAGTCAGGGGACAGAGATTTCCTTGTAGACCTAGCCTATGTTCCCACTAATGACTGGAGACCACCATGGATTTCTTTTCATTTCCCTTTGGTCAAGACCAGTGACAAGTGTAATATTGGGGCCACCCTTTATAATCAATTGGCCAAGAACTACTAGTGGAGTGAGGAAAATATTTCCCAATTCTGGATTTATCATCAAGAGACTAAATGTCTTGATGCTAAGTTCCAAGAGGTAGATATGGATGACAGATTTGATGATCTCTAGAATAGAGAGCATGATGATACTAATGATGATGATGAAGAAATGGAAGCAAGATGAGCAACTTCAATAATGAGAAAAAGAGAAGCAAAGAAAGCTCAACTATAGGAAGTAAGAGAAGCAGTAGAACAACCCAATGAAAATCCTCTAAGTGCACAAGCAACTACATCCCATGTCATGGCCACGCTACCTCGTACATAGGCTACTGAGAGACCCAAAGCAGCCCAACAATATCAAGAGGTCATAGAGGTGGAAAATTATCCACCTGAGAAGAGGTTGTGCACTAATGCCACTCCAAGAGAAAGGTCACAGGTACCTACAACGAGCTAAGGATCAAAGCCTGCAACAACTCAGGTATCTTTCTCTCCCTCTTTTCTCACTTCTCAATCTTTGGTTAACCCTTTTGCATCTATGTCTACAATTACTTCAAGTGTCAGCCTATCATTCTCTACTTCTGCACCCGTGGGAGGTTCCTTTGAATCTTCCTTCTCTCCAATGGGATGGGTGACTTTTTCTCCCCCACAATCTTCCCCATTTTTTGTTGGGGCCCAATCTGAACCTGCTATTGCAAACCCTTTTTCTTCCATCGTGTCAGCTTCGACTCAACCTGCCCAACAGATGGTGACCTCTGGGTCTCTGCTACTGCCACCACCCATTATGAGTCCTTTTGTCACTTCCCCAACTGGAACCTGGCATGGCATACCCCCTTTCTCCCCATTGATGGTAGCTCTGCCAAAGAAAAAATCATTTGAGTCCATAATGATTTCATTCCCTTTTGCTCTTCCTCCTAGTGTAGCCTTTTCCAATGAGAAGATTAGATCACCAACATATTTTTTTGTGAAAAATACCATGACTAAGGCAACATGGGCTAAAAGAGTCTAGAAAAGAAAGGAAAAGGATATCACAAAGCCTATTGAGCCATGCATGAAGGCCCTCTTTAATGAGGTTCAAGGATCGATAATGTTTGCAACTATGTCGCCCAACATCATCAAAACTCAAGGGAAGATGCAACTTAAGGATTATATAGTCCATGCCATAGGGATCGATCTACACTCAGCCTGGCCACAAGAAAAAAATGAGCTGATGGAGAGGGTGGTGATGACAAATATTTTGAAGCATATTCAACAACTAAAGAAGAGGGAAGAGGAGCTCAAGAATGTGAAAGAAAGAATGGAGATCCTAAAAAAGAAGGAAAAGGTTAAGGATGCTAAAATTGCATGCTTGTCTCAACAAGCACAAGTAGAAAAGGCCAAACTCTAGGAGGAACTTGCAAAGTTCCAGTCCCAAGATCCCAACCTGGTTACTAACCTACAACAGGAAAACAAAGAACTTTAGGAGTGGCTGGCTCAAGCAGAGGAGGACCAAGAGAAAAATTAGGAGCTTCAGAACTAATGGGTTCAATTTGAAAAAGAGAATGGAGAAATGAAGGTCTCCCTAGAAAAGGAATGTGAAACCCGAGGTCAAGTGGAGGAGTTGTTGAGAAGAAAAGATACATAGTTAACAACTCTACAAGAATGGCTCAATGCATCAGACCAAAAAATTGTCGAGTTGATGGAAGAAATCAGGTTGAAGGAGGTTGAGATAAACCCTTTGAAAATTCCCTCCCAGCCTTCTATCCCTTAATCAGATCTTCTTTTGGTGGCTCAACAATTATATGTCTCCTCCTGGGGGAATTTCAATTCTTTCTATTTTTCCTTGCAACTAGCACTCTAATTCATGGTGAACATGGTGAATTTAAGTAGGGAGGTGCATGGTACCATTGAACAGGTGACACAATCTATTGCTGAGAAGGTGCCCGAGGCCGAGAAATTGTTGGCCAAATTGTACACGGTGACAAATGCAGACTTGGAAAAGGCAGGGGTAGATGACCAGAGGTCAACTGCCAAGGGAAAAAAAATCAGTTGTTATCATGCAGCAACCCTCCAAGCTAACATTTTTTTGTTCTCGTTAAGTCTGACTATGAATAATATGCAGATACAATTTTCCCATTTAACTCAACTAGGTTTTCCTTCTCCTTTTCTCTCTGACAATTTAGTGGCCATGACAAAGCGTATTGTGGCAAGGACCAAGGAGAAGAAGTAGGATCAATTTGCTTTCCAATTGTTTAATCAACCTCCCACGGCCGCGGACATTGAAGGTTCCATTCATCTAGTAGTGCGGATTTTGTTTTAGATTGAGTTTGGGATAGGGATCTCCATGGATTTTCCTTTCAAAGAAATTATCAATATGCATGAGGTGCAAGAGAATCTACGTACCTTATCAATTCCATCAGAGGCCGACTGGCTACCTTTGCAGATCGCACTTTCAAGGCTCTGATTATTTCCCAATGGATAGGACTCTAGTCTACAAAACTAAAAATTTTGGGTTCCCATTCTACACAAAACATTCCCCTGATAGTCGCCAAAAGCTATGGATTTAAAAATCCTAAAAGCTCCCTTCAGGTTGATATTGTTGGTTTTTGATCCGTAAAGCGGAAGGGATCTATGATAAATGTTGCTTAAGTGATTATGAACAAAGGCATAAAGACATCAACAGTGGAGTAGTAGGAACATTAATCAAAGAGAATTCAAAACATAGAACCAAGAGAGAGAAAAGAAGACACCAATTTGATTACGGAGTTTGCCACAAACGTGACTACGTCTCCGGGCCGAGCTCAATCGAGTGACCAATCTATTGAAATGTTCTAAAACAGCAGTACAATCTCCATTGGAGCCTCTTGCAACACTGCTTTACAATATCTTGTAGCCTTTCCACAAAGTCATACAAAAAGTCTCTCACTCACACCCCTCTCAAAAAGCTCTCAAGGCTAGGGATGATTAACAAAGAGTAAGGAAACTAACTTTTCCTAATAGGATCTACTACAAGACTCAGTACATCAATACATCACAACTCAAATTCTCCTAATTCCCTCTAAGAATTCTCTCACAAAAGCCTCTCAAAGACCAAGAGAAAGGGATACAATGGAGAATGATCAACTGATGGATGAGTGAGGAAGACTCTCCTAGTCTCCCTTTTATACTTGAAGTTGGGCCTATTTGGTTAAAACCAACAATTTTGGAATTTTCCCCTTAAATGGAAAAAATAAAAACCAATTCCCCACTTTTACAAATACAAACAATAATCCCCCTTAAAATAATTAAATTTGTTTTCGAGCCCTTGTTTATAGCTTATTCGGGCTTTTAGTTTGAGGGGTTTGTTTATTTTGTTAACAAATAACCATTTGTTGGTTATTTGGTTTAGGCTTTGGCCTAAACATTGGGTTATATAAAACCTATGCCCGCAATATTCCAAACACATTGCATGGTGCAACAGTCAACTTGCCTTTTAGAAGGCGGGCAGTTGGGAGTTCCAACCCCACCGCATCCGTTGAAAACTCCACTTGGAGCTATCGAATACTCCAATAGCAACATCCATTAGCTATTCATTGAAGCCATTGTGCGTGGCATAACAGTTTCACGCCCGGTTCAGAGGGGATAGGTCGTGGGTTCAACACCCGACCACATACATTTTGCTAAGTTTAACAAAATCACCGACGAAGGAAAATTGGAGGAAACATGTGTCCTGCTCAGGTTGAGCCACGTGTCAGGAGACCATTCACCAGAAAATCCAAGTCAACATCCATGTCAACCTGCCACTTAGATGCCACGTCACTAGAAGGACACATCATCGCCCAATTAGCTGACCATGATGACGTCATCAGCCATGTCACCATGCCACGTCACTTGTACAAACTGACACGTGTCAGCATCTAATTGGTCCAACTCGACATCTGTACGATGACCTGTCTATCAAGTCAGCATGATGACGTCAGCAATCGTACCACATGGTACCTTGGTCAACTAAGACTTTGACCAGCTATATCTTGTGCATACGAGCTCCGATTTGCGCAAAACGAACGCCATTGGAATTGTGATGATGAGACCTTTGTGATGATGCCACCTTCGATCATTTTTTATGATGTCAAAATTTCATCCTTTTTCTCATCCCTGGTAGCTGAGTTGACCGGCCTTTGACCAATGTTTGACCGATAATATCTCACACATACGAACTTGAATTTTGATGAAACAAACATCATTGGGTTCGTGTCATCGAGCCCTTCGAAGTGACATGTCTTTTGACCAATTTTGATTCTGTCAAGTTTTTGCCTTCTGACAGCCTCCTGGTCCAAGGGTTGACCCAACTTTGACTACATGTAACTTGAGCAAACGGACTCCTTTTTGGCCCGTTCAAATTGCGCCAGATTCAGTATTCTGAGCTCTACACCATGGCACTACTTCTGGGAGAAATGGGAACACTTCAATTTTTAGGTTCAGAAGATCCACCTAGATCAGTTTTGCATCAGCCCTGGCCCGCGCTTCATATGTTTGCATATTTCCAAGCTCCTTTTGTACCACATTCATCCACTTGCATCACGTGTCAATCACATGCACCTTTGAAATTTTTCTTCCCTTGCTTCTCCTTTGAGCTCTACCCTTACGCACATGTCTGCAACGTGTACCTTTGAGGATCCTCTCTCCTTTATTTCTCCTCTAAGCTCTACTTGGGTGCCATGTCACATCATTCTGTGGGCACCTTTTTGGTGTATCCCATAGTCAATGCTCGAAGCAAAAAGGGTGCCATGTGTCATCTTTGTGGGGACTTCAATTGCAAGGGAGGGATAAAAGAATGAGAGGCCCCACCTCTACACCATGGGTCCTAACCAATTCTTCAGGCGGTTAGACACATGTCTTCATGAAAATTTTGTTGCTTCCACTCTGGGACCGCATCCATTATTTGTAGAAGGGTGCACTTTGTTCGAGGAAAATGAATGCCAAATTTCAAAATCTTTTTGTTGTGTCAGTTTTGGAGAACCATTGCGATGGGCAGCATGTCCCATGCCTGGGGAATATTTTTTTGTTATGGGTTTTCAAGCGGTGGATGGATCTATATATACCACTTTAATTCTCTAAAAAAGGGTTCAGAAATACACAAAAAAAGTGATGAAAGACTGTAGGCCTTTGTATTGTTTTTAATTATTGTATTAAGACTCATAGATTGTTCCAATTTGTTCAGCCTCTTTGTTTCTTAGTTAATTGATAAGACATTATACTGTGTAGTTTATTTTACTGAGTAGTTTATCTTCAAGACTTCTATAATTTCAATATAAGTTTGTTGATTCAAATCATGTCTTGAACTCTTCTTGTTCAGTGAATGTATATGAAAGTTATATTATGTTATTTGATAGACTTCTTAGCATTTTCATCTATTATTTATGTTATTTTTGGACATGCAGATTGTTGAACGGGCCCTCAAATCTCATCTGAAAAGAATATTTATTGTGCCTATATACTTAAACCTTGGCACATCGCCTTAGATTAGATTTTATTTTAATATATCTGCTTCCTTTTCCCTTTTCACACCCCAATACATGGAAGAGTCGGATTCTTTAAAACCTAGAGGTTACTCAGTTTAGCACAATTGGTCCCCCCACTAACTAGGTTTCCCATAAGGTTGTGTACCTAGTAATTTAAGGCATCAACATAAGGGAAAATTACAGTGTTTAAAAAATGGAAGGGTGAAACTATCTATGGTTCTTTTCATATTCTAGGAGTAAAAATATTTTCTTTTATCCAAGTTAAATTATTTTGGAGTTCATGTGACATTTGAAAAGTATAGTTATAGGATGAAGAGGGGGACTTTTGTGATAGAAAGAGTTTCACAATATAAGAGTCTATTTGGGTTTGATGCCTCCATTTTTGTGATTCTAAAAATATAAATAACACTTCTTAAAGTATATGCATGTTGTGGCACCAATATTTGGGCCATATTGATGAAAAAAAGTCTTTGAACCCTAATTAATAAAAATATGGTTGATGATTTTTCTAGTTATTTTGATGAGAATTAGTTTCTTTAAATATTGTGTGTTTGACAAGTAGAATGGAGATTTTTTACCCAATCCTAAGGTTTGGACATTAAATTTTGGTACTAAAAACATGTTTTATAAAAGACATACAAAAAACTAAAAAAAAGTGAGCATGATTCCATCAAATTCACATATTTTACAATAAAAATATTTAAAATATCACTATGATATAAAGCTATATATTATCTTTCTAACCATATATTTTTAAATATAAATATATTAAGTTCTTGATTTCTAAATAGATTTAGTAGTGTCTTAATTTTTTTAAAATACATGTAATATTGTTGGGTAAAAAATAGGACCACTTTGTGTGTTCTTAAAAGTTGACCTTCTTAATCTCCACCATTTAAAAAAACTCTTAATTTAGAAACTAGAAATTTGAGCACTAGTATTATTTTTTTATCACATTATCAAATTTTGAGTATAGGTATGTCAAATCACTTGTTGAAGTTTATATTTTACTAATTTCAATAAAAATTGTTCACTTTTTACCTCCTTTTGGCCCTTCACTTATATGCAAATACTTGGGTAAATCTTATTATTAGTTAGATTAATTAATGATTACACTAGATACACCTAATTTTACAAAATTATCAATCTATTTTAAATTTATATATTCTAAGGCACTTGTAGAGAAATAATCAAATAATAAAATATATGTGTTGAGATCTAATAATGGTGGTGAATATTAATAAAAGTAATTTTCTGATTTCTATAATTTTTCAATAAAAGACTAAATCTTATATGCCTTAGAAAAATGATGTTACAATGAGGAGTTGGACCTTAATAGAAAGATCCAAAATTATGATGAATGGTACATACTTGGATTGGTGATTAAATGGGTAGAGGTTGTGAGTACTACATGTTACTAATTAATTGGTCTCCATTTTTCCCCCTTATAGAAAATAATCCTTATAAAGTGTGGAAAAGTGAGAAACATTCTATTTCACAATTAAGGGTATTTGACCATGAGGATTATGTTCACAATCTTAAGAAAAATAATCTAAGTTGGATTTAAAAGAACATAAATGAATTTTCTTTGATTATGGTGAGAATGTACAAGATTATAATATTTAGATCCTCTGACCTTGATAATAATTTACATTAAGGATGAAATTTCAAGGAACATAGAGGGTAAAAGCACAAGCCTATGTCACACTTTCAACCAACTAAATAATTTTGAGTGAAACAATTTTGACCTAAAAAATTTAATCGAAATAATTTCACTCATAACTACATGGCACATAGAGTTTTAGGTGAAGCCCTTTTTCTCAAAGCTACAAAATTTGAAAATTTTCCTTTGTTTCTTTAAAATGTGACTCAATTTATGTGTAATATTTTGATAACTAAAGGGTTTTGACCAAAACCCTTTCTACCGAAACTATCTATATGGCATCCTTGTTGGCAGCCACCTCATCCTTTTTTAGAAATTTCTAAAAATTTCCACTTCAACATGATATTTCTTCAATCAAAATATTTTTTCAAAAAATAAAAATACCCTTTGTAGATCTCGGAGTCAAGAATCCAAATATGTTTTTTTGATATTTTGATTATTTTTAATATGTTTTTTATTTTAAATAATGAAAGTGGCTTGTTAAAACAAAAAATGAGGCCAATTAGAAATTACAAAATATTAAAACATTAAATTTTTTGAAAAATATATAGTGCACTAGACGAGAGAATCATCTTCAAAAGGTTATAATTTGTTTTTTGAAAATAATAAAAAAATATGCAATAGTTGACATCAAATGAAAACTATCAAAGCATGGTATGTTTGACTTTAAAACAGTATTTATGATAAAAATATACACCAAAATTTTTAAATTTTTTTCCATACACTAGATATTGAAGTTGTCTATATGGGAAACAAAATAGGGGAAAATAAAATTCTTTAATATTTTTTTCTTGACATCAACTCAACGTCACTTTTTCTAGAAATTTTCAGTCATTCAAAATCTACTCTTGAATTCATAAAAAAAAAAATATTAAAACAATTTTTAAAAAATCTAAAAAATTACAAACTTAAAATTCATCAAGAGTTCTACATTTTATTAGTTTACATCATTTTGAAATTCAAAACATAAATACCACTTTTATGTAGTCAAAGTTGAGAATTTTTGTTTGTGTTGGTCAATTCCTTTATAAAGTGTGACACAAGTTTGTACTTTTACTCTAGAGTATTTTCAAATTTGTGTAACCAAAGAAATAAGAAGGAAATAAAATAATGTATTTTGAGAATAAGGTAAAAAAGTAAGAAGATGTATATGTTGAAAAAGAAAATGTTGGTTTAGATTATGGGGATCAAGAAGAGGATTCATGTGTAATTTTTGAGAAATTTTGGTGTGTCGAGGAATAGGAAAAGTCTCTTACTCCACCCTTGAGACAACCCATGAGATAATAAATCCCAGTTAACAAGTGTAACTATGTAAGGGGGATATCAGGAAGCATGGGAAATTAAAATGAATGAATTAAAATAATCTAATTCAAATAAAAGATGGATTCCATACCCATTACTCATGAAATTAACAATACAAGATTACTAAATTCAATGAAATTAAGCAATGCAATTAAAGAAAATAATGATGAATTCAATTAACTAATACTATTACCCATCTCATGTCAAAGTGTATCTGCAATGATGTTGAATTGTGTTGTATCGATGTGAAGCCTCCATTATGCATTTGCAAACACTTCAATGTGTGCAATGTTGATTGAAGATGTGTGTAAAAGCTCTCAAGAAATCAATTGTTAATTTGGCATTACTTCATTGCACAAAAGATGTCAATTCTTCAATTGTTTTTGAGGATGAAGAGGGTTGTTATATAGATTTTACATTTTGAAATCAACGATCAATATTGTGTAGTAGAATATCTTGATCAATGTTTGAAAGATGTTGAGAGAAATTAAATTATTTAGTTAGATTTTGTGATTGAATTGATTAAGGATGTTAATTGATCAATCAAAGGAAATAGATTGCCTAATTTGTGGAATTGAGGAAATCAAGTTGAGCCTTCAGTGGGATTGAAGAATAGATGAATTAGTTAAGAAATAAATGGATTAGTTAGGAAATAAGTGAATCAGTCTATAACGCCCCTGCCACGAAACCCTAGAGGACAACACACTAACACCTAAAATGGAACAATTTTTTGTTTTTGAAGGTGCAATATTCACACGATTGCAATGAAACATTAACTTAAATTCTAACGTAAGTCCTCTAAGGTCCATGACTACGCCACTTGATTCCCATTAACTAAACTAACAAGAGCTGAAAATCATGAAATTTAATTAAATTCCATCTACAATATGAATTACATTTAATCATCACATTTACAAGATCAACTAATATGAAATAACCATTACATGATCAATAGCTATCATTTAGAATCAATCTAATTAACTAACATATATATAAAAACATCTTTTACATTGTCCATTACATAAGAGAGTTTATGATAATACATCTTTACATCATTGTCTCCTTGAATGAGAGAGGAGAGTACATCAGGAGTATATACAAGATACAATATATTTTTGGTACCATACAAGTACATGAATAATAATCCACATGGATTGGAACAAGTGCAAAAGTCTTCAAATCCAGGAGTAATCACCATGAACATGAATAAAGAGAGGGAACCCAATTGAGTACAAGGAATATTCCACCCAACCATGTGGAACCCTAAGGTCCACCCCCCGTGCTAGGAGATAGAATTAAGGTCCCATCACAACAGTCAAGAAACAAAAGACAACACATAGTCCAACATGACTCCAATGAATAAGTATGGTACAACACCACATGAAAATAACACCACTTCTAGAGGAACACAACATCAAAGGGAGACAAGAAACAAGGGATTACTAGGTTGTCATAGGAGGAGTGTCATCACATAGTTTTCTATGGGTTACCCAGGCAGATATTCTCAGGCCTCGATCCCCATCCTAGGTTACCCTAGTAGCCTCTACCAATCTTTGGACCCCATACAAACCTATGTGGAATCAACATACCTCTCATGGGGATGAGGCAGTTGATCTTTCCATTCCATTCCTTCTCAACTCATCTCAAGCCTAAACGAGCACTTGATCCATGAATGAGGCATTCACTTATCTTGATTAGTATGATTACTACCCAACCCCCTAGTTCCTTTTAGGTTATCACTTATTTATGAAACTCCTACATGAGATACCCTGGTGCCACTTTGTGTGTTGGCTCCCATTAAGAGCCACTCTCCTACTAGCAACTAGGAGACCCAAAAAAAATCAAAAGATCAAAGCCCACTTACACAATCACAAGTCTCATTAACCAATACAACAAGGCGAGGCATAATCCTTCCCGCTCACAAGTTCCAACCACATTGGTGAATATACTATGCAAGGCTAATGACCAACATACACGCATTTATACAACACAATCCACTCAAAGGATTACTAAGGAATTCCATCAAGAAGACAATTCTCCCTAGCCTATGGAAGACTCCTAAGATTCATTTCACAAGATAACATAACATTGAACAAATCCGCAATTCATTCCCAAACAACATCCATTCACTTTGCTTCTCATAAACAATTCGAACAATAATAGCACATGGAGTCAACAATGGGTTTCCAAGGTAATCATCTCACATTTACTAATTAATCATCTAAATTAAAGATAATATTTTTCTATATATAGAATGACTCCCATTTATTTTAAACTCAATTATATCAATATTATATACTTAATGTTTTCCTTAATTTATTTATATGTAAGTATATAAAGAAACTATTCTTCTTCCTTCAAAGAAATACCCTACATCTACGAGCATGCATACACACACACATATATACATATATATGTATAAATATGTTTATTTAATTATTTTTAGAGTGTTGTTGACAGAACATTAAAGTACAATACAACAATACATTGGTAATATACTAACAGTAGATTCACTCATATATGCATACATACACACACATATATATGCATTTTTTTTGAGAAAATCCAATCAATGTGAATTGTGTACAACGACAGCATGCATTACATTCAAACATATATATGCATCTTAATATGCATTTAACACTACACCATAACATATATTCAAATACCTGTCGGGTGAAAATTATGTAATCATCTTTTCAATAGATTACACAACCTAGACTCAAACCACAACTGTGTGAGATATAATATCTCCTCTCAGAAAGGTGAGGCACCCTTCTTATTACTAATAGAAACTAAGTAAAACTAATTAATTATTTACACAATGTACACTACACTTACGAAATGGGGGGGGTGTGTCACATTCATGCTTCTCTCTTTTTTCAGAGAATATTTTTTACAATGATCCATAGTTTGATAGTTTTGAATTCAAGATAACTTTAAACTAAAAACAAGTAGTAATTCCAATACCTCTATCTTGTTAAAGCAGAGTGTAGAGATACTAGGTATGATGATAATAAACAAATAAAAGAAAGAGAGAAAATCTCACAAAGGTACAAATTTGTTCCATAACTTTTCAATGATGGATCTGTGAGAATCGTAACGTTTGTTGCATTAGAAGCACAAAGTCTTATTAGATACAACAATTCCCCGAATAACATGAATGATTACAAGTACAAAGTCTTGTAGATCATTTAACAATAGTATCCAAACATAAATGTAAATTCAAACAAAGAATGTAACACAAAGTTTACATAAATCTATTTGAATCCTTTCCAATCTCATCTACTAACCACTACCAATACGATCAATCCACAAGATTATCAAATCCAACAAAAATTTTGGTATGCAATTCTCTTCTTTATTGATCATATTTCATTCACAAACATGAACACAAAGTTTCACAAATCTGCTTCAAAAAGGGCAGAACTTCATTGCAAAATACTAAAGGTAAAAATTACAATAGAAATCCCTCCTATTTATAAAAGAGAGGGAAGAGAAAATTTATGAAAAAAGTTGAGTAAAATTAGGAAAGTTAGGTGAGCTAATTTAGGAAAATCTCGCCTAAGTTTGACTTAGTCAAAATGTAATTCATCTTTGTGAAACTACATCTCAGATATTACTATAATTACATTTTCAGAAAAGACATTTAAGATGTCAAAAACTATTTACAAGATGGATAAAGGGAAGCATCAAAAATTATAACACTGGAGATCAAGAATCTTCATGGTTCCTTGCTTGGGTGCGAAAGTCTTCATACTTCTTCTTGGTCTCCTGCATGAATTTCTCATCTGGACCAACGGTGTAATCCACAATGGTGTGAATTCTGGTTATTGATCTCATGGCGGATGAGTGAACCTTTTTGCACCTGTCAAGATGTGTCTTGAGGTTGTCAAGAGTGATCCGTGTATCACAAATAACATGCATAGAGGTCTTCAAAAATTATGCAATCTCTACTTGCTTCATGATGGCTTCTTTGAAGATCTCGAAAAGTTTAGTGGCTAGGAGGAAGATACGTTTTTCTTCAAGGAGTTGTCCTGGTAACTCCTTAATCCCTTTTTCAAGGATAGAACGATGTCCTTCAAAATCTTCTTGTACTTGGTGGAGATCTTTGGTAAGAGACTTGATTACCTAGATACAGTGTTTAAGTGATTATCTTCTACATATTTCTCCTTGTCAATAATTACCCCAACTTCCACCAATTTGCTAAGATTTTCCTGTTTCATTTATGACCGCAATAATAGGAATTTTTCCATTTCTTTGTGTTGTTAGGAAAGAACACTTTCTTCCTTATCGGGCACTACTTTGAGCTTGGCTATCTAGGTAGCTTTTTCATCCACAACAACTATAATCTAGGAACCATGTTCTACAATTTCATTAATAAAATCATATAACACTTTTCCTTTAGAGGAAAAATTCTCAACCTTCTTCACAACTGGGTCCTCAGTGCTTATCATTTCCAACGGTTGTGCATTACTTGAAGATCCTGCAAGTCTCCTTAAAACAATGGCATAATGCTTTGTCTTATGTTTGTACATGTTTTAGGCTTGCTCCATTTTGTCAAGCCTTCCTATCAATACATCCAAGGTTACTTGTGCATCTGCCTTTGCACTTTCATTCATGAGCTTTCCAAGTTGAACTCTTGTTACTGTGTAGTCCTACATATTCACATCCCCTTCCTTTTGACATGATACACCAATCTCTACATATTTATGACCGACCTTGTCAACATGAAGCCTTGAATACACATTTGTATTTTTCGTCCACTTGGCTTTTGGAGGGGCTATCTCTTCAAGATCAAGCTCTTCTAGAGAGATCATTTTCTTTTTTTCTTTGATACTTGTGATACCAACTAGGGGGGAAGAGAGGAAGTACGAGCTTCTTGGTTGACTGTCAACTCTTTTGTCACTGCCGCTTCTGAAGGAATGACTAGTATAGTGACAATTGGTGTAGGTCTATCATAACTGCTCTAGTATTTTGCACATTGAGTTGACCATGCAAGGATTCATCCATGAACTTGTTGAATTCAGCTTTTGAATTGATATCATAGGATGGAGATGACAGGCTGGGAATGGATGATGGAGGGCTCGACAAAATATCAACCATTTGTATACTTATCACTGATGGAGGAGTATCAAGTATGGTTGATGCTGCAGGGGGTTGTGAAATTTCCACTATGGGTATTGTAGATGTAGGAAGAGGTGATGTAGGAAAAGGTGGTGGAGGAGTGTTTGGATTAGGAGGTGTGTGAGGAACATTTGAAGTTACGGGCAATGATGTCTGGGGAAAATATTCTACTACATTCTCATGTGGAGATATAGTCTATTCTTCATCATGCCTGATTTCCTATTTATCACCCTCTTGCTCTTCTTCGGAATCACCTTCTTGATCACCTTCTTGATCTTCAAACTCTTGTTCTCCTGTAGAATCTTCTTCCTCTTCAAAGTCTACCTCTTTTGAATCTTCTTCTTCAGTAGATTCATCGCTTGAATTTTCTTCTTCAGAATCTATCTCTTCGGAAATAGGCCCTTTTCCTTTTGAGTGAGATGGTTTAGATTTCGTAGTCTCTTCTTCTTAGATGGATCATGTATCCTTCTTTCCAATAGTGAACTTAATCCTAGGGCCTCTTCAGGAAGAAGTGGGAATAGCCGCATGTTTATCTTTTGTGTAGAGTTCCTATTGTTGGCTGGCTTCTGCTCTAGGTTCCTCTCCTTTAGATTTTTTCATGAAAGTTTCCATCTTGAAGCCATGTTTGTGCAACCACTTTGAAATGTTAGCCAATATGGGAGCAAGCCTCTCTTTGATGGAGACACTTTCCTTCTTGGACCATTGGATTGTAGGCAAAGGTCTTTTGGAGATTTCATGTTCATTGTAAGCAACATTCATGATGTCACCAGGGTCTATGAAACCCTCTAGTAGGTTAGCAACACCAAGATCCCTAATCTGTTGTATGGTTAACCTAAAATAATCCATTTTACGGATAGCCTCCTCATCTCTGCAATCAACCCAAATGTCTTCAAAGCAACACTTGTGCTTTTGACCAGTATTCAACTTCTTTTTTCCATTCCAATAATCAAAGTCAAATCTATATTTATAGGTCCTTATTGTCATGACCTGCATTTCTACATAGACCAATTTGGATTTTTGCACACTTTTGATTATATATCTACCAATCATTAGTCAAAACTTGAATCTCGATTTGTGAATCCTCATTCATTCTTTGTGAACTGAAATCAGTTGTCTGCATAACTCCATGAGTATCCACTTGTCTAAGGGGTATTTGGGCAACATGTAAGGGTACCCAGTGTAGCATCCTACCCTCATGTAAGTAAAATTTTGAAATTGTAAGAATATGCATCCAACTTTACTCACCACTTTGTAGGCCTTATCAGACACTTTCTTCTTCTCGAGAGTTGGGTCAAAACTGAAAAGTAGAGGCACAAAGAAAGCATCAATGACCCTTCTGAAATGGTCAAGGCTTTCCTTTAGCTCCAGTTGATAGAAATATTTGTACACAGGTATAGACTATCGATTCCATTTTGTAGATAAACCTGGGAATTGCCTCATCATGGTAGCATCATACACTAGATAAGAATTCATATAGAAATTCAAAGTGGTTGGTACATTTATCAATTTTTCATGGATTTTGTCACTAATCTATTTGCCCCAATCAATATAAGCCTTTTTTCTTCTTATGATTCGGATGTACTCATACGTCCACTCCTAAAAAATGAGATGATTTAGGAAATCCCTTAACTTTGCTCAAGAGTGTTATCGTGTCCTTGACATCTTCTTTGAAGTCACTTTGTGGAAGTCCCTTCAGCCATCTTGAGATAGAATGCATGGGTTCTTTCAACCACTGACTATTGATCAAGCTCTTAGCTTAATTGGGATGTAAGTCATAGACTTCCTGTGCTTGTTGTATTGAAATTTTAGTGTATTTTTCCATTTGTGGGACTTTGAAAACAATATCAAAGAAATTAGGGTCAAGTCTCATTATCTCTTGTCTAGAGGAATCTCACACTTTTGCTTTCCCTGATGTAATGGGATAAAACTTGGAGGATGAACTTTGTATTGTGCATAGAAGTAGGGAATGTGGACACTAGATGTAGATTACTGTGTACAATGGCTCTCAGGGAGTCTTCAAGAGGCTTTTGCTTAGTCCTTTTTAAGAAATCAACAAGGTCTTGATGACCAACCTAAGTGTCCTTTATTTCATCCACCTTTGAAATTACTATTATAGGAAGATAGACACCTTGGTACTTGTATTTCATTTTTCCTTTAGCCTTAGAAGACGATGGACGCTTCTTGGCTATCATCTAGGAGCAACTAGATCAAAAAGATGTCTCTTCAAGGATCCCTTAATGAGATCTAGAGAGAAACTGCAAAGATGGTGAATGAACAAATGTTAGATGAAAAAGTAGTATTGGGATGCGTGAAGTGAGAAATGATGTTGAGCGAACATGATACGAGCAACAAGGCACAAAAAAAGATGTGGGAGTGAAGAAACGGGGTTCGGAGTGAAGATAGAGAAATTTGGAAACATCTAAGGAAAAAATTGTCAAATTTGTAGGAGCATTGAAAATTAGTGCTCCTACACTTAGGATGACAGTTTTTTGTGTAAGGGCACTAAAAATCCGCACCCTGACACAGTCTCTTGGAAATTTTAATGGCAAGTGTAGTGGCGGGTTAAATTATCACCTTGGTATTTGAGAAGAAGATCACTCCAGTGTAGGAGCGGTGATTTTCACTACTCCTACACTGGAATTGGTGAAAAACTTGAGTGGGAGAGCAGGTTTATTCAATTCCATTACACTTGTGTGCCTCTTTGAAATACAATGACACCTCTTCATCACTGGATGTTGTAGATTCAAAATTTCACCATTGTGAAAGACATGCATTGGAAAAAGAAATAAATACAAAGAAAGACAGAGGCCATTACACTTGTATTCGACCTAAGACATATTAAACATGTTCAAGAACAATTAAAAACAAATCCCTAGCCAAAATATGCAGAGAATATGGTGCGGCGTCAAGAATGAAGAGAAGGATTCAAAAATCTAAAACAGAAAACATGGGAACAAGAATGAAATGAAATCCTAAGAGATTATCAAAAGAAAAGGAAAAGAACAAACACCATGAAGAGTAAAATGACATACCTTGCAAAACGTGAGATCCAAACTCAAAAAGCAAAGAGATCCTTAAAACGTGGGTTTGTAGTGGTGTAAGAATTCCCAACTATATGAAGAATGGGAGAATGGTGACAAGAATGAAAAAGACTTAACCTAAAATCACTTTTAAGTGATTTGTAAGTAAAATAAAAGAACAAAATTCGTACAACAATTTAAGGCATATTAAGTGGAGAAATTGGAAAAAGTGTAATAAGCTGAAAAATCACTGCCCACCTTTTAAAATGGTTAAGTATGGAGACTTATTGCGCAAGCACTAAAAATCAGCGCTTGTGTACCAAACTGACTTTTACTAAAGTGCATAGGCACTGAATTTTAGCGCCTTTGCACCTTTTAGACAGAAAAATTTTCAACATGTAAGAGCGCTATTTTTTGGAGCTCTTACACTTTTCGCAATTTTCACTAAGTATAAACATTGAGAGTGCACGAAGATATTCATTTTGAAGGTCTTTGATAGACGAATGCAAAGGGACGCTCAAACAGACCATTTGAGACTTTGGAACACATTTCAAGGTGGATTGAAAATCACCTCATTTTGCATGCTTGAACATCACGAACCTATGAAACAGACAAGTTTTGTAGGGGGTTATCTGTGGAACGAGCGTTGCTAGATTTCATGATAACAATACCAAACAAATTAATTAACAATGATAGAAACAAAGGCCATGGAGTGTGAAAGTTGATAGGGACATACACACAAAGGGCACCATATAGTATGTAAATTTCAGCCAAATCAAATGTCAAATTTCATTATGGAGTTATAGGATAAGTCAATATCTAACATAAGGCATTCACAAATTAAACAGAATAAGGTATATACAGTGGCGGGATCACAAGGAAACTTCACAAATTACATAGAGTAAATAATATATAGTGGCGGTATCACAAGGTTTGAAATGCAAATTAATCAATTTGAAAGGTTATAGTAAGAGACTCGACTTAACATCATGGAATAATCAGAGAGCGGTGATGCAAGTCGAGATAGTCCAGTAGTTCAAATAAAAATGAAACAATAGAGCTTTTACTACAACCAATGCTATATTATATTTGCATGGCACTAAATGAGGACTAGAAATATAACTCAGTAAGGGCAGTGTCCTAAGTTAAGGGAGAGCAATGATTCAATTCAAATTGCATGGTGCAAGTTGAGGAAAATTAAACATTTAAAGGAATACATCCTAGTTAGATGATGAAGGTGAATATGAAAACCCATTTAGGTCGTAGTTGAGTGACAAGTTACTCAGAATGAAAAACAAAGTATATACAAACTGATAGGACAAAGACTTAAGAATCATATCAATAGGAAATTGGTAGGTGCGCGGCCAAGTTTCAGTCAAAATATTCCCAAAAGATGGGTGAGGAAAGAAAGATGACCAACCTCATCAAGTTGTTGACCTTAGCATATATCAATAGAGAAAACTAACAAATCAAACCAATCTACTGAAAAATTACACCTCTAAGGGGAAAGAATTTGAAACTCTAAGTAAAGAACGATGGCAAGGAAGAATTGAATATCCAACATCAAACAATAATTAACTGACTACTATCGAATCCTCAAAGGAAAGCAAGAATGAATTAATCTCACACCAAATAAGAGAAGAGAATGCATTTTCTATTAGAGATGAATTACTTTGTTCATTTGAAGAAAATTTGGAAAAGACATTAAACAGGCAACAAGAAAAATAGGGATTCCCAAAATAATTTAAACTTTCAAGAGGTATATGGTATTTTCAACATAAAGAAATTCAAAAATTAGCTAGAATGGTTTTGTTTCCAGAAAATAATTTATTTCTTTTCTATTTTCTACAAGATTAAAATTAAGTTTAGCAAGAAGCTATTTTTCTCCTATTTCCAAAGTGATAAATTTGATGCAAAGCTCAATCCCAGCCTGCTACTACAATTCCAGCTTCCAACCTTCTAAAATCCACAACACTGCAAAAACCCCCAATCTCCAAAACTTCCAAGAAAAATTTTCAAGAACCCGAGAGAGAATGTTCACGACAAGAACCAAAATTAGTTTCCAAAAGATTCATTCAAAAGCCCCTTAACTAATTATTTATTATTCTCCACCATCCGTAACTGCATGCACTCAAATTCAATTAATTTATTTAATTTTTTTCCACTACTCACAACTGCCACTCAATATCTTTATCATTTATAATTTTTAACCATATCCTATAATTTACACACAATTAATTCAACTATTAAAGCATTTAATTTATTAATTTAATCTTTCATATAATTTTGCTTGCACAATACAAAATTTAATATATATTTATTTAAATATTTCTTTTTAAATCATAAATTTTAATTTATTAAAATCAAATAAGGACTTTAATAAATTTTGTTTAATTAATACCTCAATTTTATAAAAAAAAATATTTTAATTACTCCAAAGCCTTTTAATTTCGATAATCTTTATTTTAATGTAATAATCAAACAAAAGCACTAATCATGAACATTACTCAAATGAACATCCTGTCAAGCAATACTTGACCGCAAGACGAAATGAAAAGCAAAAAGACAACATTGACAAAATGACTTGAACTGACCACACAACAGGGAACAGTAAATGGACACTCATCCTCATCAAGGATGATGGCTCAACATGGGGAAGCCGATGCTATCTCCAAATCAACTATCTCCATTGGGTATAAGGCATGCTCAAACCTAGAAATTTAGGTGGAGTTGATGCTTGGTACATGCAACCTACAACAAACCACATAGTCAAACATGTACATAGACAAACAAGGAAACACACCGTGAAGGGAAAATCGCAACGTCACAGGGCACTCACAAGTGAGTGATGTGACCCTATTCACCTACAACAATACATCAACACACAATAAATATATATCAAATCATGATGAGAACATACATCTAACAATCACATAATACTCATATAAATGATAACCCACATAATCAATTAAACCGATCTACTAAGCATGGTATAAGCATAAACATCAAATATAAGAGTGTCATCAAGTAGTATCATAACTGTGCATCAAAGTATCATGATATCTAAGTATCATCAAATGAGTATCAAAATATCCAAATACAACCAAGTAACTATCAGAAAGTAGAAAGTAAACTAAGGGGCACTACATCCTCCCCCCTAGGACCAAGCTTACTTGTGGAAGCCTACAAATAGATATGGGTATAACTCTCTCATCTTAGAAGAATCCTCCCATGTAGTAGAAGACTCATCGCTCAGATCCCACTGGACCCTAACCTGCTCAATGTCTCATCCCCTGAGTGTGAGTCTCTTGTGCTATATGAAACCCACGGGCTCCAAATCTAGTTTCCCATCCTCTACCTGTAATGCATTCCAATCAAGTACATGAGATATATCTAGGTAATAAGGTCTAAGAACTGAAACGTGAAACACATCATGAATGCATGAGAGGATGGGCAGAAAAAAAAGACGGTATGTAACAAGACCAATCCTCTCCAAGATCTTGAAAGGCCCAACAAAGCATGGTGCAAGCTTAGAGCCTTGTTCATAATGGATCAGACTCTTTCATAGATGCACCTGCAAGAATATATGGTCTCCAACTAAGAACTAACGTTCCACCCTATGAGCATTGACATATTTCTTTTGTCTATTCTGGGCTGCTACCAAATGTTCCCTAATATGAATCACCTACTGCTCCATCTCTTGAAGCATCTCCATACCAAGAAGAACTTTGTCCTCCAAATAATCCCAACTCAACAAGGTCCGACAAGGAAGACCATATAACGCTTGAAAAGGAGGCATGCCAATAGATCTATGATAACTATTATTGTATACAAAATCCACCAAATACAGGTAGCACTCCCAACAAGACTGTTGACATAACATACATCTGAAGCATATCCTCTAGGATTTTATTGACCCTATCAGTTTTTCCATCAGTCTCTAGATGATAAACTAAAATAAAGTTCAACTGAGTACCCAATACATGCTGCAGGGACATCTAAAGAGCTGAAGTAAACACTAGATCTCTATTTGAAATAATCCTGCAAGGAATACTATGTAACCTGACAATATCCTCCATAAATACTCTAGCCACTGATGAAGCATTTTATGAGGATCAGATAGGAGAGAAGTGTGCCACCTTCATCAACCTATCCACAATGACCATAATGGCATCATGTCAATGGGAAGAAATAGCAAAACCAACAATAAAATCCAATGAGATAATATCCCATTTCCACTCTAGGACCAGATGAGGTTGTAAAAGACTTGCAGGATGTTGGTGTTCTACCTCACTCTCTGACACTCCAAAAATCTTAACACAAAATCAGCAATATCTCTCCTCATTCTGGCCTAGAAGTATAGCTGATGAAATTTTGCATGCATTTTCTTGACACCTGGATGAGCTCAATAGGTTGCCCAATGTGCCTCCATCATGATCAAAGTACGAAGATCTCCTAAAGAAGGGACATAAATGCGACCCAAATGCTGCAAAAATCCATCTAACTCAAGGGAATATCCCACAAATCTTCGCTCTAATACTTTGCCTGACTCCACCTCAAATGTCACCTCATGATACCAACTATCTATAGAAAGTACTGAAAGGATTTGACTCCTCAGTCCACTCCAATAGTCACTGCCAAAAGTTCATGTCTCCATCGACTAAGAGCATCCACAACCACATTCTCCTTTCCCTAAATGAATTTCACCTCAAAATCATACTCACATAGGAACTGCATCCATCGTCTCTACCTCTCATTCAAATTAGGTTGCGTGAAAATATATTGCAAGATATAGTGATCATTGTGTAGCTCAAACCAATGCCCTAGTAAAAAGTGCCTCCATCTCGTTAAAGCATGAACCACAACAGCTAACTAGATCATGTGTGGGATAATTCAACTCATGATCCTTGAGTTTGTGAGACTCATAGGCAATCACGCGACAATCCTGCATCAACACTTCTCCTAAACCCTCCAAGGAAGCATTTGTACAAACCATAAAATCCCTAGTAGGATCAGGAACTGCCAAGATAGGTGCACTGGTAAATCTCTCCTTAAGAGTCTGAAAAGTTGCCTAGCACTGCTCTGACCAAATAAAATTCTTCCCTTTCCTCTGAAGAGAAGTAATGGGGTGGTCTATCCTTGAGAAACCCTGTACAAACTGTTGGTAAAAACCTGCCAAACCCATGAAACTATGAACCTCAGCAACATTGTTGGGTACAGGCCAATCAATGATAACTTGGATCTTTGAAGGATCCATGGCAATGCCCTCACCCGAGATAACATGACCCAAATATTTCACCTCCATCTAGAAGAACTCAAATTCTAACAAATTTGCATACAACTAGTTCTCCCTCAAACATTGTAACACCTGCCTCAAGTGCTCCTCATGTTCCTCCATGGTCCTTGAATAAATAAAAATGTCATTTAAAAACACTAGGACAAACTTGTCGAGATAGGTGCAAAAGACACCATTCATCAAATTCATGAACACAGACGGTGCATTCGTTAACCCGAACAACACAAATGTGAACTCGTAGTGTCTGTAACAAGTACAAAATGTGGTCTTATGGATATCTGCCTCAAAAATGCACAACTGATGATATCCTGACTTAAGATCAATCTTTGAAAATACCCTAGCACCCTTGATCTGATCAAACAGATCATTGATCCTCAACAATGGATACCTATTTCTCATTGTCACCTTATTTAACTATTAGTAATTAATGCACAATCAAAGGGACATGTCCTTCTTCTTCACAAAAATCACTAGTGCTCCCCAAGGAGAGACACTAGGATGAATAAATCCCTTTGCCAACAACTCCTCAAGTTGTAATCGGAGCTCCTTAAGCTCCTGAGTGGTCATCTGATATGGAGCTCCTGAAAAGAGCTCAGGTCTAGGTACAAGATCTATCTTAAAATAAATGTCACGCTTAGGTGGTGTCCCTGGAATCTCGCTAGGAAATACATCTGCATACTATCTAAGGATGGGATGACTATCAAGAGACACCTCTCGGCTCTCCCCTAACTCTAGATCATTCACTGTCACTGCGAACAACTGGAAACCATGCTGCATACACCTCCTCAACTGCATAGCAGAGATCATCCTCAAGGAAATAGGCCTTTGAACCCCAATTACCTCAACCTCACTACCAGAATCATCTACACATTGCACCAACTTATGACAACAATCTATGAATGCTCTATGAGCCTCTAACCAACCCATGCCCAATACAATATCATATGACCCAAGATGAATAATATGAAGGTATATTGTGGTACAAAGAGACCCAATCCTCAAACCATAACCATGAATAAGAGACTCAACTACAATCTTAGCACTGGAGGCCAACTCAACCTACCACCTATCATCCTACTTCATTGTCATCAGTCCACATCGCGCTACTACAGAAGGAGAAATAAAGGAATCTAAATCACTTGAATCAAAGAGAATAGAGACTCTACTACCCTATAACACACATGTAGTCTCAACCACTGTAACTTGGAGTTTGGCCTGGCGGTTTTCAACCACAACAAAAAAAATGTGTGATCTACCTGCATCTCCTACTATCAGCTTTGAAGCTACCAGTCTCTAACTAAATCCAGATGTTCCCTTTTGAGGAAACTTTCTAGCAATGTGACCCTATTTACTACAAGAGAAGCACCCTATACCTCTTCCAAAACCTCTACCACCTGGAGGTGCACTAGATTGTTGAACAATGCCCCTGTTAACTATAGAATATGAACTCTTGGCTAGCTTATTAGAGTGATAACACTTGTTTTTCCTCCAATTTTGGTCTCTCCCAGACTGAAACCTATCACCCTATCAAGACTAAGAGTTCTTATTTTTTGATTGAGAGTGTTGCTACTACTATTGACCACCCTTAGTGGGTGCCGAGTGGCTCCTAGAAGGACCTACTGACTGAGTCTGGCCATCTTGAGAACTGAAACTTGTTGGAGGTGCACTACCAATCTATACCCCCATTTGACCACCTAAATCCATATCCAAATTCTCCTCAACTATCCAATCCTTCTCTACAGCTACCTCCATGGTTTTAGGCTCAAACACATGAGCATCCCCACTGATATGAGCATTCAAGCCCCTGAAAAAGTGTTGTACTAACATACCCTCATCATCACCTATGCCAGCATACTGCTTAAGCTCATAAAATATCTACTCATACTACTTAGCTAACACCTATTCAGATCAATTAACCAAGTCTCTACCTCTAAACCACTACCAGTCCCATCAAAGGTAGGAGGACGTACTCATAAAAGGTCTCTCATGTGTCTAGCTAATGTAGCCTCCTACTCAACTATAATCTCTCTCCTCCTGGGATACCTCTCTCTCTCTCTAACCACCAACTGTTCACCCTCCTGTCTTAGACCAAGATGGGAAAGAACCTCCTCAAGTAAGTGATGCAGTTGTGCACCCTCCAACCCTAGTTGATCTAGATTTTGACCTCCACCTCCCTGATTATTCTGGGAACCTTGTTGTTCTTCATGATCAGACTTGTGGGAACTCTAAGCAGGGGAGTTGTGGAAATTAGCCCTGTAGCCACCACCACAACCTCTACCATACCCTCAACCTCAACCCAGACCTCTAGGAATTATCCTACATAGACACCACCAAGGACAAGTTAAGGGTGTTAGACGAGGTCAACAAGGGAAAAAGTAAACTTCAGAATCTAAACAACTAAGACAACATAAATGGGCTCTTGCATATACCCAGAGCACCTAGTGTTAGAACTTGGTCTCTAATACCATCTGTCACGCCCCCACCATGAAACCCTAGAGGACAACACACTAACACCTAAAATGGAACAAAAAAAATTTTTTGAAGGTGCAATATTCACACGATTGCAATGAAACATTAACTTAAATTATAATCTAAGTCCTCTAAGATACATGACTACGCCACTTGATCCCATTAAATAAACTAAGAAAGAGCTAAAAATCATGAAATTTATTTAAATTCCATCTACAATATGAATTACATTTAATCATCACATTTACATGATCAACTAAGATGAAATAACCATTACATGATCAATAGCTATCATTTAGAATCAATCCAATTAACTAACATATATATAAAAGAATCTTTTACATTGTCCATTACATAAGAGAGTTTACGATAATACATCTTTACATCATTGTCTCCTTGAATGAGAGAGGAGAGTACATCAGAAGTATATACATGATACAATATATTTGTGGTACCATACAAGTACATGAATAATAATCCACATGGATTGGAACAAGTTCAAAAGTCTTCAAATCTAGGAGTAATTACCATGAACACAAACAAAGAGAGGGAACCCAATGGAGTACAAGGCACATTCCACTTGACCATGTGGAACCCTAAGGTCCACCCCCTATGCTAGGAGATAGCATTAAGGTCCCACCACAACAGTCAAGAGACAAAAGACAACACATAGGCCAACATGACTCCAATGAATAAGTACGATACAACACCACACGACAGTAACACCACTTCCAGAGGCACATAACATCAAAGGGAGATAAGAAACAAGGGAATACTAGGTTGTCATAGGAGGAATGTCATCACATATTTTGATATGGGTTACCCAAGAAGATCTTTCTAGGCCCTAGCCCCCATCCTAGGTTACCCAGGTAGCCTCTACCGATCTTCATCCCCCATACAAACCTATGTGGAATCAACATACCTCTCATGGGGATGAGGAAATTGATCTTACCATTCCAGGCCTTCTCAACTCATCTCAAGCCTAAATGAGCACTTGATAAATGAGTGAGGAATTCACTTATCTTGATTAGTATGTTTACTACCCAACCGCCTAGTTAATTTTAGGTTATCACGTATTTATGAAACTCCTACATGGGTTACCCTGGTGCCACTTTGTGTGTCAGTCCCCATTGAGAGCCACTCCCCTACTAGCAACAAGGAGACCCAAAAAAATTAAAAGATCAAAGCCCACTTGCACAATCACAAGTCTCATTAACCAATACAACAAGGCAATGCATAACCCTTCCTGCTCACAAGTTCCAACTATTAGTGCTTATTTTGGTTTTCTCTCATGGCCTAGTTGTTTGCCTCTGATCTTTATGATAAATCTTTAGCATTGGGGTGTCTTTCATTTTAGTGCATGGGTTAAATGGGCTCCCACAAGGGTTGATCCCAGCATGCTAGTTTTGATCTACAGGGGGCGGCCTGTGTTAGGGTTTCTTGGTTTTTCTCTTTTCCTTTTTTTGGGTTTTTATTCTGGTTCCCGTTTCTCTTTTGTTTGCTTTGGTTTTTCTTTCAGAATCGGGGGTGGAACGGATGCTTGAAGGGAACTAGAACTTCTCCAATTTTGAGGTTCTAGTTCATGTTCACGCATCCATCCCGATTCCGATTCTGCGTGTTTGGTGTTTCTTTTCCTTTCTGCCCTGCGTCAATCACTGGTTGTTTTCCCCAGCTCCGCTTGCTTTGTTTTCCTTTTGTTTTTGGCGGGGTCGGAACCGGGTCGGGGTTTTTCTTGGAATGTTTTGCGTAGTTCTTGTTTTCCTTTTGTCTCTGCCCCCGCGGCTTTTAGTTTTGTTTTGGCTCCGGCTCCATATTCGCTGTCTTTTGCGGAGGCGAGGGCAGGATCGTTTCGGGTCTGTTGTTTTCTTTTCTTTCTGGCCATTTGTTCTTTTCCTTCAGTGACCTGTCCAGCTAGTTCATGCTTCACTTATGGTTCTCCCAAGCCCCGTTTTCCATTCCTTTACTGGCCCCTTGTCACCGTTTTACCGGCCCTGCTTCTTCTTCGCCGTGGCTTTTGTTTGTCAGTGTGACTTCCCTTCGGCGGGACTTGGAGCTTTCGATATAACTCATGGTGATTCTGTTGGGTCTTGCCGAAGATGTCTTGTAGTTTTCTTTCGGCGTATGCTATACCTTTCGGCGAGATGTCTCGGTGATGTCTTTTGTTACGCCGACCGGTGATGGATGATCTTAATGCTTCGGTGGGGTTTATGTTTTTCGGTGTGTCTTCTTGGTGATGGGGTCGGGTCTTGCCGAAGGTGATTCAATATGTGACTTTCGGTGAAAGTCTCTACTTCTCTCGGCAAACAAGTTTCTAAGGGCTTGTGGTATAACAATGTAATGTCGCTATGATGTCTCACCGATGATGGGTACTTATACCAACTGACAATGTAAAGAGTAATCTCTTCGGTATGAGCTGGGGTCTTCGGCGTGAGGTCTCAGTGAGTGACCTTCGGTCTCGTCGATGGAACATATGGTGGTCTTCATCGGCATAGTCTCTGGGCTGTCTCAGTGACACTCAGGTGAATGAAAACCTTCAGAGAGACATGGTGTGCGGCAGGAGGTCTTCTCGATATCTTAATGTTGTAGTGATACACAAAAGGAAAATGGTTTCGGTTGGTGTGAGACTATTAATGTCTTGGCAATCGATTGTAATCTCTCTTTCACTGACGGGGTGTTATTCTAAGCTGAAATCTTATGCCAAGTGTGCCATGTCTTGTCGACTCATCTGCTCAATGAAACATGTGGACTTTGCCATGATGTCTGGCCGACTTGGCCATCTCTTGCCGACTTGTGATGAGTGTTCGATATAGCATCTGTCTTTCGGCCAAACCTTTCCCCGATTTCCTTCTGCTTGGCCGATGTGCCCGGTGACTTTGGTATGGGTTGTTCTCCTCACTAGGACCTCTTGCCGACTCGGCTATCTCTCAGCGACTTCTCTTCCCTCACCTGCCCGAGCTACTAATGGGCCACAAGTGTGCACGTGCGTCAGTTGGACGGTGATGTTTTAACTTCAGATTCAAAGGTGCCCGATGTTTACTTGGAGACTAATGTGGAGGCGTGGGCTTGTTTTCAACGGTCAAGTGATTTTAAATGGTGACCGCCCGATCTATGCTAATCAACGGTCAGTTTTCAACCTGATATCTAGTAGGGTTTCTGTATGTTCATGTGTGAAGATTTGTAATATTCATGGCGACAGAAACTTGGTTGTTGGATCCGCTGATTGTGCATTCATGGCAATGCGACCCTGAGAGCAGGACGGCATGGCTCGAGTATGGACGCACGGATTTGGTAGTGGATTTGACATCGATTGCCTGGCTTCTTTCGTGCGGGAGTGTCTTTCCTGTAGCAACCCGACCCAAGGCATTTATGAGACCAGTGAGGCTGTTGGAAGTGATGTTTTGGCCTGCGTGCTATTCAGGGTTGGCCTAGTCATCCGAAGACGTGTAATCTCATCTGGCCAGTTGCTTGTTGCTTCTCCTATTCCTATAAAGGAGAATTTCATGGCCATATGTAGAGGGGGGGTTTAGGTTGGTTTGGTCCCTTAGGTTCAGTTCCACACTTTTGTCTGAGTTTGTGGATCAACCTAAGATAGATAGTGTTTAGTTTTGAGTCAATGTGGAGTCTGATGATTTGTAATTCTAAATCTGTCTGTAAATACAATCAATTTGAGCAATGAATACATGAAGATGCTCATCTTTCATGCATGTCAGTAGATTGTCTCCATTTCTGTATGCTCCAATCATTTGAATGAATGCATAAGGTGTCTTTGTTCATCTTCTCATACTTCACGAGGTTGTGTTATTTGTTGATAGGTCTACTTCAAGGAAGCAGTTAAATCCTTTGAGCAGGTAGCAATGATTGTTTGTGTATAGGTTGATTGGGTAAGAAGAATCTGGTTGATACAAGAGCTGGATTGTCAGTGTAAGGCACTGATAGCTGATGTAAGGCATCAGCAAAACAAAATCCACTGGTTGAGGTCCTGTTTGCAGATGAATTCCATCTTTTGTGTTTGACTCTATGGCCCAAGATTAGGCACTGGTCTGTCCTGTGGCCTGGTCCCTCTCAGAAACCTTCCAAATTTAAAATCATTGAATATCTTCAGTTGTCTTGCCCTACCTCCTGGTTACTGCAAGTATTGTGTTACTGGGAATCTAGCCATATTTGAGGTTCTCAATACTTGGCATCAAGAGTCATCTACTATAAAAAGCAATGTCTAGTCTTATTTGAGGCATTGTGTGGGTATACCCGCCCTGGTTCTGCAGAGCCTAAAGTAAAAAAGATCTCAGTCTTTGACTGAATCTTGTCAGTTGGTCCAGGTCCTCCGAGCTGCCCTTGACTAGAGATGGCTACTCCATAGGTAGAATAGGAGACCAACCTGGTTGCTCATTAAAAACCACCAACACCAACCACATTGGTGAATACACTATTCAAGGCTAATGACCAACATACACAGATTTATACAACAAATTCCACTCAAAGGATTACTAAAGAATTTCATCAAGAAGACAATTCTCTCTAGCCTCTGGAAGACTCCTAAGATTCATTTCACAAGATAACATAACATTGAACAAATCCACAATTCATTCCCAAACAACATCCATTCACTTTTCTTCTCATAAACAATTCAAACAATAATAGCACATGGAGTCAACAATGGGTTTACAAGGTAATCATCTCACATTTACTAATTAATCGTCTAAATCAAAGATATTTTTTTCTATATAGATTGACTCCCATTTATTTTAAACTCAATTATATCAATATTCTATACTTTATGTTTTCCTTAATTTATTTATATGTAAGTATATAAAGTAGTTATTCTTCTTCCTTCAAAGAAACACCCTACATCTATGAGCATGCATACACACACACACATATATACATATATATATGTATAAATACGTTTATTTAATTATTTTTAGAGTGTTGTTGATAGAACATTAAATTACAATACAAAAATACATTGGTAATATACTCTTAGTAGATTCACTCATATATACATACATATACATATATATATGTGAATTGTTTGAGCAAAGTCGATCAATGTGAATTTCCTACAACAACAACATGCATTACAACCAAACATATATATGTATCTTAATACACATTTAACACTACACTCTAACATATATTTGAATACCAAACAAATTAATTAATAGTGATAGAAACAAAGGCCATGGCATGTGAAGTGGATAGGGACATGCAAACAAAGGGTGCCATATAATATGTAAATTTCAGCCAAATCAAATGTCAAATTTTATTATCACATTATAGGATAAGTCAATATCTAACATAAGGAATTCACAAATTAAATAGACTAAGGTATATACAACGGTGGGATCACAAGGTGACTTCACATATTACACAGAGTAAAGAATATACAGTGGCGGTATCACAAGGCTTGAAATGAAAATTAATCAATTTGAAAGCTTACAGTAAGAGACTCAACTTAAGATCACGGAATAATCAAAGAGCGGCGGTGCAAGTCGAGATAGTCCAACAATTCAAATAAAAATGAAACAACAAAGCTTTTACTACAACCAATGCTATATTATATTTGCATGGCGCTAAATGAGGACCAGAAAGATAACTCAGCAGGGGTGGCACCCTAAGTTAAGAGAGTAGCGATTCAATTCAAATTGCATGGCACCAGTTGAGGGAAATTAAATATTTAAAGGAATACATCCTAGTTAGATGTTGAAGGTGAATCTGAAACCCCATCTAGGACACGACTGAGTGAAAAGTTACTTAGATGAAAAAAAAATTATATACAAATTGATAGGACAAAGACTTAAGTATCATATCAATAGGAAATTAGTAGGTGCACGACCAAGTTTCAGTTAGAAGATTCCCAAAAGATGGGTGAGGAAATAAAGATGGTCGACCCCATCAAGTTGTCAACCTTAGCATATATCAACAAAGAAAACTAACAAATCAAACCAGCCTGCTAAAAAATTATGCCTCTAAGGGGAAAGAATTTGAAACTCTAAGTAAAGAACGAGGGCAAGGAAGAATTGAATATCCAGCATCAAACAATAATTAACTAGCTACTATTGAATCCTCAAAGGAAAGAAAGAACGGATTAAGCTCACACCAAATAAGAGAAGAGAATGCATTTTCTATTATAGATGAATTGCTTTGTTCATTTGAAGAAAAATGGGAAAAGACATTAAATGGGCAACAAGATAAATAGGGATTCCCAAAAGAATTTAAAATTTCAAGAGGTATATGGTGTTTTCAACATAAACACATTAAAAAATTAGCCCAAATGGTTTTGTTTCTAGCAAACAATTTATTTCTTTTCTATTTGCTACAAGCTTAAAATTAAGTTTAGTAGGAAACTGGTTTTCTCATGTTGCCAAAGTGATAAATTTGATGTGGAGTTCAATCCCAGCCTACTACTGCAATTCCAACTTCCAACCTTCTAAAATCCACAACACTGCAAAAACCCCCAATCTCCAAAACTTCCAAACTTCCAAGAAAAATTTTCAAGAACCCAAGAGAGAATGTTCACGGCAAGAACCAAAATTAGTTTCCAGAAAATTCATTCAAAAGCCCCTTAACTAATTATTTATTATTCTCCACCATTTGTAACTGCATGCACTCAAATTCAATTAATTTATTTAATTTTTTTCCCACTACTCACAACTGCCACTCAATATCTTTATCATTTATAATTTTTAACCATATCTTATAATTTACACACAATTAATTCAACTATTAAAGCATTTAATTTATTAATTTAATCTTTCATATATTTTTTCTTGCACAATACAACAATTTAAAATATATTTATTTAAATATTTCTTTTTAAATCATAAATTTTAATTTATTAAAATCAAATAAGGACTTTAATAAATTTTGTTTAATTAATACCTTGATTTAATAAAAACTTTTATTTTAATTACTCCAAATCCTTTTAATTTGTATAATCTTTATTTCAACATAATAATCAAACAAAAGCACTAATCATGAACATTACTCAAATGAACATCCTGTCAAGCAATACCTGGCTGCAAGGAAAAATGGAAAGAAAAATGATAACAATATCGACAAAAAAACTCAAACTGACCATGCAATAGGGAACGGTAAACAAACACTCATCCTCGTCAAGGATGATTGCTCAACATAGGGAACCCAATGCTATCTCTAAATCAACTATCTCCATTGGGTATAAGGCACACTCAAACCTATAAATTTAGGTGGATTTGATGCCTAGTACGTGCAACCTATAGAAAACCACATGGTCAAACATGTACATAGACAAACAAGCAAACACACCGTGAAGGGAAAATCGCAGTGTCGCAGGGCACTTGCAAGCGAGTGATGCAACCCTGTTCCCCTACACCAATACATCAACACATAATAAATAGATATCAAATCATGATGAGAACATACATCTAACAATCACATAATACTCATATAAATGATAACCCACATAATCAATTAAACTGATCTACTAGGCATGGTATAAGCATAAATGTTAGATATAAGAGTGTCATCAAGTATCATCATAACTGTGCATCAAAGTATCATGATATCTGAGTATCATCAAACGAGTATCAAAATGTCCAAATACAACCAAGTAACTATCAAAAGTAGAAAGAAAACTGAGGGGCACTACACAGTCACCTAATTAGAGTGCGCAATCAAGGGATCATAATTTTCTCAATCATAAAAGTTGGCGAGGGTAATTAATTAATCAAGATTTTTGAGTTGAATGTGCAAGTCATGTTTTACTTTACAAATAAAGTTTTATTTGTTTTGTTGACCTTTTTGGATGATGTTTTGAATATTTAATTTAATTATTCAAGTTAGGGGAAAGTGATTTAATTAAACTATTAAGTAGTAATAATGTAATTGATTTAGAGGAATAGTGTAAATTAGTGACATAATTAAATAATTGATGTTATTTAATTAATTAAGAGTAATAAAGTTTTAAGAGTAATAAAGTTAGATTAGGACTTTATTAAATAAATGAACTTTATTTCATTAGTCAAAAATGATGAAAAAGTGAATTAATTAAATAATTTAAAGATTATTTAATTAATAGAAGAAATTAGGGTTTTTTATGTAAATGATGTGAAATGCAATGATATTAATTGATAATGATGTCGATGATGAGAAAATATCATTTAGGATGTGTGATAAGTGTTAGATCATTTTTACATGTTTACATTTTGCCCCTCTTTGAGATAAAGTATTGGTTGCTTTGTTTCAAATAATTCGATGTTAAGATCAAGATTTGAAAAAAATTATATGCCCCATTATGCCTCCATTTTCAGGGAAAAGATGGTAGGATGTTGGGCTACCCCCTTGATAGGTTGGCAAGAAAAATAATTTTTTGGGTTGGGCTCACAACAATGGTTTATCTTAGTTTAGATGCATAGAGGTCAAAAAGTTAAACTTATAAGACCCTCATTGATAGTTCAAATGTTCCAGGAGCTCATAATTTCAACATAGGAGGGTTTCTTAGGTAAAAAATTAGGGTTTGGGGAGATAAAATAGGTAATTAGGGTTTAATTTACCTTATTTGCATTCTTAGCACTTAGTAGATTCTTGTCTCTGGATTCCTTGATTTTGCGATTGTCAAGTCACGATACCTAGGATTGCAAGATCCCCACATTGCACAGAGGCAGTTCATGAGTTTTGCAAGGCCCACTGGCATTGGTGTAGCAGTATGTACTCTCTTCTTTCTTTTTTTCATCTTTCCATAGTTAAGTAATAAATTCTAGAAAATATTTTAGGCAATAGTGGTAATTTTATGATTTTTATGCTTTTGCATCAACTTGACCACTTTTGTTTTTTTAACTATGTCACTTTTGCTTTTTTCAACCGACCTTGATTTGACCACTCATTATTGCTTCAAATGTTCACTTGTGATTTCTCCTTTGAGTAGAATTTATTCTATTGACTTTCTTTGTGTAAAATGGCCGCCTTTGTGAAATATGTTTTCTCTTGAGAAATTTGTTCACTTTTGCTATTTGTACCACTTTTGAGTTTTATGATAACTTTCGACAAAAATAGGTATGCTTTTGACTTTCTTGGCCACTTTTGACAAAAAAAGTAACCACGTTTTCAATTTATGAAAGTTTGAGCTAGTTTATTCGTAATCTTAGGCTTTTTTGTATTTTCATAGTAAATTTTTAACGTCATGGGTTGAATGTTTGCAGGTGGTTCTCAAACCGCTTTACTCAAGAGAGAAATGACCATGTGAGTTGTTTGATTTGATCACTAGTTTCCATGAGCTTGAGTGGGATGTTTTAGATGTTGTTGGACTTTGACACATATGCTACATGTCGATTATTAGATGCCATAGAGCGATGATGATCGCTTTCATTGAGAGATGGCATTCTAAGTCATCATCCTTTCACTTTATGACTAGTGAGACCACCATGACCTTAGAGGATGTATGGAGAATTTTCCATTTTTGGATTCATGGAAATATTGTTACCTATAGTGTTAGACAGGGTACCCATGCTATGTGACGAGTTCTTAGTGTCAGGCATCTTCAAATTGTGGAGTCAGAGATAGACCTGTCTCCTTTCATTGGTAGTGTAGATCATGTTTCTTTAGTTATATGTGCTTTGGTCTCTAGGCTCGTCATTCCTAATCAACAAGGTAGATAGTTTCTCATTGGTTGGGGCATATGTATTGAGAAAATGTTTGAGCATGGTACTAGGTATGCATGGGGTATGTGTCTCCTTGTACATCTATACAGAGACATGCATGAGGTTGCCTATTGAGGAGGTATTTCCATTTCTGTTGGTGTCACACTGCTACATGTATGGGCTTGGGAGAGCATTCCAATGATGATACATGATGGTGTGTTGGATCGATATCTAGAGGATCCACTCTTATAGATATGGTGACTTTCTTCACTACACTTGGCCTAGCTAGTTATCTTACTGGAGTCATTTTATAGATGACATCTCTGGTTTCATTTGGAGGCCATGGCTAGATTGTTATGTGTGGCATGCTGATCAAGAGTATCTTCTATTTTTCCAGTAGAATCATTGGTTGATCGATCATGTTCATTCTTTTCTTGAGCGTTATTTACATAATCGAGTTCTTCCCTAGTTTTGCAAGCGTCAGACATGTTTTGCAGATGATTACCATGCTCACTTTGAGAGGACTACCTGGGAGGTCAAGGTGTGCGGGCTCTAGGTTGATTGTGACACAATGGTAGTAGAGTTAGGGAACTTGCCTCATTTGTATGGCGATGGCCTATAGGACTAGCCAACCTTGGAACTAAACGAGATTATGATCAGTGGTGGGCTTGTCAAATTCCTCTACATTTCATAGATCCTACTGGTGATGTGCTAACTTTTGGGAGAGCAGGTATTACCAGCCATAGAGGTGAGAGACAGTGACTCTAGATTATTGTTAAGTAGCTTGATAGAGTGAGACAGGATGGGCAGTAGGCTAAGCAAGATGATCCTATGCAACAAGATTAGGCACAGGGTCCTCCTCCTCCACCTAGGGATGTAGCAGTGACAATACAGATTGTATAGTTGATAGTTGCCCAAGATGCAGAGACTATCAGGAGACATACTATAGAGGTGTAGGTTGCAACTTTAACTATAGAGCAAGATGCTACGAGGTAGGAGAGAGATGGTTTTAGGCATGAGAGGGATGCAGATCAGTAGGACCTAGCAGTAGTATCTGTAGATGTTTATTTGGCCACATCAATTCCTATGGCTCAGCATCAGGCTGAGCAAGAGCAACTAGTGCAGAGGGTTACCTATTATTAGACTCTCTATAAGGATTTTTTTCCTTGAGCTCAGCAATGGCCTCTTTTTGGAGAGGCCATCATGCAAATAGGGGCGAAGTTGGGTGGTCACTCTGTCAGGCAACCTGAGTAGTCATAGCCTTCTCCTCATCCGAGCTAGGAGCATCAGAGGTCACCACCTCTAGAAAACCATCAGGGCTAAGGGTTGTTGATCTTTTGTGATGTATACTATTTTAGAGACTTTTTTGGACATGATTTGTATATACATTCATTGGCCTAGCTGAGGCCCCATATATATGTATTTTTTGTATTATAATATCACACATATTATTTGATGATGTACTTGACATTCTCATTTTTGATGATATATATGAGATATACCATGGTTCAATGTGACTCTATTATGTGTTATGTGATTATTATGGATGATGATGCATGATTATGTTTTGTAATTTTCTAATGTATGCATATGATGTGGATGGATGAATGATAATTATACATGATGTGTGATGTGTGATGTTTTTATTGCTTTACTATGGTCATGATATGTAATGATGATATTGTGGATTCTAGATGGATGTGGTAATAATGATATTTTGATGCAGGATGGAGCTATTATTTAGAAGAAGTGTTGGATGATTTAGAGGGATGGATAGAAATTTGGTGTTTGTTAGTTTCTGATGAGTTTTTCTTTTTCTTTGCATAGAGGCTTCGTATCTTTAGCAATCCTTTTTGATGTAGCAAACAGACATGATGCACCAAGGTATTGATAACCAAGGGTCTTTGTATCCATTGTGTGGACTTTGATTCATCACACAAAGAATATTCTTTCTCAAACTAGACATACAAAAACGCTGTTAGAGTATATGATTGAGTTATGTTAAAAAAATTTGGACCAGTTACACAAAGAGGTGTGAAATACCTAACATGCAACTACTACACAAATTGTCTCAAAACAACTTCCATACAAAAAACAAATAAAGTATTCATCGTGGTAGTATCACAAAAACATCTTACAAACAAAACTAAACACAAATCGACAGTAAATTCCTCCATTCCTTCTTCTCTAAATCCCTATGGACATCCTTGAGAGATCCTAGGAATGTGGTATTATGATAAATAAAAAAGATAAGACTCTGAAAAGATAAACAATATTGCAATATCACTTTCCATAGTTGTTTTTTACGTTTCATGATGAAATTCATTGATGATGTCTATTGTAGGAACATTTTATCCATTAAGACTCGTGTTTAGGATTGTTGATATGATTTTAAAATAGGTATGGTAGTCTATAATTAGGCATTGTTTTCACTTGATAGTTATCCAGTCATTTCGATCTTCACTTTGGAATTTTTGATTTTGATGTTTTATTTTCTTGTTGTTTGCATTGTCAAAGGGTGAGTGTGATGATTGTTTATTATGGATGAAAATTTTATTGCAGTTGCTAATAATGGAGGAAGGACCTTTTGATTTTCTAAGTTTATTTGATGTTGTTTTTGTTGTTTTCGTGAAATTTTATGAATGTTTTTAGATTTTGATAAGATATTTGAATGTTTTCATTTTGTTGAATTTTGGGGGACTAACCTAGGGCCTAAAGGGTCCATAAATTATGATGGCCTTGCCTACATTATCCATGTAGAGGCTCGCTCATTCACTTGTTTGATAGGAGTGTGTTTTTTACTACTTTTTTTTTGTTTTTCAAGTGTTTTTTGGATTTTGAATTTTTGACTAAGTTAAAAGAAATCATGATAGATAGCTAAGGGGAATAGCCTAAGGCCTTGGGGTTTGATAAGCCTTTCCTATGTTATACACACAGAGACCATGTATTTTGACTAGTGTTGACTCAAAGCATAACATGTTTTTGGGATTTTGATGTTTTTGACTTTGTTTTGATTTTGTTGTTTTTTTGGATATTTTTTATTTTGATAGTTTTTTGACCATGATGGGATTTACAAGGATCCAATCTACTACCATTTCTAGGAATTTCTCCCTAGTTTGAGACAAGATCACCTTCATTAGGGGAGACGAATGTTGATGGTGCAACAAGGTTTGATACTCAATTAATCATCGAGTCATGGTTGGTGTGCATGTTTTATTATGGGACGAATGGGTGGATGCTTTAGATAACATTGATAGATAATGATGCATGTTTTATTCAAATGTAGCACTTTTTTGCTAGGTTTTCACTATGATACCTATTGTAGAAATTCCACAAAGTGGTTTTCACTTAAAGAACGTTTTATTTATCTTTAATTTTTTTCTTGCTTTTTGATTTTTTTCCTTTTTTATCTTTTTTTGCTGAGATACTCTAATGTGTTTAAGTATAATTTTTTTAAGATGGCTATTGTTCAACACTTCAACTAAAGTTTCTCCTTTAGGAGTAGCCAATTGATAAGCTCCAAAGCCATAGCTTTCTATGACGATGAACAAACCGAGCTAGTTAGGTTCAAACTTCCCCTTCCCAGCCTAATTCAATTGGAACTTTTGATTCTCTTTTAGTACTAAGTCACTAGTTTGAAAGTGTTTGTTTTAGATCTTTTTGTTGTAGCTTTGTTTGAGCTGATTCTGATAACCCTAGAGATGTTTTAATACACTCAAATTCCTTTCATATGAGAGTTCCAAATCATTCAAACTAGACACCCAATACTCCTCATTGCTAACCATGCCTTTCAAGGATACTCACAATGAGTGGATTTCAACTTCAATAGGTAAGGTTGCTTCAGATCCATAGACCAAGGAAAAACGTGTGGCACCTATCGATGTATAAATACTAGTTCAGTAATGCCCATAGGGTTGGGTTCAATTGTAAATGGCAATCATGGCTGATGTCATTAACAGTCTTTTTTAGTATTTTCAAGATGGTTTTTGGGATAGTTGGGTGTTGTGAATCTATGTTGGATAGAAAACTTAGAGAAAATTTCATGGAAATCTTGGTTTTTGAATGGGGTTTCATTATCTATTATGATGATGTGGGTAATTTCATATTGACAGATCAAATAATTTAAGATGAACTTGGATATCTATTTTTCTATGATGTATGTTAATAGAATTGCTTCCATCCACTTTGTGAAATATTCAATTGCACTAATAATGAACTTATACCCATTGGATGAAGTGGTAGAGATCTTAAATACCAAGTCTAATCCCCTTTGTGAAAAATTCCATGGTGTTGTTATAGATATTAGTTCTTGTGTTGGTGCGTGAAAAAGGTCACTATGTTGTTGACACTAACGATATTTTCTAAAGTATTGATTGCATTGTTGTTCCATGGATGGCCAATAGTATCTTATTCTTAACAAATTTTGTACTAGGTTAGGTCCACTAGAGTGGGACCCACAAATTACTTTATGTACCTCTTGTAAGGCGGTTTGTGCTTCTTCTACATTAAGACATCAAAGTAATGTACCATCTAAACTTTGATGATATAAGGCGTCTCCAAGGATTGTGAATTAGGAAGTCCTATGGGAAAAGGTCTTCTTTTGGCTTGTCATTAAATTAGGAGGGATAATACCATGCTGGATACATGGAAGCATGGGTAGATATATGAATGCTTGGTGTATGGGTATGGTCTTCTTTAGGAGAAATTTGTATGGCTTGGAATATAGTACCCATTAATTCATCGTAGTATTTTGGTGATATGGATTCTTGATATTAACTGAGTTTAGAGTTATCTTTGGTATGCTTTGGATTATATTCTTGACATGGATCAATTTCAAATAATGGATTGCTTTCAAAAGACTCTTGGATTTCTTCAAAATGTGGACATGTGGGTGATAACTCTTGGATTAGATGTTATTCCTTAGGTTTGAGCATTATTTTAAGGGTCTCTTGATCATCAATTGGATTTGAATCAAGTGTTGGATTAAGGATATCTTTAATATATACAACCATGAAGTCAAATGATGTTAATATGTCTTGGAATGGACAATTGCTAGAAATTGGTGGAGAATTTTGATCATTCTTTAGAAAATATTCTTGATGTATGTCGACTTTCTCATTAGATGACTTAGAGGCATCATCAATGTGATTATTTGGTGATGAATATTGAACATTATCCTCAATATTTATTACTCCTTGATCAATGAGGTCTTGTATGAGGTTCTTTAGTCTTATACAGTTTGACCTTTCATTACCTTTTTTTTTGTGGTACTCACAATAAGCCATGTCATCATACCATGAGTATTTGAATTGAAGTTCATAACCACCTAGTGACTTTGGAAAATTGATAAGATTAGCATGGACTAGCTTGTTTAACACCAACTCAATTTTGGTGTGAATAAATGTCTTGTACATAGTTAATTCTCTTACTAGGTAATTAGGGGACATATTCACATGTTAAGTTTAATTAGGTTCTAAGATTCCTTCTAAAAGTCTTATTTTTCATTTCTAGATCTTATCTTATCCTAAGTTGTTATGAATTAGTTGTCTCATGCGATAGGATTATGACACTTGTCATGATCTTGTCTAATCCTATCTCACACCTTGCCTATATAAGTAAGGCATCATATGTACATTTCCATATTCAGTGTGTTTGTCATTTTTGGCATTCTTGCATCCTTAATCATAGCATTATATTTCTACCATTTCTCTCTTGTGGAAGTTATTTTGTCTTGTAGGTGATCTTGCCTACAATAGAGGGACTCTTTTTCACCCATTTCTTCTTCATCTGATCTCTTATTTCTTCCACAAACATTTTCCCTTTTCCTTTATCATCTTTCTACGTATTTCTACCTTTGTATGTCAGACCTCTTCTATCCATATTTTTGTTTCTACAGAATCTTGCAATGTGACCATATTTGTTGCAATTGTCACACACAACATTTCCTTTTCCAGATCAGTCATTCCATTGATTTCTTCTTGATCTACACCGGTTAGCAATATGCCCAAATCTTCCACAGGTATAACATTTAACATTTCTTCTATTAACAGAGTTGTTTGACATATTTATGCATTCAATTGACTTATGACCAAAATTATTGCAATTGAAACACTAGCCAGAAAATGATGGATCACTTGATTTCATTTTATTTCTACATTGAGCAGCCATATGACCAAATTTATTGCAAGAAAAATAGTATCCATTAAACTTTTGGGCATTAGGTTGTCTTATCGGATGCCTTTTTTCTTTGTTCATCTAATTTCCTTGCCTAAAATCCCTTTGTTCAGATCTGGAACTTTCTCTTTTCTCATATCCAAGACCTCACTTGTCATTTGCATCCTTCTAACTTTGAGTCAGCTCATCAAGTTTAACTGAGCTAATCTTGAACTTCTCCTTGTATTCATTTGTAGTAGCAAGTTCATCCCTAAGATTAACAATTTGTCTTTCAAGCTCTTCTTCATTGTTTCTGGATTGTTGCAGTTCAATCTCTAGCTAAATGAATCCTCCATTAATTCTACTACATTCATCAGATCTTTCTTTTAAGGACTGAGCAAGATTCCCCTCATTCGTCTATTATTTCCTTCAAGGTTTGATTGAAGTGAACATCATCCATTCTTTTTCTCTCTTTTTGCTTAATCTGGTGATAGAGATCCTTTCTCTTCTCCCTGGACTTAATAATCTGATCCTTCAATTCCTGAATGAATTTCTCAGCATCCAATCAACTTGTCATCCTTTGTTTGATACTCATCATTTACTTGCTTGATTACCAGTTGAGAGTCTCCATAAACCCCAGTTCTTTTATCCTCCATTCTATAGCCATTTTTAGTCCTATGATTAGCATTTCATACTCTGAGATGTTATTTGTACATAGAAAAACAATTCTATAAGCCTTAGGTATACTATCTCCTTGTGGTTTGAGAAATAGGATACCTACTCCTGATCCGTGTTGATTGTGGGATCTATCAAAGTACAACGTCCAATGGCTTTTCTTTTTTGTTAGTAGTATTCTTTCATCTGGGAAGTTTGTTTTGAGAGGCTGGTGATCTTCCATCGGTGCTTCTTCTAGTTGATCTTCTATGATTTTCCCTTTGATAGCTTTTCTATCTATATACTCTATGTCAAACTCGCTTAGTATCTTTACCCATTTAGCAATCCTACTTGTTAGAGCCACTTTTGCTAATAGGTATTTTAGTGGATCTACTTTGGAGATCATCTTTACTTGTCTATTCAAGATGTAGTGTCTCAACTTCTGTGCCACAAAGATGACAGAGAGACACACTCTTTCTATGGGAAAATAGTTCAATTCATATCCCACCAGTGTTCACCTGATATAGTAGACCGATCTTTCTTTGTTATTATCATCTAGTTGTGCTAAGAGAGCTCCTAATGTTGCTTGTGTTGTAGAGACATAGAGGATCATTATTTTATCTTGAATAAGTGGCATTAATACTAGAGGAGTGATTAGATACTCCTTGACCTGTTAAAATTCTTGATCACATTCTCCATCTCATTTGAATGTGATGTCTTTGTGTAGTATATGGGTGAACAAATGACACTTTTTTGCCAATTATGCAATGAATCACCTGATGGACTATATTTTTCCTTGTATACTTCTTAGCTACTTCAATAGCTTTGGAGGAGGCAATTCTAATATGGATTTTACCTTTGCAGGATCTACTTTGATGCCTCTTCTTGATACTATGTACCCTAGCAGTTTTCCAAATGTTACTCTGAATACACACTTTTTCGGATTGAGTCTCAAGTTGTACTATTCAAGCCAGTCAAATACTTTTGGTAGGTTGGTAAAATGGTCTTCTCTTTTTATGGAGTTTGCAAGTATATAATCGACATAATCTTCCATAGTTGTATGCAACATATCATGAAAGATTGTAGTCATCGCTCATTGATAGGTTACCCTTGCATTCTTTATACCAAATGGAATGACATTCCAGCAGAATGTCCCCCATGCACAAGTAAACGTTGTTTTATGTTGATCGTTAAGGGATATCTTTATCTGATTATATCCGAAGAATCCATCCATCAATGATAGCATTTCATGTCCTGTAGTGAGATCTACAAAGTCATCCTTTGGGAAATCCTTGTTTAGATCTCATAAATTTGTTTAGCTTCTTTGCCCCTAGTGGGCTTTAATACCGGTACTAGATTCGACACCCACTCAAGATAATCAATTAGTCTAATGAATGACACATCTAGCAGCTTCTATAGTTCTACTTTTACCAAGAGTGCTATTTATGGATGCATCTTTCATAGCATCTTCTTGATGGGTTTAGCTCCAAGAAATATGACTAGGTGGTGTACGAACAATGCTAGATCTAGCCCTAGCATGTCTACATATGTCCATGTGAAGTTTATTTTCCTTTCATTGATAAATGTTGAGAAGTTCATCTTTTCTTCAGGATCAAGTGATGCTGCATGATATGTGATTTTGGGTGTTTTTTCTATACCAACATTGATGGGTTCAACTTCTTCAACTAGGAATGTTGACTTCTCTTGATATTCAAAAATGGAGAGATTGAATCCTCCATCTTCAAGCACCTCGAAGAGGTTTTCACCCATAGATTTTTCCTTCATTTTTCTCTTTTTAGGATTTGATAGAGCCACATCATGGTTTTCGCTAAGGGATTTCATTTTGATTTTTATATTGTCCTTTTCAATTTTGTGACTGGAGGACACAATCTTCCCTCCAAAATATGCTTCTATTTGAATTCCATGACAAACCCTAATTTATGATCTCTTGATGGTATATCGGTTCGAAGTCCCATAAAATCTACAATAGCTTCATCATTCTAGAATTGATCTAAAACAAGTGTATGATGTTTTTGGTCCCAATTTATTTACTGTGGGTACCATAGGGGTATGCTTTCATCGTTATCTATAAGCTTACAAAAATTTTCAAAATGGTCAATATAGCTCTAGTATCATTCTCTCATTAGGTATATAGGTCATTGTTGCTAGAAGTGAGGGAATCCCATTCATACTCATTAGAATCTATTTCATAAGTACATTCTTTAAGTATAGGTTTTCTAGGTTGGGTGGGGACTATACTTATGCTAAATCTTTCAAATAGGTCCTTGATTGGTAAATTGTTGTATATAAGATGTTAGGTATCCAATTTCTTAATGTCAAAAGAAGGAGCTCCTTTCTCAAAAGAGGTATATCCAATGTTTGGAGTAACCACATCTATCAAACCATAGCTTAGTCTCATGTTCTTCTTTCTTTGTTCCACTATAATAGGTTCCCATTTTCCTTGTTTATGTTTCCCAAGGCCACCTTTTCTAGTGTATCCCATTTGTTTAGCCATCTGATACCCTTTACTACTAAGATTAATGGGAAAGGGTTGTATTGGTTTTGGTTCTTCTTGTTCTTCTTTGTAGATAATTGATGAGAGGTCCTCTTTGAATATTTCCTCATCTTTCATATCTCCCCACTTGGTAAAGATCATGGGTTTCACTACCATAGTTACTATTTGAATATGTTTGATCTCCTTTGGCCCTCCATAAACCTTTAGTTTTGGGGGAAGTATTCCAATGCAAAAGGCTTGATTGAAATGATAGTTTTTGTTACCCTTGTCAAGTACTTGGATATTAGTATCAGATTTAGGTACCTCAATTGGTGATGGTGTAGTGGAGGATGAAGCTAGTGATGATGGGTCAATGTATGAGGAGTCAAAAGATATATTATTGCGGGGTATTTGTTGGATTTTTCTATACTTTTCCTCCAACTTAGCACAGTAATGGAAGGGTTCGAGGTCGACATATATGGTAAGTTCCTTATTGTCATAAGGAAACTTTAGAAATTGATTGAATGTGGATGGTATTGCTTTCAAAGCATGAATCCATGGTTGACCCAAAAGGAGGTTGTGTGGAAGCTCAAGATCTAGTACTTGACAAGTAGTTTCTATTATCATTGGTCCTATCTAAACAGGTAGCCTAATTTTCCCTTCTAATTTGCACTCCATGTCATCATAAGCTTTGATGGTGATGCTCTTGCTCTTATCTATGAAATCATCAGAGTACCCCAACTGTTTCAAAAAAATTAAGGTACAAATGTTTAGACCTGTATCACTATCTATGAGTACCCTCTTGACTTTATGTTTTTGGACACCCATATATAAATATAGAGCTTGGTTGTGGAAGGATTTTTCCAGAAGGTCTTTCTCAAAAAATACTAAATGGTGAGTGGACGTGTTGTTTCCAACCATGGCTTGAAACTAATTTGTGTTGAGGTTGTTTGGTATTGACACTTCGGTAAGAGCTTTCTCTAATATCTCTTTATGTGCTGGCAACATTTTTAGGAGCTCAAGGATGGAGATTAAGGCCATAGTTTTCTTGAGCTATTCCACTATGCTACAGTCATTTGATGGCTTACTTGTGGTTTTAATTGGGGGTGGTGCTCCTTGGATTTTTACTCTTCCCCTTTGGGTAGGTACATTACATTTAGGATTGGTGCCTAATATGGTTCCTGTTGATGACAATGTCACTCGCAGCAACAATGCAAATAAAATCTTCACAAGAAAACCACGAAGAACCTATCTTTACTTGAAATATTGAAACAGGGCAACCTAAGGTGTTCATGTTATAGGAAGAGGTTGACTTAGCTTAATCCCAAGGCTCTGGTAGTCAGGTCTTGACCATACTAGGTTCACTCCAAGGTATGATGTGATATTGTTGTTAATCTCAAGGGGTCTATGGTTAATCAGAATCATAAGCATTATGTACCAAATTTCCAATTCAATCATAAAATAATATCATGAAATCAAAATATTTACAATAATATTTCATGAACATCAACAATTTTGCTATCACTTAAGTAGATTTAGCTTTAAGCATTCAGCAATTTCATAGAAAATGAAAGGTTTTCAATAAATTTCTATCTGTTCATTTATTTCTTGAAATATTTTCAAGAATTTAAACATTTAATCTAAAATAAAGCATAAAAATATTGAAAATTAAAATTTCTCTCAATTATTCTCCACACATGCCCCAAGAGTTAATCAAATCAAAGCAAACCACTTTATACCTCACTAGATTGCTTCACAGCTACATATAAAATGGTGCAAGCTTTTAAAGAAGGGGTTTTAGTTCGGACACCGAGTAGGTTTTTCATGCACCCTTAAAATGACATAGCATGCAGTATTGTTTGGCTGAACTAATAAAACCAGTTACAAAAATACATGAGATAGGTAGCTATCAAATTGGCTTTGATATTAATTAAATTCTATGTGCATACAAGTTTTTAGTTTGGAATGATTTAGAAAATAGGAAAAATGAACAAAACTTAGAGAAGTTTTGGCTCTTCCAACATCCAAAAATTTTAAACTTAAAATAAAAGTAAAGCAATAAATGACCTTTTTATAGGGACAAGGCCTCAAGAGTTCAAACTTAAAGTTTATCAAGAGAATCAAAAATAGGAAATCAAAATGTAGCTCATGGCATACGCTAGCTATTATCAGAATCTTCTAGATGAAGTCAAAGCTTTGACTTCTTTAGCAGCAACACTCTTCACTTTCAAATTTTGGTGCACAATAGTCGGCATACAACAAAGCTATTGGCATCCTTTAAAATACCAGACAGGGAACATCCACTAGGACCGGGAACAACCTGCAAAAATCAATTTCAACAAAACAATTTCGTGACACCTCCGGTATCCGATATCTTGTACTTCCTTCTATCACTTAGGGCTCAAGTTTCAAGATCCTTTCTTCACTTTTCTTCAATTGATATTCTTGAAAAGAATTAAATATTTAGTGCATACGTTCTTTTGAAATTCCTTGTATTTCCTTCCAACTAAACTTGAGTCTGGTGTATTCTTTTGATATCTGGAGTATACTGACATTCCTTTGCACTTCCTCTATTTTGTACCTGACTATAGTGTTTCTACAATGTATGATCTCATCAATAACTTCTTGAGTTAAAAACTGAACAAGGTCTTTATTTATTCTCTCAATCCATTCCTTGAAAGCTTTTGCTTCTTTACCCTCCTATCCGAGTGTCTAGGGATCACAATCTTGATGTGCTAACACTTCAATAAAATCTTGGTCTTTGTCAAAAAACTTACTACATTTCTCGGTGACTTTTTCAAATCCTTCTATACATTGCATTAATGTGTCACCTTCCCATTTCAACTATTTCTTCCATTTTTTAGGCAATGGAACTTCTTGTTCTGAAATTATATTTTCTCTTATCAATTCTTGGACATCCACTTGCATGAGAGTTTCTACATTTCACCTTTCAACATCAACCTATTCCTAGCAAAACCTGCATTCTCCTTCAAATCTTATACATTTCTCAGACCAATAGTATGCTTCCTTATATTTCCCAATTGCATCTATAATAAATTCTTCCCCTTGCCTTACCTAATACTCAATCCATTCTTCAAATACATTAATTTTGTGGAGAGTTGTTGCAATTGCATCCACCTATTCTTGTGACATAAGTACTAGATTCTAGGGCAATTCAGTTTGTGCTTGACCAGATAGGGTTAATGACTTTATAAAATTTTCTAGGCTAGAAACTCGTTCTTTCAACTCTCTTTTCTTTTGTTTATTCTTTTGTAATCTGGAAACAATTGCATCCAAATTCATCTTCATTTCTTCTAACTCTTGTGTCCAGGATGAGTGTCCAACATTGATACTTGTTATCTTATACTTCTTAGGTGTTATCTCATGTCTATTTTTATCAGCTAATGGGGTAGCTATATAGATTTTTCTACCTCCATCTGCATTCTTCTGTATGACATGTTTCTTTTTAGCTCTTCACTTAGGCTTAGGAGTCTCCACTTCTTGTATAAAACTTTTAATATCGATAGGTACTAATTCTACTTCCATTGGGGAAGTCACTTCTCTGATTAACCAATCAAATGCATCTTCATCGTGCTTTACCTTTTTAATATTCCTATGTTCCTAGTTTCTAGTTAGTTTAGGAACTTCTCTTACTTCTTCAACTTTATCTGTTACATCCTCTGGAATAGTAATCTCTTCAACAATATTTGACATAGATTCTAGATTACCAGGATTTGACACTATCTCTTTAGTTTTGACACCTGTATTTTCTTGTCTAAATAGGTGTTCAATTTAGCCTCTTTGACATCACTTTCTTTGTATCTTGTAACATCAAGATTTTCTTCATTTCCAACCTTATCACCTGAAACTCATGAAGTTTCTTCATTCTCAATTTCAACCTAGTCTTCCTTTGATTTTTCAAAAACCTACGGTTGTTTATTATCATTTTGATCATTCCCAAGCAAAGGCTAGGAATCAAAGGTATCTTCAATAACCATTTCATCAGTAGGATTTTTCCTTGTAGTCTCCCATCTTTCCATTGTTTCCCTCTTTTGAAGCAAGTTTTCCTTGTATGAATTCTTCTTCTTCTACATTTATAGGAATAGACCCTGTGTCTAGAATTTCTTCTACCATTGGTTGTACCATGGGTTTATCTTTAGACTTTTTTATTTTATGCTTTCCCACATGGCACCCTACTTATCCACCTGTTCTTTAATCTTGGCTTCATCAGCCTTAGAAACTTCATCCAAAACCATAGGATTCATTCCTAGTTCCTGTTTTACACTAGCCATATTAACCGAGGGGGGAGAAGTGAATAATGCTATAACTCTTTGATATGCAGACATTATCTGTGTACCAATATTTTTTGTTACCCCTGCCTCTTCATTAGTAGTAGGTTTAGTCCTTGGTTTTTTTGTGGAAGAAGATGCCACTTTTGGTTTTACTTTTGATTTAACTTTTCCTGACTCGTCATATTTTTGCTTACCAGCTGGCTTTAGTGAAACTCCTTGGCTTGGAGCCTCAAGGGTCCTCTCTTCAATTCGTATACCAGCAACTTCCTTACCAACTTTTCTCTTCGTCTTAGCAGGTTCCCCACACTCAAATTCATTTTCATTTCTTTGTTTCCTTCTTTTATCTTGTGAGTATGTGGGTTCAATTCCTTTTTCTCTTAAAAATTTACAAAAATCATTTATCCAATGTTGAGTATTTAATATAACCAGTGTAGAGAATTCCTCAATTGATGTCATTTCTTCACCTTTGTAATCCAAGTCTGGAATAGCTTCATCATACACTTTGTCTTCATTGTAAGCCTTACTCAACACTTCACCATCATCTTTCTCCAACTGATCTGGAATATCATGAATCATAAGAATCCGTGCAGACTTTAATGAAAATATTTCATACTTTCTTTTTCTTACTTTGTGTTCATCTTCACAATTTAGCCAATAATCTTCTAGGTGTTGGGAGTGAGCATGATAGCTAGCTATGTTCTTGTAAATATTCCCTTTTGGGTCATAATACTTCCTTTGAAGTGGAAAGTATTCAAAATTGTATGTTTTCAATTCTTCTTCACACAAGTCAGTTGTTCTAATTGCACTATATTTATAATTCCCTATCACAATAAGAAATCTGAAAGAAGCCTATATTATGAGTTGTGCTATAAAGAGCTTGGGATGGTTTTAATTGTCTTACCAATTCTAATAACACCATTTTATCTGTAGGGTACCTAGGCAGCATGAAAGGATTTTCATCAAGCCCTTCCACTCTAATGTAAGTGAAAGTGGGAAACTAAATGTACCAGCCTCCAATTGGTCTAATGGCACTTTGTGCTTCCAAAGACAATATTTTAGCTTTGTCACCTTCCATTATTCTGACCATCTTCATGGATAACACATAATTAACTCTTCTATAATGCTCCTTGTATCCATGGATAGTAATTTGGGGTAAATAAACATATATTAAATTATTTCCTACTTCTCTACCCAGAGTACCAATCCTTTTCAACCCTTGCTTACTTGCCCTTAAATCACAAGAATAAATCACATATGATGACATATAAAAACATCTAGTTTTTTGAAATTCATTTATCTATTCTTGCAATATTTCACTAATAAATTTTCCCAATGCATTTGCATGGGACTATCCATCAATTTGGATATGATCACAAACATCCATGGGTCAAATTTACTGGCATCTCACAACCCAACTATCCTACTTAGCATAGTTATAGTATCTTGAATAGCTAGGTTGAACATTGACCTTAGAATTGGTTTTGTTTGTTTTGTAATTTCCTCTTAGAACCATTGAGTATTCATAATTCCTCTATTGTGTTCTTTAGCACTATATAAGATCTGGCTTTCACCTTCATATCAATATGGTACATCTAAGTAAATGTAGGAAGCCCAAATGTGTATATAATTCCTTTCTCAAAGAGATATTCATAAGTCCTTCCCTCCTCAATGATTCATTTGTCTAGGTCATATTGGTCTAGACATTCCACGACCAATTTAGGGGCCTCCACTATTGGCAGAAACCCTCCTACTAAAATTAACCCACTTGCTATAACATTATTGGTACATTGAGAATCATTTTCTCGTTGTGTATGTGTGTGAAATTCAACATCAGAAGACCACCCCATATGAGTATCAATAGCTATCATGCTAATCGATATAGCTTGTGAACTGTATTATTTGAATTCATCTTCTAATTTTGCATCAAAAGTACTCATTTTTGTTGGTGTGTTCTGCATTTTCAAATATGTGTCTTGTGTGCGAGTTAGGGTTAAATTTAACCAGTTTTTCTAACAAATTTATAAATTTCAATTCACCTTTTCGGTTAAATTCAAATCAAAATAATCAACATTTCAGTTTTTAAAAGGGAAATACCATCCTTCCAAGATTTTCATGTGTGAAAATGATTAACAGAATTTTTGTTATTCGAGGCATACCTAGTTCTAGCTGATGATGACAATATTTTCAACTTGCAAGCAATGAAGCTCACTATTAGGTTGGGAATTACAGTGGTAGCAAAGGTAGCCTTTTGGTTTTTCACTCAATTCAAATAACTGTTCTCCCAAATTTCAATAGAATGATTTAAAATGTGTGTTTTTGTAGCTCAACATCAACTAAATGATTCGTGCTAATTAGAGTGAAAGAACTGAACAATTCCCAAATTATTTATAAGTAAAGGACTACTTCTAGTCAAAATATAGATCAAATTTCTAGAATTAACATTCTATTACTATGTTCACCTTCAAAATTTTCTAACTGTTGTAGAGTCTAACAATGTGACACCCAAAAAAAGAAAACAAAACAAAAGCAACAAACGATTCTTTACAAAGCAACAACAAAAACTAGCTAAATATATATATATTTACAAAAAACTTTATTTACAAAAAAAACTATTTACAAAAAACTATTTACAAAAAAAAAACTATTATGACTAGAAATAATACTTTGGAAACTGTCCATTGATAGGCAATGGGACGTCTTCACTAGTCAGAGACTTTAGCCTATAGGTGCTATCACATAAAATTTCAAAAACTTGATAAGGACCTGTCCACAACTTGTCAAACTTACCATGCTCACCTTTTTGTTCATGAGCTTTGTTCCAATACAGGACTAAGTCAAATATTCTAAAAAAATTTAATCTAGCCCTTTTGTGAAACCATTATTTTACCACATATTGATGGCTAGCAAAATGATCTATAGCTAGAGTACATTTTTCATCCAAATGCATTAATTGCAATAATCGAGCTTTAGTTTGATCATCTAATCCAATGTGTTCCTAGGAAAATTGCCAAGTAGGGATTTTAAAATTTATTTGCCATATAGGATCTACCCCATAAACTAGGTGGTAAGGAAAATTTCCAAACAAGGCTTTCATTCTAGTATGGTCTACCCAAAGGGAAAATTTCAACAAAGAATGCCATTCTCTAGGATTCTTTTCAACTAATTTTTTAATTATATCCAGCAATTTTTTATTTGATGACTCTGCTAATCCATTTCCCTACAAATAACAGTTAGACAAGAATTTTAATATTATACCGTATTCAAATGCCCAATTGGAAAACTTTAATGAAGAAAAAATAGGGCCATTATCACATACCAGTGTGTAAGGTACTTCAAACCTGGTAATAAGATTCTCTTCCAAAAATTTGATTGCCACCTTTGTGGTGCATTGTTTTCTAGGGCACGCTTTTGTCCATCTAGTGCAATAATCTGTAGCAATCAATATAAAACTATGACCTGTGGATGATGGAGGATTGATAGTACCAATGAAATCTAGTCCCCATTGTGAAAAAGGATACATCTCCATCACTGGTTGTAATGGTTGAGCATTGAATCTTCCTTTTTCTACCACATTTTGACATGTACAACAGTGTTTCACATGTTCATATGTATCTTTAAAAATAATTGGCTAGAATAACTGGCTCTCAAAATGAGGAGTGCAGTAGCTAAAGGTGCTCCATGAGTTGTTCCAAACTTGTCATGCAATTCCTGAAACACTTTGTTTGCTTCTGTTCTATTCAAGCATCTCAAATAAATTCCTTCATGATTTCTTTTAAATAGAGCTCCTCCTTTGATCATGTAACTTTGTGATTTTATCTTAAAATCTCTTCTTTGATTTAATTGCATATGATCAGGGCAAGTATGGCTAACTAGATAATGCCATATATCTTAATACCAATCTTCTTGATCTTTTACATCCAAAGTATACTATTGACTAGAGATTTGTGGATCTATTTCTGCAATAGATTTGACCAAAGCCTGTCCTTGAACCAATTTCATGGCTATGATTTCTAGATTGAACTCTTGCAAGATTGTGACCCATTTAGCTCTTTTTTCTTTGATCTTACTCTGTGTTAACAATATTTTAACTGTAGAATCTAGAACAATAGCTTTGACTATACTCCTGAGGATGTGATTCCTAAATTTTCATACCGATTTGACCAAAGCAAAGGCTTATTTTTCAACATCTGTGTATCTTAGCTCCGCTTCTTTAAATTGAACACTCATAAAAGCAATCAACTTTTCTTCTTTGTCCTCGCCCTTTTATGTTAGTACTACTGCACAAGTATGACCAAAAGCAAAAGAGTAAATATAAAAAGGTTTAACATAATCAGGACTTACTAGTACCGATGCTTCCGTAATTGCAACTTTTATTTTTTTGAAGGTGAGCTTAGCTTCATTCATCCACTCTATTTTTGCATCTTTCTTCAACATATCATTGAGTGGTTTTACTATTTTGGCAAATACAGTGATAAATTTTCAAACAAAATTGATCTTATCGAAATATGATTTCAATTATTTTTTACTTCTCGGGGGTTGTAACTTGAGTAGTGCACTCACTTTGTCTAGGTCTATCGAAATACCTCTTTCAGAAATAATGTGTCCAAGTAGTTTACCTTCAGTCACCCTGAAAATAATTTTTTTAGGATTTAGTGAAACTCCATAAGTTTCGCACTTTTATAATATCGCTCTGAGATCTCGAACATGATCTCCTCTATTTTTTGAAAATAATGTGAGGTCATCCATGTAAATGATAATACATTTTCCTATCAACTCTTGAAAATCATAATCCATAGCTCTCTGAAATGTAGCTTCAGTATTTATCAACCCAAATGGCATCCTTTTGTAAGCGAAAGTTCCCCACTTCATGGTGAATTTTTTCTTCATCTAAACTTCCTTCACTACCATTACTTGATTATATCCATAGAATCCATCCAAAAAGGACATCATCTATGAACCATTGACTATTTGTATCACTTCTTCTAGTGAATGTAGTGGACAATTGTCTTTCTCAGATGATTTGTTAAGATTCTGAAAATCTACACACAATTATATATCTCCATTCTTCTTCCTTACGGGTACCAAGTTTTCCATCCAAGTAGAATGTCTGATAGGAAAAATTATTCTAGATGATAAAACCTTTTGGACTTCTTTTTGAATTAGTGGTTATGAGAGTGTATTTACTAGTTGGTGTTTCTATCGAAAAGGCTTCGCATCAAGCTTTAGTGGTATTGTATGTGTGATGATGGAAGTATCATAGGTTTTCAAATCTTCATATGTCCATTGTATAACCTTCCAATAATCTCTGAGTTCCTGAGCAATGTTTCTCTTCTCTTAGTACAGAGCCTTCCTATAAACATGTTCTTAGGATCTTCTTTAGTATGTAAATTGTATAACTCAGATTGTCCTCCATCACTTTGAGGAAAACATTTCTATTGGACTATCTGATCAATGTCAAACAGTAATTCCAACTCAATTATCCCTTTTAGAATATTACTATCTTTAGCTTGAGCTAATTCTTCATCTTGAATCTCATCATCAAGGTGATCTATTTCTTCAATTATTTGTGCTTCAAAAATATCAGAGTAGGTGATGAATTCCAATATATGTTGATCATCTTCAAACACCTACAAATTTGTAACATTATAAGGAACCGAAGGTAACTATACTAGCTCAACTATAAATCTCCTCAAATCTGAGGCATCTAAAGGTTCCAAAGCACTGGCAGCAGTAGCCAAAGCATCGGCTCTTTGATTAAATATTCTTGGAATGTGAGTAATGTTGAATGCATCAAAATATTCTATTAGATCCCATATTCTATGTTGGTAATTGGACAATCGCTTGTAGTGGCAAACATACTATTTTTGAACTTGCTTAACTACTAATTCATAATCACCAAACACTTTGAGAATTTTTACTTTCTTCTTGATTGTGAGGATCAAGCCATGTATAAGGGATTCATATTTTTCCGCGTTAGTGCACTGAAATTGCAATCGATAAGCAACAAGAAAATATTTACCTTGTTGGTTGATGAGTTCAACTCCAATTCCAATTCCTTGTTTTGATTTGGATCCATCAAACTTAAGAATCTATGTTTGATCATTCATAACTTGAAACTTACCATTCTTAGGTATCATCGAATTAGCCTTTTCGGTTTGTGTAACTTGAACTATGTCTCCATGCATTTCTCATTCAAACCTTTTGATCTTGTCATGCTCTAGATAGTAATGGTTTTCAATTTTGTGAATTATTTCCAAGCACATCATGCAACTGTCTTCTAAATGTGCAAAATTGTGTAACCTTCACCAATCCTGCAATAATAAACTTTTTAATGAAATTTCAATTTTACCACTCTTTCAAGCTTCTATAACAATATTTTTCCAAAATTTATCATAATGACTATTTTCTTCCTCAAAAGAATCACAATCTAATTCAATTAAAACATTTTTTCCAAGAGTTATCTAATTATGTTTTTCAGCATTGCATGTAAATACCTCTTCTATTTTAACTACTGAATTTCATATTTTATAAACTCCTAGTTCTACATCAATATATAGAACTTCATTAGATTTTGATCATAATCAGTGATCATATATTTCATACGTGGTTCTCTCTCAATTCTGATTTGGTTAGGAACTCCTTTCCATGGTAACCACATATGTGTGAAATATGTAGCCATATATCCATTCAATTTTTTTGACCAATCCCTGCTCAATAACATACCGTAAGTATCGGATATCTCAATGACTTGAATTTTGTAATATTAAATCCTAGGATCCAATTCTAGTTGCATATGAATCCTGGGATCCAATGCTAGTTCTACATCAATATATAGAACTTCGTTCTTCTTATCGTAATCAATGATCATGTATTTCATACATGGTTCTCTCTTGATTCTGATTTGGTTAGGAACTCCTTTCCATGGTAACAACATATGTGAGAAATATGTAGCCATATATCCATTCAAAGTTTTTGACCAATCCCTGCTCAATAACATACCATAAGTATCAAGTATCTCAATGACTTGAATGTTGTAATATTGAATCCTAGGATCTTATGCTAGTTGCATATGAATCTTGGGATCCAACGCTAGTTCTACATCAATATATATAACTTCATTCTTCTGATCATAATCAATGATCATGTATTTCATACGTGGTTCTCTCTCAATTCTGATTTGATTAGGAACTCCTTTCCATGGTAACCACATCTATGAGAAATATGTATCCATATATCCATTCAATTTTTTTGACCTATCCCTGCTCAATAACATATCATAAGTATCGCAATGACTTTAATGTCTATGTAATATTGAATCCTAGGATCCGACGCTAGTTGCATATGAATATTAATTAACTCCCCGATTACATTTACTTCACTTTTGTCAAGTTGAGTAAATTTATTTAAAGAAATTTTCGGAGTTCACCCTAGTGTTTGACATATGGACAAAGGCATCATGTTAGTAGACGCTCCAAAGTCTACTAAACAATTATGAATATTTTTACCAAATATTCTCAGCATGAGTAGAAATGGAAGGGATTCTAATTTTCCTTTGTAAAAGGCTACTTGCGCATCTACCATGGGAACAATGTTCTTATCTTTTGTCTTAATGCAATTATCTTTCACCTAAGATTCTTTAAATTTGATTTCCTAATCACAAGTGTTTTGAGCAATTCTAATAAAGAAAGGTTGATTTTTACCTTTTTGATTTCTTTTGCTAAATAATTATTCAAGTTGTTTTGATCAGCAGAATCTACCTTTTCAATTCGTGAAACATTTGATGAATTATAATGAGAAGTTACCTTAGGTAACCCTAGAGTATTGCTTGATTTATCATTAGGTGGAGTACTAAATTTTTTAGGCGGAATTGGTGTGGTCAATGGCCCATTGAATTTACTTCCATTATCAATGTCACCTCTCAAGTTGTAATTATGTCCTTTCAAATATTGTTGAAAAGCATGAATTTCATGAATTTCTTCCTGAGGTTCATTTTCATCTTGATAAGGAAATGTATATGTTTCTAAAGTCATGGTTGAACTGTCTCCTTCACATTCATGAGCATAACTTGTAACAATAGTAAGTGGTTTGACACATTCATAACTTTCAAGAATCAAAGTAGAATCATATCCTACTAGAACCAATTCATTTCCCTTGGTAGGATGAGAGTCACAATGTTTGTTGTGATGTGTAGTAGCTAGAAAAATGTCTGAAGAAATTTTAAACTATGAACAATCTACTTCAGCATGAGTGTTTGTATTATGAATTCTACACCAATTATTCATCACGAGATCAGCTAAATTCACCTTTGACATGGATCTATCATCAAAATGATTAGCGTTATTTAAAGGCATGGATATACCTCCATTGTTTGGTCATGTGTTCCAAGGTCTAGGTGATCTGGGAGCATTATACAGTCGATTTTGTGAATTTTGGTTGTTATTTTGAGAATAAAAGTTTTGATTTCTTAATTGCATAACCTCTATGGTTAACCTTTTGAGTTGATCTATAATCTCTCTAATTTCTTCCTTATCATCTGGAATTTTAACATTATGATTTTCATGAGTTTGTGAAAAGAAAGATTTTTTGTTAGGATGCAACTCTATAATAATCAAACCAAGGTGAGGGACTAAAGCTTGACTATTTCCTAGTTGAAAGAAAGTATTCTGAGTAAATTTCCTATTTTGTACCACTGAAGGAAAAGTATTAGGAGCCATAAGATGATTTAAAGGGACTCCATTCATACTCAGGACAGGATAATTATTTAGTCCATTTTTTCCATTTGCAGATGATCCATTTATGAGGTGTTTCATTTCTAAATTTACACTTACAACTTTAGCATAAGCTTCAAGTAAAGTAGTAGGAGGATTTTCCCTTTGCTTTACAAACATAGCAGTTAAAGGATCTATAGTTGTATAATAAACTGCAATAGCAAACAAATTATCCACTACATAAGGAGCTTGTAACCTAGAATAAGCCTTCTGGAACCTATCATTAAAAGTAGTTATAGGTTCTCCCTCGAACCTCTTGATTTAGGAAAATGGATGATACAAAAAAGTAGGGTCAATCATGTTGCAAGTATGAGCATGTTTGGTGGTGTTTTCATTAATGTTTTCATTGATTTCAACATTGTTCAGTATGTTGCAGATTGTGCATGTATAGTTGAGATATTGTTGAGATGTTGTGATTACATGGAGCTATCTTTATGATGTTGCAGATATGCTAAATTGATAATTTTCCAAGTGCTTTTGAGAAAATTAATAAAGAGAGAAGTTAGAGTTATGAGTGTGTTCAAAATGTGCTTCATTTCTCCTATGTTGATCCTATGCTTGTGCAGATCTGAAAGTTTGTTGATAAGTGATATGTTGGTGATATCTCCTGATTTGTAGCTTCTAGGTTGATGGAATATGAAAGTTGTGTTCACTGGTGTGGCAAGATTAGTTTCTGTGGACTGGGAAAAATGTTTCTACTTTGTATTCCTCTACTGGTTTGTTTCAGATCTTGCAAATCTTGAATTTCTTATAATGATTTTCTCTAGGTTCTGTAAAAAGATGCTTGTGGATTGGTGATTCAGAAGTTGAGTTTCAAAGTTGTATGTGTTTGCACAATCTGGATGGACTAATGGAAGGTGTTTGGTGTTTGAAGGTTGTTACACTTGTTTCAGATGTATCTAAAGGAACCTGAGATGTGTTCTCATGCATATTGAAGTGTGTTGCATCATCTTTGTGTCATATTCTTGCTGAAAAGTGTACACATCATTGTTCATTTATGTTTTCATTAGGTTTCGCCGACCTAGTGTTTACACTTCATATGAAAAATAAAATTTAATTAAGGAAGCATGTGATTGATCTGAGACATTATTCTTTTGGTCTTGGAAGTGTTTTATTGGTCCACTCTCATTCCTTTCCATTGTAAGAATGTTGAGTTTCCAACCTAATTTGAATTTATGAAATGAAGCTCATGTGGCCGACCTTGGAGAAAAATTCTAAGGTTGAAGATGGTATAAATGCAAGTAAAATTGTGAAGGATTCTTGAGTCAAAGTAATGAAGTAATCCACAAATTAAAAGAGCAGAAGTGTGTGAAAGTGATTTGAGGTAGCAGTACTTCATTGTGTTAGATTCCTAAAGGTAGTGAGCTGAAGGTTTCTACAATCTTTTGATCGAGGCTACAAATGTGTGCAAATTTTTGTGGTGGATCTTTTGTTTTATTTTGTATCTATAGGTAGTGAGCCTTTATATCAGATATTGAGTCCTCTTATGGGCAGTGAGCCTTTGTTTCCAGTTTTGCAATCTCTTTATATTGTGAGTTAATCCTCACAGTGGTTTTTCCCTCATTGGGTTTTCTACCTAAAAATCAAGTGTTCATTATGTTGGTTTTACTTTCTGTTATCTGCATTTCATGTTCATACTTAATAACAAAACAGTGTGGTTGTGAAGTTAATAAATTTGAAGTTTTGAGTTTAATTTTAGTGACAACTGATTCACCCCCCCTCTTAGTTGTCCTGCACCTTTAACAATTGGTATCAGAGTTGTGGTTCCTTGGTGTAGATCTTAACCGCTTAAGGAAGATCTGATGGCGCATAAGTTGGCAATCCCTATGTTCAATGGAGTTGATAACAGTGACTAGAAAGTGAAAATGAGATGATACATTATCTCTCTTGGTTATAAGACTTGGAAGGATATTGAGATGAAGTATGTTGCTCTAGTGAGTGGCTCTACTACTGTAGATGAGGTTTCTGCTTATGAAGAGAATGAGAAAGTGAGGTATGCTATTTCCAATGCTTTATCTAAAACTAAGCGAACTAAGGTTCTTTCTTTAGGCACTTCTCATGAAGTCTAGAAGAAGTTGGAAGAACTGTATGAAGGAAATGAAAGAGTAAAATTAACAAAGAAGTTGGTGGCAAAGTGCAGATATGAGAATCTAAAAATGGAAGAAAGTGAAGATTTTATAAGCTATTTCTAGAGAATTGAACTTACACCAAATGAAGTTAGGAATCAAGGGGGAAATCTGACTGATGAAGATATAATTGATAAAATATTAATAACCCTCCCTAACTGTTATAGTGATAAGATCTCAGTGATTGAAGAAATGTATGATCCTAAGAAATACACTAAAGAATAGTTATTTGGCACCTTGACAGCATTTGAGATGAGAAATTTTAGGAAAGAAGAAAAGACAAAAACAACATTTAAATCAACAAAGAATAAGGATGATCCAGATAGTGATGGTTTTGATGAGTTGGAAGCAAATTTCACCAGGAAGTTGAAAAAAGGTACTGGTAAGTATAAAGGTATGTTTCCCTTTAAATGCTCCATTTGTGGTAATATTGGTCATTATGCTTCAAGATGTCTGAATAGAGTTGTACATAAGAAGAACAAGGATCACAAGTATAAGGATAGAAAGGATAAGAAATATAAGAAACTATATTATGTTAAAGAAGAATCTAGAATCTCTGATGATGAATCTAATTATGAGGGTGATGATACTGAATGCCTTTTTTTAGCTTTGGAAAATAAATTTGTGTCTACTAACCCTAGAAAATGTGCAAAAAGGAATGCTCCAAAGAACAAAAAGAATGAGATGGAAGGTACTTGAGTTACTGCATTTGCAAGACAGGATGAAGACTACTGGGTGATTGATAGTGGATGCTCTAATCACATGACCAGAGATAAAAGTAAGTTTACTAAACTTGAAAATTATGATGGTGGTTTGGTCATGTTTGGTGATGATTCAAGAGAAAAGATTGTTGGAAAAGGTTCTATTAGTTTTGATGGAATTCACAACACTGATAATGTATATTATGTGAAGGTTTTGAGACATAACCTTTTGAGTATTGGACAGGTGTGTAGCAATGGTTTTAAGCTTGTGTTTCAAAATAATACCTATGAAATTAGAAAAGGATCTGAATATATGGTTGCTACTGGAAGAACTCATAGAAACATCTATCAGCTTAAGGGTGTTGATGGCCAATGCCTTGTATCTCAAGTTAATGAAAGTTGGTTGTGGCGCCAGAGGATGTGACATGTAATTTTTGATGATCTAGTCAGGATCAGTTCAAGAGATGTAGTATGGGGTCTGCCTAGAATCACAAAGCCTACTAATAATACTATTTGTAGAAGTTGTCAGTTGGGGAAACAGACAAGATGCAGTTTTAAGGGAAAAGAGCACTCTACTACCAGAATGCTGGAATTAATTCATATTGACCTATGTGGTCCAACTAGAACTAGAAGTCTAAATGGTGATAGGTATTTCATGCTTGTTATTGATAATTATACTCAAATGAAATGGGTTGCTTTTCTTAGAGAAAATACTTAGGCTCTTGATATATTTAAAGTGTTCAAAGAAAGAGTGGAAAATGAGGTGAACCTGAGAATCAAATGTTTGAGATTTGATAGAGGTGGATAAATCATTTCTAGTGAATTTAATACATTTTGTGAGTAGCATGGCATAAAAATACAATTCTTTGCTCCAAGAACCCCTCAGCAGAATGGGGTAGTTGAGAGAAAAAATTGAACGGTACAAGTTGCAAGAACCATGATGAAAGAATCAAATGTACTAGATGTGTATTTGAGAGAGGAAATACACACTATTGTTTATGTTCTTAATATAGTTCAAATTCGAGGCAGCATCACAAAGACTCCTTTTGAGTTATAGACTAGTAAGAATCCTACTATGAAGTACTTTAAGGTATTTGGAAGTAGATGTTACATTAAAAGAGATGGTGAAAATATTGGAAAGTTTGATGCTAGATGTGATGAAGGAATTTTTCTTGGATACTCAACTACTAGCAAAGCATATAGATGCTTCAATAAAATATTGAGGAAGATTGTTGAAAGTGCTAATGTGAAAGTTGATGAGGACATGCACAAACCTATTGAGATAAGTGAAGTTGAACTGGATGATCCTATCCATGGACAAGTACTTGAAGAGAATAAGGAGAAGGAAGAAGAAGAAGAAGAAGAAGAAGAAGGAGAAGAAGAAGAAGAAATATTGGAACCTACTGTTAAGACTCCTAAGTATGTGTAGAAGAATCATCCAGAGGAACAGATAATTGGATATAAGAGTGAAGGTGTGAATACAAGTAAAGTAGCATCTGAGGTAAATTTGTGTTTACTTTCTACAATAGAACCTAAATTTGTGAGTGAAGAATGAGAAGATGAGAGTTGGGTTAGAGCTATGAAATAAGAGTTGTAGCAAATAGAAAAGAATCAAACATGGTAATTAGTCCATAGACCTATGAATAAGAATGTAATTGGTTCAAAATGGGTATTTCAGAATAAATTGAATGAAAATGGGAAGTTATAAGAAATAAGGCAAGACTTGTATGCAAGGGATACTCACAAGTTGAAGGCATAGACTTTGAAGAAACATTTTCCCCTATGGCTAGAATGGAAGCTATTAGGATGTTTTTGGCATTTTTTTCACACAAGGATTTCAAAGTATATTAGATGGATGTTAAGTCAGCATTTTTGAATGGTGAATTGGAGGAAGAGGTGTACATAGAACAACCTGAAGGATTTCAGTTATCTGACAAACTGGATATGGTTTGTAAGTTAAATACGGCATTTTATGGACTAAAGCAAGCTCCTAGAGCTTGGTATGCAATATTGGATAGATACCTAACAAATCAAGGTTTCAGCAAAGGCTCTGCTGACAGCAATCTTTACTTCAAAGTGCAAGGTAACAAAATTTGGATAGTAGTAGTATATGTTGATGATATCATCTTTGGTGGAAATGAATGCATGTGCAAAATATTTGTAGAAGAAATGCAAAAAGAATTTGAAATGTCCATGATTGGTGAGTTGAATTTATTTCTTGTTCTTAAAGTAAATCAAACTAATAAGAGGATATTCATTTCACAATCTAAGTATGTAAAAGATCTATTAAAGAAGTTTAGACTAGATGACTCCAAACCAATTAGTACTCCTATGGTAACTGGATGTAAGTTGAGCAAAGATGATGAATATGCTAAGACTTATCAGAGAAAATACAATTCTATGATTGGTGGACGTTGTATCTTACTGCTACCAAACTGGATATTATGCATGCAGTATGCTTAGTTGCTAGATTTCAAGCAGATCCTAAAGAGACACATGTTACAACTGTAAAGAGAATATTTAGATATCTTAAAGGTACACTAGATTATGGATTATGGTATCCTAAGGGTGTTGATTTCACCTTGAGTGCTTATACCAATGCAAATTGGGTTGGTTGTGTGGATGACCAGAAGAGTACTAGTGGAGGTGCTTTCTTTCTTGGAAGAAGATTGGTTTCTTGGTTGAGTAAGAAATAGGACTCAATTTCTTTATCCACTACAGAGGTAGAATATATTGCTGCAACATCCTGCTGCATAAAGGTTTTATGGATGAAGCAAACTCTGAAAGAAATTGGAGTGACATGTGATGAGCCTATTCCTATTTTTTGAGACAACACAAGTGCTATAAACATTTCAAAGAATCCAGTGGTGCATTCAAGAACAAAAAACATATATATCAAATATCATTTCCTGAGAGAAAAAGTGTTGGAGAATGAAGTCAGGTTGGAGTATGTGACAACAAAGGAACAAATTGTAGATATATTTACTAAGGCTCTTCCGAAGGATAATTTTGATTATCTTAGGGAGAGGTTAGGGGTCATTGGCCCTCCGAACTAGGTGCAAATGAAGGTGCATCAGTCCAGTGAATTAACAAATTCTTCATTTATCTGGACTGATAAATGGGTCTACTCCACAGGGGGAGTAGATAAGTTTTTCATTGTTGTAGCATGAGTTAAATGGGTGTACTAATAAGGGGGAGTAATCATATTTTTTGATCTTTTCCATTGATGTCAAAGGGGGAGAGAAATTCATGTGAAAAATAGTAAAAGGAAGAAAAGGTGTTCTCCCAGAATTTTTTGTAGGTTGTTGTCTTTGATGGTTTTTCACATCATGTTTTTCCATCAATGAAAAATGGGGAGATTGTTGCAAGTATGAGCATATTTGGTGGTGTTTTCATTAATGTTGTCATTGATATCAGCACTATTCAGTATGTTGCAGACTATGCATGTATAGTTGAGATGTTGTGAGTGCATGGAGCTATCTTTATGATGTTGCGGATGTGCTGAATTGGTAAGTTTACAAGTGCTTTTGAGAAAATTAATAAAGAGATAAGTTAGAGTTATGAATGTGTTCAAAATGTGCTCCATGTTTCTCCTGTGTTGATCCTATGCTTGTGCAGATCTGAAGGTTTGTTGATAAGTGATATGTTGGTGATATCTCCTAATTTGTAGCTTCTAGGTTGATGGAATATGAAAATTCTATTTACCAGTGTGGCAAGATTAGTTTCTGTGGACTAGGAGAAATGTTTCTTCTCCATAGTCCTCTGCTGGTTTGTTTTAGATCTTGCAATTCTGGAATATGTCTTATAATGGTTCTCTCTAGGTTCTAGCAAAAGATGCTTGTGGATTGGTGATCTGAAAGTTGAGTTTCAGAGTTGTTGTATGTGTTTGCATAGTCCGGATGGACTGATGGAAGGTGTTTAGTGTTCAAAGGTTGTTACACTTGTTTTGGATGTATCTAAAGGAACCTAATATGTGTTCTCATGCATATTAAAGTGTGTTGCATTGTTCGTGTGTCATCTTCTTGCTGAAAAGAGTACACATCATTTTTCATTTGTGTTTTCATTAGGTTTGGCTAACCTGGTGTTTGCACTTCGTATGAAAAATAAAATTTAATTAAGGAAGCATGTGATTGATTCAAGACATTATTATTTTTGTATTGGTTAAGTGTTTTATTGGTCCACTCTCATTCCTTTCCACTACAGGAATGTTGAGTTACTGACCTAATTTGGATTTATGAAATGAAGCTCATGTGACTGACCTTAGAGAAATTTTATAAGGTTGAAGATGGTATAAATGCAAGTCAAATTGTGAAGGATTATACGATGCAAAGTAATGAAGCAAGCCACAAATTAAAATAAAAAAAGTATGTGAAAGTGAGTTGAGGTAGTAGTACTTCTTTGTGTTAGATTCCTGAAGGTAGTGAGCTAAAGGTTTCTGCAATCTTCTAATCAAGGCTATGGATGTGTGCAAATGTTTGTGGTGGATCTTTTATTTTCTTTTGTATCTATAGGCAGTGAGCCTCCCTATTGGATAGTAAGTCCTTTTTGTAGGTAGTGAGCCTTTGTATTTGGATAGTGAATTCTCTTTTGGGCAGTGATCCCTTGGTAGTGAGCCTTTGTTTCCAGTTTTTCAATCTCTTTATATTGTGAGTTAATCCTCACCGTGGTTTTTCCCTCATTTGGTTTTCCATGTAAAAATCTGGTTTTCATTTTGTTGATTTTACTTTTTATTATCTGCATTTCATGTTCATACTTAATAACAGAACAGTGTGGTTGTGAAGTTAATAAGTGTTGAAGTTTTGAGTTTAATTTTAGTGACAATTGATTCACCCCCCCTCTCAATTTTCATGTGCCTTTTAAAAAATCCGTGTTCTAAATATGACCAAAAATTGGCTTTCTATATCTTTCCATGATCTAATTGAGTTACGAGGTAGGTTGATATACCATTGGTAAACTTCATCGCTTAAGGTGTATAGGAACAACCTACATATGACATCTTCATGTTGAATCCTTGCTCTAAAACATGTATCGTTGAAGATATCTATATGTTCTTTTGCATTTTTGTGAAGGTAATATTTAGGACACAACTTATCAGAATGTTTTGATAAATCATTGTACATAGAAAATTGAATCAGCAACTCTACGTTGAAGAAATCCATTGCTATGGGAGGCGGTGGTGGTATAATGACCATCAGATTTTGTGAAATTGCACCTACACTTCCAGAATTTTGAGGTCTAGATAACATTCGACCACTAAGCTCGACTAAATTCACAAGAGGATCACTAGACCAAGATCTAGTAACACTACGAAAATCTAGTTTAAAACCTAATGAAACAAAAAGAACAACAATGAGGCCTTGCTTCTAGTGCCAATTCTTGTTGATGACGATGTCACTTTCAGCAACAATGCAGATAAAATCCTCACAAACAAACCACAAAGAACCTATCTTTACTTGAAAGAATAAACCAAGGCAACCTAAGGTGTTCATGTTATAGGAAGAGGTTGACTTATCTTAATCCAAAGGCACTGGTAGTTAGGTCTTGACCATACTAGGTTCACTCCAGGGTATGATGTGATATTGTTGTTAATCTCAAAGGTTCTATGGTTAATAAGAATCATAAGCATTCGGTACCATATTTCCAGTTCAATCATAAAATAATATTATGAAATGAAAATATTTACAATAATATTTCATGAACATCAATAATTTTGTTATCACTTAAGTAGATTTAGCTTTAAGCATTTAGTAATTTTATAGAAAATGAAATATTTTCAATAAATTTCCATCCATTCATCTATTTTTTGAAACATTTTGAAGAATTTAAACATTTAATCTAAAAAAAGCATAAAAATACTGACAATTAAAATTTCTCCTAGTTATTCTCCATGCATGCCCCAAGAGCTAATCAAATCAAAGAAAACTACTTTATACTTCGCCAGATTGCTCCACATCTACATATAAAATAGTGTGATCTTTTAAAGAATGGGTTTTAGTTTCGACACCAAGTAGGTTTTGCATGCAACCTTAAACGGCACATCACATAGTCTTGTTTGGCTGAACTAACAAAGCCAGCTACAAAAATACATGAGATAGGTAGCTATCAAATTGGCTTTGATATTGATTAAATTCTATGTGCATACAATATTTTAGTCCAGAATGATTCAGAAAATAGGAAAAATGAAAAAAACTTAGAGAAGTTTTGGCTCTTCCAACTTCCATAAATTATGAACTTAAAATAAAAGTAAAGCAATAAACAAATTTTTATAGGAACAAGGCCTCAAGAGTGCAAACTTAAGGTTTATCAAGACAATCAAAAATAGCAAATCAAAATGTAGCACGTGGCATATGCCAGTTGTTGTCATAACCTTCTAGACAAAGTCAAAGCTTTGACTTTAGCATCAACACCCTTCACTTTCAAATTCTAGTACACAATACTCTGCATAAAACAAGGCTATTAGCATCCTTTAAAATACCAGACAAGGAACATCCATCGGGATCAGGAACAACCTACAAAAATCAATTTCAACAAAACATTTTCGTGACACCTCCAATATCTGATATTCAGTACTTCCCTCTATCACTTAGGGCTCGGGTTTTGGGATCCTTTCTTTTATTTTCTTCAACTAATAATCTCAAAAAGAATTCAATATTTGGTGCATACGTTCTTTTGAACTTCCTTGTATTTCCTTCCAACTAAACTTGAGCCTGGTGTATTCTTCTGATATCTGGAGTATACTGGCATTCCTTTGCACTTTCTCTATTTCATACCTGACTATAGTTTTTCTACAATGTATGATCTCATCAATGACTTCTCGGGTTAGCAATTGAACAGGGCCTTTATTTATTCTCTCAATCCAGTCCTTGAAAGCTTTTGCTTCTTTACCCTCCTATCCTAGTTTCTAGGGATCACAATCTTGATGTGCTAACGCTTCAATAAAATCTTGATCTTTGTCAAGCAACTTACTACATTTCTCAGTGACCTTTTCAAATCCTTCTATACATTGTATTAATGTGCCACCTTCCCATTTCAACTATTTCTTCCATTTTTCAGGCAATGGAACTTCTTGTTCTAAAATTATATTTTCTCTTATCAATTCTTGGACATCCATTTACATAAGAGTTTCTACATTTCACCTTTCAGCATCAACCTGTTCCTGGAAAAACCTACATTCTCCTTCAAATCTTTTAGATTTCTCAGACCAATGGTATGCTTCCTTGTATTTCCCAATTGCATCGATAATAAATTATTCCCCTTGCCTCACCCAATACTCAATCCATTCTTCAAATACATTCATTCTATGGAGAATTTCTGCAATTGCATCCACCTATTCTTGTGACATAAGTATTGGATTCTGAGGCAATTCAGTCTATGCTTGACCAAATAGGGTTAATTACTTTATAAAAATTTCTATGCTAGAAACTCATTCTTTCAACTCTTTTTTCTTTTGTTTATTATTTTGTACCCTAGCAAAATTTGCATCCAAATTCATCTTCATTTCTTCTAACTCTTGTGTCCAGGATGAGTGTCCAACATTGATATTTGTTATCTTATACTCCTTAGGCATTATCTCATGTCTATTTTTATTAGCTAATGGGGTAGCTATATGGATTTTTATGCCTCCATCTACATTCTTTTGTATGACATGTTTTATTTTAGCTCTTCGCCTTGGCTTAGGAGTTTCCACTTCTTTTATAAAACTTTTAAGATCTAAAGGTACTAATTCTACTTCAATTGGGGAATTCAATTCTCTGATTAACCAATCATGTGCATCTTCATCATGCTCTACCTCTGTAACATTCCTTTGTTCCTAGTTTATGGTCAGTTCAAGAACTTCTCTTACTTCTTTGACTTTATTTTTTACATCCTCTGGAATAGGAATCTCTTCAATAATCTCTGGCATAGATTTTGGATTACCAGGATTTGACATTGTCTCTTTAGTTTCAAGACCTATATTTTCCTATCTAGCCAAGTGTTCAATATTAGCCTCTTGGACGTCACTTTCTTTGTATCTTGTTACATCAAGATTTTCTTCATTTCCAACCTTATCACCTAAAACTCGTGAATATTCTTCATTCTCAATTTCAACCTAGTCTTCTTTTTATTTTTTAAAGACCTGCGGTTGTTTATTATCATTTTGATCATTCCCAAGTGAAGGCTGGGAATAAAAAGTATCTTCAAAAACCATTTCATCAGTAGGATTTTGTCCTATAGTATCTCCTATTTCCATTTCAAGAACATCAAGGTTTCCCACTTTTGAAGAGAGTGTTCCTTGTATGAATTCTTCTTCTTAACATTTATAGGAATAGACCTTGTGTCTAGAATTTCTTCTACCATTGGTTGTACCATGGGTTTATCTTTAGACTTTTTTTCTTTTACACTTTCCCACATGGCACCTCACTTATCCATTTGTTCCTTAATCTTGGCTTCATCAGCCTCAAAAACTTCATCCAAAACTATAGGAGTCCTTCCTAGTGCATGTTTTACACTATCCATATTAACCGAGGGAGGAGAAGTGAATAATGTTGCAGCTCTTTAAGCTACAGACCTTGTCTATGTACCAGTATTTTCTGTTACCCCTGCCTCTTCATCAGTTGTAGGTTTAGTCCTTGGTTTTGCTATGGAATAAGATGCTACTTTTGGTTTTAATTTTGATTTAACTTTTCCTAACTCGGCATCTTTTTTCTTACCAGCTGGCTTTAGTGAAAATCCTTAGCTTGGAGCCTCAGGGGTTCTCTCTTCAATTCATATACTAGCAGCTGCCTTACCATCTTTTCTCTTCTTCTTAGCAAGTTCCCCACACTCAAAATCATTTTCATTTCTTTGTTTCCTTCTTTTATCTTGTGAGTATGTGGGTTCAATTCCTTTTTCTCTTAAAACTTTACAAAAATCATTTATCCAATTTTGAGTATTTAATATAACCGATGTAGAGAATTCCTCAATTGATGTCATTTATTCACCTTTGTAATCCAATTCTGGAATAGGTTCATCATAACTCTATCTTCATTGTAAGTCTTACTCAACACTTCACCATCATCTTTCTCCAGCTGATCTGGAATATCATGAATCATAAGAATCCGTGCAAACTCTAATGACAATCTTTCATACTTTCTTTTTCTTACTTTGTGTTCATCTTCACAATTTAGCCAATAATCTTCTAGGTGCTATACATGAGCATGATAGCTAGCTATATTCTTGGAATTATTCCCTTATGTGTCATAATACTTCCTTTGGAGTGGAAATTATTTCAAATTATATATTTTCAATTCTTCTTCACACAAGTCAACTGTTCTAATTGCACTACATTTATAATTCCCTATCACAATAGGAATCTAAATGAAGCCTTTTTATGAGTTGTGCTATAAAGAGCTTCGGATGGCTTTAATTGTCTTACCAATTCTAATAACACCATTTTATTTGTAGGGTACCTAGGCAGCATGAAAGGATTTCCATCAAACCCTTCCACTCTAATGTAAGTGAAAGTGGGAAATGAAATGTACCAGCCTCCAATTGGTCTAATGACACTTTATGCTTCCAAAGACAATCTTTTAGCTTTGTCACCTTCCATTATTTTGACCAGCTTCATGGAAAATGCATCATTAACTCTTTTGTAATGCTCCTTATATCCATGGATAGTAATTTGGGGTAAATGAGCATATATTAAACTATTTCTTACTTCTCTGCCCAAATTACCAATCCTTTTCAACCCTTGCTTACTTTCCCTTAAAGTGCAAGAATAAATCACATATGATGACATATAAAAACATATGGTTTTTAGAATTTTTTTTATCTATTCGTGCAATCTGTCGCTAATAAATTTTCCCCAATGCATTTGCATGGGACTATCCATCAATTTGGATATGATCACAAACATCCATGGTTCAAATTTATTGGCATCTCGTAACCCAGCTATCCTGCTTAGCATAGTTATAGTATCTTGAACATCTAGGTTGAACATAGACCTTAGAATTGATTTTTCCTATTTTGTAATCTGCTCTTGACACCATTGTGTATTCATAATTTCTCTGTTGTGTTCTTCAGAACTCTGATAGGTTCTGGCTTTTGCCTTCATATCAATATGGTACATCTGAGTAAATGTAGGAAGCCCAAATTTGTATATAATTCCTTTCTCAGAGAGATCTTCATAATTCCTTCCCATCAATGATTCTTTTTTTCTGGGTCATAGTGGTTTAGACATTCCATTACCAATTTAGGGGCCTCCATTGCTTGTGGAACCCTCCTGCTAAAAGTAACCCACTTGCTATAACATTCCTGATACACTAAGAAGCATTTTCTTTCCATGCCCATGTGTGAAATTCAACATCAGAAGACCACCCCATATGAGTATCAGTAGCTATCACACCAATCGGTATAGCTTGTGAACTATAGTATTGAATTTTTCTTCTAATTTTTCTTCAAAAGTACTCATTTTTCTTGGTGTGTTCGGCATTTTCAAATGTGTGTCTTGTGTGAAAGTTAGGATTAAATTTAACCAGTTTTTCTAAAAAAATTATAAAAATTTCAATTCACCTTTTTGATTAAATTCAAATCAAAATAATCAACATTTCAATTTTTAAAAGGGAAATACCATCCTTTCGATATTTTCATGTGTGAAAATGATTAAAAAAAAATTTGTTCTTCAAGGCATACCTGATTCTAGTTGATGATGACAATATTTTCATAATGCAACCTTGAAACCCTTAGTATCTATGTTCTTAGTTTCTTGAAGTTTACCTTTCCTTGTGCACCACAGTATTATTTTCCGTTCATTCATTGTCCTTTACAAATTTGTAGCATGACAGGAAGTAGAGTGTTATAAAAAAAATTGCATGCTCAAGGTGATGCCAATTACATGAGTAGTTCACCACCTTCATTAATTACCTCTTACAACATGCATTAATTTCTTGAATAAAGGTGTAATCATGATGAATTAGGGTTTAAACTATGAACACCTAGGTTTCTGCACAGGCTCACTACTAGAAGAGAAAGATGGCACAAAGATCTTACGTGGCACTCTTGTGTCACTTTTATTTTTGTGAGGAAAAATCCTTTAAGATACGTGATCATTTATGACTTCTAGGATTGACAACTTCCAGTACCAAACCTTGGAAAGATTACTGGGGACTAGGACACTTACCCCCAAGCTTTAAAGAAAACTGAAACAAAAGAGGGATCGAGAACTGGGTTCAAGAGAGATCAAAAGTGATTCAAAAATTTCATAACAAAACCTCTGGTTTCTAAATTATGACTAAAGAAAAATGAAAAGAAACTATCAGACTCTGATACAAGAAAGTGGGACCACCAGGATTAACAACTTATGGGTGATGACTTACCAGGCAGGACTAGGACCAATCAAAGATACAACTTCTTTGATTCAACCACAACTCTGGGATTCTAGTTTTTGGTAAACTAATAAAACTTCAAAAGACTGAAACACCAAATATGGGAAATAACAAGGGACTAAAGCAAATACCAAGGAAATTGAAAATGAAACTTGCATTTTACCAACCCCCAGAACAATGCCAAAGCAAGCGAAAGTGAGAGAAAAGAAAAGAAAAAGGGGGTCCACATTTTTCCAAGGGGAAAAATGGGACGTGTTGTGAGACTACACAATAGTTATCACATGGATAGTATGATCCTCACAAGAGACATGTCCTAGAATGATATCTTTTCCATAAGAAAATTCATCCTTATGGTAATCTTGTTATTTTCCCTTGTTGTTTCCCTTAGAATGGTCGGGGATTGGATTCTTGTGAATCTTTAGGTCTTTATTTCCAAGCCAATGTTCTATGTTGAACTCTACTTTTTCTATTAAATCTTCAACAATATTCTTGTCTCATGTAGTTTTTGGTGATGTTCCCTTTTATTTTATTGAATTCACATTGATTGTTCTCATTATACCAAGGGGGTTTGAAGTTAGGTTCTCCATAGTTTGCTCTATCGTTGATCTTGATGAGGTTCTTGTTAACTAGTTTGTGCATGATCACTTCAAGGGATTCTCCCAATGGAGTAAATTTCCTTCACAGTTGGTCATATTGTCTTGGTGGTCTCCTTTTGTTATCCTATCCTTGATTTTATTATTGGTTGCTTTGTCGGTTATTCTATGGATAATTGAGTTGATTGTTCTATTGAGAGTTGGGTTGGTTATTTTGTGGATAACATTGTTGTGTTGTTTGGACCTGATTTTGTGATATGTTGGGTGTTTTCACATTGTGTACAACCTTAGCATCAACTACTCCATCATTGGTTACATTATTTTTTTCACCCATATCTTGGGTTTGTCATTTGAAGAAAGTTGATCTTTTAGGTTGTAAAGTTTGAGTGTTCCTCTTGTAGTAAGGGATCTTTCAGTAAGTATACCCTTTTACATAGTTTCCTCAAAATTTCTTAGGCATAGTACCTTGAGGTTGTAATTGATACCAGGATGCACGTTGGAGATGAAGACATCGACAAGTTGTTTCTCTGGAATGGGACACTTGATTTTTCTTGCTTTATGTCTCCATTGTTGTAGGTATGAGGCAAATGATTCACCTTGACTTTGTTTTATTTTATAGAGTCAGTGATCATTATGTCTTGTTCTATGTTATACATGAAGTGGTTGACAAATTTATCAGATAATTCATCAAATGTTCTGATACTTGGAGGTAAGCACAAGAACTAGTCTATAGTGGTCCCACTGAGACTCCGTAGAAAAAGTCTCATCAGGTAGGTGTCATTTTGTTATAGTTCCATGAAAGATACTGAAAAATCACTTACATGTTCAATTAGATATCCTTTCCCCCTATACTTGTCAAATTTTGGTATTTTGAAGCCTTTGGGGAAAGGTACCATGGATATGTTTTGATCAAATGGATATGGACAAATGTCTTGGAGAGAATAACTCTTCTTGGGTTTTCGAATTTGTATTTTTTATATCCTTTGATTTAGTGTTTGACATTGCACATTTATATCATTGTTTGGTGTGCTTGTTTGAGGATTTTGGGTATTGTAGAGTTGTTGTCCTATGACATTCATTTGGTCATACACTGGATATTGTGTAGTCATGGGATTCTGAGGACCATGTTGTACATAAGATATGTGAGGTCCTTTTTGTGCATAAGGCATGTGAGGTCCTTGTTGTGTACCCTGATATTGACTTTGGGGTGTTCCTTGGTACTAATTTTGTGGTCCTCCTTGTTGTTGTTGATGATTTTTATGTTGGGTTTTGGGTGTACTTTGATAGTTTGTTTGTGGTACACTATGTTTTTGTGAATGTTGTTGAAGGATAAATTGATGTTGCATTGGTGGTATACCTTGTTGGTTTTGATTGTGTTGTTGAAGGGTACCTTGGTATTGTGTTGATAGTACACCTTGTTATTGTGAGTGTTGTTGAAGGGTGCATTGGTAGTTCGTTTGTGGCACACCTTATTATGGTGGATGATTTGGTTGAAGGTTTCCTTGGTAGTTTGTTTGTGTCACACCTTGTTTTTGTGGTTGATTTAGTTGAAGGTTGCCTTGATGGTTCATTTCTAGCACACCTTGTTGTTGTGGTTGATTTGGTTGAAGGTTACCTTGATACTGCATTGAGGGTAAACCTTGTTATGGTTGATTTGTTTGAAGGTTACCTAATTAGTTCGATGATGGTGCACCTTGTTGCGGTTGATTTTGTTGAAGGTTTCCTTGATAGTTCATCTGTGGCACACCTTGTTGTTGTGGTTGATTTAGTTGAAGGTTACCTTGATACTATTTTGAGGGTAAACCTTGTTGTGGTTGATTTGGTTGAAGGTACCTTGATATTGCATTGAGGGTAAACCTTGTTGTGTTTGATGTTGTGGAAATTTCCCTTGTTGATTTTGTACATTTTTAGAAGGGTCAGTGTAGGAAGTGTGTTGGGGAATGTATTTCCCTTGTGATGGGTTACCACCTTGTTGGTCCATTGGAATGTTCCCCATGTTTTGCATTGTGTTATGTTGTTGCATGTTTTGGGATGTGTTTCCTTGATATTGTTGTGCCACATATGCTTGTTCAATTTGGGATGATTGCCTAAACAAGGGATTATCCATGGGTTGCGTTTGATCACTATTTTGTGAAAAAAATGGGGGTATGTTGGTATTCTCAGTTGGTTTCAGAAGTTTTCTAACTACCAGGTTTGATCTCCAAGAGGAATAAGGTTTGGATCTTTTAGTATGTCCACGTTGAAGTCAATGGGTAGTTTTGTACCACTTTTTGCTAGTGTGAGGAAATATGAGTTTTTAACATTTCTTTCAAGCATCTTGTCCATGAGTTTTTGCATCATAGTTTCTTGGGAGTATTCTAATAGCTTATCCTTAGTGATTTCCTCATCACTATTGAATTATTCTATGACCACATCATTGGGATTTGGATTTTTATTTTTCCTTTCGATCATGTTTTGGTGCCTAAGGCATACTTCCTCATCACTTGGTGGTTGGTTTGGTGTTTTCTTGAAGGAAGGTTCATTTTTAGGAGTTGTAAGGTCACTTGATTTGTATCCCCATGGGTTGGTTTCCTCATTAATGATGTTTATTGTTGGTGCACTTGAGCTACTCTTGTTTGCTTCTATCTTTTTTCTGTGTTGGTATCACGTAGTTGTCATAAACAAGTCCCAAGACTTTGTGAAAGTTTGGTGATTTCTAACCTATGGAATAAAATAATACTTTATTTTTGGGATTTTCTATTTTAAAGGTGTTGTGTTTTTGGGATTTTTTTTTTAAAAGGATGGTGTGGTGTATAATAGGATTTTATCTATTTCCACATAGGAGGTGGTAATATGGGCCTTTTGACCACAATGCCAGCTCTTTGCTCTTCTTTGTCTAGGATATTAGTTGTGTTTCTCCACTGAGTGGGTATTTTCTTTTCTTAAATATGAAGTTCCTCAAACTACTGATAAGGTCTGATTGTTCACCTTCAATTCGTGTGAAATTTTGTTGTATGATAGGTGTCGTAAGATCTGGTTGTTGAACTAGAGAAGTAGGATGTCAAATAATCATAAAGTGAGTGATGTTTTGATCTCTTTTTTTCTATTTTCAAATGGATGATGAATGATGATGATGTGAAAGACAACCTTTTGGACAAAAGGTGTTAGTTTTTTGCTATGGTTTTTGTGATACTCAAGACCCTAAATTTTGAGTGATGTTCTGGATTTTTTGGAAATGATGTTATTCTCAAGACTCAAAGTGTTGAAAACTTGGGCCGATAGTTCACTTCATTTTTCTAGAGGATATGCTTTGAAGATCTACTTGAACTAGCCTTAAGGTTCAAGCAAATGTTGATATCTTAGAATTTTGAGTGAAGGAATAATCCAAGTTGTGTTTTGATTTTGAAACCTAAAACTAGGTTGGGGTGTTTGATTTTGCAAACGGATATGGATTGATGTATATATGACATGTTTTGGAAGTCTAATTGTTTTTTTCTAAAAAGATTAACCAATTTAGGATTAGTTTTTTATTTTCACCAGAAAATAAGGCAAAAGCAAAAAATTTAGAATAGTAGTGTAATTTCTAACAAAAGCAGCCAGATTTATGTCAATAGTGGCCAAGTCTGAAGGACAACTACGGTATATTTTAGCAAGAGAAGCCCCTATTTGTAATTTTTCTAACTAGTGAATAGTGAAGGAAAAAGTGACATTTTCAGTCAAAACGACTAGATTTTATGTCAACTATGACCAAAACTTATGTCAATTATGGTAATTATAGGATCAAAAGCAAAAAATTCATATCAATTGCATTCTATTTTTCAAAGGCAGCAAGGTTTCAATAGTGATTGTCATAAACTAGAGATCAATAGCGGCCTATTGTAGATCGATTGTGGTAATGTTTAGTCAATAGCAATAGAAACAACAACAATAGCAACTTCTATTTAGGTTTGTTTCCTAGTTTTTGTTTTGGCAGTAGTTTTGGACAAGTTTGCAATCTTTTGAAGTTTCTTTTGCTCTGATTTTTTTTGAGAATTCTAGCAAGTGATACAACCAAACACAACACTCAAAACTATTTGACTCTAAATTTCTATAGTTTAAGAAAGCTTCTTTCCACAAAAGCTCAAAGTTTGTGAAATTCAAGATACTTAAAACTATAGTTCCCAATGTTGAATTTGGTCTAAAATGTGACTTAAAATGTAAGCCTATATACTCAAAAACCTTTAGAGATATTTATTTAAGATATATTTTAAGGAGTGCAAATATAGGGCTCTTTTCAAAGGTATTCACACTAAGTCCAAAGGGTTTGAAATTTGATAACCATGTTCAATATTTGTTTTGATATGTTCTTTTTGAATCAAGCAAAGTGTTTGATGTACAAAGTAACGAAACATTTTGGAAAGTTCGTGAAGATAATTTTTACAACCTAGAGATAGGCAAATTCTTTTAGGTGGGCTTACCTCATGCCCCGAAGGGATGATTTTACATGCAACTTATGGAGAATGTTTTAATCTCAACCATAAGTTAGACTTGGTAAGTAACTTCTCGAAAGTAAATTTTGATGCACCAATTTCAAAGAATATTTTGGCTAAAAAAGGTGGCCTCTTCTACATTGGTTCTTATTCACTCTCAGGGGATCCAACACTTTGCTAGCACCAAGCAAGCCACTTAAGGCTCTATTTACCAAATGTACCTCCCCTTTCATGAATGGAACTGACGGAAAAGTAATCATTGATTAAGTCATTTGGCATTTAGCCTTGACCAATTATATAGAAGCCTGGGGAAAAAACTGCTTTGAGTAACCTTTGAGTTCTCTAGCAGGAGATGTGTCTCAAAGGCAGGCCCTCTAAAGGTAATGCTTGAAATGAAACAAGTGTTAAAATCAAAGTGCCTTTCATCACCTAATATCGGCAAAAGATGTGAGGGGAGAGGATAGACACTTAGTTTTCCAAACAAAGAAAATATAGCATACAATTCATCACAATATTCTTTTTAAGCCCCCCAAGCGGCACTATCCAAAAAAATGGATGAAGTGTGAACAAGATAGAAATTTGTTTTTTATGTGCACCAACTTTGAAGTGTTCTAGATTTCAAGCAAATAGATAGCAATGTGCAAATCAGAATGCATTTGTTCAATTTTAAGCACCAATTCTTGAGTGTTTCTAATAACCTTGTCTTATGTGGTCAACAAAAGAAATATTGTTAATTCGTCAACAAAATGAAAGTGTTGGTCAAAATAAAGCATTCCCTTTTATGAACATCAAAATGGCGTGGTTCTAAGCTATGAAACCTTTTGAAAGTTCATTTTAAGACACCAAATTGAAATGTGCAAGTTGTAGGGTTCAATTTTTAAGCACCAGTTTAAAAGATTTCCTAAACTAAGAAAGCTTTTGAAAGTTTATTTTAAAACACTAAATCAAAATTTGCAAGTTGTGGGGTTCAATTTTATAGCACCAAATAAAAATTGTTTCCCTAAACTACAAAATCTTTTGAAAGTTTATTTTAAAACACCAAATCGAAATGTGCAAATTATGGGGTTCAATTTTATAGCACCAAATCGAAAATGTTTTATTTAAACTAAGAAAGCTTTGTTAGAAAACTTGGACTAGGACCATTTTCCTTCTCTACAATAAAATTGTTAGTTGTTCTTGATGTAAAGTGTACCATATCCCTATAAGATCTACACAAAGTCAGCAAACACAAAAATATCCAAAACAAGCACTCGTTAGTGTTAGAAATCAACAAAATTACTTTGTAAATTTTGAATCAAAAATACAGAGTAAAAGCGTGCATATTAGTCAAAAGTGGTCCCTTTAGTGCAACTGCATACTTGTTTCTAGGAGCAATAGTGGTCCAAACTAGCAACTACAGACCTCTTTCTTCTAGAAGTCGTTTAAAATGTCAAAAGCAGCCAGATTAAGTGTAGCTATGGTAGAAAAATGAGTAACTACAATAAAGCTTCTGAAACTTTTGTGTGAAAATTTATTGATTACATTTTTGGAAAGTGTGATTGTGTTCTGAAACCTGCAACTATTCAAATAACTCATAAAAACTATTAAAGTTAAGGACCTAGGGTCCCACCAGGCGTGCCAGAATGTGTAAGGGGGAAATCGGGAAGCATAGGAAATTAAAATGAATGAATCAAACTAATCTAATTCAAACAAAAGATGGATTCCATACCCATTACTCATGAAATGAACAATACAAGATTATTGAATTCAATGAAATTAAGTAATGCAATCAAAGAACAAAATGATGAATTCAATTAACTAATACTGTTACCCATCTCATGTCAAAGTGTATTCACAACAATGTTGAATTGCGTTGTATCGATGCAAAGCTTCAATGTGTGTGATGTTGATTGAAGATGTTTGTAAAAGCTCTCAAGAAATCAATGGTTAATTTGGCATTACTTCATTGAACAAAAGATGTCAATTCTCTGATCATTTTTTAGGATGAAGAGGGTTGTTATATAGATTTTACATATGTTGAGAGGAATTAGATTACCCACTTAGCTTCTGCGATTGAATCAATTAAGGATGTTAATTAATCAATTGGAGGAAATAGATTGCCTAGTCTATGGAATTTAGGAAATCAAGTTGATCCTTCAATGGGATTGAAGAATAGATGGATTAGTTAGGAAATAGATGGATCAGTCAGGAAATAGATTAATCAATCATCCAATCAGAGTGAGCAATCGGGGGATCATAATTTTCTCAATCATAAAAGTGGGTGAGGGTAATTAATTAATTAAGCTTTTGAGTTGAATGTGCAAGTCATGTTTGACTTTTACAAATAAAGTTGTATTTGTTTTGTTGACCTTTTTGGATGATGTTTTGAATAATTAATTTAATTATTCAAGTTTAGGGGAAAGTGATTTAATTAAACTATTAAGTAGTAATAATTTAACTGATTTAGGGGAATAGTGTAAATTAGCGGCATAATTAAATAATTGGCATTATTTAATTAATCAAGAGGAATAGAGTTAGATTAGGACTTTATTAAATAAATGAAATTTATTTAATTAGTCAAAAATGATGAAAATTTTAATTAATTAAATAATTTAAAGATTGTTTAATTAATAGAAGAAATTAGGGTTTTTGAAGCAATTGATGTGAAATGCAATGATATTAAATGATAATGATGATGATGATGAGAAAATATCATTCAGGATATGTGATAAGTGTTAGGTCATTTTTACATGTCTATAGTAACCCACCAAATTCATGTTTTATATTTTCTTTATCATGTATTGATTATGAATCAATATATTTTAGAGAATCTCTCTCTTAAGGGGTGATTGCACCAAATTGGGGTAAAAAATTTGGGTATATTAAAATATTAATTACAATAACATGATCACATTATACCAAATGCACATGTGTTATGGCTTAGTAAACACCAATCCATAATGAATGTGGATAATTATACAATGAGAATACACACATTAATTATATAAATAAGTCACTTATGTTATATATTTCATAAAGAAAAAAATTCCTAATTCATAAAGAAAACCCAAAACCTATTGTTAGTGTCATGACTAACTATTTCATAGAAGATAAACAAGTGAATTCTTAATATCTTCATGAACTAACAAGTTCTATTATATTTTTTCTTTCAATGAAATTTCATAGTATTGAAAGGTAACCAGTCAATATCTTCTTATTTTTCTAACCAAATCTTGTTTGTATTTTTATAAATTTCACTATTTTAAAATAAATTTTTATTTGATTTTTTAGTAGCTCCTTTAAACCGTAATCCAAAACAAAATATAGACAAGGAAATAATTGAAGAAAACCCTCCATAAGCAAATATTCCCCAACACTTCCAACACATGCATGTCAACAAGATCTAACGACATGTATATGTATATGTATATGTATATGTATATGTATATGTATATGTATAGATATATCACATGTAGGTGCTTATCAATGCAATAGTAATTGTGTATGGCTATTATGTGAATCAAATGTGTGTGTGTGTATATATATATATATATATGTATGTATTTATAGTATATACATATATCCATATGGATATATGTATCGATACACGTGTATGATGGCAAACAGACATACCCATATAAATGTATCGATATATGTATACATACGTATACATGTACATAAAGGCATATACTTATATACATATGTATATGTATACAATTGATATATTGATAATACTATGTGATTACTATCTTGCTTATACTTATTTGTATATCAAATGTATCTATACATAGTTGGCATATGATACATATATATATATATATAAATATATATTGACATATATATATGCATATACATATATATATACATATGTATATACACATATATAGATATACGTTGATATTTATATATATGTAGATGTGATTATATATATATATATATAGATATATTTAATATATTATCACTTGCTTGTAATTGATTATCATTAACAACTTGGAGGCTGATTTATAACTAAATCAAAGGTTGAATATGAAATACTTGTGACTATGCTTAAGAGGCCGAATAATTCTCATGATGTCCAATGTAATAAAGGCAATTATTTTGCAATCCAATTCACAACATTAATTCGATATAAAAGTGGAGACTTGGTTGACACCTTGCTGTGATATGTCTTTGACTTAGTAAACCATAAGACACCTTGTCATTTGATAAATATCTACAAAAAATGAATGCATTCTTTATAAAAAACAACAGGTTAATGATTGAGTCAAAATGATAAATGAGTTAAGTCAACTCATATGAGACCAAGTCTACATAAGCTATGTGTTTCATATTTGATAAATGACTAATTCCACGATGAGAAATTGCACCAACTCTGTAGGAGGTTATTGATGATTTGGTTCCACCTTTAAATCCTATTTTCTATAGATGTCCATTGTGAATACAAATCGAATTCAATCATGTGTTGATTTGAATTAGTCTCTTATTGTTGTCAATCAACAAGGTTGATCTGTAGCTATGATAAGTTGAGTAAGATCTTATGTGTGCACCACCCTTTAGCTAAGGACTATGTTTTTCTATGCATGGTAATTGTTGTCAAAACTCATTCCTAAAATTTAGGCTAAGTGGTCTCCAAACTATTGTATAAATAGTGGAGCAAGTTCACTTGTTTGGGATGCATTCCTTGAGAAAGTTTCTACATTCTATTTGCATTCATTTCTGTGTTATTCTAATTTATATTGTGAGTGAGAGCTTTGAGCATTAGAGAGAGTATTTAATCATTTTGAGAGAAGTACCTTGCCAACTTGTGAGTTAAAGGTTATTGTGACTTTGTTGGAGAGATTGAATTCAAGCTAGCTGCTATTCTGGTAGAGCTATGTTTGCAACCAGTTGATTGGATAGCATATCATAAGCATGAGAATAATCTTCCTTTGTTAGTATTAGATTTTGAAAGAGTTATTTCTTGATTGTTTAATCTAGTCTATTATGGTTACTTGCATTTAGGGGAAATTAATGTTTTTTTTGAAAGAAAAGTAGAAGTTTTTTAATTTATTTGTGAAATGCTTGTAGTTACTCCATGATAAAAGAGATTGTTTGTCCTAGGTATTATTATTATACTAGAAGTGATTGAACAAAGGATAGCTTAAGGGATACTCATAGCTAGTTATTGATTATACTAGATAGCTAGACGGTTACTCCTGGGATTGTTGTCCATTGATGGGAGGGAACTAGTATTTATGCTTAATTGAGTGTAGATATCTTAAGTTTTTGTTAAGGGTGATAGGTTAATTCTAGTTTTTAAGCTTACCCATGGGAGGGACTACCTACTAGAGACCTTTGAGGACCTCTTGTAAGGAGAACCATGTGTGATCATTAATTAATTATAAGACACCTTAAGAACATAACATGTATCTAAATTAGTTAATATTAGAAGTACCCACTAAAGATCATAAACATGTGTCTGAATAAGTTAATTCTAGAAGGATCCCCTTAAGAACATAAGCATGCATCCAAAGTGGTGTAAAGAAATATAATATCATATGATTGGGTTGTTTTGTGTAGAGGGTTTTACAACAGTATGTGGGTTGCAATTTTTATAACACCTAGTTTTTTCCAACATCCAATTATACATAGACACTATGGTTGTAATGAAAATATTTTATTATTTAGATATTACGAATGTAGTGAAAGGCAGATTCAAAATTTATAACAAGTCTTAGGTAGACTAAAATTTGTGTTTCAATTTTCTCATATGATGCTAAAATGCACTAAATAATTGTAGGCTAGAAAACATAATATGGGATGTTAGTATATGATTTTATAAAACTAACACAGATTCCAAACATCTCCTCATTTATTCAATACAATGTAAGTTGATGGACTTCTCCCTTCTCTCTATACAAAGGCCATGGTAGAAAATTCTAGCTACTGATCTATTATCCTTAAACTAAATATTCCCCTCGCTTCGTACATGACTCCTTATTCCAAAAGAATAACAGATTAGTGAAAATCAGTTACTAAAGAAACCTCCAATTCTATGCAGAATATGAAATTTTTTACCTTTCATATTTTAGTTCTAACATTTTGCAAATATTAATATGAAATGAAATTGTAGTCATCCATTTCCTTTTGAAGGGTAGAAACTTGAGGAACACAAGTCTTGTGATGTTCATCTTTTGTTAACACTTCTAGCTTGGACATTTGTAGCCCCTTTTCCATTCTATCAACCAATTAAGTCAATGTATGGTGCTCATTTTGCTGATATCTATTTTCAAAAAGAGAAATATCTTAGGACTTCAACTCTAGGTGAGATTTCAAATGTGAAAACTTCTTTTCCAATGGCAACAATGTTGCAATTTTTGCTTCAATTCTTGCTAGCATATTTTGATGAATAACAAGTTGAGACTCTGCCTCAGACAATGCATGAAGCCGCCTTAACAATTCACCTCCTCACTTGTGACTTCCACCAGTAAGAAGACCACTTGGCTAAAAAAAATTCCCCTTCAAGAGTTACAGTTATAGATAGTATATCTCTATGAAAATGAATCTCCTTTGTAGCATCTAAATTGTTGTAAACAAATGTACTACGAAATACAAATTGCATAGCTGCTTCAATTTCATCTTCATATGCAACAAGAGATAGTGGCAGCCTTGCATTTCCATTGCCCACCAATTTGGTTGTTTATTTTTGAGTTGTTGAAGAAATGGTATGGGCTTGTATTTTGTTTAAAGGGATAATCGTTACTCTTCTTTGTAGATGTCCTATTTGAAGTAGTAGCTTTCCTATTTATTCAATATCCAATACCACATTATAGAACTTCCCTCTTCCAGCAACCTCCAATGCATCTATTCTTGAGGAATCTTTAACTTTTATAAGTTGTGCAACAACACCTTTGAGTTTTGAGCTATTAAAATTCTTTACATGATCATTATAAGTAAATTGAACATTTCCTACTTGATCCTTGAGATGCTTGATATCAACCTTCAACTTTTCAACTACCTCAAATTCTTGTGGACATTCCTTTTCTAATTTCTACATGTGCATGTCTTCATAAGAAACACCTTCTGTTGTTGTCTTTATTTCCTCAACTTCCTATCTTTTCAATTGTAGCTCTCTCTGAACAACATTAATCTCCTTTTATTTTGATGATAAAAACTTATTCTTGTCTTTTAATTCCTTTTCTAATTGGTTAATTTTAGTCTTCCATTATTTTTCTTCACTTTCAACACTCCCAACCATTGCTTTTACATCTACAAATTGATGATCGATATGTTTTTTGTCATCCCCACTGCTCTTACTTATTAACACCCCCTTCTATTCCTTTTCATGCTCTTCTAACTTATTTTTCATATCTTTTACTTCAAGCTTTAGATAAGTTGCTCCCTCATCAACCCTTAGGACAACAACATCCTATTCTTGGATAGAGTTTTGACTTTCTTGAATACCTTAATGTAGCTTTGTGCAATTTTTTTTACTCAGTTTTTAAAGTGTCTTTTTCATTAGACTATGCAGATGTTTCTTTTGAAAAACTCATTAAAGAACTTTTTTTCCTTTTCAGATAATACTTTCATGTCTCCACCCAATTGATTCTCTTTTTATGCAATTAGATGTGGTTACATTTTCCTTATCAGCCATTTCTAATTTTACTTGTTCCATGGAATTTTTAACTTCGAGAATGTTTGGCTTCATTTGTTCAACTCCACTTATAGCATCATCTCTCACTTTCTTTGCTTGCATGATTTTTTGTGCAATACAAAACCTCTCAAGTTTATCCACTTTTGCATTGCTATTTTCCCATTGCACATGCACACACTCCTTCCTCATCTTCTCAAGACCACGAAGAATCTCCTCAATAAATACATTATCTATCTCATTCACTTTGGTATGCTTCTTCCCAAGTGTTGTTAGAGAAGATTCATTTTTCATTTCGTACATTTTAGTACCAATTTCCTCCAATTTTGCATTGTCACTTTGCCATTGCACATACTGCACATGCTCCATCAACTTCTTAAGATCTAGAAGAATCTCTCCAATCAATACATTACGTATCTCATTGACTTTGGTCTGCTTCTTTTTAAGTGATTTAGAGAAGATTGTTGGAAGTTGGAAGCCTGTCATTGATGATGTAATTTGCAACATGAGCATGAACTGTATATACATTATTAGATCCAGTGTTTTCATTGATTTCAACATTATTATGATCGTCCTAGGATTGTGTGGAAGTATTTTTGGTGACTTATGTATAGTGCAAGGTGATCTGTAAAGTATGGTTTATCAAAAATTTGGCTAAGTATTTCCTCTAATAGTTTTGTGGCTCAGTGCATCAGGTTTTTGGCCCACACTTCATCACATGTTGGTATAATCTTCTATGATCATAACTACAATTTTTGGTTCATCAAATTCAGTGGCATTCAAGTTTTTGTGACATACTGTAAAGTTTCCAAAAAGATATGAATGACAGTGTGCAGCTTTATATATCACAATTATCTTTTGTATAGTGTACCAGTGTGGGAGATTCCACACTTCTTCACGAATAATTTTTTTTTTGTGATGATGAAGATAAGATAATAAATGTCAAATGAATGGGAATCTAAAAGGAGATTGATCTTTAAGGTCACATGGTTGATGAATTGAATGTACACTTGAAGAATTTGTGTTTAGGTCTATTTTGGGCCAACCTAACATGTTTGTTGTTTTGTGAAGAATATGAAAATAACTCTATCTTATGTCACTAACTCATTTGTCTACAAAATCCAATGAAATATGTATAATTTGATGTATCGTCGAGTGCTTGTAAAATTTGATGTGTAATTTTTAATTTTTTGAAATTTTATCCCCAGCGTTCGTCGAAATGTCGACTATCAGTTTCTTTGAAATTTTGACAAACATGAAAAATAGAAAAAAATCAAATTGTGGCCGACGTAAAAAAAGTGAGTTCGCTGATTTATTGCGACAGTGTTTTTCTCTACTTGAGATAATTTGTGGAGAACTAAGGATGATTTTCTTTGGAAAAATTAGAAAAAATTCAAGAATATATCGCCAGGTTGAGGGTAGTCATTGTCTTTTTGTAGAATTTAATTGTGAATTCATATTTGTAGTTCCAAGTTTGAAAATCATATTTTAAAAGCAACATCTCATCAGATTTCATTTTTAGAGGTTTAGGGTTTTGAGAATTTCATGTCCAGATTTTGTTGTGTGGAATCACCATAAGATCACAACCAAGGAACAGATTCTTGTGACTATAATTATGTGATCCATAACTCTATTGGTCATGTGACACAATTGTGCTATAACAAATACAGGATGCATTCATGTGTGACCCAATTTTAATGTGGCTATGTTGTGATAGAAATGGAGGCACTCATATAATGTATTTAATTTAGGTTGTATAATGTAGGTGTCAATCATCATTGGGTGCATTTAGGTTGTCTCAAGTTTAACAGGTTAGGATGAATTATAGTAGGATCGAAGAGTGATTACCTCTTGGTGCAATAAAGAGCCTATAACTCTAGTTGATATACAGAGTGGTTGTGTTATATCAATTATGTAGTGCATTCAAGCACAACCCATGTTTAATGGGCTATTCTAGAGAGTGATCAAGATTTTCTAAACCTTATGAATGTTACTTAAAAGTGTATAGCTTAAACTACAAACCAAGTTTGTTACATACTTGAATGCAATCTTGGGTTACCGCAAACTATAATAATGTGATCTGCTAATAACCATTATGGAAAGTATTAAAGTAAGACCCATGATATATAGGATACATTTCCCTGATCAAGTTTACATACCTTAATGATCAAACACAAGCTTCCCACACACTTTAGGATACAATCCAAGATCATACCACAACTTTGTCAAGACAACTAATTTTCTGACCCAAGATTTAAGGTTGTTTTTTAATACCAACAGAAGCATTGGTAAGAGCATGATTAGGGTACAAACCCTAGGCCTCCGTAGAAACATAAACAATAACTATAGCGGATTAGTGAGGTTGCAATACCATAAAGATTGAGACATTGTAGGTAATAACAAAATCTTGCAATCTAAAGATTGTAGCCAATAACAAGCACACTATGTAGCTTAGTGACATTTGTAAATGCAATCTATGGTAAGAAGAATGACAATCACTTGAGATGTGACAATCAAAAAGAGGCTAAGCAGTGACAAGATAATAAAGCTCAAACCTTGCATAGTAAAGTGGATATTTTAACAGTGAGTTTCCTTACCCCCTTGCTGACCTTAAGGATTTTTCAAATGCTTTTGGTAGTGTTAGACAAGGAAAATGCAATCAAGGAATGACTGTCCAAATGAAGTAACAGTGATAATCATAGGTTCAATGTTTCTTCTTAGCCATTAATGTATAATGGAGGTAGTGGATTGCATGTTTGAGCAGTGTTTTGAGACTCATCAAATATGGGAGAATAGTGAATAATACCTTGTGGACTATGAAGTAGTGTCAATAAGGTTGAAGGATCTTAAGAACTACAATACCATGAAACAATGAGTCCCTTGTAGTAAGTAGGCAGCCTATAGGGCATAGTTTGATTTTATAGAAGGATTCTCATGAAAGGAATCTTCAAGTGATAGTGAGTTGTTTGAGATTGCAGCTGAGGGTGCAATACCCAGTCTTAAAGGAAATTAGCAAAGCAGTAATGTGCAAGAAAATCAAATCATACACAACAAACAATTCACAATGTTATCTTCCATAATTCCTTGAGTTTGAAGACAAAAATATCATTGTATCTTCATGATGAAAGTGATGACCTTAATGGTCAATCACTGGAAACCATGATTTTAAAACATGTTATTGTGCTTATGAATGAAACATTTTAAGCAAGGCAATGAGTGGTGGTTTAGAACAATGGTAGGTATGAAGGACTTGCTTTATATGCATACTATGCAGTCTAGCTTAAGACACCGTTCTTAGAAGAGACTGAAGGTGGATTATAGAACTCAAGGGTTACCATGAAATGGATTAAAGCAAAGACTGAGATCTATTTAAAATCCACGGTCATGAAGATATTAAAGATGTCACATGCAAAACCCTAGTAGCTAGAGTAATGAATATAATGCCAAAAAGGATAGTGTACTGGGGCAGATTTAGGAGATCTCCACATTATCTAATTACAGGGAAATACATCATTTATTTATTTTTTAATTAAAAGAAATCATTCTAAACCCTATATAGGATACATTGATACTTTAAAAGCCTCTGAAGGAATTTGAGATTATGCAAATATATGTCAAGTAAATACCTAGATTACAAATAGTAGCGGGAACAATGTAAGATTTGTTGAGCAGAGTCAGAATGAGATAAGCAGCAATGAATCCTATGCCTCCTTTCACGCACATCTCCTCACCGTTCTTTGTCATTCTTTACGAAAAAACTTCTCCATTTTGGTGGTCTATGCTTGAAAATAATGTTTTAACGAAGGTTTTAGAGTATGTTTATTAAAATGAAAACTTCATTTTGGTGGGCTATGCCTAAAAACAAGATTTTGAAAAAAGTTTTAGGGTATGTTTATTAAAGTTTGAGTATTTTGGCGAGCTATATTTTTGATTCCTTAAATGATTTATTCAAATGGATTGTGACTAAATAAATGACTAACTATTTAGTCATTTTTATTTGTGTGACTAAATAATTTTTAATCAACAACCAAACTAGTAATTTATTTACTCATTTATAGCTAAGTTACAGCAGAATTTAGTCATTTTTAGTTGTTGTGACAAAAAAATTTAGTCTCCTAGTCATTTATTTGCCAAATTCTACTAGTGTGTGTTTCCTTGTGCAATTAGGGCTCTCTCAATGTTGAGGGCCCTAGGGATAAGCTCATCATAAGAAGTGACACATTGCATCTTTAACTAAAAGGATAAATCTGTATTGACATTAGCAATGATGATTCTGACTTGTTGCTCCTTAGGAATAGGTCACTTTCTCTTACTAGCTCGCTACCTCCATCGTTGTAGGAAGTTTTTGATCAAGTTCAATATTCTGATTTTAGGAGTCTTAACGGTTGGAAATCATAGTAAAATCAGAATTTAATAAGTTATGGAATTAGCATTTTAAGTGTTTTTTGGGGTCATTAACTTCAGACTATCTTCTCTTTTGTAGGGGTGGCTGCATGCCAATTTTTTTTGGTGTAAAATATCAGAATTATTAGATTTTGTTACTTATCTATGAATAAAAATTATTGGAGTGTGAGTTTGATATTTTTTGAAGATCTAAATAGTCAAGCTTGGTAAAGAAAAATCATGTCGATAATATTAGTCCAGAACAAAATGAAGAGACACTTGATAGATTGTGGGCTAGATTGAAAAGAAAGGTTGATGGTAAATGTTATTGTCCTTACAATAATTGCAAGGGCTTAAAGACGAGACGACTTTTAATCACAACAGTTGAGAAACATTGTAGGCAGCATGGTCACGTTGAAGGGGGCATGATTATCGTCCATTGGTAAGTTGTTCATTATATGTGTTTATATTGATTGAATTTGTAAATGTTTATATTGTTTTAACGTTATATATATATAATCACTTGATCATGATCATGGTTTATTTGTGTCTATCATTATTATCAAAGTGGGCACCCTAGGGCAGATGATATGGATTATCACGGCCCAGAGAATGTGGTTTTGCAAGTGGACAAACATGGAGCTATGAATATCGAAGATGAAGTTAATGATCCTATGGAAGAAGATGATCATGCGCCAGAAAACACAGTTGAAGATGATGGTACAAATACATTGATCCATGACACATTTAGTAGCAGAGCTGATCATGATGATCAAGATGACTTTGATGATGTTCATGATTTACCTATACTTGAGATGGCATACGAGCCCCTTTATGAAGGATCCCAAACAACTCTTCTCTTTGATATATTGTTGTTGTTGAACTTGAAGGTTATGAATGGTTTATCAAACATAGCAATCTCACAGATGTTAAGGTATTTCATATATGTCATCTTTTTTCATCTATTTTAATTGTTGTTAGTTCATCACTAGTAAATAAAGGATGAAATATGTACCATTAATATTCTTTATATTAACAAATTATTTTTTGTTGTAGATTGATTGGTGAATTTTTGTTACCACCATCAAACATTTTACCTTTCTCATACCGAGATTTATCTGCCATTATGAAAGATATCAAAATGGAGTATCAAGCAATAGATGCATGTCCCAATGATCATATTATTTATCATAAACAATAGGAATTTGCAACAAAATATCTGAAATGTCATATCAGTAGATATCAAACATATCAACTAACAAAAAAGGTGCCTCGCAAGGTTCTTCGTTATATTCTCATTATTTCACATATGCAACGATTATTTAGGTGAGAAATCTTAGCGCAATTTATGGATTACCATGCACAGAATAGAAGTGGAGATGGCATTCTTCGAATGCCTGTGGATGGTTCTGCATTTAGGGACATGGAGGAAAAATGGCCACACTTTAAAGAAGAACCTCGTAATCTCAGGCTTTCATTGGGAGCGGACGGTGTCAATCCATTTAGAGAGCTGAGATCTATTTACTCGGTGTGGCCTATTTTTGTTATCAACAATAACATTCCTCCATGGATGTCAATAAAGAGGGAGCACATAATGTTGTCAATTATTGTTCCAGGTATTTGTTTACATCAATTTTCTTTAATGTATTAGCATCTCATTTATCTTATTTGTTGCATAATGACATTTTTTTCATTCAATAGTCATGTACATTAATTTATATATATTGCAGTAAAATGGTTATAATAATTATGTAATGTTTATGTTCATTCAACTAGGTAAGTACCAAGTTAAAGATATGAATGTATATATCGAGCCTCTTATCGACGAGTTACTAAAGTTATGGAATGGCGTCACTATGTATGACGTCTCTAGACCAATAGGACAAAGACAATTTCAATTCCATGCAATGCTTGTATGGACAATTCATGATGCCCCAGGGCTAACACATTTTTGTGGTATGTTATAATGTTCAACTGACTTTAACAATATTTAATTTGATGAAGTAGATATCATGCATTTTTAAAATAATCTATTCATTATATATAATTATAAAAATTGACATATTTAATCCAATTATATATGATCTTGCAAGTCTTCAAACAAAGGGAAAATTTCCATGTCCAATTTGTGGTCCAAAGATGAAATCTCATCGCTCAACAAGTTTAGGAAAGTAGGTGTTTGATGAGTATAGGCACTTCCTCCATAGAAATCATAAGTATCGAACTACTGAAAAACATCTTTTCAATGGGAAAGAGGAGACTACATCAAAACCACGAAGAATGACACCTCGCCTATGGAAGTTGGAATATAATAGAATTAATCGTCAAGATTATATATCGGATCAAATTGTTTATCTATCATATATGATATGTTTTGAATTTATATTTTTATATTGTGTTTTGTTTACTCATGTTATAATTGGCAATGACTGTCATTGCTAATTTGTTTAACTTATATGCTTCATGAAGGTCATCAAGGAATTAATGGTTGGCTTCCACAAGGACTAAAAAGTTATCCCAGACAATTTAGTAAGTTACCCTACTATGAGCAACTACAAATTGTGCATTTGTTTGATACAATTCATATCGGAAAGAATATAACAGAAACGTTATGGAAAACATTGGATGGAAGACATGACAAAGAAAAAATTGTCAAAATCTATAGTGACATTCAAGAAGCCAATCATGCAATGAAAAATGTCATTCAATTAAATAGCGATGGAGACCAAATTAATATAAGTGCTCTTCCTTGGTTATTAATAGAGCAAAAAAATAATGCTATAAAAGAAGTCGTATGAAAAATTTGATTTCCCACAGGATTTATTGCAAACATAAACAATATAATAACAAAGAAAGGTGAATTTGGGTCAGGGATGAAAATGCATGATTGGCATACCTTCATTAAGGTAATTATTCTGGTATATTATTAACACTTGTATAATGCATGTACTTTTTAGTGTATTGTGTTTACTACTTTTCAAAAAATAATGAAAAGATCATTTTATAATTGTTGCAGTACGTTCTACCTCTATCTCTCCCAAACAACTTTGACAACAATGTTAAGCAAGCTATATATGATCTTGGAAAATACATGAGATAAGTAGCGATATTTGTTCAATTTGTTGTATACATCTAATAATTTCCATTTGTTTTACTTTCTATGTAATATACTGTATATTTTTGTTAAATATCATTAATATATTTGTGTCTTGAATCACTTGTAGATGGTTGTCATCTAAAGAAATCCATAAAGAAGATATAAATTATTGGAAGAGAAAAAATCCTTGTCTAATATGTGAAATGCAAAAGTGTCTACCTTCGACATTTTTCAATGCACAAGAACACTACCTCATACACCAAGTTGAGGAGATTGAATTGTGTGGACCTGTACACACAAGGTCAATGTGGATGGTTGAGAGGCACTTGAAATTTTTGAAGGCTTTGTTGTGATGAAAGAGCAATATCCCCGAGGATTCATGGTGAGTGGATATATGCGCGCTCACCATGGTATACATTAGTGAATATCTTCTCAATTTTGCAGCAAAGATCCATGTAGGATCGTGATTTGGGATCCCAACTCATTAACAAATTCAAAGTGAGTACCTCGATGGGAAAGGCGTGCAAATTGAGGAAAGTGAGATGTAATTATAAGATGGTCATGGAGATTAATTAGAATACATTTTACATATGGCTTTTATGTATATTGTACTTATTTAATTTTTAATCTTCAATATACATCAATTATAAATTAAGGTCGTATACTGTGGTATTTAACTAATTATACGTCGTTTGTGAATTTCAATTTATTTTGGTATAGTTGGTTGAGAGTGGGATGCACTACATTTGTATGTCGCCAACAATCTTGATTGGATGATGGTATGGATAGAACAATGTCAAATAATTTGGTTGCATTAACATGGAAGTCAGGGTCATTGGTTAAAGAAGCTCATTGTAATGGAGATTCCAATGTTACAATAAAGGAAATTCATTTAGCATATGGCTTAAGTAGACAAATTGAAAATGCGATAAATATATTAACGTTTATTTAATTATTTTCTCAATTATATTGGATGTATATATATGTTGGAGATTGGTTTTCTTGCATACATTCTACCAAGAATAAATGTGTAAGTTTATCAACCAAACGATGCTGCAATAATTTTACATGTTTGACATATTGTAGTGTGAAACACCACAAGGCTATGTGGTGGAATGGTCATAAATTTTGAATCGTACTTGATGACATGAAGAAAACTTGTGATTCTAGTATAACCTAATCTTTCAGGTGACTAATGTTTCATCTAGAAGCGACATACATCCAGAAGTCTAAGAAAATCGATACTATGGGATTTTGGATGATATACTTGAGTGTGACTTTAAGTCCTTCAGATTAATTATGTTCATCATCCTATGGTACAGGCTATAATTGAATGAAAATGATCCTGAGAGAACTGTTATTGAACATGATAATGGATTTACCATGGTTAATACAAGGTTGATCGAGCGAGCTGGAAATGAGCCCTATGTTCTTCCAAGCCAATGTGAGCAAGTATTTTACTCAGAGGTTCTAGGTAAACCGGGTTGGTCATTTTTTGTTAGACATGATCCAAGAGGAAGGCTGATAAAGTATAATGTGGTGGAAGAATAAGATACCGAAGAACTAGAAGATGATGTAGATGATGATCAGGATCAACAGTTAGTTGATGTCCCTGACGAAGATGTCGAAGAGGAGGAACTAGATCATGATGATGTAGGAGTTAATGTTCATAAAGATGATATCCGTGTGGATGATGACATTATCAAAACTGATATCAATGACAATGATGATGATATGACCAATCCTTACAATGTCGAATCTAGATCGGATGATACAGACAATGAGTTGGATGAAGAAGAAGATCAATGACATTGAAATGTATGAGTTATGCAATTATATTATTTGATATTAATTTCTTGATAGAATTATATTTGATTTATGTGGTTACATAATTAATTCATGATATTTTTAATTTTTATGCCATTACATAATTAATTTAATGATGTACTTTTTAATATTTGAAAGGTCAAAAAATTAAAACATTTCAATAGTGATGTTAACAACCTTGAAATTAGTGTGTTTTATGTTTCATGTGATCACAAAAGATTAAAAATTTAGTTGTAGAGGTGGATGTTCAATGGTTGACGTGTAAAGGACTTTAAAAGGCATAAATTTATCATTGTAATGGTTGTTGATGGTTGATAATTTAAAATACAAGCTCTTGACATACGAAAATCTATGTTTTTCTTCAAAATTTCTGTATTTTTACTGTTATGTAACACTGTACGGTCACATGCGGCCATATTTTGATGTGAAATAAATTCTAGGTTGTGAAGATATGTGTTAGCTTTGATTTGAATCTGATTTGAGGGCTTAAGGCATTGATTTGAGTTAGAAAGCTTCATTTCTTTGCATACAGCTCGGTTACCCTATTTTTGAGGATTTTGTAGTCCAAACATGATATAAAGAGGCTCTTACACTTTTTGTGATTACTGTAGCTTGTGTAAGAGGCCCCATGGATACTGTTTTAATTGTAGGATGCATGAATAGGGAGTAGGATTTGAAATAAATAAAGTATAGTTGTTGTCCTCAATATTTTGTGAAGAAAAGCATGTGAAATGAGAGGTTCAAGCCTAGGTTTCAACAAAACATGTATGGGAGATTTAATTTTATGAATTTTTATCTATGTGCAGACCTAATGGGTTGTTTTAGAACACTAAATATAAATGATATACAAACACACACACACACACACACACACACACACACACGTGTGTGTGTGTGTATGTATATGTATTTTTAAATGTAAATGCAAATGCAATTACTAGATGCTCTCCTAGAACAATAAATGCAACATATCATTAAAGAAATCTATATCTATGTATATAAATGTGTATATAAATCTAAATGCAAGTGTAAATGCAAAGAGCATATGGTTTTGTAGTGTTATAGATACAACATATCCATAAATTAATGTAATTGAAATTCTAAAGTCTTCAACACATATACTATGAAATCAATCAAACTATTAAACTACACGAGAAATAAATGAAAACAATAAATGCATATGTATGTGTATTTGTAAATGTAAGTGTAAAATAAATAAGAATAATGAAAATTATAAAAGAATACAAGGAAAGGTTTAGAGTTTAGAGTGGGAGAGAGATAGAGGGTAGAGGGTTTAAGGGTTTAGAGTTTATGGTTAATGGTTTAGGTTTAGGGCTATTTAGGTAGAGGGTGTTGGTTTGTTTTTTACATTGTAAACAGGTTGGTCTTCTAATCTACCTATGGGATTTCCAATTCCAATCAAGGGCAGCTCGAAGGACTTGGACCAACTGACAAGGACTTTAAAAATCCTCCTACACTTTGGGCTCTGCAAGACCCGTGAGGGTGATCCCTTAATGTGTTTACAACATTAACACATAACAGATAATCCCATTGAATAGCTCAACACAATAGGACAATCCATAGTAAAATATAGTAAAATATAGTCATTAATTTTCAATTTGTAGCAAGCTCTAGGTAAAGACAAACAATTATTGAACTACACAAATAAGTACAACTTAGATCAATGCCATATATCCATTGCAGGAGTTAAATTCATAAGCATCTAAAGGTTTATGATAGATTTAATACATAACATATAACTTATAAGATCCCTGACAATATTACATTACAATTTCATCAGTATGCATTCTCACCCAATACTACTTATCAAATCCTTATACATAACATATCCGCCTATAATCACATTCAAGCATTTTAATTAATTCCTTGAATTAAAGCTAAAATAAGGATTATACATACCACAACAGTGAGATGAATGAAACAACCCTTAGTCATCTTATTCAAAATTCGGATATGCATGTACAATGGAGAAACATGAGTTTGAATTTATCATTTCAACTCAAATGTTAGTATTGTTATACAACATTAAATCCCCATGAATTTAAAATCAATTACAGAATAACTTAGAAACTAAATTGTATTTCTCTCTTAAACCATCAAACTTTACAATTTTCTCTGCAACTTCACCTAGACTCGACCAAAAATTATCTAACTTTCTAACCCATACTTTTGACCTTAAAATCCTTCTTATAGTAAATGGAGAAAACAAGCATCAAGCCATAAAGTACACATGTCACCAGCCAAATGAAGCATCTGGTGATATTCCAAAAATCATTACAACAGCCATCACCCTGGAGAATATTCCCGTTCATCATGTCAGCTGAGAAAAATTGAGGCAACAACAAAAAACCACATGAAACCCACGCCGAGACCGCCATCAAAGAAAAATCAGAGGCTGTTTTAACCGCAGCATCTGATTTACCACCCCTTAGTAATTCATTATTTTATTCCTCCTTAGTCAAATATTTATTTACCCACCTCTGATATTCTTCATCAGTCGGCCAGTCAAAATTAATTACCTCATTCACCTTGGCATTATAAGGTGTGTATTAAACTGCTACCTGATTTGCATCTTTTTCAAAAGATTCTAAAAATGAGCTGGTACTAATGATTTTATCCATACAGCTCACCAACAAGTCATAATCTGAGTCATCACAAATTAATTTAATTTGATCATTGATGACCTCACCTGCTTGACCCTACCACTGCTGGAATGACCTAATTTTCCCCTGTCATCAATTATATCAGGCAACAATGTGTTACCCCAATCATTGAAATTCTTGACCAACTCCCTAATCTTCCTACTCAAGTCATGTGGTAAGGTCTAAAAACCTTGCAATGATTTTACTAACACATGAGTAGGCTTTAATAATTGGGGCCTATTTTTTGTATCAAACCTTGAGGCCTTATACATGACATCCAAATCACTGGCCCTAGGGATCCAATTTTTAATCAATGGTATCACTACCTCCTGATCCCTATCAATATTCTTTATTGCATCTAATAGCAAAGAATATAAAGAATTTATAGATAGCAATTTATTATCAACCTTTTTCATTCAAATGCCTTAAAACAGTAATAACAATCTATTTTTGCTTTGAAAGAGATCCCTCCTCACTTACCCTCAAATATGCCTGTAACTCATCAATTCTTTGCAAGAGTTGCTTCTTTGTAGGATCAACAAAGCACTCTGTTTCTTCATCAATTTCCTCTAAAGAAGGGGTGAAGGTAGGATTCTGATTAGGAGACCCTAGTGTGGAAACAATTGGAGAAGCAAGAGGCACTAACCCTGCTATGGAAGATAATGTACTAGTCCCTAGAGCACTTGATGTCTCCCCAATCTATCTATACCTGAACCTTTCCACGTCAGTTTGCAACTCAACATTCCTCTATTGCATCTTGTTGTGTTCTTCAATTAAAAGGTTATACTTCTCCATTAGGCTTTTCTTTTTAGCCTCCTCCCTTTTAGCAGTCTTTTGGGCCAATTTGGCCACATTCACAGTTAAACTAGTGGCCTTGGTGGTTGAGGTCTCTAAAGCTCTCTTTATTATTAATCCCCCTCTAAAATTTGGATTAATGTCTATAATATTTAGCTTTCTCTCTTGTGGGGCCAATGCCCAAATTGCCAAGGTTTCATACTCTTCACTGAAAGCAGAATCTTGAAGTGTTGCCTTGACTTCTTCTTCAGATTAAGGGATGCTTGGACTTCATAATAGCATTAAAGGCTACTACATCTACAATGTCCCATTCAGGAAAAATCAATACACCAGCCTAACTCACCAATTTTCTGCCTTCCTCAAGAGTGATGTTCTTAAATTTTTCTATTAATTCAACTTTCACTTCCTAATCATTCTCTTGGTCTGACCTGTCAGGTATTAGTTCTCTTCTCTCCTTACATTTATTTTGATATTCTTCAAAATTCATCCTCCATACCAATTGCAAGAATATAGGAGTCTTTACAAATGTATTTTTGTCTAGAAACTCCTTACATGCTTCCATTCTTACATCTTGTACACTTTCGCCTTTCATATCTAAATCAGATAAAACCAATTCAGCTGGCCTAGGAGGGGAAGGCATACCAACCTACATGTCTTGATCAATAATAATGATTTCATCATTCAAACTCTCATGTGGTTGATTAGTTCTTTTCCTTTTAGGGCTTGGCTCAGATGGTGGTGATGGGGGACTATCTTCTGGTGATGACTCTAAATCAATGATCTTAATTGCCCTAGGAACTTTGAATTTTGGACCTGGTTGTGAAGGCAACTTCATAATTTGCTTCCCCTTTATGTCCACTTCTTCCTCATCACTATTGCTATCCTTTTTTCTCCTATAAATGGGCCACTTTTCTGTAGGCTGGTATGTTGGCCTTGTTTCAAATGGTCTAGCACCTTGTTCTTGTACACCCAGACTCAGCTCTAAGTTTACTTTTTTGGTTCTCAAAGTGCCCATAATCTCTTTGAAGTTCTCCATTAGAAAATCAATTTTCTTATGGTGGGGACTAAACTCCAACAGTGGATCATATTTTGGATCCATTTTGTGCACAATATCTAATAGCTTATTATAAGCTATCCATTTCTCCTTGTTCAACTCCTGCTTATTTAGGTCGAACTCATTTGTGATCAGGTCCTTAGGAAAGTTGAACTCATGCACAAACTTTCCAGCCTTTATTCTTTGTCTAAAAAGGGTAAAGAAAACCTCAAGATCATGTTGCCTCTTTGGACCACATCTCAAATGATAATCCTCAAAGAATTTCTCAAAGTGCACCCAGCCTCCTTTTGAAAAGGCAAAATTAGATACCACTATATAATTAGGAAAAAATGTTCCCTTACCCCTCCCTATGAGGTTTTCCTCATAGATGCAACCTATCTACCACATAACTTCTACAAACCCCACTCTTGGTGGCACATTGTATGGTAGTATATGAGGGGCTCCTTGAAAACCATATACCCTCAAAACAGTGTTGACTAGGTATGGGATAATGTCACCCCAGTTATGGCTGACTTTTAATTCAGGCTTCCTCCCCTTTGGCCTAAGGAAATCATGTAATTCCTCAAGAACCCTAAGTACATTCACCATCAATCTAGCCCTCAATCTGGAAGCAGAATAATTATCAAATTGCATATAACTAGTGCTTTCCTTATTACAAGATAAATTTGCAACCCATATTTGTATTGGCAATCTTTTTCCATCAACTAATTGCCTTAATTTCATCTTCTCAGAGAAGAATTCAGCATTCTTGAATAAAAACATATGCATCAACATGGAATACCAAAATAATTGAGTGTCGGTATTATTTTTCTATAGCTTTGACAACCCCTCATGTATCCTCTCAGCCAAGAAAGAAGCAAAGTCATATGTGATAGAGAAGTTAGGGTGTTGTATTTGCACCCCCATGAACATGTATGCAATGGTCATCACCGCACCAAGGTTGAAACTCAAAATCTGACACAATGAATAAAAAATGGCCAAGAAATTATTTGAAAAACAATTTAATCTGAAAGGTTCCTGGTCACTGGGGCTAATATGAAATCTTGAACCTCCTACCCTAGCCAGATGAGGTGCAAGAAATTTAGCTCTGAAAAGAGACTTCAACTTTGTATATTCCTACTTCATTTCCTCAAGGTTGATAGGCACCAATTCCTCATTTGGTTCACTCAAGTCAAAAATATGTTAAATATCGTCTATGTTAATGTTAAACAAAACATTTCCATCATTATCCCTAATTACCTGTGTGATAGGGTCATATCTTGCAGCTACTACCCTAAGTAGGTCTACATCAGGGAAAACATTCAGTACCACCAGCTTCCCCATATCATACATCCATCCATTTGAAAAAGGGTGAGGTAAATTCCTCTGTCCATACCACAATCTAAATATTTCCAAAACCCGTGAGAGGAACCCTAGCATTAGCTATGTTAGAACAATTGTATACTAACCCCTCCCCCAGGATTTTCCCTCGCATCAAAACCAATCCCTTTTTTCTATCATTCGTTGACAAGGGCAATTGATCTAGGAAATCGTCATATAGGTTTCTTTTTAAATAGTCAATCTGGCTAAAATGTTGCTTGGGTAGTACCATCTTGGACAAACTAGGGCTTCTTATAACTTCACACTTCAAATAGCTAGGACTAACCAGAGATATGAAATTATAGAACAAAATATTGTAATTTCTCACAATTTAAATAAACTATAGCCCTAAAATGTTTATCAACAAGCCCTATGATAAGTACAATGAATCTTTTCCTTAATTCAAGTACAAAGTGACCGGGAAACACAAAAATTAACTCATGGCTCTTTTCATAGAAATCCCAAATTCTGGCTGTAAGGGTTCACAACCTTTCTCTTGGCTCTAAAACTGCTTCGCAAAATACCTGAATGCTTTGTGACACACATAAAGTTGGAGAATTAATTTTATTTCTATCAAATTGTGCCAGTAAATGTCTCATCCACCATTAAAGCTCACTCACGCGCTGCACAAACAACTCCAACCATATTTGATGCAGATTTAAATTTGAGCCATCGATCCTTCATTTTGATCAAATCATTGATGGTTACCTTCAAAACAAGCTAACACAATTTCCAACATGGCCATAAGGGGCCCACCATACTATATGCTACAAAGGAAGTCCATGTGGTGGTTTCCTGTAATATCGCAATCGGTAAAAATTCTGCAACTTCGGATCACGCAATGGCGGGAAACCGTAGATCTTGAGCATCAATGATCTCATTCCTTCAACATAGTCATTGGCCCTATCATTAACCCTCGAGCAGCTTTTCCATCAAGATTATAACACATCCATCGATTTGAATCACGAGCATCTTAAGAGCACTTTAGTAACCCTCCTTTTAATAGATTTAAGGCTGGATTAATGTTCCGTAATATTTTCTTTATTCTTTCGGCTTCATCAGATGAGACATGTGGTGATCGCCCGTGATATTACGATCAACCAAAGCACTATGGTGGGGCCATCGTGGGATGGTAGGGAACAGCTGAGATCAAATAGTAGTTGATCAGTAGTCGCACAATTTCTGACTCACTCACTCCCTCTATCTCTCTCCCCTCTACCCATAACCCTAAACCCTTAACCCTTAACCCTTAACCCTAAACCCTTAAACCCTCTACCCTCTACCCTGAACCCTATCTCCCTCTATCTCTCTCCCACTCCATCCCTCTATCTCTATCAATCCTCTCCCTCCTAGCACCACTCCCTCTCTCAGGTCTCTCTCTCTCTCACTCACTCAGTCACTCTATCTCAAGTCTCTCCCTCCTACCCCTTCTCCCTCTCTTAGGTCTTTCTCTCACTCACTCACTCCCTCTATCTCTCTCCCCTCCACCCTTAAAACATCTACCCTCTACCCTTAACCCTCCCTCCCTCTATCTCTCTCCCACTCCCTCCCTCTCTCTCTCTCAAGTAACTTCAATATCCTACCCCCTCTCCCTCTCTTAGGTCTCTCTCACTCACTCACTCCCTCTATCTCTCTCCCTTAACCCTAAACCCTTAAACCATCTACCCTCTACCCTTAACTCTCCCTTCCTTTATCTCTCTCCCTCCCTCCCTCTCTCTGTCTCTCAAGTCTCTCCATCCTACCCCCTCAACCATAAACTCTTAAACCTTCTATCCTCTACCCTCAACACTCTTCCCCTCTCCCTTCCCCCTCCTAATTCTCTCTCTCTCTCTCTACCCCTTCCCCCTCCTAATTCTTTCTCTATATATATCTCTCTCCCTTTCCCCTCTCTCTCTCTCATTTTCCCTCTCCCTTTCCCCCTCTCTCTATATATCTCTCTCTCTTCCCCTCCTCCCTCTCTCTCTCTCTCTCTCTCTCTCTCTCTCTCTCTCTCTCTCTCTCTCTTTCCCCTCCACCTCCTAATTACTCTTGGGTATATGTGTGCAAAAATCAGATATCCAATTTATAGCACCAAAATATTACATTTTAAAATGTTTTTCAAATTAGATATTAGACACGAATTGGATATCCAAAACAAATCGGATATCCAATTTTTAGTACTTTGGCTTGGGCATTGCTATGGAGCAATGTACTGACACCCAACCCAAAAAAAAGTCAACTCAGGATTTTCACATTTTTTGGCGAGTTCAAAACACTACTTTTTTCATGTTGCCACTTTTTGGCCCATCATGATCCTGCACATACCTAGGTCTAAATTAGGTAGTTGTTATTGCTAAGGTGGATCACTCCTTTCTTTGAAGGCCATACACTTATGATTGGGTCAAGTGTTATTTTCTTTAGAAAATTCCTATTGCCTTTTTGATAGGTTAATTATGATTTGATTAGATGGGTTATGAAGCACTTATTTCAAACAAATATCTTTATGAAAGAAGTATATTGGCATGAAATTAAATATGATTTGTATTCCACTATGTAAAAACTACAAAGAATGGAAACAATTCTTTCAACACATAAACTATTATGTAGTAGTCAATTAAAATGAAAAAGCTTACTCTATATTAGTTAGGATACACAACTAAGAAAATGATCTAAAGTTACTTATTTATCCTAGAGGAACTAAGTGTACAATATACAAAGAAAACCAACAAACCCACAACTACCCTATTTTGAAGGAGTTTAGTTTTCTCCCCTTCCTGATCTCGCTAATATTGTCTAATTATTTTAAAGAGATGAAGGGTCATAACACAACTTTATTCAACCCAGTAAATAGCTTGGTTAATGAAACTTGACAAAAGCAACATAACAATTGCTACATTTGGAATTTCATGTTGAATGAAGAGTGGTGACAATAATCTACTTATAGTTTAATAAAACACTATTTTTATAAGAAGGCTTGACATTAGAAAGATAAGTGTTACTTATAGTTTAATAAAACACAATTCTAGTTTTACCAACATATACTATTGTATGCTTGCATGGCTTCTTAGTTAATATATGGGGAGATAGAGATAGATGGGGAGAGAAAGAGAGAGAGATAGAGATATATGGGAAGAAAAAGAGAGATGGAGATATATGGGAAGAGAAAGGAAGAGAGGTGGAGATAGAGAGTTGATGGATAGGGGGGATAGGGAGGGAGAGATGGTGAGAGATAGAGAGGGGGAGATAGAGAGGGAGAGGGAGAGGGAGAGAAAGGGATATAGATAGAAAGAGATAGAGAGAGGAGTGAGAAGGAGATAAAAAGAGAAATAGAGATAGAGATATAGAGTAGGAGAGATGAAGTGAATGAGAGAGAACGGGGGGAGAGGGAGAGATATATCAATCACCCTCCCTATATCTCTATCTATTCATCCTTATCTCTTCTCTATCTCTTTGTCTCCCTTTCTATTTGTATGTTTGTCACTATCTCCCTCTCTCTCTATATTTTCCTCCCTATATTTATCTTTGTCTCCTTAAGTGTGCAATGGGTGCATTGAAGAGGTATTAAAGAAGAATTATCATATCTTCAATCAAATGGCATGCTACCTTGAGCATAACTCCCCAAGGACACATGCCATCCTTGGATTGTTGACATGAAACAACCAATCAAAATTTAGTTTCTCTCTCTCATATTAATATATATTACTATTATATTAATTATATTTTGCATTATATAAAAATATACTCATTATTAATTATTAATTATAATAATTTTATACATATTTAATAATTTTGTTAAAGAATATAATATATAATTATAATAAGTTGAATAATTATATTATTTATTATGTAAAGTATAGCTAATATATACTTAACTATATTGTAGAATATTAAAACCTATCTAAATGGCACCAAAATTTTGAACTTAATTAACATATTGTAAAACCTAATGAAACTAGGTTGTAGCTCATCAAATTGGAGAAGTGAAAGGTCAATACCAGCACCGAGGAAGAGTTTGGAGTAGTGAAAACAAGGTCAATGCCAACGTCAAGGAAGAGTTTGGAGTAGTGAAAACAAGGTCAATGCCAACGCCGAGGAAGAGTTTGGAGTTAAAACAAGGTCAATACCAGTGCCGACAAAGAGTTTGTAGGAGTGAAAACAAGGTCAATATCAATGTCGAGGAAGAGTTTGGAGGAGTGAAAACAAGGTCAATACCAGTGCTGAGGACAAGGTTGAGGGCACTCAGGGAAAATCAATGACCAAAGGGCAATGAGTACTATAAGTTTGGCACCCCCATTCTCTTTAACCTTCAATTTCCATGCCTAGTTTCCAAAGACCTTCTCATACATTGGCACCCCCATTCTCATAAAATGGTATAATATAAGATAGAAAAAATAAAATAGCTTAGTCTTTCACATTTTTATCGACCAGCCTTAGGTCTTGGAAAAACTCCCATAATCTACCCACATCTTGGTTGAGGTCTAGGATTTCATCACACATAGCCTTCATCGCATGATTCTGAAGCAATTGTAGACTTAGCCCAAGTATATGCTAGGCTAAGGTAGATCTAATGAATGGAAATAGAGGCATACAATTCTTCTTTAATACCTCCACCACAAACATATGCAAGGTGTTGGTTGTTTTTATGGTAAGCAGGTTGATCTTCTAATCTACCTATGGAATTGCCAATTCCAATAAAGGGAAGCTCGAAGGACCTAGACCAACTGACAAGGATTTGAAAGAGCTCCTACACTTTGGGCTCTGCAAGACCCAGGATGGTGATCCCTTAATGTGTTTACAACCTCTACACTATCATCATAAACAACATTAACAACAACAAATAATCTCATTTAATAGCTTAACATAATAGGATAATACCGAATAGAATTGGTTGTTTATCAATAATATCAACTATTTGGAGCATGAGATAACTACAACAACAATTCACAGTGTAAGATAGTCATTGATTTGCAATTTGTAGCAAGCTCTAGGTAAATGCAAAAAAATACTGAACCATACGAATAAGTACAACTTAGATCAGTGTCATATATCCATTGGAGGAGTCAAATTTATAAGCATCTAAGGGTTTATGACAGATTTAACACATAACATATAAGATCCTTGATAACATTGCTTTACAATCTCATCAATATGTATTCTAACCCAATACTACTTATCAAATCCTTATACAAAACATATCCACCTACAATCCCATTCAAGCATTTTAATTAATTCTTTGAATCAAACCTAAAACAAGAATCATACACACCCACAACAGTTGAGATGAAGAAACAACCCTTGATCATTTTATTCAAAATTCAGATATGCTTGTACAATGGAGAGACATGAGTTTGAATTAATCATATCAATTCAAATGCCAATACTATCATAAAACATCAAATCCCCATGAATTCAAAACCTACTATAGAATGACTCAAAACCTAAATTGCATTTTCCCTAAAACCATCAGACTTTACAATTTGCTCTGCAACTTCATCTAGACTTGACCAAAAATATCTAACTTGCTAACCTATACTTAAATCCTTCTTAGAGAAAAAGGAGCAAACAAGCATCGGGCCAGAAAGAACATGTGTCACTAGCCAATTGGACCGCCTTGTGATATTCCAAAAAATTGTTACAACAATGATCTCCCCAGAGAATCTTCTTGTTCATTGTGCCCGTTGAGAATGGTTGATGCAGCAACAAAAAACTTCAAGAATTTCATGCCTAGACTATCACTAAAAAAAAAAATTGGAATTTGTTGTAACTGCAACAGCCGATTTTTCAATCGTTAGCAACCTACTCCTTTTCACTCTTCCTCAGTTAAATGTACATTTACCCATTTCGAGTACTCTTCATCAGTTGGCCAATCAAAATTGATCACCTCATTCACCTTAACACTATAAGGTTTGTAGGGCGGGGGCCCTAGCTCGGTTGGCTAAGTAATTCCGTTGCGGCTCTGCTGGTCACGAGTTCTAGTCTCCCCCCGTCCCGTGGTACCGGAGGGCGTGTCGCGCCAGCGCCGCCGGTCACGTTAAAAAGTTTACCAGGCGCACTGCAGTTTATAGGGGGTCGTGCTACCCGATTCCTGCAGTCTAAAAAAAAAAAACACTATAAGGTTTGTACTTAACTGCCACCTGATTTGCTTCTCTTTCAAAAGACTCCAAGAATAAGCTGGTGCTAATGATTTTGTCCATACAGCTCACCAACAAATCATAATCAGAGTTACCCTATTTTTGAGGGTTTTGTAGTCAAAACATGATATAAAGGAGCTCTTACACTTTTTGTGATTATTGTAGCTTGTGTAAGAGGCCCCATGGATACTGTTGTAATTGTAGGATGCATGAATAGGGTGTAGGATGAGAAATAAAGAAGGTATAGCTTTTGTCCTCAATATTTTTATGAAGAAAAGCATGTGAAATGAGAGGTTCAAGCCTAGGTTTCAACAAAACATGTATGGGAGATCTAATTTTATAAAGTTTTACCCATGTGCAGACCTAATGGGTTGTTTTTTAACACTGAATATAAATGATATGCATACACACACAGACACGCACATATATATATGTATGTATGTATGTATGTATGTATGTATATGTATTTTTAAATGTAAATGTAAATACAATTACTAGATGCTCTCCTAGAATAATAAATGCAACATATCATTAAAGAAATCTATATCTATGTATATAAATGTGTATTTCTAAATGCAAGTGTAAATGAAAAGAGCATATGGTTTTGTAGTGTTATAGATACAACATATCCATAAATTAATGTAATTGAAATTCTAAAGTCTTCAGCACATATAATATGAAATCGATCAAACTATTAAACTACATGAGAAATAAATGAAAACAGTAAATGCATATGTATGTGTATTTGTAAATGTAAGTGTAAAATAAATAAGAATAATGAAAATTATAAAAGAATACAAGGAAAGGTCTCCTCCCTTCTTGGTAGTGATAACCTCCTCCACACACAACCCTTAAAATTATGAATAGAGGAATATAATCTTTGAAGAACTCAAAGTTGATTCTCTCCTACCTGATGCAATTAGTCATTTTATCCTTACAAACATTTATAGTGATTACTAGAGGAACATAGACCAATTCTTCATAATAGAAGAATTTGATCATACTTTTCCAATGATGGCATTATGATAAAACCTTAGGTTAAATGAATAATTCCTAGCTAAGTTCTTTAAATCATGTCCAACCGTATAAGAGAAGACCACTGCTATGTGTACCTGGATGCCATGGAGAAAGGCTCTTTGGGCTCTTTCATCAATCATCCTGCCTTAAAACATACCAAAATTCTCCTAGCAATTAGACATAGGAAGATTTAAGATGACTTAAAAAAAATTATTGCCAAAGCATAAACTTATGATGACTTAACCAGGCCTAGTACACACTCCCTCCCCATTAACCACTTAGACATATGGAAATTAAATGTAAATTTTCTGCTAGTTTTAGTAATGTAGGTGTCCAATAAACCACTTGGTGGTGTTTCCCTTCAAGTTTATTTACTTGAATGAAGAGTAAAAGTCCTTTGATTACAATTAGATAATACATTTGAGGCCTTGGTTGTGTAACTAGTGGACCATAGTCACATTTAACAATTGTTACAAAGTTTGGGAGTTAAAACGTTAAGTAGATTTAATTTGTGATGGACACATTTGGACGGTAGTAACAATATCTTGCAATCTATCAAGACTTGATTACCTTATAACCTGTGAAATTCTAGCGATGAAATGATAGATTAATCATAATGTCACCTTGGGATCACATCACCATGAAGAACTTCATCCAACATCCTTATGAGTGCAGGTACTACCAAATAGGTATTTGTCATATCTGTCTTCCTCAAGCGAGGGAAATTCAGGAAGAGAAGAGGAAAGCGAGACATGTAGTATGTCTAAAAGAGGGAGATCAACTAGAGGTCAAAAGATTAGAAGAAAATTATGTAAACACATGGAATTTTTTCTTGTTGAAGGGGGGTTCATGTTCTTATGATGATGAGAGCATAAGTGACATCGAGGTACCCTTGAGGTACAAACATCTATAGAACAAAATGGGTACCCAAAGGAACTTCCCTCAATAAACACTAATTTTTGTGTCAACGAGAGGAGGATATATCACATAGCACCATGTCGTCATTACATGGTTTTGACCCTATTTTGCATGGATAGCATAAAAGGTTTGTTATAAGAAAAAAGTTCTTGAATTGATGGGTATGTCAAACCTTATTCTGATTACAAAGATTGGATAGAAACTAGTTCGATATACATGAAGTATGCGTAGGTATGCATTGTCAGCAAATTATATACAACTAAAAGATAAGGATCAAAATAAAAGAGTGGCTATGTACATTGACAGAAGACCAAAAGCATCAGGGAATATTGTAGGGTTTATAAATAGTACATGACCTAGGTCAACAAATAATCAACCCAATTGCATATTCAAGGCGCACGAGGGAAATCATGTATTCGTATGTGCGATAAAATCAATAACTGTAGGGGAAGAGTTGTTAATTGATTACTATTTGAATCGCTTAGTTACAAACACAGTTACTATGGGGGTGGTACGTACTATGTACCACTTTACCCAACCTCCAATTAATGACTCCAATATACCATTTTATTCTTATGTTTTTTTTCATAAGTCTATTGGTTTCATTTTGGTAATGTTTTTTTATATTTAATTTTTGTCACAGTGGGACATTGAACGTACAGAGAAGGCTCTGGCCCAGAGCACAGATCACGATGTATCTTCAGGTGCTTCTACCTAATAGGTTTACCTCATTGTAATTATACAAATTAGATACGAGAAAAATGTTTTATTATTATATTTTTTCATAAGTTTATTGGGTTAATTTTGATAATATTTTTAATATTCTTATTGCAGTCGATTGATCAGGGAAAGGAACCAGCAGTAGACGAGAGCATCCATAGTGAGGTGCAGTCAATATTTTGTGATGATGACATCGCTTATTCAACAAACCCTCTCGATATGATAAAGAAGATCCAAAAAAAATGCAATGAAGAAATTGTTAAGTTGATATTCATAGTGCCTCAAATAGATGAGATAAGAGAGAGGGTTAAAATATTGACTGAGAGATCACAAAACTTGCAAGTAAGCTGTCATGAGGTCTTTAATTATAACATAAGTTCATTCATGGTTTTATATTGTGTACTCTTTTATGTCATGAGCTAAAATATGTGTTGTTTTTATAGGGTTATTTTCCTCATGATGCTCTTGGCCATGATCAGGGTACTATAAGTGATGCCCGAGGAGTAGGGGTTGGTACAAGTGTCCATCCTAATCTTCCTGTGCATACATCATATCATCTGACCCCATCATCCATGCCTATATTGTCGTCTAAAATTTTGGCAACACATACCATGCAAGCATCCGTTAATGCACCCTCTGGTAGCGAACACATGCCAGAACATGCGTCAGGACATGTACCTAGGGATGAAAAGGCCACTAGTACTGGTGATGTTTTAGCAACATTTCTTGGATCTTCCCGTATTACTAGTACAGGAACATTTCTGGTCACACTTTTGGTGACCAAATATTTTGTTCACATAAAGATAGAGAAGGTCCAATTGCCCAAAATATTTTAATTATTATTATATATAATCCAATTGAAAATTAGTTATTGATGGTTGTTTTTAGACTATTGATCACATGATCATTTTGTAGGAAATGATGTTTTTATAAACATCTAAGTGATATTACATTGGAGCTCTTTGGGCCCACCATACGTACATGGTTGAATGCCCAAAATCAAAATTTAAAAGATGAGCTCATTAACCGTTTAGTTGTGTTGTTCGGTGATAAAACATTCAACCGAACCAAGGTCCTAAAGAAAGCGATTACCTATCTAAAGAGTATGTGAGGTTCCAATATAGGTCATTTAGAGAAGAACAAAAATGCAGTCACCCCATGATTCAGAGAGGGAGTGGAAGGACCCTGAGTGTTGGTAGATGGAAAGGAGAAGTGAAAGAAAAGGAAAGACACACTTAGAGACCCAGGAAGGTATGTGATACTATCCTTGATGTAATTATATCTTGATTACTCTTTATTTTTACATAATCTAACGTATTTAAAAAATTTTATAGGCTGCACAACACATTGAAGGCAACAAAGGAAAGACTACAAAAACACGGGAAGCACAAACTTGGCTCTAATGGTTATATGAAATTAGCCACCACGGTGTAAATATCAATAAATGAAATATAGTATCCAAATAATAGAAATTGGAAAAAATTAGTTTATCACACCATAGAAGCAAAATTCATGATCTTATGCAAAAATGTAGGGCTCTAAATTCCAGCAGGTTCCACGAAGATGACGAATATTTCCTTCCAACAAGGCTATGGAGTGGTGGTTGAATGCCTAAAGTCTTGTGGGAAAACCTGACCTTCACTACATCGTGTCTGCCAGTAAATAAACTCAATAAAGTTTATTTAAAATTGAATACTTATTGAAATCTATTCAATATTGAACACCATAAAGTAATTGCATGCTATTTGTTTTAAGATCAGGAACATGATGTGGCCCCATCAGGTAAAGATGACCACTCTAAAGTTCTTTTAAACATATTTAATTGCAATTGGTGTATTAATTAATGTAACCTTTCATGTTTCAACTTTAGAGCATGTAGAGTGTGATCAACATGTTGAGCATGATCAAGAACATGATGTGGCCCCACTCTAAAGTTCTTTTAAACATATTAATTGCAATTGGTGTATTAATTAATGTAACCTTTCATGTTTCAACTTTAGAGCATGTAGAGTGTGATCAACATGTTGAGCATGATCAAGAACATGATGTGGCCCCATCAGGTAAAGAGGACCACTATCATGCTCTTTTAAACATATTTAATTTCAATTGGTGTATTAATTAATGTAACCTTTCATGTTTCAACTACAGATCAGGATTTAGAGGGTGTTCAGCATGTTGAGCATGAGTCTATAGCATAAGTTCATGAACATGATGTGGACCCATAAGGTAAAGAGAACCACTCTAATGTTCTTTTAATTAATGAAATACTTATAACAATAATAATAAAACATATCAGTTTAACATTTCTTTGTTATTGTAGTAGACCCCCCCTTACAGCGGCGTCCATGTCATGAGCAGACGACTAGGTGTACATTAAGATCACAAGCAAAGGGAAGAACAACTAAAGGGGGGACAGATGATTTATAAAATGATACTCCACTTCAGATTTTTTTAGCTTTAAAGAAGAAACAAAAAAAAAGTGATTGTAATCATATCATGACAACCATATTTTTGATAATATGTAAAAACTGAAAGAATGAATATTATATGTTAATGAATGAATGTGAATATGTTAATTAATGAATGTTATATTTTAATGAATGAATGAATGTTATATGTTATTAATGGATTAATGAATGATTAATGTTATATGATTGGGTATGGGGAATTGAGAGTGATGTGAGGGGGGAAGGGCCAAATGAGCTTCCACCGTCACGTGGTTGGCCCTATTAAGTAGAGAATATTAAACTATTCTCAAAACAAAGAGAAGCTCAATAAGGTAATGCACTTTTCAATATAAGAAATGCATCATTTGAAGCATCAAACCAATATGCAAAGATGAAATAAAGTGCTAACTTTTCACTATGGTGGCAGAAAAATGATTCTTTATACCCTAAATCCATGCTCTGCATCATAATTTAAAGTTGTTTCCATTCCAATTTTCTAAGTTTAGTTTGTTTGTATGGCTTTGTATGAATACCACATTATTTTGTGTGTGGATTTCATTTCAAAGCTCTGTTTCTTCTGTTTTTAGTGGTGACATAGCTCTAAAATTTGACTTTTGTGCATAACAGGTTAGTGGAAAAATTGACAGCTCTGAAGGGTTTAGATGCTCGATTGACATAGATACACGGATATTTGGATCTTGTTGTTGATGGGAAGCTTTGACTTAACCATGAAATTTTGTACCATCTGTAGGTATGCAAAATTTTCTCTACTTACATTCATTCTTGATCATAAATGTTGTAAATGATATTAATGCTTCAAACTTAAGATTCGTTTCATTGTTATAATGATCAAAATGTCATACTTTTCTATACATTCAAGCATTCTCTTGCCCCCTACCCTTTCCTCTCTCCCCCCTCCTGTTAAGAATTTTCTTTGTCATAAAAGATTCACATTTTTGTCTCATTTACACAAATTTATCTGAAGCGCTAGGAGTGAATAAAGATATGTAAAAGATGATGGATTATGTCTAAACAAAAACTTTCCATCTTATAACTAATTAAATCCTTAATATTTGAATAGTTTAGAGCTCGAATAATGCTTGTATATGCATGTGTAGCAATAAGGGAGCCTATGTGAAGATTGAAATTTAAAACATCACTTTGGTATTTTTCCTTAGGCAGTGAAATGATATTTTGAGTAATACAAACCTACACACACATTGATATTTTTTGGCATTGCATTGAAGAAATTTTTTTCTCTTATACCTACCCTCGGCTAGACATGGAGGTATATAATATTGGTTTCTTGGTTTATTCTGTAAGTAGTTAATTTCACAGAGGAATACTAAAATCTTCTTAATGTCTTGTGTCAAGTGTGAAAGAATATGAATCACTTGTTGAAGGCACCATTTTGTATTCATCCAAAAATTGATTTGTTCTTTTTTTTATGTTTCTTGCATGTACTTTTTTTAGGCTCTAAAGATGTAGCTCAACTCTTTCCTTTTCACTTTTCATCTATTTTGATGATTGTAGTAGATTGTCCTCATAATTTTTTATGTAGATCTATCTGTAACCTTATTTTCTACCAATCAATTTGCAAACCACTCACATATTAAGGACCATTTCACTAACTTGTAGTCATCCATTACTTCATATGTTTCAGGTTGTGTCTATGTGCCAATAAATCCTAATGATTGCGAGAACTTTAATCCTACAAGTGTACCCAATCTTTCTCAAGTAAAATTCTTACCTTATTTTATAGTACTTTGAATGGTTAATTGAAGGTGCTTCTTTAGATCTGAGATAGTTGAACCCTGGATTAAAATATGGTATTAGATGGGCAGTATAATGATAAAATTGAGGTCCATTGAATACAAATTATGAACATAATTTATTGGACTATGAATAGTGTTACAATTATAATTATTTCTCCTTTACCTACCTCTACATTAATGAAAAAGATAGATCCCTATAAATCTAACCATGAAAGTGTTGAAATCTACAGTATTTGCAAGACTCCAAAAACTATCAAAAATATTCTTTTTGAATGTTTTTATGCTCAGGAAATTTGGTACTTATTCTGCCATAAGTTGAAGGTCTGGAATATCAATGGTAAAATTAATTGGCATGATATTTTGTTTTGTAATTTCAAGCTCAAGTTTGATTGTAAGCTATTTTGGTATTTCTTATCCAATGAGATTATGTGGCATTTGTGGAAGGCGAGAAATGATGATAAATTTAAGGGTATCAAGAGGGTACTTACTGATTCTTGCAAGAGACTCATTTTCTACTTTGTTGCTTTGCAGGTTTCAACTCTTGTGGAGATCTTAATGGAGAATTTCTTGAAGTCAATAACTAAAGGTGTTGCTAACAATACCAGAGAGGATCTGAGAAGTGGACCCACCTATAGGTTGAGCTTGGAAGAGACCGTGTTGTTCCAGTAGACATTTGATGAGCTCCAGAGAGAAATTGATGAAGTTGCAAGCCCAGAAAGATAGCGTGGCCCCCAACAGTTGGACCCCCAAGCAGAAACAATGGTGAACCTTGATATTGAAGAAGTCAGCAATGAGGAGAATGTAATCAACACTATGTATTGTTTACGCTGATTTGAATAGCAGCAACCTGTGGTGTTGTTAATAGAAATTTGTATTATCTATGTTGGTTTTGAAAACAACTGGTGCTTTTTGGTTTCTTTCTTGTTGTGTAAAGTACTGATACGGTATATTTCTTGTTATGGAAATGATTTGATTTTGTATTGATCCTAATGTCAGATAGGAATTTTCATGATATGTAATGGACCTTAAACTATTTTCAATACAAAAAAAAAAAGATAGCAGATATTGGAAGTTCATTACATGTCTCATGTATGTGTTAGTATTTGCTTGATTAGGTCAAGAATATGTTCTACAAGCTATGTTCTCTTGACACTGCTCAACATTTTCCCTACACATTTTCTCTTCAATCCAAACGTTTCTTAACTCCTTCCCTTGTTAGCCCTTGGTTGTTCTCAAGTGTAATGCTTTTTCTATGCATCTTACAGTATGTCTGTATGATCAGTCATCTCTTATGAAGCATGGATAACCTTTCATGGAATTGTTATTGTAATTAGACAATTGTCAATGTGAGAATAATCATTTAATTTGTATGGAAGTAAGTCTTTTTCGTATTATTTGACTTGGTATTGTAAACTTGTCTTTGCAGAATTCTCTCAGGGGGGACAGCAGAACTGTGATGATAGGTAGAGTTGTACAACACCATAAATCATTTGGCATTATCAATATATTTCTTATAGAATACTCTATGCAAATAAAATGGAATGTGCAATGACAATTGGTCTTGAATTCAAATCTAAATATAAGTACATTATACACAAGAAGATGGTATCTATTATATGAATTTAAGAACCCCAAAATAAGAAAATTAATAGGTTCCATTTGTTTACTTGCTCTTAGACACTTGTTTAATTAGTGAGACCCTCATAATGTCTTATTGATAACCAACAGTGTTCAAAACTCCTGAAGAGGTCAGATCAGTGTGACATTGGATCTTTCTTGTCGACAGAATTCATCAGAAAGACATGGACTATCGGAGTGATTTTTCTATCCTGTGCCAATGATTGATCTCTCACCGATGGTACATTTCAACGAATTTTAAAAAAAAAATTTCATTGTTTCATCGAAATTTCAACGAACACAACTGATGTATCACCGAAAAGGTCTGACAAAGTTGCTATAGCTGTGACGAAGGCTTCGTTGTAACTCCTTGTCCATTTCATTGCAATTTTGATGAATGCCACTGATGAATCACATAAAAGGTCTGATGAAGTTGTTTAGCTACGATGAAGGCTTCATCATAAATACTTTCCCATTTTATCAAAATGGCGACAAACTTCTGGTGTTCTTTCAACGCTTCAGAAGAGCCATTGCAATTGCATTTTGGTTGTAATTTTTTGGTGGATACACGAAGTTTTCTTTGATATTCCAACAAACATCCGAGTCATTTTATGATGCCGACGACTAACAAATCTACGCCATTATTTTCACTTTTAATTCATCGTCGGAATTGTGACGAAAAAATAATGACAAAAATGTTTTTGTCATTTCGTCGCTTTTCCAACAAAGATTTGTCGAATGACCGATGAACGTCCATCGAAAAATGGTGTCAAATTCAGTAGTGTGTGGGATTTATATTAGGTCCATGTCAACCTATCTTGATGCAAATTGAATTTCAAATTTAGCCACTAAGAGTGGATAAAATTCTTTGAGGATGACATGCTTAATTTTGTGTGTTACTTCTAATTAGGCCGACCTAATTGAAGTTACACCTAATGTGGATATATATGAGATCAACACTGAAGGTTAGAGGTGTGTGAAAGCATGTGAAAAGGAACATGATATGCAAATGTGGTGAAGCAGAGAAAATTATATGTCAATGTTGAAGAGATATATGACATGTATGGTGTTTCACCTACATGTGTGTGATGCAATATTGAGCAGATTATGAACAGAGCAAAGTATTGATTCAAATAAATGGAAGATCCTTTGTACTTCAATGAAACTATAATCTAGCATATGATAGATGCTATTGTATCAATTCAAATAATCAGTGTTGCCAACACTTCTTTGTTCTTTCTTAGTGGGTTGTGAGCTTTTATGTAATATCTTATATCTGGATATAATATATTGTGAACTAACCCTCACCATGGTTTTTCCCTCTCTCTTTTTCCACATAAAAATATTGGTGTTCATGTGTCATGTAATTTTGTGGTTGTATTCATGCTTTCTTACATCATTACAATTATTTCTATTCTATTGATTGAATGGGTTAAGTTTAATTGGTTTAGAGGAATATTGATTCACCCCCATCCCCTCTTAGTATTCTAAGTGTTCAACAATTGGTATCAGAGCTTGGATCCCTAGAAGGAGCTTGATAGCTTTGGGAATATCTTGGATTCTTGTTATCCCCCAATTCGAACATTAAAAAATTTTCAAATCTCTTGTGTCAAAATATCATTTATACCTATCGTGGCCAAGCATATTTACCTTCTTGAAGCATATGAGTTATTATTAATATTCAAAACTGGCTTTTCCATAAGGCCAGCAGCGTATGGAAAAAGAATTATCTTCCTACTATCAAAGCGATTATTTAGAAAGTACAGCGAGTTAGCTAAATATGGCCCATGGAATGCTTATTAGAGTTGTTAAGCACCATTGAGGATAATGTTTTTCTATGAAGTTACGATCATCTAATCCTTGTTAGGTCATTATTGGAGAAAAATCATGCACAAAAATGGGAGCACATTCTAAGTTTTAGTGCTATGTTTCGAGCAACCCATCCCTTGAGATAAATTTCCTAGGAATTGTTAAAACTATAGAAAACACCATCCCAAAATGATGTTGATCTTATGGATCTTGGAAGGATTATGAAGAAGGTTCCTACTATGTTCAGAAGTTTCACTCGCCCTGCTAATAACCAAATTCCTATTTCATACACCTTGATGCATTTGAAGTAATTCAGGAATGAGTTGTATTATGTGCCCAAACATTAGAAGCCAATACTATTGGAGACTTTATTGTATTGGTGATCAAAGACCACAAGTTACATTTCAAGAAAAAGAAAAATAAACATATTGAGTTTGGATCTATAATAACACCCATAGTAAAAGTTACTAGTAATAGTCAGTGATTTGCCTTGCGATGTATGCTTCAATTGTCAAGATCAGATTATCAGATGGTTTTTTGTGAATAGTTCCAAACTATTAAAACATAGGAAGTTGAGAGAGATTTGGTTCCAAGAGATATTAAAACCCACAATCTAAGGCTTTCATTCAACCCACACAATGCATTTACCTTCTATCATCCTGCTACTTATGTGAAAAGAACGATCACTATTTGAATTCCCCTCCATTCATAATAATATGGATGAAATTTGGAGAATAGTGTTGAAGAGATTTTCAAATGGCTCGCTACAATGAATTGGCATATGGCACAGAGTGAGATGTGCTTAATCTGATTGTCGGGGGGGTCATAATGCATGGGAGCCCATCATACAATGGCACTTATATCAGTGCATCATGTTGGATATCCTTTTGGAAAAAATCAAGTGTTTCACTATATATATAAGCCATAGCTTTCTTACTCCAACCTATTAAAAAATCAATTTATGTTTCGAGTTGAGCTACATTGAAAAGATGGTTATCTTGTGACCTTTACAAAACTACAAAGGTCAGTGGGCACATTGGAATGGGTAGTAATTTTATAAGTTTTGGAAACCTGTCAATTGGCCACTGTATGGTTAGAGAGAACTACGAAAAGTTTGTTGCTATATTTTGGGACCCGTGCAAAGGGAAATTAAATGAAGGGCATTATAAAATCATTAGTGGAGTGTTTAGATGGCTAGAAAACTCCAATTGGCCACCACTACAGTTATTTAAACTTGATAAAATGCTGATGTAAGTTGAAAGGTGAATTTCAAAAATCTCATTAGTATTTTTAAATGGTTGTAAGCTCAAATGGAGTGTTTGAATATTCTAGCTTTCCGATAAGCAGATTAAGAAGTGCATAATGAAGGTGAAACATGAATAAGGTGTCAGCATTCATATCACAACTTAGCCATGAAGACCAGCATTGTGAAGATTATGTGCATCTTAGTGAAGTCTCACATTGTTTCTAGTGAAGCAATGATATGTCATTTCTCTGCACAAGAAAGGAATAATACACGACAAAGCTTAGTAGGAGTTACTGGAAACTTTGGGAGATGTGATGTACAAGCAATTGGATTTCGTTACATTATCACTAAATGATGATACTCTGCATTCCATAATATCATTTCTTTACCCACTTCCAATCATGACTATGTGACTCCTATCAATAAACATAAGCTATTAAGAAACTAAAATGAAACTATTATGGAGCGATTTTCGATGAATGAAGAATTCCAATAAGTTGATAAAATTTTCAGTGGAACAGGATGTTCCAACTCTAGCTCGCGTATAGCTCCATATGCACTAAGGAATTTCCATTTTCCCATAGTTGTGAAAGCATGATGAAGACAGAATTCAAAGAAGGAGCTTTTATCCTCAAGGGAGGAGTCGAAAGAATGCTAGGAAAATGCATTTTGGATGGCAAGTTTTATTAGGCTCTAACTATTGCACTTGAATGTAGAAGGCTTGATAAGCTGGAAAAATTAATCATAAAAAGTGAATGTTTTTGGAGTGCTTTATTATTGCAGTATTTTTTCTCAAACATTTGTTGGTAGAAGAGAATGTCGATGCATGTGATATTTTTTTTCTTTTTGTTAAAATTTATCAAAAATCACTTTCACCTTACTACATAAGTATCTATCAGTGTCTTATATTTCTAAATGGTCCTAGAAGTGTTGTTTCCATATTGGAGAAGTTTCTACAAACTGAGAATCAAGGTTGATCTTTGATGGCTTTGTATCTTCCTCAGAATTGTTCGACTAGTTGTGGTCATTATATGATTGGTGTTGTTTGTTTGATGTCCAAATCATGTGGTAGGGATGCAAATAATAGCTTGTATCATGAATTCCATTGAATGGAAACATTATTATTGCTTTATGTATCTTGAATATGGGCTAGAAAGAAAATACAAGATATCACTCATAAGTGTTGGTCAAGTTTTCACTATTCATAGCTAACGAAATGGAATCCATGATTCCAAGAAGAGAATAATATTTCAGATGAGCATCGAGTCTTGATTTTTCCTCAGATCTGTAAAATGCTAGATATAATTCAAGGAATAAAATGCAAGGCAAGTCTCATTTTCCATCCTATATGTGGCTTTGAACTTCAGTAGTAAAACATGAATCTGTGGAAATTATTCCAAAGACCGAGCTCCATGAAAGTAATGGAAACTGCTAATATTCTCATCCATAAATGGTTTTAACATATGAATGTATTAGTTTACAAGATGGAAGGGAATTTCAAAAGTCTTCTTAGAAATTAAAGTAGAAGTTTAAAGAAATAGTTACTACTAGAGAAAAAGGAGAATTATAAACTTTAATTTGTAGTTAATTTCCAAGATTCAGTTATGAAACTGAAGAGGTTGTGAGAGGGAGAGGGTTCATCTTCCCATACGAAAGTTTTTAAAAGGGGAGATATTTTTTCAGAAGGGGATACTTTTGTTGTTGAACAAGAGCCTCTATGAGGGTTGTAGGAATTACAGTAATCAGATGTCTGATCTTTTGGGTTGTTTGATTGGGGGGAAAGGATTTTTCTAAATGTAATCTTTTGTACAGAAAAGGGGAGCCTATGAACTCTCTGATTTCATTGATGAATAAAGGAGAATTTTGTAACTTGTGAGTCTAATTGTCTCTCCTTTAGTTGCTAATTTCCTGTGTGAATTTATCAATTATTTGTCCATGTCTTCTTCTATTATATTAGATTACAAATATGTTCATGGAAAGCTCTATGAGTCTTGAATTGATAATATAATTTGAAAGAATTGTTCTTTTTCCTCCTCACCATCCATGAGCGCAAGTGAATGATCTTTGTGTCATTTATGTTCTCTTTATTCTAAAATTATCCTCGCATTTTTGTCATTTTTTTTCACAAATGTTAGTTTTTCCTTTCATGATTTTTGATTAAAAGAATACCAGAAAACTAATTAAATCATACAAGGGAGTTGTACTTCTAAAATTTAGAGGATCGCTAATTTAATAGCAATCTTTCGAGCTGTTAGTTTATTGTGTCACTGCTCAACAAGGAAATTAAGGGTCATTTTTCATATCAAATTGCAATGACCAATCTATTTACTAACAGTTTTTTGGTGACTCCAATGGGGAAAGGATTGAAGTGTCAGTGTCTTCTTTCCTCAGAAATCTGAAGGTACCTCCCCGAGGATGGAGGTTGTTGACTTTGTCATTTGGAACATGATCATAATTTTTCTTTGGTAGAATATTTCTAGTCATCCTTTTTAAATCTGCATCATGGCATTAATTTCTCAACCATGGTGTGCTCAGTTTGGACCTTTATCACTGCCTCAATACTCAACCTTACCTAAGGGTTCAAGAAATCATTTTCCAAAGTTCAATGGAGAAAACTAACAAATTACTGATAATCACATTTGAGCCTTCACCACAACCTATGGAATCTTGGGGGTAAATGAGGAAAATATTTTTGTTTGGTTATTTGTTGAGTCACTCACTGTAGTTGTTGCAATTTGGTTCCAATCTTTAGAAAGGGGATGCATTACAAATTGGGACAACATGAAGAAGAAATTTCTTGGAAGATTTGAATCAACAGTTGATGTGGTTGCACTCTTATCCTAAATTTCCAACATTAAAAAGAAAGAAGATGAATTTATGAGAGTTTGTAGATCAATTTAATAGATGTTTAATGAGGATTCCCCATAATAATAAACCAAGTAAAAATATTCAATTGTTCATTTTCATTGCAGCATTACACCCCAAAGTTAGTTTCCTCTTAAAACAAAGCAAGGTACATGATATCAAAGTTGCACAACAAGAGGTCATTAGTATTGAAGATGACTTGATATTATTTGGGCTTTGGAAAGAAAAGAAAATTGAAAAGATTCCTAATCAAATGCATCCAAAAGAGGTAAATCATTTGTCTTATTCTTCATTTGAATGTACCAATTTCATGGATTTTTATGAAGATCTTTTTCAAGAAATAGCCAAATTCAGTCAAGAGCCAAACCATATGTCGAAAGAAGAGCTAAAGTTTATAGTATGCATTATGAAAATGAAGATGAACATGTTGATGCATAGAATGATGAGGGGAATCATGTTTCCTCATTTACAAATATTAATGGTCATCATACACAGTCTAAAAATTTAACTCCTATTGTAGTTTGTGAACAATCTTCTAATATTGTGAATAGTTGGGAAGGAGGTGAAAATGATTATTAGATATTCAAAGTCATGCATAGCTGAAATGTGAAGTTTTTGAAGCTCCCACATCAAATCATGAAAATGAAAGGCTACAAAAAGAGGTTAGCAATGATTTTAATCTTGAATCTAATTTTCAAGTTGTAAAACATGGGATAAAGAATGATTGTACATGAATAATTGTAGAGAAAGTAATGTTGATTTGGTAAATGAGAATATTCAGCCTCATGATGTTTATATCACTAGAAATTTTAGAGGTATATGATGAGGAATGGTTTTTTGGTATGCATCTCATTGAGCTCTTTCACCTCATAAACTTCAATTTTGCATTTATGATTCTCAATGGACTATTGGGTTTACAAATACTTCATGAATATACACCATTGTTTCACACTGGCATATACTTTTCTCAGCTAGTTAATGGCTTCACATGATTTTATGGGGCAGTAGTGGTATGTCGTACCCAGTCTAGGTACATAGGTGTCTTAGGTTTCTACTTCTTTCCTAGTTGTTTGGATTTTGCTTCAATTTTGGTTTTGTTTTGGTCTCTTGTTCTTCCCCCTTGACTCTTTCCCAGTGAATCAGCACTTGTCTACCCCAAATCTTTTGGATTTCTCTGCATTTTCAACAAAAATGTAGTCCCCCAATTAGAGCCAGTGTTATCCCCCAATTTGAACATTAATTTTTTTTCAAATCTCCCATGTCAAAATCTCATTTATACCTTTTTTGGTTGAGAACATTTATCTTCTTGATGCCTATGAGATATTTATTGATATTCAGAACTAACTTTTCTATAAGGACAGCAGCGTATGGAAAAAGAATTATCTCCCTACTATCAAAGCAATGATATAGAAAGTACAGTGGGTTAGCTGAATATTTCCCATGGAATGCTTATTAGAGTTTTTAAGAACCCTTGAGGGTAATGTTTTTCTATGAAGTTATGATCATCTAAGCTGTATCAAGTCATTATTGGAGCAAAATCACACATGAAAAATGGGAGCACATTCTGATTTTCAGTGCTCTATTTCGAGCAACCCATCCCTTGAGATAAAGTTCTTGGGAATTGTTCAAAATAGAGAAAATGTCATCCCAAAATGATATTTATCCTATGGATATTGGAAGGATTGTGAAGAAGGTTCTTTTTTTTTTCAAAATTTTCACTCGCCTTGCTAATAATTGAATGCCCATTTTATACACCTTGGGGCACTTGAAGAAACTAATGTGGGAATGAGTTGTTTTATGTGCCCAAACATCAAAAAGCCAATATTGTTGGAGACTCTATTGTATTGGTGATCAAAGATCACAAGTTACATTTTAGAAAAAAAAGAAAAATAAACATACTAAGTTTGGATCTGTAGTAATGCCCATAGTAAAAGTTACTAGTAATAGTCGGTGATTCACCTTGCAAAGTATGCTTCAATTGTCAGGATCAAATTATTAGATGGCTTTTGGTGAATAGCTCCAGACTATTAAAACATAAGAAGTTGAGAGAGATTTGGTTCTAGAAAATATGAAGACCCACGATTTAAGGCTTGCATTCAATCTGCACATCGCATTTACCTTCTATCATCATGTTGCTTATGTGAAAATAATGGTCATTGTTTGAAGTCCCCTCCATTCACAATAATATGGATGAAATTTGGAGAATAGTGTTGAAGAGCTTTTTCAAATGGCTCACTATGATGAATTGGCATATAGTACAAAGTGAGATGTGTTCAATCTAATTCAAGGGGATCATAACACATGGTAGCCCATCAAACAATGACACTTATATCAACGCATCATGCAAGATATCCTTTGGGAAGAAATCGAGTGTTTTGATATATATATAAGCCATGAATTTCTTGATCCAGTCTATTCAAAAATAAATTAATGTTTCAAGTTGAGCTACATTGAAAAGATGGTTATCTCATGACCTTTACAAAACTATAAAGGTCAACAGGCACATTGGAATGGGCGGTAATTTTATAAGTTTTAGAAACCTATCAATTGGCTAACATATGGTTAGAGAGAACTACCAAAAGTTTGTTGCTATATTTTTGGACCTGTGCAAAGGAAAATTAATTGAAGTGAATTGTAAAATCATTGGCAAAGAGTTTACATGGTTAGAAAACTCCCATTGGCCACTGCTATAGTTATTCAAATTTTTTAAAAGGTTGATGTAAGTTGAAATGTGAATGTCAAAAAGCTCATCAGTATTTTTAAATGGTTGTGAGCTCAAATGGAGTGTTGGAACATTCTGGGTTCCCAAAAAGTAGATTAATAAGTGCAAAATGAAGGAAAAACATGAATAAGGTGTCAACATTCAAATCATAGCTCAGACATGAAGACAAACATTGTGAATATTATGTGCATCTTAGTGAAGTCTCACATTGTTTATGGTGAAGCAATGATATGTCATTTCTCTTTGCAAGAAAGGCATAATACATGACGAAGCTTAGTAGGAGTTACCTAAACATTTAGGAGGCATGATGTACAAGCAACTAGCTTCATTTATATTATCACTAAATGATGATACTCTGCATTCCACAATATCATTTTTTTACCTACTGCTAGTCACAACTATGTGACTCCTATTAATAAACATAAGTTATTAAGAAACTAAAATGAAACTATTACGAAGCAGTTTTTGATGAATGAGGAATCCAATAAGTTGATAAAATTTTCAGTGGAATAGGATGTTCCAACTCCAGTCTGTGTATAGCTCCATAAACACCGAGGAATTTCCCTTTTCTCATAGTTGGGAAAGCACGATGAAGATGAAATTTAGAGGAGATTTTATCCTCAAGGGAGGAGTCAAAAAAATGCTATAAAAATGCATTTTGGATGCCAAGTTTTAGCAGGATCTAGGTATTGTGCTTGAATGTAGAAGGCTTGATAAGCTAGAAAAGTAATCATGAAAAGTGATAGTGTTTCTGGAATGCTTTATTACTGCATCAGTGTTTCCCAAACAATTTTTGCTAGAAGAGAGTACTGATGTGAGGTTTTTTTGTTGTTTGTTAAAATTTATCAAAAAACATTTTTTCCTTTCTACATAAGTATCTTTTGGTGTCTTATATTTCTAAATGGGCCTAGAAGTGTTGCATCCATATTGGAGAAGTTGTTGCAATCTAAGAAACAAGGTCAATCTTTGATGGCTCTTTATCTTCCTCAGAATGGTTCGACTGGTGGTGGTCACTGTATGATTGGTGTTGTTCGTTCGATGTCCAACTCATGTGGTAGGGAAGTGGATAAAATTTGGCATCATGAATTCCATTGAACGGAAGCATTATTATTGCTTTATGCATCTTGAATATGGGCTAGCAAGAAAATACGAGATATCACTCATAAGTGTTGGTCAAGTTTTCACTATTCATAGCTAAGGAAATAGAATCCATGATTCAAAGAAGAGAATAATATTTTAGATGAGCATCGAGTCTTGATTTTTCCTCAAATTTGTAAAATTCTAGATATAATTTAGGGAGGAATAAAATGCATGACAGGTCTCATTTTCCATCTTATATGTGGCTTTGAACTTCAGTAGTAAAACATAGATCTATGGAAATTATTCCAAAGACCGAGATCCATGAAAGTAATGGAAATTGTTGATATTCTCATCCATAAATGGTTTTAAAATAGGAATGTATTAGTTTATAGGATGGAAGGTAATTTCAAAAGTCTTCTTGGAAATTAAAGTTAAATTTTAAAGAAACAGTTACTATCGGAGAAAGAGGGAAATTATAAACATTAATTTTCAATTATGTTCCAAGATTATGTTATGAAACCAAAGAGGTTGTGAGAGGGAGACAGTTCATCTTCCCATATGAATGTTTTTAAAAGGGGAGATATTTGTTTGGAAGGGGATCTTTTTGTTGTTGAACAAGAGCCTCTATGAGGGCTGTAGGAATTACATTAATTACATGACTGATCTTTTGGGTTGTTTGATTGGGGGGAAAGGATTTTTCTAAATGTAATATTTTGTACATAAAAGGGGAGCCTATGAAATTTCTGATTTCATTGATGAATAAAAGAGACTTTTGTAACTTGTGAGTCTGATTGTCTCTCCTTTACTTTCTCATTTCTTGTGTGAATTTATCAATTCTTCATCCATATCTTCTTTTGTTAGATCGGATTACAAATATGTTCATGGTAGGCTTTGTGTGTCTTGAATTGCTCATGTAATTTGAAAGAATTGTTCTTTTTCCTCCACACCATCCATGAGCACAAGTGAATGATCATTGTGTCATTTACATTTTTTCTCTTTATTCTAAAATTATCCTCACATTTGTGTCATTGTTATGTGCAAATGTTAGTTTTTCCTTTCCTTCTTTTCAATTAAAAGAATACCATAAAACCAATTAAATCATACGAGGGAGTTGTACCTCTAAAATTTAGACGATCGCTAATTTAACAAAAATCTTCTGAGCTATTAGTTTATTGTGTCACTGCTCAACAAGGAAATTAAGGGCCATTTTTCATATCAAATCACAATGACCAATCTATTTACTAACAGATTTTTGGCGACTCCACTAGGGAAAGGAACAAAGTTCTAGTGTCTTCTTTCCTTAAAAATCTAAAGGTACCTCCTCAAGGATGGAGGTTGGTGACTCTATCATTTGGAACGTTCTCATAATTCTTCTTTGGTAGAAGATTTCTAGTCATCCTTTTTAAATCTGCATCATGGAATTAATTTCACCTCAACCATGGTGTGCTCATTTTGGACCTTTATTGCTGCCTCAATAATCAACCTACCTGGTGGTTCAAGAAATCATTTTCCAAAGTTCAGTGGAGAAAACTAACAAATTACTGATGATCACATTTGAGCCTTCACTGTAGCCTATGAAATATTGGGGGTAATAGAGGAAAATGTTTTTGTTTGGTTATTTGTTGAGTCTCTCATTGGAGTTGTTGCAAGTTGGTTCCAATCTTTAGAAAGGAGATGCATTACTAATTGGGACAGCATGAAGAAGAAATTTCTTGAAAGATTTGAATCAACAGTTGATGTGGTTGCACTCTTATCCCAATTTTTCAACATTAAAAAGAAAGAATATGAATTTATGAGAGAGTTTGTAGATTGATTTAATAGATGTTTAATGAGGATTCTCCCCATAATTCTCATCCAAGTAAAAAGATTCAATTGGTCATTTTCATTGTAGCATTACACCCCAAATTCAATTTCCTCTTAAAGCAAAGCAAGATACATGATATCAAAGTTGCACAACAAGAGGTCGTTAGTATTGAAGATGACTTGATATTATTTGGGCTTTGGAAAGAAAATAAAATTGAAAAGATTCCTAATCAAATGCAGCCAAAAGAGGTAAATCATTTGTCTTATTCTTCATTTGAATGTACCAATTTCATGGTTTTTTATGAAAGTTTTTTCCAGAAATAGATAAATTCATTCAAGAGCCAAAGTTTATAGTATGCATTATGAAAATGAAGATGAACCTGTTGATGCATCGAATGATGAGGGGAATCATATTTCCTCATTTACAAATATTGATGGTCATCATACACAGTCTAAAAATTACACTCCTGTTGTAGTTTATGAACAATCTTCTAATAATGTGAATAGTTGGGAAGGAGGTGAAAATGATTTATCAGATATTCAAAATCATGCACAGTTGAAAAGTGAAGTTTTGGAAGCTCCCACATCAAATCATGAAAATGAAGGGCTTCAAAAGGAGGTTAGCGATGATTTTAATCTTGAATCCAATTTTCAAGTTATAAAACGTGGGATAAAGAATGATTGTACATGAATAATTATAGAGAAAGTAATGTTGATTTGATAAATGAGAATGTTCAACCTTGTGATGTTTGTCACAAGAAAGTTCAGAGGTATATGATCAGGAATGGTTTTTTGGTATGCATCTCATTGAGCTCTTTCACCTCATAAAATTCAATTTTACATTTATGATTCTCAATGGACTACTGGGTTTGCAAATACTTCATGAATATACACCATTGTTTCACACTGGCATATACTTTTCTCAACCAATTAATGGCTTCGTATGATTTTATGGGGCAACAGTGGTATGTTGTACCTAGTTTGGCTACATAGGTGTCTTAGGTTTATGCTTATTTCCTAGTTGTTTGGGTTTTGCTTCAATTTTGGATTTTTTTTGGTCTTTTGTTCTTCCCCCTTGACTCTGTCCCAATGAATCAACACTTGTCTACCCCAAATCTTTTGGATTTCTCTTCCTTTTCTACAAAAATATAATCCTCCAATTAGAGCCAGTGTTATCCCCCAATTTGAACATTAATTTTTTTTCAAATCTCCCATGTCAAAATCACATTTATACCTTTTGTGTCCAAGAACATTTATCTTCTTGATGCCAATGAGATATTTATTGAAATTCAAAACTAAATTTTCCATAAGGACAACAACATATAGAAAAAGAATTATCTCCCTACTATCAAAGTGATGATTTAGAAAGTACAGTGGGTTAGCTAAAGATGGCCCATGGAATGCTTATTAGAGTTGTTAAGTACCCTTGAGGGTAATTTTTTTATATGTATTTATGATCATATAAGCCTTATCAGGTCATTATTGGAGTAAACTCACACATGTAAATGGGAGCACATTCTAATTTTTAGTGCTCTGTTTCAAGCAACCCAGCCCCCGAGATAAAATTCTTAGGAATTGTTCAAAACAAAGAAAAATTTCATCTTGAAATGATGTTCATCCTATGGATCTTGGAAGAATTATGAATAAGGTGCATGTTGTGTTCAAAATTTTCACTCACCCTACTAATAATCGAATGCCCATTTCATACACCTTGAGGCACTTGAAGAAATTAATGTGGGAACGAGTTGTTTTATGTGCCCAAACATCAGAAGCCAATATTGTTGGAGACTCTATTGCATTGGTGATCAAAGATCAAAAGTTACATTTCAGAAAAAAGCAAAATAAACATACTGATTTTGGATCTGTAATAATTCCCATAGTAAACATTACTGGTAAAAGTCAATGATTCACCTTGTGAAGTATGCTTCAATTGTAAGGATTAGATTATCAGATTGTTTTTGATGAATAGTTCCAAACTATTAAAACATAAGAAATTAATAGATATTTGGTTCTAGGAGATATGAAGACCCATGGTTTAAGGCTTGCATTCAACCCACACAACGCAATTACCTTATATCATCTTGTTGCTTATGTGAAAATAATGGTCACTGTTTGAAGTCCCCTCCATTCACAATAATATAGATGAAATTTTGAGAATATGTTGAAGAGCTTTTCAAATGGCTCACTATGATGAATTGGCATATTGCACAAAGTGATACATTCTCAATCTGATTGTAGGGGGATCATAACACATGGGATCCCATCAAATAATGGCACTTATATCAACGCATCATGTAGGATATCCTTTGGGAAGAAATCGAGTGCTTTGATATATATATAAGCCATGAATTTCTTGATCAGGTCTATTCAAAGATAAATTTCTATTTCGAGTTGAGCTGCATTGAAAAGATGGTTATCTCATGACCTTTACAAAACTACAAAGTTCAGTGAGCACATTGGAATGGGTGGTAATTTTAATTGTTTTAGAAACCTATCAATTGGCTAACGTATGGTTAGAGAGAACTACAAAAAGGTTGTTGCTATATTTTGGGACTTGTGCAAAGGAAAATTAATTGAAGTGAATTGTAAAATCATTGGTGGAGAGTTTACATGGTTAGAAAACTCCCATCGGCCACTACTACAGTTATTCAAACTTGTTAAAAGGTTGATGTAAGTTCAAAGGCGAATGTCAAAAAGCTCATCAGTATTTTTATATGGTTGTGAGCTCAAATGGAGTGTTGGAACATTTTGGATTCCTAATAAGCAGATTAACAAGTGCAGAATGAAGGAAAAAAATGAATAAGGTGTCAACATTCAAATCATAGCTCAGCCATGAAGACCAGCATTGTGAATATTATGTGCATCTTAGTGAAGTCTCATATTGTTTCTAGTGAAGCAATAATATGTCATTTCTTTGCACAAGAAAGGCATAATACATGATGAAGCTTAGTAGGAGTTACCTGAACATTTAGGAGGCATGATCTACAAGCAATTGGCTTCCTTTACATTATCACTAAATGATGATACTTTGTATTCCACAATATCATTTCTTTACCTACTTCCAATCATGACTATATTACTCCTATCAATAAGCATAATATATTAAGAAACTAAAATGAAACTATTATGAAGCAATTTTTGATGAATAAGGAATTCCAATAAGTTGATAAAAGTTTTAGTGGAATAGGATGTTCCAACTATAGGCTGTGTATAGCTCCATATACACCAAGGAATTTCCCTTTTCTCATAGTTGGGAAAGCACGATGAAGACAGAAGTTAGATAAGGAGCTTTTATCCTCAGGGAAGGAGTCGAAAGAATGCTAGAAAAATGCATTTTGAATGGCAAGTTTTAGCAAGCTCTAGGTATTACGCTTGAATGCAAAAGGCTTGATAAGCTGGAAAAGTAATCATGAAAAGTGATAATTTTCTAGAATGATTTATTATTACATCAATGTTTCTCAATCATTTGTTGGTAGAAGAAAGTATCGATGTCAGGTTTTTTTTGTTGTTTGTTAAAATTTATCAAAAATCACTTTCGCCTTACTACATAAGTATCTGTCAGTGTCTTATATCTCTAAATGGGCCTAGAAGTGTTGCATCTATATTGGAGAAGTTGTTGCAATCTAAGAATCAAGGTCAATCTTTGATGGCCCCTTATCTTCCTCAGAATGTTTCAACCGATGGTGGTCACTGTATGATTGGTGTTGTTCGTTCAATGTCCAAGTCATGTGGTAGAGATGTGGATAAAATTCAGTATCATGAATTCCATTGAACGACAACATTAGTATTGCTTTATGCATCTTGAATATGGGCTAGCAAGAAAATATGGGATATCACTCATAAGTGTTGGTCAAGTTTTCACTATTCATAGCTAAGGAAATGAAATCCATGATTCAAAGAAGAGAATGATATTTTAGATGAGCATCGAAGCTTGATGTTTGCTTGGATTTGTAAAATTCTAGATATAATTCAAGGAGGAATAAAATGTAGGGAAAGTCTCATTTTCCATCCTATATGTGGCTTTGAACTTCAGTAGTAAAACACAAATATGTGGAAATTATTCCAAAGACTAAGATCCATGAAAGTAATGGAAACTATTGATATTCTCATCCATAAATGGTTTAAAAATAGGAATGTATTAGTTTATGGTATGGAAGAGAATTCCAAAGTCTTCTTGGAAATTAAAGTAATAGTTTAAAGAAGTAGTTACTACCAGAGAAAGAGGGAAATTATAAACTTTAATTTGTAATTAATTTCTAGGATTCAATTATGAAACTGAAAAGGTTGCAAGAGGGAGATGATTCATCTTCCCATACAAATGTTTTTAAAAGGGGAGATATTTTTTCGGAAGGGGATCTTTTTGCTGTTGAACAAGAGCCTCTATGAGGGCTGTAGGAATTACAGTAATGAGATGTCTAATCTTTTGGGTTGTTTGATTGGGGGGAAAGGATTTTTCTAAATGTAATATTTTGTAGAGAAAAGAGGAGCCTCTGAACTCTCTAATTTCATTGATGAATAAAGGAGACTTTTGTAACCTGCAAGTCTGATTGTCTCTCCTTTAATTGATAATAATTTCCTATGTGAATTTATCAATTCATCATCCATGTCTTCTTCTATTATATCATATTACAAATATGTTCATGGTAGGATTTTTGAGTCTTGAATTTATCATATAATTTGAAATAGTTTTTCTTTTTCCTCTCACCATCTATGAGTACAAGTGAATGATCTTTGTGTCATTTATGGTTGTTCACTTTATTCTAAAATTATTGTTGCATTTGCATCATTGTTATGTGAAAATGTTAGCTTTTCCTTTCCTTATTTCTGATTAAAAGCATACTAGAAAACCAATTAAATCATATGAGGGAGTTGTACCTCTAAAATTTAGAGGAAGATTGCTACTTTAATAGAAATCTTTCAAGCTATTATTTTGTTGTGTCACTGCTCAATAGGGAAATTAAGGGTCATCTTTCATATCAAATCACAGTGACCAATCTATTTACTAACAAGTTTGAACACATGGTTGATAGAAATTACCCTACTCCTATGGAAGAAATTTCTACAATTGAATACATAGAAGAAGATTCCATTCTAGAAAAAGATGGAGAACTCAAAGTTTCTCTTGAAAATCTTAATAGAATTGAAAATGAGAATGGAGATTTGAAGGAAAATCTAAAAGAGGCAAATGAATGTATCAAAAAACTGAGAGAGCGGATCAAGAAATTCAAAGAAAGGCTTAAGGAAGTCAATGAAAAGTTGAAGCAAGTGAATGAAGACATTATTGGACTAAGAATACAAGTGGAAGAAAAGAAAAGAATTGTGGAATTCCTGAATACAATGGTAAAAAGAAAGATTGATGAGTGCACTAGGAATTGTTAGTTAACAGATTTATCACCTAACCCTATATTCTTGTGCCCACAAAAGGTGATAAATGTAACTACATTTGAATTGGTAATAGTACAATTTCCAAACCAATTCTCTACTTGTTTTTAAAGGTTACAACTACCTTTATCTGATATTCAATGAATTATTTTCAACTAAAGTTTCTTTTAACCAGAAAGAAAGTAAAGGAAGGGGCTTTTAACTAGAAAGGTTCAAAGGTATCTATCAACTTCATATAACAAGAATTGAAGCTACTTAAGAAAAGATAAAGATGAAACAAATATCACCGTAGAATCCTTATTCACATATAATAATACCACAGCAATATAGAAAATTATATCATCTATCATCCCAATAACTAATAACATACTGGAAAACATTCAGTATAAACAAAATGAATCCATACACCATAATTCAAAGATTACGGATGCATAAACTTCACCAATGTCTTCTATATCAAAATAAAAATAACAAAGTTTGTTCTAATGAGTAAAACAAATTTTTCCCAAAAGATTTGTATCACATCAATCAAACCCATATTTAAACATAGAAAATGTCTTTGGTAATGGTTTCTTGAAAGTAACCGTACCAAAAATTAGAAAAATACTTTAGCTTCAAGAGCTAGATTAAAACAAAGTACTTAAAATACTAAAAATAAACTATGCATTGGTCCATCCCGCTTCAACCTCTTCACCTTCCGATTCCTCGGCCACTTCTTTTTGCAAAAAAATTTCCCGCACTTTCATTATGGATTTGTATTCCCTGTACCTGGTAATGATTGCAAAAATTTCCCTACTTCCTAGTGTTAATGTGATCTGGAGTCTAGTTCTCCATTTTTTAAGAGCAACCTCGGATTCATTCAAAATGTCAAACCTTCTATCAGCTTCAATTTTAAAGGTTTTAAGATAGAGCTCCAACCTCCCAAGCTTAGAGAAAGATTCTTTAGTCATTGTAGTAGGATTTTTTATTTCCTTGTTGAATACTTCTTTGAATTTTGAGTAAATCTCCTTTGAGTTTAGAACCTTCTCATCAAACTCATCAATTATCTTCACTTGTAAATCATGACAATTCCCTTTGATTTCTGCTAAAATATCCTGATACCTTTCCATTGCTTCAATAATTTCTTTTACGAAGTTATCATATATGTTTAATTTCCATTCAAGTGAGTTAGGCCATGAGGGATCTAACTCCTTTGGAACACCCACAATCTGTTCATTAATTAACTTCAGTCGATCCATGGAAATTAATTCCTTCGTTTCTTCTGAAAGCACGTAAAGACTGGTTTGATCTTTCCTATGTTTTTGTAGCTCCACTATTAATTTTTTTCTCTTATCAACAATATGAGTGTAAAAAATCACATATTTACCAATAAAAAGCATAGTTTCTTGAAATGTTTCATCAATCCATTCACTGACAACCTTGGAGTGGTTTAAGTTCTTTCTAATCAACTACATTGCAAACTCATCAATAACTCCTTGAGAACTTGGGGCTCCAGTAGATAATATAGAAGAGATAAAGTTTTTAAAACCCAGAACCTGAGATTGTAATTTTACCCTTTCCTTTCTTTCTTGTTTTACCCGCTTGGCTAAAGCATTGACTGAATAGTTGGTGTGATATACATCACCCTCAAGTGTCTTAGGTCCCATGTCAACATGCATGATCTTATAATCAGTTGTTGTTATTTCATCCTCCAAATCTTTTAAAGGCTTTGCAATCTCTAGTATTTGGTTACCAGAGACAGGATCATCCAGTATTCTTGACATTTTTTGAGCTCTCTTTGACCCTGAGGAAGTTTGGAGCAATTTTTCCATCGTGTCTACTCTAGAAGATGTTGTGGGAGTGTATTTTCTCTTCTTCTCTACTGCCTTCCTCAGCCATACTGGAGATTTTTCTATCAAAACAAAACCTTTATTACCATGAACAACCTCCCTAGATTCACTAGGAACAATTGATATATTTTCTACGTGAGAAGAAGGATTTTCAGATAAGGGCAGGAAATTATTATCTTCAATAATCTGCTAGAAAATGATATCTAAATCTTTAGGTGCAAGTTTTGTTTGATCAATCTTCTTTCTAAGAGTTGGGGTAGATGGGCTATCTTGTTCATATACCGACTTCAATTTAAGTGATTCTTCAGGTTTTTCACCATCACCCCCAGATTGTAAATTCGCACTAGAAGACCTAGTAGCCATTCTTGTTGATGATGTACTTCCTGCAACTACCTAACTAGATCCTTTTTCATTTTTCTGAGATGATTTTGGTTCATGAATGGAACCAAAAGCCTTCTTCCATTTCCCTTCTAACCAATCTTGAGTTCTTTTGAGTACTGGTGTAGCCCATACACTCATGCAAAACTTCACTCTTACCCTAGTCAACCTTAGGGTGATATTTATTAGGAAATTTCTCATATTCAGGATCAAGGACCACTGAATCTTCATTCATATTATCAAGAATTTGGAAAGACATACCAAAAGCTTGTATATGCTTGAGGGTTAACCTCATATGATATCTTTTGAACACTTCATTTTCATCAATACAATCCTCCCAGAAATCCTCAATGGAAGGTTGATGTTGATATGAGCTTGCAGCATACAAGTTTTGTCTTATGAAACCCTTGCTGTCAAAATTGGTTCTCATAAATAAATACTAGAGATTATATTCCTTAAGAACCTTTTCAGAACCTTTAGCCATCTGATTGATTTTGCATGTGAAGGAAGGAGTTACTAACAGGAAAGTATACCCATGTTTTCCCATATTCGTGTATTTTATATTTACCATGGCCATTTGTCTACAAACTTCCAAAAACAACAATAAATCTTTAGGATATTTGGGAAATTTTAATGGGGTTTTTTCATATCCTCCTATCCTTAAATAAGAAAAAAATTCAAACTAAATGTAAAAACTTCCAAACTTCAACACCAAAGATTTTGATTTAGGGGAAAAACACATTTCAGGGTTTCCATCCAATTTCCTCACGACTTCCATCAAAAATGAATCATTAACAAGGAAATATTCTCCCATTCCCACTTTCTTAGTGAATTGTGGATAAAATTTATATATGGGCATGCCAAAGTCATAAATTCTTGTGGTTTCAAACTTGGCCAGAAAGATCTCTAACAAGCAATGATATATATCAAGCAGGAACATAGATGAAAAGTGGCAGTCTTTTGAAAATTGACTAATTATTCATGTAGATGAAAGAAAATTATCTTAGCCCAATTGATAAATGCATTATCATCATAAATAACAAAAATAAACTGACACATCCAATCTTCAAATAATTCAATTTTTGCATTCCCGACAATGCGGTGTAGAAAAGCAATGATATCAACAATTTCCACTTTAAAATGCACCCTTTTAAGTTTATTGGGAAACTGTGACTTACCTCTTTTCTCTGACTTTAACCATCCTTTGGCCATAGAATTTTTATACACCAAGCTTCATTAACATTGAAAAAATTGTTAGCTACTTCAACAAACATCTCCTTTATAGGTGCCTTTTTCTGGAATTCTCAATGCCTGGGAAATAATTTCAAGGGAAATTTTAGCAACAATGGTCTTATCCACAACCTTGATTTCTCAAGTTTTTGGAATGTACCTTCTTGCACATGTAGCAATTAGGTCTACACTCAACACAGCTTCTGGGAAACCTCCAGCATGAGCTAATCCACTTTTGAACACCTTTGCATCTACAATAGACTTTTCTTTTCTCTCCAAACATGCCCAGAATTCTTCCAATTTAAAAATTCCAAGCTCTATATCTCTCACACCGAGCTAGCAATTTTCAATTTCAGACTACATGAGCTCACCACACTTAAAATAAACATTTTAATTCTTGAATAAATAATATCATTAGGTAGAAGTACAGCCGAAGTTTTAACAAATAAGTTCTCACCACCTTAAGCCATGCAAAATGACAAGACGTGTATTTGGTGTTGAATTAATACGACACTTTATTTTATTTTGCAATAATGAAAACATTAAGGTATGCGTGCCTTGAAAAAAATATTTGATAAGACATATTCAAGTTGTACCATACACCTTATTAAATGCAAGAATGGTGCCTCAAAAATTGCGGAACGAACAACGAACCTCTTTGTCATGGAAAACTAAAACTTAATCACACAAAGTCATGAGTTATGAAGTTTTGAGAACCTCTGACTTATTGACCATACACTTGATGCTACAAAGGATAATAAGTTGTTCCATTGTAAATTTAAGAAAAACACAAACTCGACAACAAGGGATACAAACAAGGAGCACCAAAGAACTAAGTTTTGAAACTTGAAGAACACGCGATGAAAGGTTATAAACTTAGGGAAAACTGCGACAAAGGAATTAAATGAATATGAAGGCTTTTAACTTAAATGGGAAGCATGGAAAAGGGGACATAATTGAAACATATGATACATAGTATATTTATGAGTAACAGGCTTGAACAAGAAGTGGTAAATCTAAGATTAGATTTGGAGAAAGCAATAATTCATGAAGATAAATTTAAGACAAGTTCTACAATGCTTGATGAGTTTATTGCTAGAAAAAAAGAATCTAAGGATAAAGGAGGTTTGGGACTTGAAAAAGGAGAAATCTCTAAAATAGATCAGACATCTAATGCAAAGATTAGTGAACCTAAGAAAATTGAAGGCAAGAGGAACTATGACAAGTTTTGGAATTAGAGAAGCAATGCTAGAAGAGCCCCTATCAGACAACCAAATGCTCAAAGGTATCAATATTTCAATGGTTTATGGTATTCTTGTAATAAATTTGGATATTGAGCTAGAGAATGTAGAAACAGAATGAATCAGAATATTTCATCTTTTACTAGACAATTCTTTACATGCAAGAAATTTGGACATAGAGAAAGTGAATGCAAAAGTCAAATGATAAATAGATACAACAATGATAGACTGATTCAATATTTTAATGGTTATTGTTATACATGTTATGGATTTGGACACAAATCTAATCAATGCAAATTCGAAAAAAATGGAAGGAATAATAATCAAAGAAATATCATATGCAACAAATGCAAAAATCCTCGACATATTGCTAAATTTTGCAAGAATAAGAGCACAAAGAAAAATGATCCCATAAAGAAAGATGAACTAGTCAAGAAATTTGATCTGAATGAAGTGAAGGAAATGCAAAAAGTATGGAGAAAGAAAGAAGAGAGTGAGGAAAAGGGATAATTTGTACCTATCTTTGATGTAGATGCTTCCTCCAGTAACTAAGCCCAAAGTTATGACTTAGGGGGAGCTTTACTAAAAAATCATATAACCCTCTACTGACATGTTGTGTAATGGCCTGACATAAAGATATAAGATGGAGATGAACAATATGAGTCTATTGGTGAAAATTGTGAAAGAAAATTGTCTAATGTGGCAATTTGTAGAGCTTTTGAAAATTGACTATGCATACAAGGTTTCAAAGTTTACCAGCTTTTTGTCTAAAGCATTTATTGTTGAAATGGGTCAAATCAAAGAGTTAAAATCATGCTTGGGAAGAAAAAATCATTTCATTATGCACATGCGAAGAGGAATGAAGGTTCATAAGAAGAAGTTGAAGTATTTTATGCGTCTCCCAATAGTTGAACATCAAAACCCTAACTTTGTCGAGTTTCTTAAGAGATCTTGCAAGTGCATTCTCTAGCACCCCTATGGAGCTTTACCAATAGAGGATATTAAAGCATACATTCATGGGAATATAGAAGAAATTTCCTTTGGAAAATTATTTATTCTATAGGTAGAGAAATTGGAAGGAAATGGTGACACCATAAAAATGGAATACAAAACCCTAAGTGAGAAGAGATTGGATGTGTGGCAGAAGTTTCCATTATTTAAAGTCAAAAAGAAGTGCACTAGAATGGTGTTAAGCAGAATTCACGATGAATCCATATGGATTGATGGCCCGTACTCAATAAACAAGCAAGTTATTAAAGATATAATTGGTTTGTGATCCTTCAAACCAGTTCTAGATTGAAAATATATCAAAGTTAAGGATATAATGGAGAAGATAGGTGCCACCCTTGATGAAAAAGAACTCACTTTGAAAATAATTATAAATTTGGCTATTTGGTATGCTACAATGCTTATTGGTCACAAAATCTATCACCCAAATAGAGACAATGTAGTCTTTGCCATCATCATTCACATTGCAAAAAGTATGATTGAAAATGGTGTTGACTATGACCTTTGTGAATTACTCCAAGAATTGCTGAAAAATATAAAGGGGATCAAGAAGAAAAAGAAGCATACATTCAAGTATGGAATGTTGATAATTTATCTGCTTTTCTACTTCATGAAGGAAGTATCAGTGGTTGGGAAATTAGATTGGACAAATACAAAATCTGATGCACATTAGACAATAAATCATATGAGAATACTTAGAGGTTTGGATGCTAAAGATGATGCTCTTGCAACATTCTTTGGAATGTTTCAAAGGAGAATGAATGAAAGAGTGAGATTTCTTAAGAATGTGTTGGGAAGGTACTTAGGAGACATCAATTTTCTTGTCTATACTGACTTTTTCTTCATGGAAGCAATTAAGCCTAGTACTATTTGGATCTTGGAACTAGATTATGAAGTGACTAAGGCAGAAGTGCTAAGAATCCCCAAAGACCTCAACAAATCAAGATTAGAGGATAGGACTAGAGCTAAAGCCTCCAGCAGTTCTAGGAGGACAAGTAAGAAAAGAAAGAGCATTGTTAATCCTCTAGTTGAAGTTAAACAAGAAGTTACAAAGCAAGAAGATACTAATGTGGTAGAAAATAGAGTTCACACAAATGATGCTCAACATGAGCATGAAACTAGAGTCATGACTATCAATGCACAATATATGGATGAAGTCATGAAATCCTTATAAGAGATAACCCCTGGAACAAGCATTGATGCATCATTGTCTACTATAAAAAAAATTAGATGCTTGGTTGATTCGTTCAAGGTATATGTCTCTAGACTAAAAGGAAAAGCTAGAAGTGAATCTAAGGCAAGGCCTGTAGAAAAGAGCCTAAAGGATATCACAAGGAAATGTATAAATGCACATCACAAAGCTATGAAATGTTTGAAGGATGCTCAAACCTCTGAAGAAGAAGCACAAAGCCTACTTTCATACTACTTGAAATGGATCAATAACACACAAAGTATAAAGGACCATGAGCTCAATTGAAACACAAATAAGATGTGAAGCATATATTTATGATTTAGCAAAAGATAGAGAGAATTAGAAATGGACTGGCATTATGTAGCTACATGACAACTTATTTTCCTTGTAGAATCAAAGAGAAGAAACAATCAGATAATATTTAATGCTAAGGGACTTAGTGAAGATAAAGCATACTCCTATCTCAAGTTCCCTTGCCAATACTGATAAACTCTCATAAATAAATCTCAACCCTAGTATTGTGGAAGAAGGAGAAGAGACACTAAAGGAGCTTGAATTACAATGCAAGAATCTAGCAGAAGCAAAAAGAATTTGGGAAGAAAGCAGATCTACTTGGTAGGAAATTTTGAAGAAGCTCAAAGGGTCAATATCTTCAGGTTGACAATTCTTACTTCTATGCAATTTACTAAGTTTTCAGAATCCCTTATTTGCATAAAAGTTCCTTTTTGGTTGAGGAGGAGTCAACATATATATCTAAGGGGAGTATACTGAGTCTTTACATGCCCTTTGTCATTGATGTCAAAGGGGGAGAGATAGTGGAAAAACATTTTTATCAAAATATTTGGGAAGTTACATTTTGGGGAGAGATAGCTAAAAAAAACCTTTTGATCAAAATTCCTAGAGAGATATGTGTAAGGGGGAGACAAGTTTTAAATCAAGCTGTCGAAAAAAAATTTGATATGCATGTTGCCATCAATGACAAAGGGGGAGATTGTTGGAAGTTGGAAGCTTGTCGTTGATGATGCAGTTTGGAAACATGAGCATGAAGTGTATATAGATTGTTTGATCCATTGTTATCATTGATGTCAACATTGTTATGATCATCCTAGCATTGTGTGGAAGTATTTTTGGTGACTTATGTACAATGCAAGTTGATCCAAATAGTATGGTTTATCAAAAATTTGGCTAAGTATTTCCTCTGACAGTTTTGTGGTTCAGTGCATCAGTTTTTGGGTCCACACTTCACTACACATAGGTATAATCTTCTACGATCATAACTACAATTTTGAGTTCATCAAATGCAACGTCATCCAATTTTTTGTGAAGTTTTGTAAAGTTTCCAAAAAGATATGAATGATAGTTTGCAACTCTGTATATCGTAGTTATCTTTTGTACAGTGTACCAGTGTAGTAGATTTTGTACTTCTTCTCAAATAATTATTTTGTTTTGTGATGATGAAGATAAGCTAATAAATGTTGGTTGAATGGGAATTTGAATGGAGATTGAGCTTTAAGGTCACACGGTTGATGAATTACATGTACACTTGAAGACTTTGGGCTTAGGTCTATTTTGGGCCAACCTAATATGTTTTTTGTTTTGTGGAGATTATGCAAATAACTCTATCTTATGTGGGATTTATATTAGGTCTATGCTGACCTATCTTGATGAAAATAAAATTTTGAATTTAGGTGCTAAGTGTGGATAAAATGCTTTAAGGAGGACATGCTTAATTTTGTGTGTTACTTCTAATTAGGTCGACCTAATTGAAGTTACACTTGATGTGGATATATATGAGATCAACACTAAAGGTTAGAGGTGTGTGAAAGTGTGTGAAAAGGAACATGATATGCAAATGTGGTGAAGCAAAGTAGATTATATGTGAATGTTGAAGAGATATATGACATGTATGGTGTTTCACCTACATGTGCACGATATAGTATTGAGAAGATTGTGAACAAAGAAATGTATTGATTCAGATAAGTGTGAAGATCCTTTGTACTTCAATGGAACTATAATCTAGCATATGATAGATGTTATTGTATCAGTTCAAATAGGTAGTGTTTCCAACCCTTCTTTTTTCTTTCTCAGTTGGTTGTGAGCATTTTTCTGGACAGTGTGTCCTGACAATGAGCCTTTTCGAAATATCTTATATCTAGATATAATATATTGTGAGCTAACCCTCATCACGGTTTTTCCCTTTTGGGTTTTCCATGTAAAAATACTGGTGTTCATGTGTCATGTGCTTTTTTGGTTGTATTGATGATTTCTTACATCATTACAATTATTTATATTCTATTGATTGAATGGGTTATGTTTAATTGGTTTAGAGGAATATTGATTCACCCCCTCTCCTAGTATTTTGGGTGTTCAACATAGATTCATTTTTCATTACATACTTTCTAGTACATGTTGGAGTATTCATTGTCATTTTCCCATTGCACATACTACACATGCACCTTCCTCAACATCTTAAGATCAGGAAAAATATCTTTAGTCAATATATTATCTGTCTCATTCACTTTGGTCTACTTCTTGTCAAGTATTTTTAAAGTAGATTCATTTTTCATTTCATACATTTTACTACCTTTGCCTCCAGTTTTGCATGGTCATTTTTCCGTTGCACATACTTCACAAGCTCCTTCCTTGACTTCTCAAGAGAAGGAATAATGTCTTCAATCAATACATTATCTATCTCATTCACTTTGGGGTTCTTCTTGTCAATTTTTTTAGAATAGATTCCTTTTTCATTTCATACATTCTAGTACCTACTCCCTTTAGTTTTCCATTGCCATTTGCCCCTTTCTCAAAATAATAACAAGTAGGATAACATAGTGGGTTTTGGTTGTCTCTTTTTGTACATTCAAAGCTAAGTGTTGGAGATTAGGGGGAGGATTTGCAGGTGGTGGATGCATAAAAATAGCCAAATTGAGTTGATGGATGAGTAACCAATTGGGTTGTTGCGTGTAGAGGGTTTTACAATAGTATGTGGGTTGTAGGTTTCATAACACCTAATGTTCTCCAACCTCTAATTTTAGAAAATAGTATTAATGTAATTAAGGCCTTTTGTTATTTACACAACACAACTTTAATGAAATACACCTTAAAAATGTACCATTAATGTATTATTAACTTTAATAAGTTGTGCAACAACACCTTTGACTTTTGATGTATCAAAATGCTTTACAAGATCATTATAGGTAAATTGAACATTTCCTAATTGAGCCTCAAGGTGCCTAATATCAGAGTTAAGCTCCTTTTCTTTTAATGATAAAGGGTGGAGAGCACAGGGAGGAGTTGTAGGTGGAGGATACACAAAACTAACCAAATTGAGCTGAGGGGTGGCAAACCAATTGGGTCATTACGTGTAGAGGGTTTTACAATAGTATGTAGATTACAGTTTTATAAACACCCAATGTTTTCCAAGAACCAACTATACACAAACAATATGATTGTAATGAAAACCTTTATCTATTTAGATAGTATGAATGTAGTGAAAGGCGACTTCAAAATTTATAACACTTAGGTTGACTAAAAATTGCTTTTCAATTTCCTCATATCATTTAAATAATGGCAAGTTGGAAAAAACAATGGGTTGTGAGATATTTCATTATGCTTACTCAAAGCTCAATGGTGGAGATTTCGAGGAGGATTTGTAGGTGGGGAATACATAAAAGTGACAAAATTGAGCTAAAGAGTGACCAATCAATTAGGCTCTTAAGTTTAGAGGGTTTTATAACACTATGTCGGTTGTAGGTTTAATAACACCTAGTGTTTTCCAACCTCCAATTACTCATAGATAGTATGATTATAATGAAAAAAAAATGATTTGGATAATATGAATGTGATGAAAGGCACCTTAAAAATTTATAAAAATTCTTAGGTGGACTAAAAATTGTTTTTCAATTGCCTCATATCATTAAAATAATGGTAGGTTGGAAAACACAATGGGTTGTGAGTTTTTTCATTTTTCTTGTTCAAAGCTCAAGGGTGGAGAGTTTAGGGAGGAGTTACAAGTGGGGAATACATAAAAGTGACCAAACTGAGCTAAGGGTTGACCAACCAATTTGGTTCTTACATTTAGAGGGTTTTGCAACACTATGTGGGTTGTAGGTTTAATAACACCTAGTGTTTTCTAGCCTCCAATTACACATAGACAATATGATTGTAATGAAAACCTTTTGTTATTTAGATAGTACAAATGTGATGAAAGGCACCTTGAAATTTTAAAACAACTCTTAGGTAGACTAAAATTTGTGTTTAAATTTGTTCAAAGTTAAAGGGTCAATAGCATGGGGAGGAGTTGCAAGTGGGGGATACACAAAACTAACCAAATTGACCTGAAAGGTGACTAACTAGCCTTTAAGCTTTAGATTAGATGCTCCCTCATCAGACTTTACAACAACAACATCCCTTTCCTAGATAGAGTTCTCAATGTCTTGAATAGTTTTATGTACCTTTGTAGTTGCTTATTTCCCAACTTTAAGAGTGTAATTATGATTAGATAATTCAGATGTTCTAAATTCTCTTTTAACAAGTTATTTGAAAAACTTGTGTATATTTTCAGATAAGACTATCATGTCTCCACCCAACTGATTCTCTTGTTCTACACTTAGATCTGGTTTTGGATATTCTATATCATCTATTTCCAATTGTATTTGTTCTATAGATTTATTAGGTTAAAGAATGTTTTGACTTCATTTTTCAACTCCACTTACAATATCATCTCACTTTCTTTCATTGCACAAATTCATATGAAATATAATAACTTTCGAGTTAATCCACTTTTGCATTGCCATTTTCCTGTTGCACATATTGCACATACTCCTTCCTCAACTTCTCGAGAGTTGGAAGAATCTCCTTTGTCAAAACATTATCTATCTCATTCACTTTGGTCTACTTATTTTCAAGTCTTTGTAGAGCATATTACTTGTTCATTACATACTTTCTAGCACCTGTTGCTCGAGTTTTGCATTGTCATTTTCCCATTACACATACTACACACGCTCCTTCCTCAACTTGTCGGGAGCGGGAAGAATATCTTCATTGAATACATTATCTATCTCTTCACTTTGGTTTGCTTCTTTTCAAGTGTTTTTAGAGAAGATTCCTTTTTCATTCCATACATTCTAGTACCTACTTCCTTCAATTTTTCATTGTCATTTTCCCCTTGCTTAAAATAATAGCGGGTAGGATAACACAATGGGTTTTTGGTTGTCTCTTTTTGTACATTCAAAGCTAAGTGTTGGAGATCAAGGGGAGGAGTTGCAGGTGGGGGATGCAAAAAGATAGCCAAATTGAGCTGACAAGTGAGTAACCAATTGGGTTATTACGTGTAGAGGGTTTTACAAAAGTATGTGGGTTGCAGGTTTTATAAAACCCAGTGTTCTCCAACCTCTAATTTTAGAAAATAGTATTAATTTAATTAAGACATTTTTTGATTTACACAAAACAACTTTAATGAACACTTGTAGGATTTAGAGGAATGCTTGTTGGTTCTCCAAGTTGTAGGTTTTGAAATCCTTCAATTAATTATTTGTTATCATAAACATAGTGTGTTATTTATTTCTTATCATAAACATGGTATGTTATTTATTTATTATCATAAATACACTGCACGATATTTATTTATTTATAGAACTAGTGGATGAAGCAATAGTTGGAGAAAAATTTGGAAACAGTGTGATTTGTTAGGAACCACAATATCAATATCATTGGAGAAAAATAGTTGGAAACGGTGTGATTTGTTGGTTCTCCAAGTTGTAGGTTTTGAAATCCTTAAATTAATTATTTGTTATCATAAACATAGTGTGTTATTTATTTCTTATCATAAACATGGTATGTTATTTATTTATTATCATAAATACACTGCACGATATTTATTTATTTATAGAACTAGTGGATGAAGCAATAGTTGGAGAAAAATTTGGAAATAGTGTGATTTGTTAGGAACCACAATATCAATCATTAGGGTTTTCCATTATGCTTTCAATTTGTTTTTTCTACATGCCTATAGTGCTATCTATTATTGACATTTTTTTCCTTTTTGACAATAGAACGAGAAGTTTAAAGCATCTACTATGAACTGGAAGGTCAAAAAATTTGGTCATCCAAAATAGAAATAGTGAAATTGTGTAGCTTATTTGAGGGGAGCTCGCACTATGAATCAACAATTTATTCAATGTTATCTTCTTCTTTCCTCTCTACCCATTTCCATCGGTGATTTCTTACACAAAAGATGTTGAACTCAAGGATTCACATTAGCCAACTTCCCACCTAGTGCAAGCAAAAAAATGGTGCTTCGTTCATGATAGAGAGGCTACATTCCATTTTCAAGTTCAATTGTTGGACTATGGAGAATGCAATCTGTGAGGTTGCCAGATGACTGATGGTAATGGATCTTGTATGTTTCAATTCCAAGAGTGACATAGCTTTTTCTTTCTTTTCCAACTGTATGAACCTCTTGAGAAGCTAAACTCTGGTTTTCCTTCTCTCTATAAAGTATGTGTGGGATGTTGTGGTCAATAAAACACATCCAATCGAAGCACTCTAAAGGTATGATGTTGTAGAGGGTTTAAACCCCCTCGATGGTCTCTTTTTAGCTTCTTTACTTCAATCATCCTCCTATGCAAGTAGCATTTACTAGGAGCCTACAACATGATGGTCCTATATTTTTTTAGTGTGCAATGGAATTGTATGGTCATGTTTTCATGCCACATGTAGAACACAATATACAACAGATGTTTCATGCCCTCTGCACACTAATAGACCACCCCCTGCTAGTTCCAATAAGAAATCAAAACACTATTACAAATCTTGGCTTACTATGCACCCATAGTTTAGATAAGGAGGGAAATGCAAATAGTGAGTCTAATGTGGATCCACCTTCCAACAGTGTGGAAACCACCCCATAAAAGGATCGACTAAGAGCTTTGTATTTGGACCACAATTAGTTATGAAGTTTGGGAAACAATTTTTCAATTAGATGCTTGCTTATGCTAATGTTGAAAGAAAGATAACACCTCAAAATCGTATGTTGTATTATTTTTTTGGTATTATGGATGGTCTCCCCTCGAAGATGCTTCTAATACTTGTAGGAATATTTTTTAATATAAGCATAATTGCAGCTATATCAAAGCATTATATTATCTTTATTTTCATTATCATAGAATTCTCATAGAAATTCACTATTTTAAATTAATGAAATCTTTGTGGGGTTTGATCATCATTAAATATATTGGTATTCAGTTGTTTGAAGATAAAGGACCTAAGGTGCCTACAACACCAACAACTCCAAATCAATATTTTGGTTGCAAGTAACAAGTTTAAGATACATCTACAAAAAAATAATGGTATCGGTGATTATATGAATGCCCCTTGCCAAAAAAATACATAATCAGATGTGTGGTCCAAGTCTTAATTGACCAAAATCTAAAAAATAACAAACAACCTCAACCTCTAAAGCAACTATGTATTTTGTAACCTTTTTCTCTCAAATATTTATCTAAGAATTATTTAGTTTAAAATAATCATATGTTACATTATTTTATCATGATTTTTTGTTCGTGTATAAATAATAATAGAAAAAAAATCCACAACAATTCTATTTTTTATTTTTTCGCTTTTATAAAAAAAAGTTAATAACATTGTGTTTTCTAACACAACAATTTTTCCAACCTCCTTTTTCTCTTAACATACTCTTACGTCTACATGTGTAGGTGTGTATTTTAAATTAGATTATCATTTTACTATACTGTGTTTTTGTATGGAAAATTGCAAGTTTGAAGACAAACAATGATTTTTAACACTCACTTCAAATGGTAGAAAAAACACACATTTTCTCATGTGTACAATGAAAAATTATATGTTCCTTTTAGTAATTCAAAAAACTATAATAATATTAACTTATATCAAATAATTACTAAATAGCCATCAGTTAATCACTTATGTAAAATTTGGCATGCAATGCATAGTTAATCACAGTGTGTTATCTAACAAAACCATTTTTCAATCCAATTTATCATAACTAGTATGAAAGCATAGCCATTTGTGATCTGCTTAATCCCTTCACCTACAACAAATTAGAAAAAAAAAAGTATGAAAGCATATCCATTTGTAATGAACTTTTTCAAAGAAATATTTGCATTTTCTAATCAGAAAGGCACTCTAGAAGTTGAGAAAAAAGTGATTGCAAAGCTACATAAAAGTATTCAAGATATTGAAAACTCTATCCAACAAAGGGATGTTGCTATCCTAAGGGTTGATGAGGGAGCATCTTATCTAAATATTGAAGTAAAAGATATGAAAAATAATTTAGAAGATCATGAAAAGGAATAGCAGGGGGTGTTAACAAGTAAGAGCAGTGGGGATGATGAAAAACGTATTGATGATCAATTTGTAGATGCAAAAGCAATATTTGGAAGTGATGAAAATGAAGCAATACAATTGAAGACTAAAATTAACCAATTAGAAAATGAATTAAAAGACAATAAGAATTTTTTAGGTCAAAATAAAAGGAGCTAAACATTGTTAAGAGAGAGCTGCAATCTAAAAGGCAGGAAGTTGAAAAAAAAAGACACCAAAGGAAGGTGTTGCTTATGAAGAATGGCGCATGGAGATATTAGAATCTCTTAACTCAATACATGTACTTTGAACATGTACCACATCTATTTGTTTTCAAGAAAAAATTGCATTTCAATTTCTTCATATGATTGAGAAAAAAATGCACAAAAATATTGGCAAGGTGGAAAACACGGTGGGTTCTATGTTATTTAATTATGCTTGGTCAAAGCTCAACTTCTCAAGAACAGGTAGAATATCTAAATTGAATACATGTACCTTCAACATGCACCACATCTATTTTTTTGAGAAAAATTTTCATTTCAATTTCTTCATATGACTAACAAAAAAATGCATGCATCATATCTGCATGGTGTAAAATAGAGAATGTTATGTGTTATTTAATTATGCTTGGTCAAAGCTCAACTTCTCAAGTATAGGTAGAGTCTCTTAATTCAATACATGTACCTTGAACATGATCAAAAAAAAATTGTTTGAGAAAAAATTGCATTCAATTTCTTCATATGATTGACAAAAAATGCACAAAAATATTGGCAAGATGGAAAACACGGTATGTTGTGTGTTATTTATTTTTGCTCATTCTAATTCTGCTTCATATGGTTAGGATATGAAATCTAATAATTTTTTCATGTAGGTATACAAGATGTCATGTAATGCACATATATGGGTCTCTAGTTGGTTGACCAACTACCACCCATATCTTCTATGTAATGTCCTCACTTGGATAGAGGAATTGAGTATCCCATACAGGTTGAGGGAGAATATGTTTAGGAGAATTGACACAAATGGGCCAAAGTGAGGTCACATCAAATTTCATAATTATGCTAATTATTTTAACTGCCTCTATGATATATGGGTGATAATGAGCTTGGACGTTAAATATCATAATCTACAAATAGATATTGTAGATTTATGTGATTGGCCAATTTGTCTTTACCAAGATCTTTGAGACCTTTTCCTAGTTGGCTGCATTTGGAAGGTATCCATTAAACCAACAATAAACATCAACAATCACATTCTTCCCAACGAGTTGAGCATCAAATTCATTAGATTTCTTAAGGTGGAATCTTGAATTAGTTATCACAAGGGTCTTGTTGAGGAATGGTTATTTACTATCTTCGAATTGAACTACACCATTAGGTTTGAAGTACACTATGTGATGCCATCATTCAAGTTGTTACACACAAATTATGGGATACATATGTTGTATGTGTTCAAGTCTAGTTTGATAATCAAAGTGCAAAAAAATCTTCCTGATAGTGACAATGCAGAAATGTTACATGTTCATAAATGGTTGGCCTAGTGACAATGTTTACAAACTATTTAGTTATTATAGCCAATATTTGCGAAATTGTTAGTCACAAATATTTGCAAAGTTTTCAAATATTATATATATGATTATTGTTGGAAATCAAGGTATAACTTACAAAAATATTAACTTATATATGTGGTTGCAAATCTGAAATTATACGTTCAAGATAATCATAACAATATTAAGTGATTGACAATTACAACAATGAAATAAAAATCTGCAATACCACAAGTCATCAACACAAGTGACACAAGATATACGTGGAGAAACTCTTGTGGAAAAAAACTCCACACCCAAAGAGATCCACTATTTTTATTAATATTCAAGGAAGTACATCAATACAACAATCTTCTCTACAATCCAACAACACTTCAGCATCCGAACAACCTACAAAGAAGCCATACTAAACCACCATCCCAAGGCTCTAATATATAGAAGTTTGTGGGAAATAATACCACAAATGGTATCCCAAAACAACAAGAAAAACCACCTAGAAAAACCCACTCCCCCCTTAGTGGACAACCCATAAACATGGAATAAAATATTCAATAAACATGGATGACTACATGAAAGCTCATGCACCACCATGCAAACTTGAGCACCCAACCATGAAAGAGTGTGAAAAACATGCAAATATCATGCAAGGACATGCACACTCAAGTGGTCCCAACCCAAAAAGTTGGACGCCTAGGAAGAATATTCTCTCGGGATGCCTTGTAACCGCCACCATGAAGGATCCACCTCTTTGAATGCAATTACAATTTGTCATAGGAAAATAAATAATAAATATTTTTTCCCTCATGTCTGTTAATGGGTGTTTTTATACCTTCTCAACACAGGCAGCACACAAGTATGCTACCTCTCTTGAAAGGTAATTTCTACAACTAAGTTTCAGAAATCATCCCAAGGTCTCTCGGGTGTCAGGTCATGACAATGCTTGGAATAGTTCAATTGGTTGATGTGATTTGTTGGTAATCATAAGGAGGCCTTTATGGTTCACAAAGCATGGGAAGTTGATTCTGCAAATGAACTTTCAAGGTGTTGGAAGTGAATGAATAGTGGCAACAAGTTTAGGACAGCAAGCTAAAGCTCACTTTAATCACCAATTTTGACATTGTTATGGTGCTTGGGATCCTATACTAACAAAGATCTAAAAGAAACAGAAAAAGGAGAAAGGGTTGAGAGAGTTATTCTAAATCTAAGGTATGAATGAATAGTAATAATGGAGGATGCTACAATAGATAGACTCCCATAAAACTAAGTTTTACTTGACTAAGAGGGACCCACATCTGCACAAAACCAGTGCAATCTTCTAAGGTCTACAAATTTTCAGATTGTGCATTCACCTCATGAACATACAGTTGAACTAAAGTGCAGCATATAAATTAGCTCAAACTAGCTTTGCAAAGTGATTCATCATCAAAAAACCACAAAAAAGCATGAGTTGGAGGTGCATCTGATACTGTAACAGCAACCATGATTAAAGACAATCAAGAAACTAACAAACTAAATCTAACATGGAGGTTGAATCATGCATGCAAAATGAGCAAGCTCAAAGAAAACACCCAAAATAATGCAATGCTTCCTTCTATTGCTACAAAATGCCTCTTACAACAATTCACTACCCCTTACAAATGAGGAGCAAGCCCCTATTTATAGTTTTATAAAAGAAAAATGAATGGTCAGGATTCATTTGCAATGAATGGCCCAGATTTGTTACAGCTAAGGGTTTCACCTACCCCCAATATTCACAATATAAAAATACTTTTGTCTTTTTCCCTATTTTGTCTTGTAGTCTATTTTTGTCATGTAGCTACTGTAGTTGTTTTGTCTTTTAGTTTCCTTCTCTACTGTAGCTGAAAAGTATTGAAATCTACCATTTTGTTGATGTGTTTGTAGCATTTCTTCATTCAATCAAGTAAATCCAATCGCAGATTTGTGTCACTGAGAAGCAGATATGTTGCTCCTAATCCTGGTGGATAGCTCTTTACCATCATCATTTGGATTAAGCAGCTCCCTCTTGCTCTTGATTCTGGTGGATAGCTCCCTGATTCTTTGGCACTGACTTATTTGGCATGCATTCATGGATAAGAAGATCCTCCATTTTGCTAACCTTAGATCTCTATTGGAATATTTAATATGTAATCCTTTATGACACATCTTTTGTAGCAGGGTTTACCATCACCCTCTGCTTGAATTTATCAATGTTCACATGCCCAAGGTCTGTGTCTGAGAATATGTCCCAAGTGGAGGTGAGCTTGCAAGTGCACTCCACCCCGTGGAACTGATACTTCATTTTTTCCTTTTCTTCCTTTTATCTTGGAGTCCTTGTAGGCTAGTAAGTGTGTTTACATGTGAATCAGGGAAAATGTCAGTTAAATCCTACACATTCACAGTTAGATCCATTTGTATACCCTTAGAAGATCATGGCATTCATCATTGTTAAACATTTGGAGATTTCTTAGGTCATTTATGCAAATACAGGCTTAGGGGTGCAGATTTCCCCTAAGTGGAAGTCATTAGGAGAAATTCAAATAATAACAGCGTCGGGACCGCAGAATCCCATGGACAGCCACCCACATGGAAGTTTCCACATGGTTTGATTGATGAGAAAATCTCCCATGGAATGATTAGGCACATGTGAAAATTGGCTATGAGGAACTTGAGGCTGCAAGATTCGGCTTTAGTGCAATTTTGAGTTTGAAGGGCGTAGGAATTATGGGGTGGAAGGATGTTGACGCTTTGCTATTAAATAGTGGCACTGGATGGACGACGCCCCGCATGCAAAGTTTCACATAGCGAAACCCGCATGGTAAATTTCCTTCATGAGTTCATTTTCTTTCTAAGTTAGAGGTTACAGACCTCATAGTCGAGCAATGTGGGTTCTAGGTAGTGGAGGGGTGCTTAGCACTCACCATTAAGGAATGACTTTAACAGGGTAGACTTTCAACTATGACAACCCACATGGGCGGACCCGTCGGAGTGATTTACTCAAAATCTTGTGACTTGCATGTTTTAGGACTGACAGTGGCAAAGGCAGGCCCGGGATCTACATGGTAGAAGGACGTGTGAGATTTTTCATCAAAGAATGGTGGTGAAATGATGACCACCTACATGGAAACTTCCTCAAAGCCACAACTCTTAGCAATTTTGAGCTTTTTCAAATTAAGCACATGAAAGATGCATTAGAAGGGTGCCTAGACCTATTCCTCAATGATTTGACCCCTTTAAAAAAATGTGAAAATTTGGAACACAAAAGCCATAGGGTCCAACGCCATTAAAAATGACACTTCACAAACGGACTTCTGCAGACGAAAACCCGCGAAACGACTTCCAGCAGTGAAATTCCCGCAAAGTCTAAACACTTAGCAAATTTGGCTCAAACCCCTTTTGGATTATGGAGACATCCATTTTATGGGCCCTATATGTTTGTACCCTTCTTTTGAAATGCAAAAATTTGGAAGGCAGAAGCCAGAGGATCCAAAGCAGTAAAAAAAATGGCATTCCACACACGAAAACCCGCACATGAAAACCCGTGGGCAGCGACCCACAGTGAAATTTCCACAACTTCTTAAAACTTAGTGAAACCTTGGCAGTTCACTTAGTCATCACTGAAACATCCCAAATCCATTGGAAACTTGTCCCCAAAGTCAAAAAATGAAGGAAAAAGTGAAGCAAGCGAGAAGGGACCAAGCCAGCAGGAGCAAGGAAAAAGTGAAAAAAAAGGGGGGTCCCTGCCTTCGGCAAGGCGTGTGTGCAAAACATGCACAAAAATGTCCTCAAGAACACTCTCCAAAGAATGTGGAGACACATAAATCAACTTAGGATAGCAATTATAATGTCACCTATCCTAACAAGTATATCCAATTTCAATAGCTTCATGATGTCATTAACGATTGCCTCACACTTGTTGCCATGTGTTATATTTATAGTGTTGTTTGGAACTTTTATGGATAGTAAATACATAACACACTTTGTAAAACCATAATGAATATGATTTGTAGTTTTTTGTAATGATTAGTTGTCTATTACATATGATTTTTTAGTTTTTTGTATATTGATAAATAACTACACTTAGTTATTTCATATGATATTTGTACTATTTTCTTATGTCCAAGTTAGATTCCCTTATTTTTAAAATATCTTGTTTCCCTTGGTATGGTATGACTTTATAACCTAATGAAATAGGCACCACTCTTAGAATAAAATGATCCACCATGCATGCCAAAAGAGAACATATTTAACCCACAGATTACAAGTAGAACATTCATTTGAATGTATGTCAAGAATTACTATTATATCCAAGGAGAATTTGTAGTAATAATTAAGAGTTCTTATGGTACAGTCGTGTTTTATATACACAAATTTTATACTTTTTCAAAGACACAATAAGCTTGGCATTATATTAACAAATAAAGGCATTAAAATGTCACCAAATTTCATACAACAAAGCACAAGTAATATACTTAATCACTATAACAAGGCTCAATACCTTTTATACATGATTAAGGACTTGTCATTCAAAAGTTAAGTGCATGTAATGATACAAGTTAAAAGAAGTTGTACAAAAATAAGGATAACGTGTTTTATAATTTATATAAAATATTCAACACTTTAGAAAGATTATGAAGGAAAATCCGATAGTGTAAGATAAATATTGAATCAACCAAAAATAGTTTTTTTTGTTTACAGTTTGATTTGTAAGGTTTCCATTACATTCATGGTATTTTCAGAATTCACATGTTGGCAAACACTAAGTGTTAAGAAGCTCACAACACACATACTCTTGTGAAATCCTATAACGAAACAACCCCATTGGTTACTCATCCCTCAAGTGAATTTGGATACTTTTATGTATCCCCCACCTACAAATCCTCCCCATCTCCCCACTTTGTAGCTTTCAAGTTGTAGAAGGAAATAAATGACAGGGGACAGTGTGTTTTCCAACTTGCAAATAATGTGAGAATTTTTTTGTTCCAATTAGATGAAGAAAGTGAAATTTCATTTTTACTATACCAAAGAGTTGTTCTAAAATTTGAATGTGGACTTCATTACATTCTTGGTGTATACAAAACAAAAACTTTTCATTATATTCATACTATTTTCTAAACTTGTAGGTTGGATAACATATGGTGTTGTAAACCTTGCAACCCACATGTTGTCTTAAAACCCTATACACGTCAAAATCCAATTGGTTTCTCACTCCAAAGTGAATTTGGACTTTTTACATATCACCCACCTACAACTACTCAACCCTTTAGCATTAAACATGTAGAATGAATTAAAGGACAACCCACATTGTGTTTTCCCACCTGTAATTATATTATGCATTCATTTTGTAATCATATGAAGAAATTACAACACAGTGGGTAATATAATGCATGAAATGAAAAAGGATTCTACTCTAAAAACACTTGAAAGAAGTAGACCAAAGTGAATGAGACAGATAATGTATTGATTGAACACATTTTTCTTGCTCTTGAGAAGTTGAGGAACAAGCCTGTGCAGTATATGCAATGGGGAAATGGCACTATAGAAGTGGATAAAGTGAAGAGGATTCCTATTGCATATGAATTTGTGGAAGTAGAGAAAGTGAGAGATGATGGTATATTTGTTGCAAGTATGAGTAAGTTTGGTGGTGTTATCATTAATGTTGTCATTGATGTCAACACAGTATAAGATGTTGTAGGTTGTGCATGTATAGTTGAGATATTGTAGAGATTTTATGAGTAAATGGAGCTATCCTTATGGTGTTGCAGGTGTGCTAATATGATGAGTTGCCAAGTATTTTTTAGAAATAGTGCAAACAAAGTTGAGTATGTGTTTAGAATGTGCTTTGGTATGTGTTATGCATTTCTTCTATGTTGATCCTATGCTTGTACAGATCTAAAGTGTTGTTTATGGGCATCTGTTGGCGATATATCCTAGATTAGAGCTTCTAGTTTGATGGAGTGTGAAAGTTGTGTTCACCGGTGTGTGAATTAGTCTGGCAGACTTGTGTGTCTGTGGACTAGGAGAAATGTTTTTTCTCCGTAGTCCTTCGCTATTTTGTTTCAGGTCTTGCGGATCTAGTAGAAATTTTTTATTGATGTTATCTATGTTCTAGCAAAGGCGTTCATGGTTTGGTGCTCCAGAAGAAGATTTTTAGAGTTGTTATGTGTCTATACAGTCTAGATGGACTAATGGGAAGTATTTTGTGTATGAATTTTTTTGCATTTTATATGGATGAATCTGAAGGTATCTGAGGTGAGTTTTAGTGTATGGTGAAGCATGTTATGTGGTATGCATGTTATCTTCTTGTTGTGGAAGCATGTACTTCAAAGTTCATTTATGTTTTCAATAGGTTTGGTCAACCTGGTGTCTACACTTCATATGAAGGATAAGAATCAATTGAGGAAGTGTGTGATTGATCTAAGATGTTGTTTTGGATCTTGGTTAAGTTTTGGTTTGGTCCACTCTCATTCTCTTCCACTACAGGAATGTTGAGTTGTCGGCCTAATTTGAATTTGTAAAATGAAGCATGTGACGCTGACCTTGGAGAAAGTTTCTAAGGTTGAAGATGGTCTAAATACAAGTAGAGATGTTATAAATTGAGGTGTCAGATGAACCACAAGTTTTTGAAGTAGAGTTGTGTGAAAAAGAGTCAAGACAGCAGTACTTTAATGTGTTAGATTCCTAAAAGCAGTGAGCTGAAGGTATCTGCAATCTTTTGATCAACGTTGTGGATGTGTGTAACTTGTTGTGGTGTATTTTTTTGTTATCTTTTGTATCTGTAGGAAATGAGCCTCCTTGTTGGAAAGTGGGTCCTTTCTGTAGGCAGTGAGCCCTTGGAAGTGAGCCTTTGTGTATTCGATTTTGGAATTACTTTATATTGTGAGTTAATCCTCATTGTGGTTTTTCCCTTATTGGGTTTTCCATGTAAATCTGGTGTCTTTTGTATTGATATTGCTTTCTATTATCTGCATTTCATGTTCATACATAATAATAGAATAAAACGGTTGTGAAGTTGATAAGTGTTTAAGATTTGAGATTGATTTTGGTGACAACTAATTCACCCCCCCTCTTAGTTGTATTGTGCCTTTCAACAATATATGGAGTTGAAGAAACGAAATCAAAGACTATTGAACTTTAGAAATCCATGGAACAAATACAATTTGAAATAGATGTTAAGCAAAAGGAAATATTAGATGTACGTGCACAAATAGAGAATCAAACAAGTTTTCTAAAGAACTTGTTAAAATAAACATTTTCATTCTATAATCAAAAAGATACTCCCAAAGTTGATCAAAAAATGACTGGAAAGCTACATAACAATACTTAGAAAATTAATTAAAAGATAAGAAGAATATTTTATCATCAAAAGAAAATAAGGTTAATTAACACTGCTAAGAGAGGAAGTTGAGAAATAAAGACAACAATGGAAGGTGTTTCTTATGAAGGAAGTTGATTGCATTATTAGAGTGTGCAAAACATAAAATTTTCATTACTATTGATATATAAATTAAGCATCCTTTATTTAATCAATTATCAACAAGATTTATTATCACCAAATTCATACAAAAATAAATAAATAATATAATTAATATGGAAAATGTATGCTAAACCTGAATCCAAATGGTGCTCGTTGATGAGAGCCAAATATTTGGATAGTCAAGATCCTAAGAGAATTTTTACAATCTTAAATCTTCCGGAAGGGTCAGCTATGTGGAACTTCATGTTGTCTTCTAGAAAACTAGTAACAGCATATATTTTTTGGGAGGTCAATAAAGGTGATGAAGTTAATTTTTGGTCTGATTCTTGGAATGGTCATCCCCCATTGTGCCAAAATAATGATTTGCACTCAACCATTCCCATTTTATCACAATTGTGGGGTACAAAGCTAATAGATTATGTAAGTTCTATTGAGCCTCCATCAGGAAGAGTAAAATGGAAAGATTTCTCCTCTTCACAGATTTCTCGGGAACAAAAGGATTTACTATCAACCATTCTCCAAAATCAAACCGTTTTCATAACCGGTAAATCTGACCGTATAATTTGGGCACCTTCAAAGGATGGTTCTTTCTCAGTAAAACAGGGGTATAGTGTAATTCTGAATAGAAGAGACCCTTCTCAGCCCCAAAGAGCATTTTCCTTTTGTTGGAATAGTTAAGTCCTTCCAAAAGTAGGTAGTTTTTCTTGGCTTGTAATGAGAAAAAAGCACTGACAAGTGATAGACTAGATAAATTAGGCATTGCAGAACCTTTCAAATGTGTCTTATGTGAACAAGATTTTGAAAACCATGATCATTTGTTCTTGCATTTCTCTTTTGCTCAGTCTTGTCGGTTGTTTGTTTTGAGGAAAATGAATTATTCAATGCCTCTTCCTAATACAATTTGGTACCTCTTCTCTGCTTGGCCAGTTCTCTACATAAAATCCTTTTATGCATGCATTTGGAAAATTATTCCAACATTGGTTATATGGGTTATCTGGTGGGAAAGAAACAAAAGAATTTTTAGAAAAATAGCTTCATTAGCAAGTTCAGTTCATATCATCATTGAAAAATCTATCTCAGAGTCAATTAATATTTAGGTTCAAAATAATAAGAATGTTGGTTCTCTGTTTTCAAATTGGGATAACTTTATTCTTCAAAATAGGAAACATATAGTTCTTCCATTTAAGGGAAGCTTGAAGCAACCTTTCAATGCAAAAATAGATAGGAACACTATTAAATGGTCATCCCCATCTCAAAATTTCTCAAAATTGAGCTTTGAAGGACCATCAAGAGGTAACCCTGGTGTTTCAGGAGTAGGTTTTTGTATTGGAGACAATAAAGGTCTTCTCATGGCCACCAAAGCTCTTTCTTTACCCCCTAGAAAAAATAATGCAGCAGAATATTTATCTCTTCTTTATGGGTTGATCTTGGCAAAACAATTGCAAATCAAAGCATTGCACATAGAGGGTGATTCATTATTAATCATAAATGCTTGCAAAGAAATATCGTGCTCCAACTGGACATTGAAATATATTTTATAAAATGTATGGAAAATCTTAGATGATTTTGAAGAGATTCAAATTTCCCATATTTACAAAGAGGGGAACATTTTAACAGATCATTTGGCCAATCTAGGTTGTGATAAAAAGGAATTTCTTTATATTCATGATTCATCTAACAATAATGATTATTCTTGTATCTAGGAGCTGGTGAATTTGAGAAGCATAATTGAAGCTGATTATCCCAAATAATGATTATCTGACCAGGTAATTGCATACGTCCTCATATTTACATCGGTGCTGACATCACATGGTATTTCGTTCATTATATATGAATGGTTTGATGTTTATAAATAATGATGATATATTTTGTTCTCGTACCTCTCTTAAAGGAAATGTTTTGAAGCATATATTTCAAAGCACATATTTTAATGATGGCTTCTAATTCCTTATGGGTACTTGCATCATTTTCATCGGACATCTATTATCCACCTGATGATGCTAGCATCGATTTAAATATTTGGATAGAGATTTCCTTTATGCTTCTTCAGGTTGGCGGCAACCTTTGGGTATAGGGTAATTATATATTGTTAATACGGGCTAGTCTTTTAGTACAAGGTAATTATGTTTTGGCAATGTATTTTTAATGCAATCTTTGCTATGAAATACTTGGGTTTTCATTCAACATGTATGGGCTTTAATGAGAGCACTACGTTCTATGCATTTACTTCCTCAAACTTCCACTTATAATGATAGCTTTTTGTAAAGTAAGAAAGCATAAGTTAATGTTTGTAGCATTTGTTAACACTAACTTTCTAGTAAATTGGTTCTATGAAAATTGCTTTTGGTGCAATGGCGCTCTGTCCCTGGAATTATAGAGTTTCATTACCAATTAAATTGTGGGAAAAACTCATTGAAGAGTATGTTTTGCAGGAAATTTTGAACTCTATGTTTAGAATTGATTGTTTAAGAGTGTAGGAATGCATCTGTATCATCTTGGGGATAGAAGTTACCAGCCCCCGTGCTCATCGTCTCCTTTTTCCTTTACAGGTGATTTCTATCTTTCTTTCCAATGCTTTAGATTTGTTGCAATCTCTTAATGAAATCAAGGAATTGGAAAGGAATTATATCAAGTTTCAATTTTGTATGGATAATGATGTTCTTCGAGTTGTACAGCAGTATAATCTTTATAATGGGGAAGGATTTTTGGGGGGCCTTTTCCCCATAATATTGGTGCAAAAATGTCAAGGTATTGAAGAAATTTTTGATCTTATTCGGCTGGCTTTGCAACACATAAATGAAAACATTATGTTGAGGGATTTAAGGAAAAATAAGTGAAGTGTTTGCACGCTAATGGAAGTGGAAATCAAGGACATATTTTATGCTTTTTCTTTCCTTCAAGCTTACACTTCATGGCTCACTAATCAAAACTTGCAACTTGATTTGCAACTAAGGGTTAACACTTCCAGCCATATGTCTTCTTCTGAAAGAGTTATGTGTCATGTGCCATCTCACATTATATCTCAGGGATCCCAATATTATGTTTGAAGGGCTAGTAATAGGATCAATCCAAATACTCTGCATCCAAAAGGGATGGATGAGAATTTGCAAGATGAAAGAGCTTCGGGTGGAAACTTCCAATAATTTTATGGTTTTCTGTGAAATGTTTTTAGGGTGAATAGAATTTTGTATTCAGTCTGTATATGTGGGATTTTAAATATTCCAATGGGTCAGATTGTTGATTTTTGAAATATTTTGTATGGGTACATATGCTTAATGCACTTAAATTGTAAGGGTTGGATCTATGATCTTTTGATGTCGTCATGTAAGGGTTGGGTTTTTAACCATTTTATATCGGTTCTCTGCTAGTAAGGTGGTTTTTTGGGAAGGTCATCTAAGGTTGTGTCATAGGTTAGATTGGGTCAATGCTGAACTTTTATGTTTCAGCTCTCATTGTAAAAATTATTTGTAAACTTTTCACATTCAGGGGCGATAACCAGAGGTTTTCTTACTGGTTCTTTCCTGCCAGTATGCCCCCCGGAACCAATTTTTGTAACTTTATATTTATTATTTAATAAAATTTAATAGTGGCTTGCCACTTTCGCCATATATATATATATATATATATATATATATATATATATAATTAATCACCATAAGAACCCTCAATACCTATTAAACCTACCACACTTGAAAAGAAGTAGGCCAAAGTGAAAGAGATAGATAATGTATTGACTTAAGAGATTCTTCTTTCTCATGAGAAGATGAGGAAAGAGCATGTGTAATATGTGCAATGGGGAAATGAAAATGCGGACATGGATAAACACGAGAGATTTTGTATTGCACAAGAATTTGTGCAGATAAAGAAAGTGAGAGATGATACTATAAGTGGATTTGAACAAATGAAACCAAACATTCTCAAAGTTAACAATTCCATGAATAAATACAATTGGAAATGGATGATAAGGAAAAGGAAAAACCACATCTAAATGTAGAAAAAGAGAATCAATTGGGTGGAGACATGAAATTCTTATCTGAAAAGGAAAACAAGTTCTCTAATGAGCTTGTCAAAAGAAACATCTGCATAGTCTAATGATAAAGACACTATAAAAACTAAGTAAAAAATAACTGCAAATCTACATAAAAGTATTCAAGAAATTAAAAACTCTATCCAAGAATAGGATGTTGTTGTCCTAAGGGCTAATGAGGGAGCAGCTCATCTAAAGTTTGAAGTAAAAAATATGAAAAAGAAGTTAGAAGATCATGAAAATGAATAGAAGGGGGTGTTAATAGGTAAGAGTAGTGGGGATGACAAAAAAAAATTGATCATTAATTTGTATATGAAAAATAAATGGTTGGGAGTGTTGAAAGTGAAGCAAAAAAATTGAAGACTAAAATTAACCAATTAGAAAAGGAATTAAAAGACAAGAAGAAGTTTTCATGGTCAAAAGAAAAGGAGCTTAATGTTGTTCAGAGAGAGTTGCAATCTAAAATATGGGAAGTTGAGAAAGCAAAGATAGCAATGGAAGGTGTTGCTTATAAAGAAGGGTGCATGGAGACATTAGAAAATGAGTGTTTCCAAGAATCAGACACAATTAGAAGTTGAAGGATGATATTAGGCTCATCGAGGCTTAATTAGGAAATGTTCAATTTACTTATAATGATCTTGTAAAGAATTTTTATAGCTCAAAACTCAAAGGTGATGTTACATAACTTATAAAATTTAAAGATGCCTCAGCAATAGTTACATTGAAGGTTGTTGCGGGAGAGAAGTTCTATAATGTGGTAGTGGATACAGAACAAACATGAAAGCTACTACTTCAAATAGGATATCTACAAAGAAGAGTAATGATTATCCCTTTAAACAAAATATAAACCCATATCATTTCATCAACAACTCAACAATCAACAACCAAATTGGTGGGCAATGGAAATGCAAGGTTGGCACTATCTCTTGTTGCATATGAAGATGAAATTGAAGCAGCTATGTAATTTATATTTTGTAGTACATTTTTTTGTAGCAATTTAGATGTTGCAAAGGAGATTCCTTTTCATAGAGATATACGATCTCTAACTGTAACTCTTGAAGGGGAAATTTTTCAACCAAGTGGTATTCTTACTGGTGGAAGTCACAAGTGAGGAGGTGAATTTTTAAGGTGACTTCATGCATTGTCTGAGGCAAAGTCTTAGATTGTTATTCATCAAAACATGCTAGTAAGAATTGAAGCAGAAATTGCAACATTGTTGCCATTGGAAAAGAATTTTTCACATTTGAAATCTCACCTAGAGCTGAAGTCCTAAGATCTTTCTCTTTTTAAAAATAGATATCAGCAAAATGGGCATCATACATTGACTTGATTAGTTTCTAGAATGGAAAAGGAGTTACAAATTTCCAAGCTAGAAGCATTAACATAAGATGAACATCACAAGACTTGTGTTCCTCAAGTTGTTTCCCTTAAAAAAGGAAATGGAAGATTACAATTTCATTTTTAATATTAATATTTCTAATATGATAGAATTAAAATATGAAAGGTAAAACTTTTCATATTCTATGTAGAATTGTAGGTTTCTTTAGTAACTGATTTTCAACAATCAGTTATTCTTTCAAAATAAGGAGTCGTGTACGAAGCGAGGGGAATATTTAGTTTAAGGATAAGAGATTAGTAGCTAGTATTTTAGACCATGGACTTTGTACAGAGAAAAGGGAGAATTCCATCAACTTTTATTGTATTGAATAAATGATGAGATGTTTGGAATCTGTGCAGGTTTCCTAAAATCATTTGCTGACATCCCACATTTTTTTTTCCAACCTACAATTATTCATTGCATTTATTTTACCATCATATGAGGAAATTTAAATTCCATATTTACTCTACCTAGTACTTATGATGCACTTTGAAGGTGCCTTTCATTACATTTGTACCATCTACATAACAATCATACTGTCTATATATAATTACAAGTTGGAAAAAACTAGGTGTTATTAAACCTGCAACCCTTGAAAAACACTAGACCAAAGTGAATGAGATAGATAATGTATTGACTAAGGGGATTCTTCGTGGTCTTGAGAAGTTGAGGAAGGAGCCTGTGTAGTATGTGCAATTGGAAAATGGAAATGTAGAAGTGGATAAACTCGAGACGTTTTGTATTGCACAAGAATTTGTGCAAGAAAAGAAAGTGAGAGATGATGTTATAAGTGGATTTCAACAAATGAAGTCAAACATTCTCGAACTTAAGAATTCCATGAAACAAATACAATTGGAAATAGATGATACGGAAAAGGAAAAATCAGATCTAGGTGTAGAAAAAGAGAATCAGTTGGGTGGAAACTTATAAGTCTCATGTGAAAAGGCAGACAAGTTTTCTATGATGAGAGTAATAGTTTCCCACATATATACATATGCATAACATTTCAAAAGAACCATGTATGCAATTAATTTGTTGGACACCATTGAATGCTATATTCAAAAAATGTTAGGCACAAACGATTTAAATGTCAACTTTTTATGCATTTGTAAGTAAGTTGGCATAAATAATGACTTGAGGTGGCATCGCCTACTATTATTTGATGACATTTGACATTTTTTATAATGAAAATTTACATGGCAATAAAAATTCTCATATGAAATCTACAACATAGACTTCAAACATAGAAATATAATATGATTCTACACCAAAATTGTTTAATAATTACATGATCAAAGACAAAATGCATAATGAATATTTTCAGCCTCTCTCATCCTCTCCACACTTCCTATTCTATGCAATTGAGGAGATGCTTTGATACAATCTTATAGGATTATTTGGGTCCTTGACACTGATGGTGGGGTGATTCCTTACACAGATCCTTGTTGTTGTATGTGTAACAAGAGGGTTTGGGGAAGCCTGAGCTTTGACCTTGGAACTTTCAACACCTTCAACCTATAAAAAACCCATCAATGCAAATGAGTACGTTGAACAATTAACGTGTGGATGAAAATAATTAAAAGGTACTATGATATATACAAACAAAAATTATTTACATGTACCTATAGAAGAGAAGGCCTCAAGTCAGAGATCATCCATATTGTGAAGGAATTCACGGATTCAACAAAAAGATTTGCAAATGCACCAAGATAAGGAAAATTATAGTAGGAGTAATGGCCTCGAGAATGTGGACTTTCACACAACCTTTTGGGATTCTCAAGCCATGGAAAACAACACCTCTCATCACATCTTCAAAAATTCCTTTTTCAACCACTTTACCCCCTGAGTAAAGGTCAATGTGATCATCAACCTTTAAAGTGATGACCTCATCATATATCCTCTTGTCATCAACAAGATTTAGCTGCATTAGAAATTTCATTAACGTCAATCATAATTCATGTCATTGCTAAGGAATGATTAAGAAATTAGAACACAAGCATGGAAATGTGTTGTGTTGCTACCAATATGGATGATAGGCCAGTGCTCTCCCCATCCCCATGTCCATCTTTATCACCCTCTCCCAACTACATTGTGACTACATCATCAATAAGGTCAAGGCCTTGTTTTTCTCAAGATCACAGATGTCTAATAACATTCTAATCTTGCAAAACATGGCAAAGGTGTGAGAAGACAAAGATCATAACCAAACTTTACAATTTCATAAAGCAATATACAAACATGAACGATCAATTTCAAACTTCCATTTCCAATAATATATGTATAGAAGGAAAGGAGATAGTGCACTTCAAATTGGTTAACTCATATGAAAGCATTGATCACCTCAATACTTGTTTGGTCGATAATTTTTCGCTTCTTTTCCAAAAATTGAGAAATAGGAATATCATCATCCTAGTACATAAATGTGAAATACATTCAAAAAAAGGTCATAACGTACAAACTCTACCCTTTTTCAATAAATAAAAATAGATACTGACTAAATCATTTGTCACATATATGATCTCCTCTCCAAGCACCCTCTCTTCTTTGTTGCCTTTCCAAGGAATATTTTCCTATCTAAAATGGACACTACCCTGCTCACACCCACCACTCCCTTGTTCATCCTTGACCTATAATGGAAGGAATTTAAATTCCATATCAAATTCAGATGCATGCAACCAATTCATTCAAAATATCAAATACACATTAAAAAGAAGATTTCAAAAATACCCTTTCTTCCACTTTCTTCCTCTAAAGGAGCCTTGAAAATTTTGGCCATCTATGCTCCCTCTTCTTCTCAATGTTAGATGGAGCAATGGGAGGAAGAACATCATTTTGTACTTTCATGGGCAGAGCCTCATCTTCCAAATCAAATATACCCTGCTTAGGGTCGGCATTCACTTCTTGACCATCACCCTATCATGCCATGTAAGTTGACAATACATGAACCTTGAACGCATCAAAATAGAAAAAATAAACCAACCAAAATTCGGATTTAAGAGTTCATTTCCATATTACCTTTTTCTTTCTCTCTTGCAAGGTGAATTTTTTTCCCTTCTTTCCTCCTTCCTCTTCTTACTGTTGTATGAGCACATTGTAGATTTTTCCTCCTTTACTTCATGAGGAAGTTCAAGGAAGTCATTTTTACCATATGCTAGACAAACCTTTTGAATAACACACCTTCTCTACACATTATATCATAACCTCATATGCTATTCCACATCATTCACTATCTTTTGATGATACTGTTTCACTTTTCCAGTAGGAGGAAGTGAGCATTTTCATTGTCCCCCCATTGCACTTCATCCATGCTTTCATGGCCTCAAAAGAGGAAGTTTGTGTTCCAACACCCTATGCACATTCAACATTCTCAAATCTCAAAATATTTTCCCTTCCCCAATGCTACATGAACCATATGTACAATAATATGCATATTTTCTACCCAATTGTTCTATTTTGTGATGAGCCACATCTTAGACAAAAAATTCAAAAAATAAAATACCTTACCATATTTGATATTAAAATAAATTGAATGCACAACATAAACACACAACCAAACAATCCAATAATTTCACTTTTATAACTACCTTCATGTCCTTCACATTAGCTTGTGCATCATCCACACCCCGCTCATTGTTAAGTTCACCCTCTATATCCTCATACTTAGTAGGCTTGTCATGACCGTCAGCCTTGTCGACAAGAACAATTTCGTCTTCATCAAGTACCTTCTCCTCATCTTCAGCCTCTTCTTCATCTTCATCATCATCCTCCTCTTTTGCCTCCTCCTCCTCTTCATCAAGGACTACCGCATGAGCATGATCATTACCCTAATTATTGACCTAAATGAAATGAATGGTATACTGTCAAAATCATTATATTCATAACAGAAATTAGATTTTGTAAATGAAATTGTAAAGCATAATGATCCACACATTGGAAGGAATTATGGGAAGTTCACAATCAATTACCAAACATTATTCCTCACACATCCTATCAAATGTGTCAAAAACCTCAACAGTATTCATCACAATACAAACCACCTTTTTTTTAAAGGAGGCATCCCTAGTTCTCTAAAAAATGTAAAAAAGTTGCAAGTGTTATAGATAGTTAAAGTTCGAAAATCTACTGCATTGTCTATTGTATGGAAACATATATTTTTTCAACCATATGAGGAAATCGAAATGCAATTCTACTATAACTAAGAGTTCATATACTCACAACCCATTGTATTTTCCAACCTGCATGTATATTGTGCATTTTATTTTTTGATGATATGAAGAAATTGAAATACATTTTTTACTATAACTAACAGTTGTGGTAAATTTTGAAGGTGCCTTTTATTAGATTCATACTGTCTAAATAGCTAAAGGTTTTCATTACAATTATAATGTTTGTGTATAATTGGTGGTTGGAAAACACTAGGTGTTTTTAAAACTGTAACCGGCATACTATTGTAAAACACTCTACACATAACAACCCAATTGGTTGGTCACCCCTCACCTCAATTTGGTTTGAATTATGTATCCCCCACCTACAACCCCTCCCCATGCTCTCCACTATTTAGGTTTGAATGTGCACATAACTAACAATCCACATTGTGTTTTCCAACCTGCAATTATTTTGTGCATTTTTTTGTTCCAATCATATGAAGAAATTGAAATGAAATTTTTACTCTAACTAAGAGTTGTTATAAATTTTAAAGGTGAACTTCATTGCATTCTTACTATCTACAAAAGAAAAGGTTATCATTACATTCATACTGATTTCATATACTGTAGTTTGTAAAATAGTGGGTGACTAAGCAAATTGAGGTTGGAAAACACTCGGTGTTGTGAAACCTACAACCCACATGTTGTTTTAAAACCCTCTACACATAACAACCCAATTGGCTACTCACCCCTCACCCCATATAATTTAATTCTAGAGCCCACATTGTGTTTTCCAACATGCAATTACATAGGCATGTCATTTTTGGTTTGTCTATACGTTATTCCATAACTATTTCAATTGCAAAAAATAAATGTAGATTGGATCTCCACATTGGGTTGTGAGCTATTTCTTTATGTTTCCTCAAATATTTATGGCATGAACATTAAAAACAAATTTCACAAACCCTCGACAAAAAAGCACATAAACAACTTTGCATGCCACTATGGAATTCCCACTTCCATGCACTGACTTGTATTCAATCTAGGTGATGTTATTAGGTGTTGGGATCACAACCATGTATATTTTTATGTATTTTTTTGGAAAATTCTACATTAGATGAATAGTTAACAGTGTACTTAGCAAGGGAAATTTGATTCACACTCTTTTTAGAGAAAAAAAGTTTTTGAATTCACCAAGAATCAAAAATAATAAAATTTAATATAAATGTAGAGAATTTTTTTATAGATATTCTACATGATTTGATATAGAACAACCAATTAATGAAGTCATATTACATATATTTTCATACTAATTCATTGAAATTTATGTCTAGCACATTCACACAATGCAAATCATCTAGTTGGCAAATCAAGATCATAGGAGTGCAATTACTTGCGAGACCACATGTATTTTATATTAGTGATAATAAAAAGTGCAATAAATACTTCATGCAACATTGCTTTCAATCAATTCATATCACTCTTGTTCAAAAATATGTAAGAATTTTTTTAATTTTTTCATTAGATGGCTTTGCCTCACAATTCAAATTTCATAACCTTTTTTTTTAATTTTGTTGAATTGATTGAACTATAAATAATCCTCATATTAGGATTTTTTAGCGATGTTCATGGGAACAATAATGCAAGATATTATATCTAATGCACACTAAGAAATTAAAAATCAATTATGAGGAAGATAATTTAAATGATGCAATATCATTATTCATTGTTATTTTAATCATTTCACATGTCACAGTCACAATTCAAGGAGGAAAAATCCTCCACATACAATTTTGAAATATAATAGGTCCACAATAATTTAAAATTTATTTTAGTAAAATTAAACCATAGATTGTTTGCATTCCCCACAATAAGCATCTCATCTATAAACAAATCATAACTTGTAAATGTAAAATAAATTTTGGAAATTTAACTATCTAGTACACTTGCATTCAAGCTATGAGAGCTAGAATCACCTGTATTTAATGCAAATTATTCACATCTCCTCAAGTGTCCTTCAAAATCCACTTGCACTTATTTTATTCAATTTTGTTTTATCACCTATATCAACCACCTAGAAGGAAGACAAGTGTTAGCAATAGATTAAATTAGAAAATTAAAGACATTTGGTGCTACAAAGAACTCATTTTATTCCAAATTTCACCGATATTGGATTATATGTTGTGTTGACTACAACATGCTAGCTTCTATAGACAATAAAGAAACATATTAAACTGTACAAGGGGCATTTAATTTCCAATTTAACCTATTTCTAACACTACTAATAAATATCTTCCATTTTACCATTCTACTAGAACTGTGAAGATGTGAACGCTCATTGGGATATATCAAAAAATTATCTCTCCTGACATCTTTTTTCGATGACATACTATTTATAAATGTAATTGCAAGTTGGAAAACACAATGTGGGTTGTGAGTTATTTCATTCTGCATGTTCAAAGTAAAAGGGTGGAGATCATGAGGAGGAGGTGTAGATGGAGGATACATAAATCTAACCAAATTGAGATGAGGGGTTACCAACCAATTGGGTTGTTACGTGTAGAAAATTTTACATGTGGGTTGTAGGTTCGATAACATCAAGTGTTTTCCAACCTGCAATTTTATAAAATGAAGTGAATGTAATCAAAACCTTTTGTTATTCACACAGTAACAACCCAATTGGTTTGTCACCCCTCACCTCAATTTGGTTAGTCACCCACTTTTTTGCAAACTGTAGTATATGAAAATAATATGAATGTAATGAAAACCTTTTCTCTTGTAGATAGTAAGAATGCAATGAAGTTCACATTCAAAATATATAACAACTCTTAGTTACAGTAAAAATTGCATTTCAATTCTTCATATGATTGGAACAATAAAATTGCACAAAATAATCACAAATTGGAAAACACAATATAGTTTGTGAGTTATTTCATTGTGCAAGTTCAAACCTAAATAGTGGAGAGCACGAGGAGGTGTTTCATGTGGGGGATACATAATTCTAACAAAATTGAGGTGAGGGGTGACCAACCAATTGGGTTGTTATGTGTAGAGTGTTTTACAATGGCATGTGTGTTGCATGTTTGATAACATCGAGTGCTTTCCAACCTATAATTTTACAAAACAATATAAATGTAATCAAAACCTTTTGTTATTTACACAGTAACAACCCAATTGGTTTGTCACCCCTTACCTCAATTTCATAAAATAGAGAAAATTGAGGTGAGGGATGATTAACCAATTGGGTTGTTACATGTTTCAAGTTTTAAAACAGTATGTGGGTTGCAATTTTAAAAACACCTAGTGTTTTCCAACCACCAATTATATACAAGCAATATGATTGTAATGAAAACCTTTAGCTATTTAGAGAGTATGAATGTAATGAAAGGAACCTTCAAAATTTACCGCAAACTATTAGTTACAATAAAAAAACATGTTTCAATTTCTTCGTATCATTGAAAAATAAAATACATAGTATATTTGTAGGTTGGAAAACACAGTGGGTTGTGAGTAGATGTTTTATGAAACATGCAACCCACACATGCATTGCATTATGTTATCATGTCTAAGACATGTGGTTTTTTAGGGAGATTAATTTTAAAACTTGCCAGTGTGCCACATTTATTCGGCAACAAGACACATGATAGCACTCGAAATGACACACACCTAAACGTCCATCTACATCCATTTTTCAATCTTATATCATAATTATGGTATCATATGGTGGATGGGGCATAATTTTATCCTATCTAAGACATTGTTTTTTTGGTTTTAAAATAGTATGTGGGTTGTAGGTTTTATAACACCCACTATTTTCCAAACTATAATTTTACTCACAATATGAATGTCTTGAAAAGATTTTTTATTTAGAGAGTACGAATGTGATGAAAGGGGGAGAAGCTAATCTCCTGATAAAATGGTGTGTCTTAGACATGATAACATAATACCCCATCCCCCATGCCATCACATCCATCACATGTCCCGTCGTTGAAAAACGTGGCACACTGAAAAATTTCAAAATTAGCATGTTTTAATATTAATTTGAAAGCTGAAAAAGCCACCATTTGGACATTTCACATTTTAAAGGTTAAGAAACCTTCAAAATTTACCACAAATTGTTTGTTATAGTAAAAAATGTGTTTCAATTTCTTCATATCATTGAAAAATAAAATACATAGTATACTTGCAGGTTGGAAAACACAGTGGGTTGTGAGTAGATGGTTTATGAAACCTACAACCCACACATGTGCTGCATTATGTTATCATTTCTAAGACATGTGTTTTTGTAGGGAGATTAATTTTAAAACCTGTTGGTGTGCCACATTTATCCGAAAATGGGACACATGATAACACTCAAAATGACACACACCTAAACATCTATCAATATCCATTTGTCAGTCTTATATCATAATGATGGAATCATATGGTGGATGGGGCATAAGGTTATCCTATCTAGGACATGCATTTTTGGTTTTAAAATAGTATGTGGGTTGCAGGTTTTATAACACCCACTATTTTCTAAACTATAATTTTACTCACAATATGAATGTCTTAAAAACCTTTTTTTATTTAGCGAGTATGAATGTAATGAAAGGGGGAGAGGATAATATCCCAATAGAATAACATGTCTTCAACATGATAACATAACACCCCATCCCCCATGACACTTCATTTGTAATGAGATAAGATTGACAGACATTTCAGCGCGTGTTGTCACATGTCCCATTGTCAAAAAGCATGGCACATCGACAAATTTCAAAATTAGCATGTTTTAATATTAATTTGAAAGATAAAAAGGTCACAATTTGGAAATTTCACATTTTGAAGGTTAAGGAACCTTCAAAATATACCACAACTATTAGTTACAGTAAAAAAATGCTTTTCAATTTATTCATATCATTGAAAAATAAAATGTATAGTATATTTGCAGGTTGGAAAAAATAGTGGGTTGTGAGTAGATGGTTTATAAAACCTGAAACACACACATGTGTCACATTATTGTAACATACCCATTGTTTAACCTAAAAAATTTATAATGATTTTAACCTCAAGTAAATAAGATTACATTGCCAACACTTAGCAATATTTTTTTTCTTTTCATATACAAGAATAATATGCAAATTTGAAATAAACATCATTCCAAACTTTTCCATTAAATTATATCAAAGTATTGCAACTTTTCCAAAGTAATGAATACATATTACATGATATCATTTATCTTTTACAATATTTCTATCATAATGGATACCAAATACATAAACAAGGCTTTGTGAAGCTTACTAGCAATAGATGTATGAATAGTCTTGGAAATCCTCCATTCAAATCCTGGTCACCTACTGATGAGGAGAAGCATCACTCAAGTGATTTTCCACCAACCTTGGACTAATTATGGTCCCCCACACATCTATCAAACTGATAGATGGCCCTACCCTTTGATGAAGAGATTGGCTTGTTAACCTCATAATAAATATTGACCTTTTCTGAGCTTGGTCTTGTGTCCTACATATCTAGATATGTCACATAGTGGCTACAACCTACATATATTACATACCTCAACCTAGTATTTAAACATGGATCACATTGACTAACAGTGTAAATAGTGGCAACTTACACTACTTTGGCCAAAGTATTCATCACCCAGTACTTCGAGTGGACATCATATATTTCACCCACCTTCCTAGCTCAATTTATATTGACCATTCATAATCTATGCATAGGCTATCCCCTTCATTGGATTATCCTAACCCCAAGAATAACCTATTTCCCTCTTATATTTGCTACGACACTTTTACTTAAGTAATTCAAAGTAATTCTTACTTACCAATTAACCATATGAAATAGCATAACGTCACATCATTAAAGACACTAGTACCAAAGGTAAAATCCCAACTATACAAGTCTCAAATCAAGGGTTTACCACAACATTAAATGACTCCCTTCAAAACTATAACTTATCAGTAAATGACCTCAAATCAAAAGTATAACCTTTAACAATAAATGACTTCAATCAAAGTATAATCTCATCAATAAATTACCTCAATCAAAAGTATGGTCTCCACAATAAATTAACTCCAATGGAAAGTATAATCAACAATCAAATGATCAATTAGATCATATAGGTTAATCCTGGCTTATTTGCTTCAATCAATAATCTAATAAACAACCCTTCAAAATAGGTTATTCCTAACCTAGGGTTTCCAACAAAGAGTAGTGCAATGTTCATGTAACCATTATAAAAGAATCTCTTTTAATATATCACACATATTCTCATGTTTACCACATTTGTATAAAATATGGAGGTCTATAACCTGATAAGGGTTTGTGCCTTTTGCACCTACAAGATATCTTACTCATCATGGCTTTGGGTTTCCAGTATGTGAGTTCCCTTCTAGAATTTCATGAATATACACTAATTCAAAATAAGATAATAACATAACCACAAAATGACTCTCAACCCTATTGTTCAATATTGATATAACCTTCAAGTTTATACCCTAATATTAGGGATAAGAATCTCTTCCTACTTTCTAGGAGAAATAAGTAATCAATCAAATAAATATTATCAATCAAGGTTTGCATAACATTGTAACCTAATAATTTTGACATTTCTTTTTATGCATTCTAACATAACTCAAGTAACTCTACATCTTAACTTCACAAATTAAGCATCAACTATATAAGCTCTATTTTAATATAGTATTGAATATTATTATAAACACCCATTCCATACTATGGACTATAAATTCAAACAATCAAGTAATAGAATTCCCTAAGCAAGATTCATCAAGAATCTTTCCTATATAATCAAAGAAGATAATAATCAACTCATGATCTAAGCAATTCACATTTTTCTAAACAAGCAATCAAAGCCACTCAATCTTTTCAAAAGCATTAAAACATAAAAGAGTATAAATCAGTATGCCTATTTATCAAGCTCCAATTGAATAACCTAGAATCCTAGCTTGGCTTCCTCCAAAATCAACTTTAGCACTTGTTGATGTCAAAATTTGGCAAGGTAACATCCCTTTGTGGGAAACTCAGTCTATGGGGGACTTATTGCACTAGACTGAGTGACCTTCGGATTTTTAAAGAATTCGACTTCTTTTGGAATTGGGGTTTGGAAATGGGAAAGGAAGCAAATATAAAATTAAAAGATCTAACTAAGGTGATGTGCCAGAATTTAGATAAAAGGCACAATAAATCAATCTTTGGGATATGATCTACGGGCTCGCTTAGAAATTTACTATGTCCTAGAATAACAGAAATTAAAGATTTAAGCATGAACAACTCATTCAATGACATAAAATAACTTTCAAACCCATTTATTGAAAAGAGGAGTCAAAATACATGATCTAAATAGCAAACTTGCATTCAAATTATAGAAGTTCTACAAATAAACCATTCAAACATAATGGCACAGTATAAAGTTAATCAAATAGCTTAAGAAAAACATAAAGGCCAAACAATGGCACAGTCTATGAGTCTTTCTGCAATAATCTAATAATAATAAAAGTCTTGGTGTCTCTATATTTTCTGCAATTCTTGAACTCTTAGAACTCATAGGACTTTTTAATGTGGAACCATAACCAAATTTAGGAGCAGAGAGTAGTATATATAGTGAGTTTTTCACTGCTTGGTGAGCAACAAAAAGATTCAGAATCCTGAGCAATGATGTCGCAGGAATGATTCCCCTTGGCCGTTGTAATAGAAAAATATTTGGGCCATAGCATTTGGTCGCCTCCCATCTAGGTGCATCCCCTATGAATGGTGGCAATGGTCCCGTGCAAACAAGTATCGCCACCCAGTATAAGTAGTTAGAACACGTGGCAGCATATCGTAGCCCATAGTTTGCTTCATCCCTTGCATTGAAGAAGAATGCACCAAAGAGATGTGTGGCGGCATCTCGCAGCCCGTAGTTCACTCCTACTCTTCGCCATTGAATACTTTCACATCAAAAACATGTGGAAGCATGCCTTTTACTTGGAGCCAATTATGGGGTTTACCAAAGATTGTGTGCATGAAAGCAACATGGCACACAATCGGGGCCCAATTCAAAAGTGAGGGGAAGTAGCCTTTAAACGTGATCAGTGATAACACATGGAAGCATGGTGGGGGGAAAAGGTCATTCATCAAAAATAGTTGTAGATATTCATTGGAGGCATGGCCCAGTACTTAGCAAAAAAACAAAACCTGAAGGGAGCTTGATGAATTTTATATTCACAACTTTTGGCAACTATCAGGGGCATTTCACTTGAGGAACAAGGAACCCAAAAAAATTCTTTGGATCGTAGACTGGAGCGCCATTGGGTGATAGAATTAGAGCTTGGAAAGGGTTGTCTATAGGGGCGGCTAGTCATCTTTGGATGGTCTTGTTACATTGTGCAGATTTTCTTGCGCTCCACCTAGGTCAAGCATTTCTTTATAAGGAAACACCTCAGGTAAACCAACCCCTGCCTCGCAATGGAAAAGTAGCTATGCAAGAGGATGAATGACACCTTCAATGTCTATTGTGGTAGGAGGTTGGCTGAAACTCTGGAAAGTAGTCGGGTCTTGCTCCTTTTCTTCGATCTCTCTTGCAATTTGCTCGACTGTGGTGATCGACCCATCCTCAAGAAATGGGGATGGTAGGCCCATCTCGCTTAGCTGGGAGAAATTTTCCAGCATGTCATCCATAGTCTAGTTTAAATTAGCTGTGTAGGTGTTAGTTCGCAGGAAGACCGAGTGGAAATGGATGAATTTGTTTGTCATCTAGGAAACAACATCCTGATCTTCTATTCCTGCCTTTTCTAGGTTTTTATCAAAGACCATGTATAGCTTGCTTAGCAAACTCTTCACCTCAAGAACCTTCTCTATGATGAACCGTGGGAACTGTTCAATTGTTTCGTGAACCTCATGGCTTAATTTTGTTGAATTCGATATGAACTAGAGCATTGGCTACAGTGTTAGGAAGAAGGCCTTAACCTTTTCCCAGTATGAAATGTATAGTTGTTGAGCTATTGGGATGAGGTCTGGTTGTGCAGCAGGGGCCTAGGAAGTGCTCTTTAGAAGGGAAATCTCCACATCCTTTGAATTGACGTCACTGTTAATTCTGCAATTCTCTTTTTTGCGGATGCAAGTTGCTCCTCGATGTTACTTAGCTCCTTATACCAGTTCTCCTTGGCTTAGGCGTGGTTCGCCAATTTTGTGTCAAGAGAAGACTTCATCTCTTGGATCTCTTTTTCTAATTGGGCCTTTAATCCTTCAAATTCCATTTGATTCTTTTCTAATTTTTTCTCATATAGAGCACCCTGAGATGCTAGCTCTTCATCCTTTTGTTGCACATTCTGCTCCATCAGAGCCAATTGGCTCTGATATTCCTAGTTCTTCATTTGTAGCTCATTGATCAAGATGGGATCAATGGATTGGGACTTCTTGAGTTCTTCCTAGAGTTTGTTCTACTCCAACTCTTTTGTTTGTGCTTTCTTTGATAAGTGTGCAACTTCTGCTTCCAATGATTTCTCCCTCATCTCTAGGAAACTAACCCTTTCCTTCACAAGCTTCAGTTGCTCCTCCTTTTTCTTTAACTAATAGCCAGACTTGAGGAATTCAATTGTCACCACCTGCTACATTTCCTCCATGTGTTCTACCTTGTCTTGTGGTTGATTTGCATTCAGGTTGAGTCCCATGACATACATGTTGTAATCATTTGGCAGCATCTCCCCTTGTAGTTTGGTAGTGTTTGAGTACATGGTGGAAAAATTCAGCGCTCCCTATGCCTCATTGTACACAGTATACACTTTTGGCTCTGCATCCCTTTTGTCATCCTTAGCTTTCTTCTTTTGCATTTTGAGAGTATGTGCTTGTTTTGTGGCCTCTCCTTGGGCTATGAATTTATATGGCGACTGAACTAGCCTACTTGCAAAGGGTGCACTGGCAGGTAGGGAAAAAGGGAATGTAAGTGTGGTAGGCCCCTACATTTTCCTCTTCTAGAGAGTAATAGTCTATGGGGAGAAATAAGGGACTTGCCAAGGTTCGGTTTGCGAACCGGCAGAAAGGCTCATCAGTTGTCACAGTGATGGGGTAGTCATTGTAGAGTCCATTTGCTGCGCATATTGGATCAGACCCGAGGTAGCAATAGAAATCGGGGTACCAATAGCAGCTGAGCCTTCAGAAAGAGAGGTGAGGAGAGATTGGGCAGTGGCGACTAGTGTCAAGGTTTGCGAAGGTGTTAAGATAGATGGCCCTATCTGGGTGAATTGGGAGAAACCTCCCACAAAAATTGTGGTAGGGGTAGACAAGGTAGGGCCAACACTTGCAGTAAGGGGTGTCGCAGGAATGGTAGAGGATACTAAAGATTGAGAAGTGAGAGAAGAAGGAGCGAACATTACATGTTGACTGGATGGTGGCGATGCTCCACTTGTTGCTGACTCCTCACTTACTTCAAACTCCTGGCTCGCTGCAAGCACTTAGCTCGTGGTGAGTTCTTCTGAACCTTCTCCCATAATAGCTTTTTTGCATTGTCATTTAGGGGGCGGGGAGTCTCCAATCTCTACAGTCTCTGGTTGTTTTTGTTGGAACCCTCTTGTTGCTTTTGAGGCCTAGGTGAGCGTCTATGAGGCTCTTGATATATTTAGTCACACATTTGAAGTGACATAGGCAAGCTGCCCTGTGGACTTCTTCCTTTGTTGAGCGGAAGACGTCGATGTCTCAACTTCCTCCTCCACCTGCTCTTCTTCTTCATTGGATTCATTGCCTCCGCTAATGCTTGAGGAGGATGTAGGATGCTCATCATCCCACAACTTTTCAAACTGTTCATCATCTGTCACGCTATTATAAGGGACATCCCCCTATTTTGTCTCTTGGTGATACATCCAGAAGGCTCTGATCCTTTCCACACTCCATTCTTGTTCTCTTCTTAACTCATTGAACAGGGTTGTTCCCATTTTTTGATTCTCATCATAATTCGCCACAACAAAATAGAACTTATTCCATGGTGGTCTATCTTCTGTAGGAATGTGGATTAGGTCAACCAATAATTCATCTTCATCCTCAAGCGGGCTACGCCTCTTTTCCCAGTAAGGCCAAGAATTGTGATTTACTTTGATATGCTCATATGGTAGATCATTGAAAGGGTTGTAATTCCATTTGTCATAGATCATTACCAACCCTAGATGATCCAACTTATCCTTCAACAGCAAGTGCGCCCCTTTTTCTTTTTCACGACCACTATCTTGAAGCTTATCAAATAGAGGAACAAGCTTTTCCTCTTTGCTTTTCCTATGCAGAAGGTGGCATCAATAATGAAAACCTACCAGAACAATTCAAGGGCTAGCACTCAATTTGTTACACATGTTGGGAGGTGGAATGGTTCCCTGGCGAAGCCTCACATCTAGATAAATGTAAAATCCACTCCAAAAAACCAGTCACATCTGGGAATGAAGTTTTGCATATATTATTTTTGTGTCAAATTGATCCAATTAATACCATCCTTTCCTTGAAAATCTTGTAAAATCAGAGTCAAGAAATAATCCAAAAATGCATAATAGTCGAAAGTGGAAGAGAGGAGAGGAGTCCAGACAGAAACCGGTTTCCTTTTCTTCTTTTCATCAAAAATAGACAACCTCACCCACTTATCAAAGAAATAAGGGTTCTGATACAAAAACATATGGGAAAGATAGGAAGGAAATCTAAACTTCCATTCAGCTTGGTAATTGTTAATTTGCTTTATCATTTTCTTTGAGAGGTATTCTACAAAATCATACCAAAAGTAAGATTGTTGCCTATGAAACTGGAAACCCAGGCCCAATTGAAATACATGCACCTCTTTGTCAGTGTCCAAACCACAAACAAACGCCATCATTGAAAAGGAATCTTGCAAGTCTATTTCGAAAGCACTGTACTGCACCGGGATCCTTAGTGGCTTTCATTGCTCTACTTCAATCCTTTGAGTTTCCTTGTTATAAAACTCCATAGTCTTATCCCTTGTGTTCCATATATTTCCCCCTTTTGTAGGAGTGAATGCCTCTATTTTCATCCCTCTTTGCATATGATCAGGAATACACAACATATTCCAGATAGTTCTTAGAGTGATATGAACTAATAGATTCCAGCCTTAGTGCTTGGGTTCAAACGTCTGATGGCTGCATTGACTAATTCTGGGTAATAATGCACAGATGGGACCATATATTGTGGAAGCCCATTGAACCATACTTTCTCTATCGTTGACATTATCTTTTTGGATACCTTCATTCTTTCACAGGTCACTTCCCTTAATCCTTTAGGGTTCTTTTCAAGAAAGGAATCGTGAATATTATCCCAGTCCTCCTGAATCAAGTTCTGGTCTCTATAGTTTTTTGGCTTCTCCAGTTCCTATGTGTTTTCCCACTTTGGCTTGTCAGGAATACCAGGCGTTGCATAAGAAATTTCTTCAAAGACATTGACAACTTATGTAGTTCACATAGCTTTAAATAATATTTGTGTCACATCTCCCTATGCTTCTTGGCTTGAACTTTCTACCTTTTTTTATTTGCGGGAAGTTTCTACTTAGCTTGAATTTCTCTACAATTTTATCCCGGCTCTGGTTGTGCACTAGAAATTTATTATACTCTGGGTAGTGTATTTGAAAAGACCTTTTAAGTGCGTAAATATTTCACATGCAATACTTAGCTATTTTTCCTCAAGGTGGTAGACAGGAGTTACCTTTTTTGCATTTAATTTGACATGTACTGCCAACCTTTTGGCTTATGCGAGATGAATCACTTGCCATTTTGATTTGACAAGAATTCATAATTACAATTAACAACCGTATTGTACAGCATGATTTTCTTGGAACTTTAGCCAACACTTTTCTAGTAGCTTAAACATTCATATGCGTTGGCAATTAATATCCCAAAAGGAATGATTAAACCAAAGATACGATTAGTGTTTGAAAAGATATGAACTCTACCTTGGAATAAGAAAAACACCTGGAGAATGACACCTCAATCTTTGGTCGTGCATAACATCGCTAATTGCTACCACAAGCTTAGGCTAATTAATTAGCCCTTATTAGTTTTTCACGTAGCAAGTCGTACTCAACAAACGCAACTGGGTGGGAAATTCAAGCAAGCTCTAGCATAGCTTTCAAGTTGGTACTCGATTAGCATCACGTTTATGGTAAGAAGATTACCACGCATTTTGTCAATTTTTCTATAAATAGGTACCTAAGCAGTAGTGAAATCACACTTAGTGATTAGAAAAAAATTGGTAGTAGGTAATTGGCTTAGCAATTGAGCATTAGTAGTGCGTAGTGTTTTCATAGGCTAGACTTAGGTACTTTGCATAGATAGTTTCAAGATAGTTGCAGAACGATTGCCAACATGAATACCCCAATTAGGCTAGTGTGTTATAAGTCTCAAACTGCTTTCTTAGGTGAGATTTTACTAAGTGTTTGAAGAGGATGACGAAGAATAAGCACTCACTGGCTATTATAGCCATGAAATGAGTTCTGGATGGGATTTCCTCGAATACGAGGGCAAGTATCAAGTTAACACTAATGTGTGCTCAAACTTTGTCACCTCCATGTTTGATATTGGGATTCCCAAGCCCTTGATTCTTTGTCTTGTCAAAGAAATATTTCCCAAGAAATATCTAAATAGCCTCAGGGAGGTAATGGCAAATGTTGCATACAGTGGAGGCATTCTAACCGCAAGCGACCTTCGAAGGTTCATAGAAGAATATGTGGTTGTACCGTAGCTGCCATTTTTTATTGGCTTTAGCCTCCAGTTGCAAGATGAGCACCGCCAGAGGGTAACCCATGACTGCCACTTTCTTTTCTGTATCTACAATGTGGTGTTTTTTTATGATATTGACTGGTACACGGACTTCAAGAACCTTGTGTTCACTCCTCCTTTAGTCATTGCTCCTGTTAATGATGTTGTTACTAATGATGATGCCCCTATGGACAAAGATATTTTGGATGTTGTTTTTGATGCGTCCATTGCTGCTAACCATGCTATGGACTGAAGACTCCCATGTTCTTCCTTTTTTTCCTTTTTAAAACTTGTAGCAATTAGTCCATTTTTTGTATACATGCCTGAAAAAGGCTTTTCATAAAATATATGAAAGAAGCAGAATAGAATTATATACTTTTAGAAGTGTGGCCTTTGAGCCATTTTGACAATGTAAATATCAAAGCATATATATAATGAAAATATATCTTTATATAACCATCTTGTTCTCTGCTTTTAGATTCGGCAACTAGGTCATCCTTTTCTTTTTAGCATACTTGTGTTAATTCAATTTTGCATGTGGGTGTTTGATTTTTCTATTCTCTTCAGCTATGAGTTTATTTTCCTGCTTTTTGCAATAATGGGCTACTTGTTCTTTTCCACCTCGAACCACAAAATAAATAAAAAGACTAGCCAAAAAGAAAAAAGGGAAAGAAGGAGAAAGTATTATAAACATATTTACATTGGTAGGATAAGCAAGCTTAATTAAATAATTTAAGGTGAATTCTATTGACCGGAATTCCCAGCGCTTCTTTTTCCATAGTTTCTAACTCATATGCATTATATTCTTTGCATTGAATTGTTCTCAACGGGCCTTCCCAAAGGCTTTCAAACTTCCCGTGTTGACCCAGCTTCATAGCTCTTTCATTAAATTTTTGCACTGTCTCTGTACTTTAGACCTTAGTCGGACGCTTTCTTGTCAAACCAGCTTTTAACCACCTGTTGGAAGTTAGTCATAGCTATTAGGGACTTTTCCTTTTCTCTTGTACTTCTAGCAACTCGGCTAACTGCACCTCCATTACGTCGTTTTGTTCCACCTTGAGATATTTTAGCAATTACAGTGCCAAGATCTCCATAGCAATGTGCAATAGCGTCTCTTTTCCATATACTAGCTCATACGGTGAAGTCTTGAGGACTTGCTTAGGAGTTATACAGTTCATCTAGAGTGTTGCTCAAAGGTTTTTATGCCATTCCCTTTGGTATTCCAACCCAATTCTTTTGAGGAGTTAGACCAGATTCTTATTCATCAACTTGGCTAAGTCATTCCCCTATGGGTAGTAGTTTGATGATTTTTTAAGGAATATACCATGTGTAAGTATGAATTGACTTACCTTAGAGCCTAGGAAAGCTTTGGTGTTGTCGAAGATGATATTTTTGGGTCGGTCGAATCTCATCACCAATTCCTCTAAGAAGTCCACTATCTCTGCCTCTTTCACATTCTTTAGTGGCATGGAATCAGTCCACCTTGTGAAGTAGTCTGCAGTCATCAAGATCCATTTATGTATTGCACTAGAAGTTGGGTTGATCATTCTGATGAAGTCTAGGCCCCATTACATGAATGGCTCATCAACCACTATCGGATTGAGAGGCATTCAAAATTATTTCTTCTTCCTGTGAAGATCTGGCATTATTTGCAAGCTTTTATCAGGGAGTAGGAATCATTGAATAGCGTTGGCTAGAAGTACCCTGTGCACATGATTTTGATGGCGGTGATCTTTGCGGATAAATGCTCGCTTGTAGGACTATTGTGGTAAGTGTCGAGTATCCTTTTTGCTTTCTCTGGGGTAACACACCACAATAGAACACCATTAAAATTCTTTTTGAACAAGATCCCTTCATTGAGCATGTATCCGCTATTTTGTAATCGGTAGAATCTCCTCTTCTGAGAAGGAAGGCCTGACAGATACTTTCCTATGTGCATAAATCTAACTCTATCCACTAGCCAACAACCTTTGGACTCTAACTCATTCATTAGGACTAGCTCCGGCTGCTCTTCTTCAGTGGCCATTTCTTCATTATGCGCAAGATATTCACATAGTCCTCTTCCCCGAACATTCTTTGTAAGCTTAACCTCAATGTCATATTCAAGGATCTTGGTGATGCAATTGGCTCTTTTCATGGTGATTTCTCCTTCCATGATATATTCATACACACTAGAATGTGAAACATAAAAAATCACCTTATTGCGAGATATTAAGTGTTAGAAATTCTTGAGTCCCTTAACTATTGCAAACGCTTGCCTCTCTACATTTTTTTTTTCTCATATTCCTTTAGGATTTGGGAGTGAAATTCTATCAGATGTTCTCCCTTGCCCTCATCATCTTTCTGAGTTAAGAAAGTAGTAATGCTTGACTTTCTACTGAATACATACATTATGAAGTCCCTTGATAAGTCTGGGTTGACCAGAATAGGAGTGGAGGAAATAGCATCCTTGACTTTATCAAAGGCTTCTTTGGCTTCTTTTTTCCATTTAAATGTTTGATCACTTTTCAACATAAGGGTTATTGGCCTAATTATTCCTACAAAATCATAAATAAATTTGCTAACAAAATTTACCTTTCCCAAGAAGGATTGGATGCCTTTCTTGTTGACTAGAAAGGGAAGCTCTCTGATGGCTTTCACTAGCTTGGGATCAATTGAAATTCCTTCTTTGGACACTGTGTTCCTCAATAGCTTGCCTTGCAGTACTCTGAAAAAACATTTTTTTGGGTTTAGGGATATCCCGAACTCTTGGCATTTCTTGAACACCATCTCAAGGTGATCAAAATAATCATCCTTGGACTTGGAGAACACCATCAAATCATCCAAATAGATTAGGATAATCTTGTTGATTAGTTCACTAAAAGCGATATCCATTGCCCACTAGAAGGTGGCTCCTACATTTGAGAGGTCGAATGTCATCTTAGTGTATGTTAATGTTTCCCACTTGGTAGTGAACATTGTCTTATGTTGATCCTCCTCTTTGACCCAGATCTGATTGTAACGGAAGAAGCCATCTAACAGGGAAAACATCTCTGATCTTGCCACCATTTGCAAGATTGACTCCATTGAAGGTAGCCGGTAATGATCCTTCAAGGATGCTCTGTTTAGGTCTTGAAATTCCACACATAGATGAATATCTCCATTATTATTTCGTACTGGGACTAGATTGGATACCCACGTGCTATGCTTGATTAAGAAGACAATCAACAACTGGATTAGCTTTGTTAATTCTTGCACCATTAGCACTTCAATATTGGTATTCACTAGCCTCTATTTTTGGCATACCAGTTTTCCACCTTTCGCCAACTCTATTGTATGTTGGATGATATCAAGATCATATCCCCTGAGGTCATCATATGACTAGGCCACCACTCCATATTTTTTGCAAAAGTTGATAAGCCTTTCTTTATCATGATGTAGGACATCCTTCCTGACTTTGAGCTTTCTTCCATCTCCAACCTAAAGATCCACAGTCACCTTTGTCTGCTACAAAATTATGTTTTTCATTTCTTGCATCGTCATAATTGAAAAAATTCTCAAGAGTGACTAATCCTTTTGGAAGCTTTTTGGATTTTAGTTGAATAATTTTTCCTTCATAAACTCCGGTGATCTTCGGTTGGAGCTAATCAAAAAAAAATATTGATTGTTGGATGAACAAGGCAATGTGTTCATCACTGTCAAATACTTTCCATCTTTGGTCATTGTCTAGAATGGCTAGTCAAACTATCACTCATACCAAGTGTTTGTTGTGAACGAGGTCGGAGGTAGGATCAAACTGGGATCCAATTGATGCCATGCAGTTTGCAACTATATTTTGTTCTTGGGGCACCATTTGAATGTTGAAGGCTTCAAAGCCCTCAATCAGGTCCCAAACTTGGTGTCTATAGGATCGCATGCGAACGTTCTTGGCCGCAGAAATTCCTCGAACTTGATTGACTACTAATTCAAAATCTCTGAACACCATTAATTGCTTTATGCCCATCTGTTCCATAAGGTTGATACCTTGCACTAGTCCTTCGTATTCAGCTTCATTGTTCAAGCAAGCGAACTGGAAGCAGAAGGACCTAAGTGTCTTTTCATTATGTGGGGATGCTAAACATATCCTGACTCCTATGCCATTTTTGCATCTTGCTCTGTCAAAATGCAGCATCCATAATCCTGAGGTTTGACCGCTCTCTAGTTTTTTGACAACCTTCGGGAGCACTAGATCCTCATCGTAGATGACATAGGTTCCCAACCCGATAGAATGGTAGTTGTTGAAAGGATCGGTATCCATATGTTTGGTCAATAGAACATCTTCTTGATTAGTCTGATCTCTGGTCACTTTTTCATCTTCTAGTAGCTCAGTGCAATACATTTCTTACTTGGTGATAGAAGTATGAGCGGCCTCAAAGTTGAGCATGGCTTCATTGGCCACATGTTTTGAATGCAAAGCTTCAAATTCTATCTTTATTTTTGCACCGCACTTGGTCCTAAGGATCATGTACGACCAATCTAGGTATAGGTATATGCCCACCTTTGAGGTAAATTCTTGGGATAGACAAAGGCCAAACATGGGGGGAACATCTATTATCACAATATCTTGTGACACCATGATGCTAGGGTAGGAGAATAAATTCAAGGGAAGGTCCATGATAAGACCGACAGTTTCGACTCTATTTCGATCAAGTTGTATTACTCCCTTTTTTAAAGGTTCATAACTGAGCCCTAAAGCTTTAGCTATCTGTTTTGGCATAACTGTGGTGCTAGCACTGAAGTCAATCATGGCATTGTGTAATAACTTCTCTCCCACAATAAGTTTTAGGAAGAATGGTTTGGGTTTTAGGTTATCTCGTACATCAGTGGGAGCTTCCATTGCACTATTTGTGAGAACTTTGGCCAGAGGTGATTGATCAACAGCCTTTCCTTTGAGAAATTTCTACTTTGGTTCAATGATTGGATCCTCTCGAAGCACCTTTTTTAGTAATGTCTTATGCTCTAGAATGGCTAATATATCCCAAAGAGACATATTAGCGGATGTTTTTTTCAACTGTTCCACCACGTTGAAGGGTGGTGGATTCAGATATTTCTACTCTTTTTATCTTGTTATAACAATTTCCCTTTATGGCAGACATTGTGGCACCACGAAGGAGGTACCAAGCATTTGGTTAGAAGCACTTTTAAGTGGTAGACTAACTAGTTGTAGGACAACTAGTTCATGTGTGAATCTCCTCTTCGAGTGGGTGTTGTAATGAGATTGTACTTGTGATGTTTTAGATGTGGATGCATCATTGGAAAATATCGCTTCTTCTTCCATCCATGAGAAGAGTGCATGATCAGGAGCAATTTATGCTTCTTGTTCTAGTGACATCTCCTACACTTGTGCAATGAGCACCACATTATCCATTTGTGAAGAGGTATACACATAGCTTATGGGATCTAGCGTTACACCTTGACTGCATTGCTCTGCCACCTTTTGTTGTAGGTTGTCGCACGGATAGTTTCAAGGCATATGTGAAATGCCACAAGGGAAACACCACGGTTTGGTGTCATCCACTAAATTATTCTACCCTATGGCTAACTCTCTACTTGAGCTTAGATTGGCGCTTTGTAGCGAAGTGGGTACTGGCACTATCTAGTTTGTTATTTGCGCCTACGAATTTATGCAGGCACCTCCTTGTAACTAGTTTTGTTGGTAAGAGGACCTTCCACCTTGATAATTTTGATAGGTTGGCTTTAGAGGCATGGCCTAGTTGTGCTTGATAATGGTTATCTCATTGGCCATATGTTGCAACATTTCCTTGACATCACGCATATCCTCCTTGGAAGAACCAAATGTAGAAGCAACATTCTGCAGCATGCTCGGATATGTGTACATAAACTAGTAAAGATTTGGCACACTAATAGAAGGAATCTCTTGAATAGGGACCGATATTTTTGGAAATAAAGGAATGATGAGCCGAGGTGGCAACTTTTCGACATCCATCAAATTGTTCTCTGCCTTGACAGCGACACTATATGCGCCTAGTAGTGTGGTCCCACCGAGAGACTGGATCATCATAGAAATGTCAGGGTTGATAGATTTTAAGTAGAACATGAATGTAAAATCAGGCGGTGGGTGGATATCAACTTGGATTCTCTGCCAGCTTGTATGGAACCGAGCATTGAATTCAGTCATGGCTTCATTCAGGGCTCGCTTTATGATTGACAGCTGATAATATAGTGAAGATTGGTCTCCTTTGTTCAAAAATATTTGAAAGAAAGGATCTTCATGCTCATCCTAGGTACTTATAATATTCACTTGCAGTGTGCAGTACCAATCCAGCACCTTGCCTCTGAAAGAGGCAGTGAGCAACCTTAGCGCTATATTTTGGTTTGTAAAATTGTGTACTAGACATACGTCTGCAACATCTTGCAAATGTTTGGATGGTGTTCTTAAGCCATCTCCAGTGAATTTAGGTATAGCTTTTAGGGTAGAGACTAGAATAGCAACCCAAGCAACATATGCTACTAGCACTACAAGAGGACTTACAGCATCCCATGCCACAAATTTCTATTAGCAGTAGGAAACATGGCTAGCAAAAAGGGCAGAGGAAGCAGAACACTCACTAATTGGGTCATGAGTTGTATTGTCCCTAATGGAAGTACTAATAAACTAGGATTATTTGTTGTTTGGGACCTAGTAACAAGCCGATGGCTCATACACCCTTCTTAAAATTAGATTCATTCAAGCTTAGTCCCACCGGGCATGCCAAAAAAAAAAAGAATTCTTGATGCCAAAATTTGGCAAGGTAACAGCCCTTTGTGGGAAACTCAGTCTATGGGGGACTTATTGCACTAGACTGAGTGACCTCTAAATTTTTAAAGAAGTTGGCTACTTCTAGAATTGGGGTTTGAAAAGGGGAAAGGAAGCAAATATAAAATTAAAATATCTAACTAAGGTGATGCACCAAAATTTAGATAAAAGGCACAATAAATCAATCTTTGGGATATGATCTAAGGGCCCGCTTAGCAATTTACTATGTCCTAGAATAATAGAAATTAAAGATTTAAGCATGAACAACTCATTCAATGACATAAAATAACTTTCACACCCATTTATTGAAAAGAGGAGTCAAAAGACATGATCTAAACAACAAACTTGCATTCAAATTATAGAAGTTCTATAAATAAACCATTCAAACATAATGGCACAATATAAATTTAATCAAATAGCTTAAGAAAAATAGAAAGGCCAAACAATGGCATAGTCTGTGAGTCTTTCTACAATAATCTAATAATAGTAAAAGGCCTGGTGTCTCTATATTTTCTGCAATTCTTGAACTCTTGAAACTCGTAGGACTTTTTAACATGGAGCCAAAACCAAATTCAGGAGAAGAGAGTAGTATATATAGTGAGATTTCCATCGCCTGGCGAGCAACAAAAAGATTCAGAATCTTGAGCAATGATGTCGCATGAATGATTCCCCTTGGCCGTTGTAACAAAAAAAGATTCAGGCCATAGCATTTGGTTGCCTCCCATTCAGGTGCATCCCATGTGAATGATGGCAGTGATCCCATGCAAACAAGTGTCACCACCTAGTATAAGTAGTTAGAACATGTGGCAGGATATTGTAGCCCATAGTTTGCTTCATCCCTTGCATTGAAGAAGCATGTGCCGAAGAGATGTGTGGTGGCATCTCGCAGCCCATAGTTCACTCCTACTCCTCACCATTGAAGACTTGCACTTGGAAAACATGTGAAAGTGTGCCTTTTACTTGGAGTCGATTGTGGGTTCTTCCAAAGATTGTGCAGATGAAGGCAACGTGGCACACAATCGGGGCACGATTCAAAAGTGAGGGAAAGTAGCCTTCAAACATGCATAGCGATGACACATGGAAGCGTGGTAGGGGCCGAAGGTCATTCATCAAAAAGAGTTGTAGATATTCATTGGAGGCATGGGCTAGTACTTAGTGAAAAAAAAAAACTTGAAGGGAGCTTGATGAATTTTATATTCACAACACTATCACTATCGCTCTCCAAATGCTCTCCATAACCTCTCACAATACCATTCACAAATCCTCATACAAATACTCTCACAACTCTCTCTCAAATTCAAAAAATCAAAGAAACTCAAGAAAATAATGGCAAAATGAAAGTATATGTGTCCCTATTTTGGTTGAGAGCACCTCTATTTATACACTAGAATCAACAACTAAGGACTAGAAATAGGGCATTAAGAATGACACTTCTCAGCTTAAGAGGTTTGACTCAGCAATCAAAAGGAAAGGTGGCAACTAAGTTCGTTGCATAGAAAACACATATGCAGCCAAAGAGAATGAGTCGATGCAAAAGTAGATAGCAAGAATGATGATAAAAAATGCAAGGCAATTGCCTCCTATAGGTTGACTTACTTGGCACAGCTGCTTGCTTGACTAATTCTACATTTTACAAAATGTTTCCCATTTTGGAAATTTATATTAAGAAAAAGACTTTTGTTTGATCCATGCTTTTATCATTTGGCACCACATTTAATCATTTGTGCCATATTATGTGGGTTGATGTTCATTGTTTGACTTGGTTAAAACTCATTCTATGCATGATCACTAATTATTGTTTTGGTTTGACAAAGTATTGGCAGCTAAGTTTACATGTTGGTAAGCATTGATAACTAAGTACTTACACTTGGTGTTGTGAATATTTCACATTAAGCACTTTAAATTTTTAAAGAAACTTATGTTAATATATACACAAGTCTTTCACATAATAAACCCTTTGTTACTTCCTGTACATGAGCATTTACTGTTGTTTGTTATTGACAAAGTCTTAACAGATTAAATAATTCCCTTTATCCCTATGTGCGGCCTATGTTGGCATACAACACTTAAAACACATAAAGAAAATTCCATTATCTTTATATGTTGTCCCTATTGGATGTTGTGGTTGTGTTGCTGATATGAGGTTGTCATTGATTTCAACACTATTAGCATTAATTCATTTGAAGTTTTATATGTTGAGGATATTCATAAAATTGTAATGGAATAAGTTGCGGGTTGTCAGTGGTGAAGTGAAGTTTAGTATGTCGGTAAGCTCTATACATTGATGATCAGAGGTTGTGGACTAAAGAGTTTTTTTTTTTAGTGTATCTAGTTTATCCACGTCAAGTTTTAGAGATCTGCGTGAAGATTTGATCGAGTTATGAAGATTTATATTCTAACAATTTTTTTGTTGCTTCAGTTGGTGTTGTTGACTGAAGATGATGCTATTTCAATTAGTTCAGTTGCTTTGGATGCTTCTCTGGTGATTCGTGATGTTTATGGATGCTTCTATATCATGCTCTATCTTTGTTGCATGTCCGCATACTCGTGGTTGGCGATTTTCTCTTGTGTGTTCATGTTTTTCTTGTTATTGGTTGACATGATGTTTGTAGTGTGTTGTGGATCTTCGAGGAGTAATAAATTGAAGTGTTTTCTCATTGGAGATTTTGATCTAGGTCTTCACTAAGTTGTGGCCAACCTTGGTTGATTAACATTAATAAATCTTTAATGTTTTGGGCCGATAGTTTATATTCATTTTATTATTTTGTTGAAGCCAACATGAAGGGATGAAATTTCTTGTTGTGGATATATAAGAGTGATTGTTTATTCAAATTAAAGTGTGCGAGTGGATGCCAGAGTGTCCTTCTGTGTATGTGTTTTTTAATATTGATCTAAATCATTCAAACGCAAAGCAAAGTGTGAAGAAGAGTAAAGAAGAGTGAAGAGTTGTTCATGTGCTTAACCGGAACTATGATCAGGCATTAGTAGATGCTATTTTATCAGTTCAAATCCCTACGGATGCAATCTGATTCTTTCTGTAAGACAATGTGTCTTCCTTTGGGTGGTTAGCCTTGTTGTAATTGAGCAGTGACCTCTAGGCAGTGTGCCTAAATGAAAGTGCATTCCCCATATTTAATTTTCATTATACTTTTAACAGGGTATAATCTTGTGGACTGACCTCCACCGTGGTTTTTCCCATAGCATGGTTTCCACGTAAAAAAATCTTGGTGTTATGTGTGTTTCTGATGATTTGATGATTTATGCTTTCATGGTTAATTATTAGATTTGTGAATAAGGTTAATAACTTAAATAAGTTTTATATTTATGTGACAAATGATTCACCCCTCGTCTCAGTTCTCTGCCCTTGTGTTTCCAACAATTGGTATTAGAGCAGGTACCTTGGAAGAAGCTTAACAGCTTGAGGTGACCTTGGAGGGTGAGTTACAAGAAGGATAGTCTGAGATTTTATGGAAAAAATTATCCTCTATGGAAGACTCGAATGGAGTGTCATTTGATATGCATTGGTGAACCCTTCTAGAACATTACATGTAATAGGTATGTTATTCCTTAGAATGGTCATACTACTACTACTGAGATTAGAGATATTAAGTCTAATATTCGGGCTAAGGAAGATTTGTTGAGTGCTTTGAATGATTGTGAGATGACAAATGTTATGGATCTAAAGACTACTCATAAGATCTGGAAAAAGTTGGAAACCTTGTATGAAGGTGATACTAATTTGAAGATTGCTAAGTTGCAGAGTCTGAAAGGGAAATATGAAAGGTTGAGAATGGGTGGTGATGAGAACATTACTATTTTTATGCAAAGAATGAAAGAAGTTGTATGTGGTATTAGATGTGCAGGCGGACAGATAGATGAATCTAAGATTGTTGCTAAAGTGCTTAGATCCTTTCCTAATTCTTAAAAAGTCAAAGCTAGTGCCATTGAAGATCTTCGAACTATAACACATATTACGAGAGATACGTTGGTTGGTAAGCTTACTACTTTTGAGTTGAGTGAATTTGGCGATGCCCTTCCTAAGGTTGAATCTGCATTTAAGGCTACTACTTCTGAAAGAGATAGACAGAGATATGATCTGGGTGAAAGTTCATCTAGAAATACATTCAAGTATGAGGATGAAATCAAACAAATTGAAGAAGAAGAAAGAGAGTTGGAAGAGCTGGAAGCATTTATTGTCAAAAGAGTATCGAGAGGAAAAGGTAAGTATGAAGGAAAATTGCCTCTTAAATGTTTTTCTTGCAATAAGATAGGTAATTTTTCATCAAGGTGTCTGGAAAAAGCTCCTAAACCAAGACATAACAAGCCTAGATTTCAAAAGAAGTGTTACTATGATGTTGATGAAGGTGTGAAAGATGACAAATCTGATAAAGGAAATAGAAGTGATGATGAATGGGTATTTATTGCTATCAAGGAAAATAATCATGCATCCACTAAATCTTCTAGTTGTACAAATGTGGAGAAAGCCCTAGCTGCATGAGTTGAAGAGAAAGATGAATGGGTGATTGACAGTGGATGTTCACATCATATGACAGGAGATAAAAGTAATTTTGTGAGCTTGGAAAATTATGATGGTGGTGTTGTGATATTTCGTGATAATATAGCTAGTGTGATTTGTGGAAGATGATGCATTTATCTTGATGGTAAGCGTAATACTAATCATGTCATGTATGTGGAAGGTTTGAAGCATAGTCTTTTAAGCGTTGGTCAGATGGTTGATAAGGGATACAATCTTAAGTTCAAGGATGAAAAGTGCAAAATATTGAGTTCTAGAAATGTAATTGCATCATGTACAAAAAAAAAGGTAATATCTCTCACTTGAGTGTTGCTAGTAAAAAAATTTTGATTTCTCAAGTTGATGAAAGTTGGTTATGGCATAGGAGAATGTGTCATGTTAACTTTGATAATATTGTCAAGATAAGTTCTACTAAGTTTGTGAGAGATCTACCTAAGTTGGTGAAACCTACTACTTCCATATGCAAGGAATGTCAGTTAGGAAAGCAAACTAGAATTTCTTTTCAGAGCAAAAAGCATTGTTCAAATGAATTGTTGGAGCTTGTGCATACTAATCTACGTGGTCCCTCTAAGTTCAGAAGTTTACAAGGTTACAGGTATTTCATGTTACTTATTGATGATTATTCTAGAATGGTATGGGTTACTTTCTTAAGGGAGAAATCTAAAGCACTGGAAAAGTTCAAGACCTTTAAGGCTATGGTTGAGATAGAGACGAGCCTGAAGATTAAGTGTCTAATATCAGATAGAGGTGGTGAATTCACTTCTAGTGAATTTAATTCTTTTTGTGAAGAACATGGAATAAGGAGACAATTAACTGCACCATAGACCCCTCAACAAAATGGAGTTGTGGAACGAAAGAACCGAACAATTGAAGTTGCTGCTAGAACTATGATGTTGGAAGGAAATGTGCCTCATATCGATTGGAGAGAAGCTATGAGTATTGTTGTGTATACACTCAACCGGGTAACAACCAAGGGTGATATAGGTAAGACCCCTTTTGAGCTATGGATTGGTAAATACTTCAAGATATTTGGAAGAATATGTTATATCAAGAAAGATGAAGATATAGGAAAGTTTGATGCTAGGAGTGATGAAGCTATATTTCTTGGTTATTCTACTAATAGCAAGTCCTACCGATGTTACAATAAAAGATTGAGGAAAATAGTTGAAAGTGAAAATGTCAAGGTTGATGAAGACTTAGGTACACCATCCAGAACCTTTGGAAATGATTCTGATTATCATAATGATAGTACAAATAAAGGAAAGCAAGTTCAGACTACAAATCAAGTGCAAATCAATCTAGTGAATCAAGAAAATGAACAAGAACGAGAAACCAGTGAAGTTGTAGAAGAGAGAACAAAAGAGCCTGAAGTTGAAGAACAACCTAAGAAGACTCTGAGGTATGTAATATTGAATCATTCAGAAGATAAGATTATAGGAGATAAGAACAAAGGTGTCCAGACTAGGAGAAAGATTATAGAAGAATATTGCTTGATTTCAAAGACCGAGCCTCCTAGTGTGAATGAAGAATGTAAAGATGATCATTGGGTTGAAGCAATGAAAGAGGAGTTAAAATAGATTGAGAAGAATTATACATGGATTCTTGTTCCCCGACCTAAGGATAAGAATGTCATTGGAACTAAATGGGTCTTTAGAAACAAACTGAATGAGCAAGGAGAAGTGGTTAGAAACAAAGCAAGACTGGCATGCAAAGGATATTCATAGATGGAAGGAATTGATTTTGAGGAGACTTTTGCCCCTGTTGCTAGAATTGAAGCTGTAAGATTATTTCTTACCTATGCTGCTCACAAGAGCTACAAATTTTATCAGATGGATGTCAAGTCAAATTTTCTGAATGGTGAATTGGAAGAAGAAGTGTATGTTGAGCAACCTAATGGATTCCAGTTAACTGATAAGGGAGATATGGTGTGTCGGTTGAATAAATCATTATATGGACACAAACAAGCCCCTAGAGCATGGTATGCCAAACTAGACAAGTATTTGTTGAAGCTTGGATTTATCAAAGGTACTGTTGATAGTAATTTATATTTCAAGAATGATGATAAAGATCTGATTGTTGAAGTCTTTGTTGATGATATTATTGTTGGAGGAGATGATTGTTTGTGCATGAATTTTTCTAATGAGATGCAAAATGAATTTGAGATGTCTATGATTGGTGAGATGAAATTATTTTTGGGATTAAAAATTATTCAGTTAGATAAAGGGATTTTTATATCTCAATCCAAGTATGTGAAGGAACTGTTGAAGAAGTTTGGTATGGAAGATTCAAAGCCAATCAGTACACCCATGGTGACCAGATGCAAGTTGACAACAAAAGATGATTCTCTAAAGGAAAATCAGACTAGATACAGATCAATGATTGGTGGATTGTTGTATTTAACTCAAAATAGGCCTAATATCATGAATGTTTCATGTATTGTTGGAAGATTTCAAGTTGATCTGAAGGAATCTCATGTGACTGTTCTGAAGAGAATTTTTAGATACTGGAAGGGAGTTGTTGACTTTTTCATACGGTATTCTAAAGATGATGATCTTACGTTGAGTTCCTTTACTGATGCTAATTGGGCGGGAGATGTAAATGACAGGAAAAGTACTAGTGCTGGAGCATTTTTCTTGGGTAAGAAACTAATTTCATGGTTAAGTGAGAAGCAAAATGTCATTTCCTTATCTACTATAGAAGTCGAATACATTGCTGCTACTAACAATTGTACTCAAGTCCTATGGATGAAGCAGATGTTGAAGGATATTAGAGTTGTGTATAATGAGCCTATTTCTATATTCTATGATAATTCAAGTGTTATTAACATATATAAGAATTTGGTGCTGCATTCAAAGACAAATCATATATCTATTAAGTTTCACTTTTTGAGAGAGAAGGTGAGTGAAAAGGAAGTCAAACTTGAGTATGTTCCTACTAAGGAGCATATTGTAGACATCTTTACCAAGTCATTGCCTAAGGATACTTTTGAGTATCTCAAAGGGAAGTTAGGGGTCATTACCCTTCCTAATTAGAACTAAGGATGCATTGCATTGCATCGGTCCATGCATTTCACAGTCATATCTTGTTTCGGATTGATGTTGTGGTTGCTACTCAAGGAGAGTAATCAGAGGTTCAAATGCTCAGATATGTGGTTCAAAGTTTTTATGAAGTCTAGAGATCTTTTTCATTGATGTCAAAGGGGGAGAAGAGTCATGTGAAAAACTAGTGATTATTTGGGGAGAAGAGCCTTGTGGGGGAGAAGATCATGTGAAAGAGTTAATGAGTCAAAACCTAAGGGGGAGTAAGTGTCAAGAGTTAGTTGTGTTGATGGTGTTTTTCACATCATGCGTTGCCATCAATGCCAAAGGGGGAGATTGTTGGATGTTGTGGTTATTTTTTTGATATGTGGTTGTCATTTATGTCAACACTATTAGCATTAATTCATTTGAAGTTGTATATGTCAAGGATATTAAGAAAATTGTAATGGAATAAGTTGGAGGTTGTCAGTGGTGAAGTGAAGTTCAGTATGTCGGTAAGATTTGTACATTGATGATCAGAGGTTGTGAACTAAATGGTTTTTTGTTGAGTGTATCTAGTTTATCCATGTCAAGTTTCAGAGATCCGCATGAAAATTTGATCGAGTTATGAAGATTTACATTCTGACAATTTTTTTGTTGCTTTAGTTGGTGTTGTTGATTGAAGATGATGCTATTTCAATTAGTTCAGTTTCTTTGGATGCTTCTCTAGTGATTCATGATGTTTTTGGATGATTCTAGATTGTTCTCTATCATTGTTGCACGTCTGTATTAATCGTTGTGCTAGTGGTTGGCGATTTTCTCTTACATGTTCATGTTTTTCTTGTTCTTGGCTGACATGGTGTTTGTAGTGTGTTGTGGATCTTCAAGGAGTAATTAATTGAAGTGTTTTTGCATTGGAGATGTTGATCTAGGTCTTCACTAAGTTGTAGCCAGCCTTTTTTGATTCACATTAATAAATCTTTAATGTTTTGGGTCGACATATTATATTCATTTTATTATTTTATTGAAGTCGATATGAAGGGACGAAATTTCTTGTTGTAGATATATAAGAATGATTTTTTATTCAAATTGAAGTGTTTGAGTGGATTCCAGAGTGTGCTTTTGTGTATGTGTGTGCAAATATTGATCTAAATCATTCAAAGGCAGAGCATAGTGTGAAGAAGAGTGAATAGTTCTTCATGTGCTTAACCAGAACTATGATCAGGCATTAGCAAATGTTATTTTTATCAATTCAAATCCCTATGAATGTAATCTAATTCTTTCTGTAAAACAATGTATCTTCCTTTGGGCGGTTAGCCATGTTATAATTGAGCAGTGAGCTCAAGGTAGTGTGCCTGAATGCAAGTGCATTCCCCATATTTCATTTTCATTATACTTTTAACAAGGTATAATCTTGTGAACTGACCTCCACCGTGGTTTTTCCCGTAATAAGGTTTCCACATAAAAAAATCTCGGTGTTGTGTGTTTCTTATGTGTTGATGATTTTTTCTTTCATGGTTAATTATTACATTTGTGAATAAGGTTAATAAGTTAAATAAATTTTTAATTTTTGTGACAACTGATTCACCCCCCTCTCAGCTGTCTGCCCTTGTGTTGCCAACAATTGGTTTTAGAGCAGGTTCCTTGGAAGAAGCTTAATAGCTTGAGGTGTTTCGGGATGGTGAGTTACAAGAAGGATAGTCTGAGATTTGATGGAACAAATTATTCTCTATGGAAGACTCGAATGGAGTGTCATTTGAGATGCATTGGTGAACCTTTATGGAACATTACATGTAATAGGTATGTTATTCCTTAGAATGGTCCTACTACTACTGCTGAGATTAGAGATGTGAGTATAATATTCAAGCTAAGGAAGCTTTGTTGAGTGATTTGAATGATTCTGAGATGACAAATGTTATGGATCTAAAGACTGCTCATGAGATCAGGAAAAGGTTGAAAACCTTGTATGAAGGTGATACTATTTTAAAGATTGCTAAGTTGCAGAGTCTGAAAGGGAAATATGAAAGGTTGAGAATGGGTGATGATGAGAACATTACTATTTTAATGCAAAGATTGAATTAACTTTTGTGTGGTATTAGATGTGTATGCAGACAGATAGATGAATCTAAGATTGTTGCTAAAGTGCTTAGATCCTTGCCTAATTCTTGCAAAGTCAAAGCTAGTGCTATTGAAGAGCTTTGGACTGTAACAAATATAACGAGAGATACATTGGTTGGTAAGCTTACTATTTTTGAGCTGAGTAAATTTAGTGATGCCCTTCCTAAGGTTGAATCTACATTTAAGGCTACTACTTTCAGAAGAGATAGATAGAGATATGATTTGGGTGAAAGTTCATCTAGAAGGACATTCAAGTATGAGGATGAAATTAGAAAAATTGAAGAAGAATAAAGAGATTTGGAAGAACTTATTATCAAAAGAGTATCAAGAGGAAAAGGTAAGTATGAAGGAAAATTTCCTCTTAAATGTTTTTCTTGCAATAAGATAGGTCATTTTGCATCAAGGTTTCTGGAAAGAGCTCCTAAACAAGGACATAGCAAGCCTATATTTCAAAAGAAGCGTTACTATGTTGTTGATGAAGGTGTGACAGATGATGAATCTGATAAAGGAAATAGAAGTGATGATGAATGTGTATTTATTGCTATCAAGGAAAATAATCCTACATCTACTAAATCTACTAGTTTTTACAAATGTGGAGAAATCCCTAGCTTCTCAAGTTGAAGAGAAAGATGAATGGGTGATTGACAGTGGATATTCACATCATATGATAGGAGATAAAAGTAATTTTGTGAGCTTGGAAAATTATGATGGTGGTGTTATGATATTTCGTGATAATACAGCTAGTGTGATCTATGGAAGAGGATGCATTTCTCTTGATGGTAAGCATAATATTGATCATGTCTTGTATGTGGAAGGCTTGAAGCATAGTCTTTTAAGTGTTGGTCATATGGTTGATAAGGGATACAATCTTAAGTTCAAGGATGGAAAGTGTAGAATATTGAGTTTTGGAAATGTATCTGCATCAGGTACAAAAAAAAAAAAGGTAATATCTTTCACTTGAGTGCTACTAGTAAAATCTGTTTGATTGCTCAAGTTGATGAAAGTTGGTTATGGCATAGGAGAATGTGTCATGTTAACTTTGATAATATTGTCAAGATAAGTTCTACTAAGGTTGTGAGAGATCTACCTAAGTTGGTGAAACCTACTAATTCCATATGCAAGGAATGTTAGTTAGGAAAGAAAACTAGAATTTCTTTTCCAAGCAAAAAGCATTGTTCAAATAAATTGTTTGAGCTTGTGCATATTGATTTGTATGGTCCCTCTAAGGTTAGAAGTTTACAAGGTTACAGGTATTTCATGTTACTTATTGATGATTATTCTAGAATGGTATGGGTTACTTTCTTAAGGGAGAAATCTGAAGCACTGGAAAAGTTCAAGACCTTTAAGGCTATGGTTGAGACAGAGACATGCCTGAAGATTAAGTGTCTAATATCAGATAGAGGTGGTGAATTCACTTCTGGTGAATTTAATTCTTTTTCTAAAGAGCATGGAATAAGGAGACAATTATCTACACTACAGCCCCCTTACCAAAATGGAATTGTCGAAGGACATAACAGAATAATTGAACATGTTGCTAGAACTATGATGTTGGAAGTAAATGTGCCTCATATCTATTGGAGAGAAGTTGTGAGTACTGTTGTGTACACACTCAACTGGGTAAAAATCAAGGATGATACTGGTAAGACCCCTTTTGAGCTATGGACTGGTAAATACTTCAAGATATTTGGAAGCAAATGTTATATCAAGAGAGATGAAGATATAGGAAAGTTTGATGCTAGGAGTGATGAAGGTATCTTTCTTGGTTATTCTACTAATAGCAAGTCCTACTGGTGTTACAATAAAAGATTGAGGAAAATGGTTGAAAGTGAAAATGTCAAGGTTGATGAAGACTTAGGTAAATCATCTAGAACCTGTGGATATGATTCTGATGATCAGAACGACAGTACAAACAAAGGAAAGCAAGTTCAGACTACAAATCAAGTGCAAATGAATCTGGTGAATCAAGAAAATGAACAAGAAGGAGAAACTAGTGAAGTTGTAGAATAGAGGACAAAAGAGCCTGAAGTTGAAGAAAAACCTAAGAAGACTCTGAGGTATGTAATATTGAATCATTCAGAAGATCAAATTATAGGAGAGAAGAACAAAATTGTCTAGACTAGGAGAAAGATTGCAGAAGAATACTGCTTGATTTCAAAGACCGAGCCTCCTAGTGTGAATGAAGCATGTAAATATGATCATTGGGTTGAAGCAATGAAAGTGGAGTTAAAATAGATTGTGAAGAATGATACATAGATTCTTGTTCCCCGACCTAAGGATAAGAATGTCATTGGAACTAAATGGGTCTTTAGAAACAAACTGAATGAGCAAGGAGAAGTGGTTAGAAACAAAGCAAGACTGGTATGCAAAGGATATTCATAGATGGAAGGAATTGATTTACAGGAGACTTTTGCCCCTGTTGCTAGAATTGAAGTTGTAAGATTATTTCTTTCCTATGCTGCTCACAAGAACTACAAAGTTTATCAGATGGATGTCAAGTCAACTTTTTTGAATGGAAAATTGGAAGAAGTGTATGTTGAGCAACATGATGGATTCCAGTTAACTGATAAGGAAGATATGGTGTGTCAGTTGAAGAAAGCATTATATGGACCCAAGCAAGCCCCTAGAGAATGGTATGCCAGATTGGACAAGTATTTGTTGAAGCTTGTATTTAACAAAGGTATTATTGACAGTAACTTGTATTTCAAGAATGATGATAAAGATCTTATTGTTGAAGTATTTGTTGATGATATCATTTTTGGAGGAGATGATGGTTTGTGCATGAAGTTTTCTAATGAAAAATGAATTTGAGATGTCTATTGTTGGTGAGATAAAATTATTTTTGTGATTGCTAATTACTCTGTTAGATAAAGAGATTTTTATATCTCAATCCAAGTATATGAAGGAATTGTTGAAGAAGTTTAGTATGGAAGATTCAAAGCGAGTCGGTACACCCATGGTGACCAGATGCAAGTTGACAACATAAGATGATTCTCTAAAGGAAAATTAGACTAGATACAGATCAATGATTGGTGGATTGTTGTATTTAACTCAAACTAGGCCTGATATCATGAATGTTTCATGTATTGTTGCAATATTTCAAGTTGATTTGAAGCAATCTCATGTGACTGTTCTGAAGATAATTTTCAAATACTTGAAGGGAGTTGTTGACTTTTTCCTATGGTATTCTAAAGATTATGATCTTAATTTGAGTTCCTTTACTAATGTTGATTGGGCAGGAGATGTAAAAGATAGGAAAAGTACTAGTGGTGGAGCATTTTTCTTGGGTAAGAAGCTAATTTCATGGTTAAGTAAGAAGCAAAATGCCATTTCCTTATCTACTGCAGAGGCTGAATACATTGTTGTTGCTAACAATTGTACTCAAGTCCTGTGGATGAAGTAGATGTTGAAGGATATCAGAGTTGTGTATAATGAGCTTATTTCTATATTCTTTGATAATTCAAGTGCTATTAACATATCTAAGAATCTGGTGCTACATTCAAAGACAAAGCATATATCTATCAAGTTTCACTTTTTGAGAGAGAAGGTGAGTGAAAAGGAAGTTAGACTTGAGTATGTGCCTACTATGGAGTAGATTGTAGACATCTTTACCAAGCCATTTCCTAAGGATACTTTTTAGTATCTCAGAGGGAATTTAGGGGTGATTACCCCTCCTAATTAGAACTAAGAATTCATTGCATTGCATCAGCCTATGCATTTCACAGTCATATCTTGTTTTGGATTGATGTTGTGATTGCTACTCAGGGGGAGTAGTCAGATGTTCAGATGCTCAGATGTGTGGTTTAGATTTTGTATGAAGTCTAGAGATCTTTTTCATTGATGTCAAAGGGGGAGAAGAGTCATGTGGAAAATTGGTGATTATCTGGGGAGAAGAGCCTTATGGGGAGAAGATCATGTGAAAGAGTTAATGAGTCAGAACCTAAGGGGGAGTAAGTGTCAAGAGTTATTTGTGTTGATGTTGTTTTTCACATCATGTGTTTCCATCAATGCCAAAGTGGGATATTGTTGGATTTTGTGGTTGTGTTGTTCATATGTGGTTTTCATTGATGTCAACACTATTAGCATTAATTCATTTGAAGTTGTATATGTCAAGGATATTGAGAAAATTGTAATGGAATATGTTTTAGGCTGCCAATGGTGAAGTGAAGTTTAGTATTTGGATAAGCTCTGTACATTTATGATCAGAGCTTGTGGACTAGATATTTTATTTTTGAGTGTATCTAGTTTATCCACATCAAGTTTTAGAGATCCGCGTTAAGATTTGATCGAGTTATGAAGATTTACATTCTGGTAATTTTTTTGTTGCTTTAGTTGGTGTTGTTGAATGAAGATGATGTTATTTCAGTTAGTTCAGTTGTTGTGGATGCTTCTTTGGTGATTTGTGATGTTTTTGGATGCTTCTAGATCATGCTCTATCTTTTTTGTGCATATGTATTAATCGTTGTGCTTGTGGTTGGCAATTTTCTCTTGCATGTTCATGTTTTTCTTGTTCTTGGCCGACATGGTGTTTGTAGTGTGTTTTGGATCTTCAAGGAGTAATTAATTGATGTGTTTTCGCATTGGAGATGTTGATTTGGGTCTTCACTAAGTTGTGGCCGACCTTGGTTGATTCACATTAATAAATCTTTAATGTTTTGGGCCGATATTTTATATTCATTTTATTATTTTGTTGAAGCCGACATGAAGGGATGAAATTTCTTGTTGCAGATATATAAGAGTGATTGTTTATTTGAATTGAAGTGTGTGAGTGGATTCCAGAGTGTGCTTCTATGTATGTGTGTGTGAATATTGATCTAAATCATTCGAAGGTAGAGCAGAGAGTGAAGAAGAGTAAAGAAGAGTGAAGAGTTGTTCATGTGCTTAATTGGAACTGTGATCAGGCATTAGCAGATGCTATTTTATCAATTCAAATCCTTGCGAATGTAATCTGATTCTTTCTGTAAGACAGTGTGCCTTCCTTTGGGTAGTTAGCCTTGTTGTAATTGAGTAGTGAGCTCTAGGCAGTGTGCTTGAATGCAAGTGCATTCCCCATATTTCATTTTCATTATACTTTTAACAAGGTATAATCTTGTGGACTTACCTCCACCATTTTTTTTTCCCCTAATAGGGTTTCCACGTAAAAAAATCTTAGTGTTATGTGTGTTTCCGATGTGTTGATGATTTATGCTTTCATGGTTAATTATCAAATCTGTGAATAAGGTTAATAAGTTAAATAAGTTTTGAATTTATGTGACAACTGGTTCACCCCCCTCTTAGTAGTCTTCCCTTGTGTTGCCAACAGTCCCAAGATGTATTATATATCATTTAAATGCTTTTGCAAAGAGATTAACTTGTGTGCATCCCTCTAAATCATGTGTTGTTCCCTTTATCACTATGCAATATATTTCATGCATATCTAGAATACACCATTGCAACACTTTAATTCATGTGCTAAGCTTGATTCAAGGTTTATTTACTATATTAAAGGCTTAGTATATCCTATGTGTTAGGTTACAATGATTATATCAAACAATGCAATTTCTTAATGCGGCTTAAGGAAAGCTTGTTTTTGGTTATATTGCAAATCTTACTCACTTGTATGGCCTGTGCCATAGCCACTTGCTAAATACACCATTTAATATAAAATAGCTACCATCCATATATATATATATATATATATATATTTATTTATTTATTTATTTATTTATTTTTTTATTTATTTATATAAATACATTTAACTTTAGATTATCAAACACATATAAATATATACGAAATAACACTACCTATATATATATATATAATTGATTATATATTAATATATATGAAACTCTATTGATTATTACATATATATTAATATATATACTATGTATACATATACATAATATTATTATTTTCATATATTTATAAAAACACTCATACTCATAACCATTGATTGGCATATGTATATGAAACATTTATATACTTCATCTAATACATGTAATTATAAACATACGAGAAAGGAATTTCACTCGACATTGTTGATGGTGTTTTCTGTACAGCAACAACTCAGACAGAAAATGATATTCTCTCTCTCTTGAAAGATAATCTTCAACAATAAATTACTGAAAACCACCCCAATGTCTCTCGGGTGTCAGGTCATGACAATGCATAAACAACTCAGATAATATGTGAAAATGTTAGTAATCACAAGGGGCCTTACAAATGAACAATGCTGGAAGTGAATTTTCATCAGATGCAACAATATGGTGATGCTCTCAATCCTAAAACTAACCCAGATTCAAAATAAATAGCAAAAGAGATAAGGGTATAGAGAGATTCTATTCTATTCTAACTCCTAAATCAACCACAGTAATGATGAAAGCTGCAAATGGACAGATCCCCAATAAAACCGATCTCTGCTTGATCAAGGACTAACCTGCAACTACACAGAAATGGTGCGATCTTCTAAGGAAATCTGGAGATTTTCAGACTTTGAACCTTCATTCACATACCCAATTACTGGCGTAATGTAAACAAGCATTCACAGTTGAACTTAGCACAGAAGTGAGGCCCAGACTAACTTTACACAGCAATCTACAATCAGCAAATTGCTAAAAGTATGGACCGGAGATTGATCAACATCATTAACATTTCACCATCATTGCAAAAGAGCTAAAATCTAACATCTAACATTTGAGATCTGAGAATCAAGAACAAGAAACCATAAAAACTGTTGAAAATAAATACAAAGTTTTCCAAATCAACAACCCAATTGCATTACTTCTCCAGCATTACATAACAATTTCAAGTCTCTCATCTCCTACAGCTAATTCTGAAAACTACTTGCCAATTCTGGCCTTCTAACTTAGCAAAATTTTGGCCTAGTCAAACTCCTAAAATCTACCCCTATCTATATGAGGCACAAATGCCATTTATAGAGAACCTCAAACATGTCGGCCCAATTAGATTTTACAATAATAACTAGCCTCAAACAGGTCGGCCAGGAGAATTTCAAAATAGGACAAGATCTGCATTAAATGCATGAATATTATCCATGTCGGCCCACGATCTCCAGCAAGATCAAATTCACGTTTCTTCCAGAAAGTCCTCCAGCTGTAGACAGTTTTGGCACGGATTCTTAGGCAGGTCCCAATTTTAAAATTTAATTTGAATGCTTCCAGATTTCCCCTTTTGGCACGAATCCATATGCAAGTCCCCCTTTTAATATTTGCTTAGTCCTGAAAAATAGATACCATCATTAATAGCCCACATGTTCAAATTAAATTTGAATAAAATTTTGACCTTAAGAAAAACTTACATTTTTAAAAGGAAACTTTCCATTTTCAGAATTTTTTCCATTTTTGGAAATTTTTATTTTCAATTTCTTTATCTCAAGAAATTTTTCATTTTCAGGATCATTTTAAAAAAATTCCATTTTTGGAAAAAAAATCATTTTCGGAAAAATTTCCATTTCGGGAAACCAGACCAGGGGGAGAATCCGGGAAAATCCAGGTCAGGCGGACTCCAGACCAGAATCCGGAAAAAACCAGCTGGACAGGATTCTACCGAATAAGGCAAAAATTTCAACAATAGATCATCAAAACGAACCAAGAATGTGAAACATCGTGCAATATATCAAATTAAGCATGGGTTGTCGAGCATTTATCATCAAATTCATCAATTTAATCCAGCATTTCAATTTGCACAAATCCAGGCAGAAAATCCGGAAAAATCCGGGTGGACTGAATTTCCGCGGATGGCATAAAATTTCGGACTTTGGCACGTACCCGAAAAACTGAAGAAATCCGGGAAAATCCGGGTCGGGCGGAAAATCCCGGACGTAGGCAAAAACCCAGAAAACTCCAGCATTTCATGGAAATCGAGAAAATCCGAACGGACTGGAAAATCCCGGAATGGACCAAAAACCCGGATTTTTGCACATAGCCGGACTTTGAGCAGAATCCGGGAAAATCCGGACGGACCGGAAAATCCCGGATTGGGGTAAAAACCCGGATTTTGCTCAAAACTTAGTTTTTTCAAAGTGCAACATGGGAAAATCACATGGGCAAGCAAGATGAACATATAAGGACCTCCAAGGGCAACCAAATCAATAAAATTAAGGGGCCAAAAGACACCAAAAGCCAGAGCAAAAAGAGGGTCCCTACTTTCAGTGGGGCGTGTGTGCAAAACTGCACAACAGACATGAAGACTCAAACACATAACCTGAATCAAAACATTCACGAACAAGATCATAATGTCTTCTAAATCATACCCAAGCAAGGGTAAGGATAACTTACCATTTCCCAAACTACTGACCCAACTTTACTAAACTAGAGGTGAGTGTGTGAAAGCTTAGTTTAGGTCTTATTAAAGGTTACCAGACCAATCCCCTCTCTTCTAGAGGCTCAACTTGTTCCTGCATTCAATTTAGTGCAACACCAAGGTAGTTAGACATTCACAATATAATTATTTGCATCATCAAAACATTTGCATCGAAAAAGCATTAGAATATTCGCATTACAATACATATCTTTCATTGCATTTCATCAATATAAACATAATCACTCATTTAAAAGCAATAACATCTTAATGTATATTTTAGTATTCCATTCTCCTACTAAACATATTAAAGTAACAATTTTCATTTACCATCACTTTCACTCATGAAGGTAAAACTAACTCAGTGTCCAAGAAATGAGGTGTAACAATTATGTTATCATGTCTAAGACATGTGTTTTTGTAGGGAGAGTAATTTTAAAAAATTTTGACATGCCACATTTATCTACAATAAAAAAATGTGTTTCAATTTCTTCATATCATCAAAAAACAAAATGTATAGTATAATTGCAAGTTGTAAAACATAGTGGTGTTGAAAGTATGAAGGTGTTGTCATTAATGTCAACTTGTTGGTGTTGTCATTGGTGTCAATTATTTGTAGAAGAATATGGTCATTGATTGTATATGTCGATGATATTGAGAAAATTTTAATAAAGAAGGTTTGTAGTTTGTGCATGTATAGTTAAGACGTTGAAGAAGTGTTGTGAGCACATGGATTTATCCTTATGTTTCTATGTTTGGAAGTGTGTTAGAGTGAAGTAATTTGTTGAAATTAGGTATTTGGTACTTGGTCTCCAAGTTCTTTTGAGAAAATTTGACAAATAGAGAAAATAGTGTCAAGCAAGTATTCAGTGTATGCTCTAGGATGTGCTTTGTGTTTCCTCTATGTTGATGCTATGCTTGTAAAAATATGAGGCATTGTTCATTGTTGTTGTTAGTTGCTATATCCAAAATTTGGGCTTCTAGATCACTATACAATGCAAGATATATTCACTAGTATGTGTGTTGGGAAATTTAGTATTTTAGTTGTGGTCTGGAAGAAATGTTTTTGCTCCGCATTTCTCTGCATCATGGTTTCAGGACTTGTGGTTCTAAGAATAAGGTAATGAGGTTTCTCTCTTGCTTGGTTCAAGAGGAATTGATATTTTTTGTTGCTAATGATGGGTTTCAAAGTTATAGTGTGTTACAATGAGTTCAAATGTACAAAATGTTCATATTCTTCAGGTGAAGTTTTTTGTGAAGGTTCTGGATGGACTTATAAGTGTTCATTGCATTCTCCATATTGTGTTCAAGTGAAGTTTGTTGTCCAAAAATATTGGACTGAGTTAAGGATGTGTGTACTTAATTTTATGTGTTTGCACGGGTGTTGGATGACCTTGTGCTAAACACTACTTGAGAAGCTCATGGAAGTGTGTTGAGGTGTGTCAGGACTCATTTAGGTCCTCATTAAGAATATGTATAGGTTTCCCTCATTCTCTTCCACTGTGGAATGTTTTTGCACCGACCTAATTTGAATTTGTAAATAAAAAAAGGCATGTATGGATGACCTTTAAAGGGTTTCAAGGTTGAAGACGGTACAAGTATGAGTTGAGATGTTTGTGAAAGACAAGATAGATGCATGATAGGGGTGTGATTTGAGTTTGAGAAGATCAATGTGAAATTCAAAGTGTTAAGTTCCTAAAGGCAGTGAGTTGAAGGTGTAGTCTATCTTTCAAGTATGTCCACAAGAGTGTGAGAAAAATGTGGACTTTCTGTTACATTGAGATGATTTTCTCTCTGTAACAATTCTCTTCTATCTTCTCTATAATTTTGTGGTAGTGATCCCTCATTGGACATTGTGTCCTATTCTGGCAATGAGCCTCTATATTCGGTTTTGGAATTCTTTATATTGTGCATTAATCCTCACCATGATTTTTCCCTCATTGGGTTTTCCATGTAAATCTACTGTTCTTATGTGCATAGTTTTACTACTTTTAGTCTATGTTTGTGTATTTAATAATTAAACACATTAGTAGAGTAAAATTTTTGTGAATGCTTGTAGATCTAACTCTTGTTGAGATTTTTTAAAGGTTAAATTTGCTACAATCGATTCACCCCCACCTTAGTTGTTTTGTTCAACAATTGGTATCAGAGCCAAGTTCCTTGGTAGATGAGCTTAACCACTTAAGGTAGATCTTGGATGGTGAGCAAGATTACTTTGGATTGCCCTAAATTTGATGGAACAAATTATGCATTTTGGAAAACACAAATGGAAGGCTATCCGAGATCACATGGATATTTAGTTGAAAAAGGATACAAGATTGCATATGTTCCACCTCAAAATGGTCCAAGTACAAGTGCAGAAATCAAGGCACATGAGTCAAATGCTAAGGCAATATTTCTTATTACAAATGGTCTTTCAAAAACTAAATTAGTTAAAGTTATGAGTTTGAAGACTACAAAATAATTTTTGGATAAGTTAGAAAGCATCTATGAAGGAGATGAAAAAGTTAAAAAATCAAAGTTGTAGATCTTGAAGGAAAATTTTGAGGCCCTACATATGTCTAAAGATGAATCAATCATAATTTGAATGCAAAAAATTGATGAGTTGGTAAGTGCAATGAGAGGTCTTGGTAAGCAAGTCAAAGAATCTAAAGTGGTAAAGAAAGTGTTTAGATTTCAAAAGTTTCTACTATTGAGGAAGTTGTAAATCTTGATAATTATTCTAGAGATTAGATGATTGGTACACTAACTTCTTTTGAGATGAGGAAAAAGGGATTGAAAAATGCAACAAATGTAGAGACTGCTTTTAAGGCTAATACATTAGAAAAGATTGAAGAATCAAATAAGGAAAGTCTTGATGATGTGGAAGCTAACTTTGTGAGAAGAATGAAGAAGGGCATCGGTAAGTACAAGGGTAAATTACCTTTCAAATTTTTTAGCTATGGTGATATATGTCATTATGCTTCAAGACGTCCAAAAAGAGCTAAAAGAAATAAACATAGAGAAGGCAAAGAAAATAAAGGAAATATAATCAAAAGAGCATATTATGTCAATGAAGATGCTGGAATTTTTTATGATGAGTTTGATTATGGAGATTTTGATGATAATGAATGCTTGTTCCTAGCTTTAAAACATGAATCTACTTCTGCTAACACTAAAATATGTGTGAAGGAAAGTGCTTCGGAGAAAGTTGAAGGTAATGTGGTTTCTACTCTTCATGCTAAATAAGAAAAGAACTATTGGGTTGTTGATAGTGGTTGCTCAAACCACATGACCATCGACAAAAGTAATTTTTTTAAACTTGAAAAATATGATGGAGGCTTAGTTAAGTTTGGAGATGATTCTGATGCTAATATCTATGGGATAGGTTCAATCAGTTTTGATGGAAAACGTAATACTGATGATGTTTACTATGTTAAGGGTTTGAGACATAATCTCTTGAGTTTTGGACATATGTGTAGTAAAGGATATAATCTTGTGTTCAAGGATGAAAAATGCAAAATCGAAAAAGGGTCCAGAACTATGATTGTTGCTGGAAAGAGGATTGAAGGAAACATCTATGAACTTAAAGGTGTTGATGGACATTGATTTATGTCTCAAATTAATGACAGTTGGCTATGGCACCGGAGGATATGCCATATGAATTTTAACAACATGGTGAGAATCAGTCTAGTTCAAACTGTGAGAGATTTACCAAGAATCAAAAAGTTGGTTAATGTTGTCTGTGAGAGCTGTCAGTTTGGAAAGCATGCTAGAAATACCTTTATAACAAAGGAACAATCTACTACCAGACTACTGGAATTGATTCATATAGATCTTTGTGGTCCTCCAAAGGTAAGAAGTCTACAAGGTGACAAGTATTTTATGATTTTGATTGATGATTACTCTAGAATGACATGGGTTACTTTTCTTAGAGAGAAATATGATGCATTAAACAAATTCAAGACATTTAAGGCTATGGTTGAGAATGAAATAGATTTGAAAATAAAATGTTTGACATCTGATAATGGTTGTGAATTTACCTCCAATGAGTTTAATATGTTTTGTGAAGTTCATGGAATAAGAAGACAATTGTCTGCCCCTAGAACTCCTCAGGAAAATGGAGTTGTTAAAAGGAATAACATGAAAATTCAAGAAGCTGCTAGAACAATGATAAAAAAAGGTAGATCTACCGTAAGTCTACTAGAGAGAGGTAATTCACACTATTGTTTATGTGCTCAACTGCGTTCAAGAAAAATATAACACTAAGACCCCCTATGAGCTATGGTATGGAAAGATTCCTACTGTTATGTATTTCAAGGTATTTGGAAGAAAATGTTATATCAGGAGAGATGAAAAAAAGATAGGAAAGTTTGATGCAAGATGTGATGAGGGTATCTTCCTTGGATACTCTATTCAAAGAAAAGCTTAAAGATGTTACAATAAAAGGTTGAGAAAGGTTGTAGAAAGAACAAATTTCAAGGTTGATGAAGTGTTGAAGAATTCAATTGAAGTTGATGGATATGTGTCAGATGAACCTGATTGCAGAGGAGTAGAAGAAATAGTTGAAGAACAAAAAATGTAGAATGAAGAGGAAAAAGCTATGGAAAAGGTTCCTAAAACCCCTAAGTATGTGCTAAAGAATCATTTTGAAGAGCAGATCATTGGAGACAAGAGGAAAGGTGTATTGGAAAGAAGAAAAGTTACTAAAGTTGAGGTAAATTATTGCTTACTTTCTAAACTTAAACCTAAGACAGTGAATGAGGAATGTAAAGATGAAAATTGGATGAAAGCAATGGAAGAAGAAGTTATGCAAATTGAGAAAAATCAAACTTGGGAATTGGTTCCCAGACCAACAAACAAGAACATAATTGGAAGTAAGTGGGTTTTTTAGAAACAAACTAAATGAGAATGGAGAAGTGGTAAGAAACAAGGCAAGCCTTGTGTGCAAGGGTTACTCACAAGTGGAAGGCACAAATTTTCAGGAGACATTTTCTCTAGTGGGTAGAATGGAAGCTATTAGAATGTTTTTGGCATTTTTTGCTTATAAGGACTTTAAGGCTTACTAGATGGATGTAAAGGTTTATTTCTTGAATGGAGAGCTGGAAGAAGAAGTTTACATGGAACAACAGGAGGGATTCCAATTGTCAGATCAATTGGATACAATCTACAGATTGAAAAAGGCTTTATATGGCTTGAAGCAAGCTCCTAGAGCTTAGTATGCAAGGTTGGATAGATATTTGATTCATCAAGGTTTCAGCAAAGGTACTACAGATAGCAATCTTTATTTCAAAACTAAAGATGACAAGATCTTAATAGTAGTTGTGTATATGGATGACATTATTTTTGGAGGAAATGAAACTATGTGTACAATGTTTTCTGAAAAACATGCAGAAAGAGTTTGAGATGTCTATGTTTGGTGAGATGAATTTATTCCTTGGACTGAAAATCAATCAAACAAACAAAGGGATTTTCATTTCAAAATCAAAGTATGCAAAAGAAATGTTGAATAAATTTGGGATGGATGGTTCCAAACCAGTATGCACTCCTATGGTAACTAGTTGCACATTGAGTAAGGATGATGATTCACCTAAGGCTAATCAAAGAAAATACAAATCCATGATTGGTGGATTGTTGTATCTAACTGCTACCAAAATGGATATCATGCATGCAATTTGTCTTGTGGCTAGATTTCAAGAGGATCCCAAAGAAACACATATTACAGTTGTCAAGAGGATATTCAGATATCTAAATGGAACTCTGGATCTTGGCTTATGGTATCCTAGGAATACTGACTTTACACTAAGTGCTTACAAAAATGTAGATTTGGTAGGTTGTGCTAATGACAAAAAAGTACAAGTGGTGGTGCATTCTTACTTGGATGTTATCATAGCTAAGTAAAAAGCAAGATTTAGTTTCCTTATTACTATAGAGGCTGAGTATATTGTTGCAGCATCTTGCTATACACAAGACTTGTGGATGAGACATACATTGAAGGATATCAGATTAATGTATGATGATCCCATCTCTATTTTTTGTGATAATACAATTGCAACTAACATTTCAAATAATCCACTGATGCACTCAAGGACAAAGAATATATTAATCAGGTATCACTTTTTGAGAGAGAAGGTCATGGAAAATGAAGTAAAGCTTGAGTATGTGCATAAAAAGGATCATATTGTTGATATATTTACTAAGGCTCTTCCTAAAGATACTTTTGAGTATTTCTAGGAGAAGTTGGGGGTTATTGCCCCTCCTTTCTTGAACTAGATGCATATGGATATGCATCATTCCAGTGGATCTAAGGGTCTATCTTCCTTCTGGACTGATTTTTGGTGGCTACCTCTTAGGGGGAGCAGGTAGTGTCATGTGTTGTCATTGTGTAGTTGTTTGGGTGTACTCCTAAGGGGGATTATTCAGTACTGGTATAGATCTTGGTTCGATGTCAAAAGGAGAGAACAATGCAAAACATATTTTATCTTGTCCATTGATGCCAAATGGGGAGAGAAATTATCATGTGAAAAATTTTATTCATTCAGGAATCAGGAAAAATTGTAGGAGAAGTTGTTTAGAGTTGTGGTGTTGTCTTGTGTTGTCTTTGATGGTTTTTCACATCATGTGTTGCCATCAATGACAAAGTGGGGGATTGTTGAAAGTATGAAGGTGTTGTCATTGATGTCAACTAGTTGATGTTGTCATCCATGTCAATTATGTGTAGATGAATATGGTCATTGATTGTATATGTCGAGAATATTGAGAAATTTGTAATAAAGAAGGTTTGCAATTTGTGCATGTATAATTGAGATGTTGAAGAAGTGTTGTGAGTAAATGGATGTATCCTTATGTTTCTATGTTTTGAAGTGTGTTAGAGTGAAGTAATGTGCTAAAATAAGGTCTTTGGTACTTGGTCTCCAAGTGCTTTTAAGAAAATTTCACAAATAGAGAAAATAATGTCATGCAAGTATTCAGTGTATACTCTGAGATGTACTATGTGTTTCCTCTATGTTGATGCTATGCTTGTGCATATTTGAGGTATTGTTCATGTTTTTTGGTAGTTGTTATATCCATAATTTTGGATTTTGGATCATTGTATAGTGTGAGATATCTTCACCAGTATGTGTGTTGGGAAATTCAATATTTTGGTTGTGGTGGGGGAGAAATGTTTTTGCTCCACATTTCTCTGCATCATGGTTTCAGGACATGCAGTTCTAAGAATAAGGTAATGAGGTTTCTCTCTTGCTTGGTTTAAGAGGAATTGATATTTGGTGTTGCTAATGATGGGTTTCAAAGTTACAGTGTGTTATAGTGAGTTCAAATGTACAAAAAATTCATATTCTTTAGGTGAAGTTTGTTGCAAAGGTTTTGGATGGACTTTCAAGTGTTCAATGCATTCTCCAGATCATGTTCAAGTGAATTTTGTTGTCTGGAAAGATTGGACTGAGTTAAGGATGCATGTACTTAATTTTATGTGTTTTCATGGGTGTTGGCCAACCTTGTGCTAAACACTACTTGAGAAGCTCATAGAAGTGTGTTGAGGCGTGTTGGGACTCATTTAGGTCCTCATTAAGAATATTTATGGGTTTACCTCATTCTCTTCCACTACAAAATGTTTTGGTTCTGACCTAATTTGAATTTGTAAATTAAAAAAGGCATGTATGACTGACCTTGGAAGGGTTTCAAGGTTGAAGACGGTATAAGTATGAGTTGGGATGTTTGTGAAAGACAAGATAGATGTGTGATAAGTTTGTGATGCAATTTTGAATAGATCAGTGCAAAATTCAAAGTGTTGAGTTCTTGAAGGTAGTGATCTGAAGGTGTACTCTATCTTTCAAGTATGTTTGCAAGAGTGAGTAAATTGTGGTGGAATTTTTGTTGCATTGAGATGGTTTTCTCTCTGTAACAATTCTCTTCTATCTTCTTTATAATTTTGTGGCAGTGAGCCCTCAGTGGACAGTGTGTCATATTCTGGAAATGAGCCTCTATATTTAGTTTTGGAATTCTTTATATTGTCAGCTAATACTCGTAGTGGTTTTTCTCTCATTGGGTTTTCCATGTAAATCTAGTGTTCTTATATGCATGGTTTTACTACTTTCATTCTTTGTTTCTACATTTAATAATTAAACCCATTAGCAGAGTAAAATTTTTGTGAATGCTTGTAGATCTAACTCTTGTTGATAGTTTTAAAGGTTAAAGTTGCTACAACTGATTCACCCTCCCTCTCAATTGTCTTGTTCAACAAGTGGGTTGTGAGTAGATGGTTTATGAAACCTACAACCCACACATGCATCACATTATGTTATCATGTCTAATACATGCATTTTTGTAGGGAGATTAATTTTAAAACCTGTTGGCATTCCATATTTATCCAACAACAGGACATGTGATAGCACTCGAAACGGCACATGCTTAAACATTCATCAACATCCATCTGCCAACCTTATCTTGTAATGATTGCATCGTATGGTGGATGGGACATAATGTTATCCTATCTAAGATATGTGTTTTTGGTTTTAAAATAATATGTGGGTTACAAGTTTTATAATACCCACTATTTTCCAAACTGCAATTTTATTCACAATATGAATGTCTTGAAAACCATTTGTTATTTAGAGATTATGAATGTAATGAAAGAAACCTTCAAAATTTACCACAATTGTTTGTTACAGTAAATAATGTGTTTCAATTTCTTCATATCATCAAATAATAAAATGCATAGTATATTTACATGTTAGAAAACACATTGGGTTGTGAGTAGATGGTTTATGAACCTTGCAACCCACACATGCGTTGCATTATGTTATCATTTCTAAAACATGTACTTTTTTAGGGAGATTAATTTTAAAACCTAATGGTGTACCACATTTTTTTGACAATAGGACACATGAAAACACTCAAAATGACACATTCCTAAGGTTTGATCAGCATTTATCCGTCAGTCTTATCTTGTAATGATGCCATCATATGGTGGATGAGGCATTATGTTATCATCTCTAAGACATGCATTTTTTTAGGGAGATTAGCTTCTTCCTCTTTTTTCATACTTTTTATGTAATTAAAAATTTAATTATGGATAAATTGGTTGTCAGGAGGATCACTCGTAAAATAGCAACAGCTCAAACTTAAAACAAAAACTCATGAGGCATGTCACATCATTATGATTCAAATTTTCACTATTGTATGTTGTCAATCTAATATGATCTTAAATTTAATTAATGTGACATGACATGATAAATGGGTATTGAACCTTTTGAAAGTGACAGTGCCATTTTTATCACTTTCATCTATACCTTCCATTTTAATAGACTTTTTGTTGTCCTCCTCTTCTGCCTCTCTGCACTTTCCACCTCTTTCTATTCCATCTTTTTATTTTCCCCTGTTCCTCTAATTCTCTTTTATTTGTGACTCGAATAGAGTATATAGGGGATAAATAAAATTGGAAGCTATAGATGAAATTTCCAAGAATGGTGTCATCACCTTTAGAAGCTCAAATACCCATATGTCATGCCAAGTCACATTAATTCAATTTCACATCATATCAATATGTAGATCATATCATATCTGTAGCATATGATAGTGAAAATTTGAAACATAACGAATGTAAAATGGCACATCTAATATAGATTTTAATTTTTCTGATGTTTTATCCATTGACTTTAAGATCTACTTAAAGTATGCCTAGACTCTCATTTTTTATTTTCTTATTTCTTTTATATTGAGATTTGACTCGGCACCATCTAGGTTCTTACAACATGGCATTTCCATTAAGCCAATAGCCCATCGGTTGACTCCCCATTTTTTATTTTCTTTTTTTTTTATATTGAGATTTGACTCGGCACCATCTAGGTGATTACAACATGGCATTGCCATTAATCCAACCACCCATCAGTTGACTCCCATTATTAGTTTGGCAAGATTAGACATTAGAGAGTATGATAGATCAAAATATATTTTTGGGTTAGAATAGTGTTCTTTAGGATTTTTAGGTTGTAGCTTGAAATGTATATGCATCTTCCATTATGTATTCATGGTGAATGGTTCTATTTGATAAATTAGAACCCCATCTATACATTTGTACATCTATATTTCATAAAAAAAAATTGAATATAAGTAAAGGCAAGACTCAAAACACATTGTATTTCACAACCTGCACTACACAACATTTACCACTATCAACAAGTTTATTCAATATTACCATTAATGGGAAGAAATTGGTGCTTTCTATTTCTAATGCACACCTACATATACAAACTTGAAAATCACAAGGGGTTGGGTACGTTGTGATGTGGAGATTGAAAAACACATTGTGTTATGAAGCATGCAATTTCCTATATTAAGAAACCTTTGCAGGTTTAACTGTCTACCCTGAAGCTTGGTCTATGTCATTAAGTGTAGTTGAGGAATGAAAAAGATTTTTCAAACCTCCTATTTGTGTGAAGAAATTATAACTCAACATGTAGCAATTGAAATGGTTAGTCACCCCTCAACTCAATTTTGACAATTTTCCTGATTTGAGATGGTTATGGAGAGAACGTAAATGAAAACCCATTTTTGCAATGAAAACCCTTGGAAAACCATAAATTCAAATGAAAACCCCTTTTTGCAAAGAAAACCCTTGGAAACCCGTCAATGAAAACCCACTATTTTGCAACAAATATCTGTTCAATTCCTTATAGTCCCTAGGAAGAAAGGAAAAATGGCATATATTTCTAGAAAATATACATGCCTACTAGCTAGCTACCCATGCTTGTCACATGCATCCTCATAGGGATATTAGCCACTCTGCTTTGACCTCCAAATTCCTACAACTCCCTTCTGAGCTCCCCACCAACCTTCAAAATATGAATGTTAAAAATAGCAATGCTATGAACTATTTCAATTGCAGAAAATAAATGTTGGTTGGATTTTTGTGAACTATTTCTCTCTGTTTCCTCAAATAGTTCTAGTGTGAATGTTCAAAACACAAATTTTACAAACCCTCAATAGAAAAGCACATAAACAACTCTGCATTTCAAATGAATAACCACTATTTTTCAATGTATACCCATTCAATTCTTCACAGTATTTAGCTAGCTAGCTACCCACGCCTATCACATGCATTTTGGTAGGGAGATTAGATGCTCTGCTTTAAACTTCAAATGCCTACAACTCGCTTCTGAGCTCCCCAACAATGTTCAAAATGAGAAATATCCAAATGGTGGTTTTTTTTACTTTAAAACTAATATTAAAACATTATAATTTTGTAATTCATTGTGCCATGTTTTCTAGTGATGTAACATGTGACGGCATGTGCTAGCACATGCCTAAACATATTTCAACTCCATTTGTCAGCCTTTTTGTCAATTTTTTTGTCAGGAGATTGGCATGGGGATGGGGTATTATGTTTTTGATAAGATAAGAAGCATTTGCAGGGTGTTGTACCATTTACACAATGAGCCACAGGGGCTAAAAAAGATTAGGTCCAGAGAAATATAACATTAACCACCAAAACAATACACAGTAACAATAGACAAACAACTGACAAAACAACGACCCAGCAAACAAGACACAACAACAACAGACTAACTAGCACTCTACCAATTCTAAGAGAGGAGGTTAATAACATCCTCCCCAACCTAGTTGGGGCCCTCCTCCATAGACTTCTTATCCATTTCATCCTTGAGTACAGTAGAAAGGGTTCCAGCCGCATAGTGGATCATCTTAATAGTGAACCGAGCTAGACCAGTGAACTTCTTCTCAAGCTTCTCCACCTGCTCCAGTAGGATACAATGATCCTCTAATTTTCCCAGTCTTCGTGATATATTCTTCCTCCATAGCCTGAGGGTTAGAGGACTAGGAAGTTGAATCATCCTTTAGCATCTTGTTGAGGTCGAAGAAGTGGCTAGGCCCTTCAACAAATTCCTCCTCCTCTTCCTCTATGTCTTCCTCTTTCCCATTGCCCTTGCTAGCATACCACTCCTCATCACTGGAAATTTCATTACTCGACACTTTCTTGCTATTTTTCACCAGCCTACCAAATCTCCTAATGTTGGTATTCTCAACCCATGTCTCCACCATAGCAGCAACCATAGTATCCCCTTTGGATTATTTTCCCACAATATTCTTCCTATTGTTGTCAATGGTCAACAGCTCCACTAGATCTTTCCTCTCTTCTTTCACTTTTTTCTTAGCTGTAGGTTTGTTATCAGTCTTGCAGGGAGAAAATTTGAGCTCACAGAGCCCAACCGTAGCATTCAACTGGGAAATCCCCGCACCACCCTTTTTCTTTTTGGTAGGAGGTTTGGGCTTAGGGGTTTCAATATTCACCGGAGGGGTTTTCCTTTTGGGGCCCTTAGACTCAATTAGAGAGGGATCACATTGGCTTGAATAGGGAGTTCAACTTCCTCAATATGGATAGTGGAGATGGGTTTGGGTGGGTAGAGCACGAGGTGGAAATGATAAAGCCTCAAGATCAGGCCCTAGTGGAGTGGCAAGGGAGGAGTTTCTTTAGGGTTTTGGGCAGTAGAGTCAAAGCATTTCTCAATAGAACTTTCTAAATCAATGAGTAAGAAAAATGGGAAGCTCAACAGCATTTTATGGTAGAGGTGATTTAAAAGAGGCAGGTGATAATAATAGAAAGTTTTATATCTACCCTCTAAAGTGACATACTTCATGAGAGCGAGGCAAACCTAGTCCCATGGTCATGGGAGTGCTTCTCTTTCAAATCCAGACTAGGAGCGAACATGTTTTTTGTTTCCTTTAAAGAAGGCATTAAGGCTTTCATTGTCCTAAGCCTTGGTGTGCTTAGGGTACTTCTTCCTAGTACAAGAGAGCCTCATCACCTATGCAATCACCTCCTCATTGACCTCGAAGGAGATACCACCCATGGTAACCCTTCTTTCTTTCCAAGAGCTCGTGAATTGCACCGACATCTTTAGATCATGACCAACCAAGCATTCCATTAAAGGCGCCAACCCTCCTTCAACACAGATATCCCAAACCAAAGGGTCCTTGCGGAATTCCCTACAATTATTTGACTCCTTCCTCACCCTGTCACCACCCATCTCACTGCGCTTCACATTGAAAAACTAGGAATCATGTGAGAGAAAAAGATTAGAATTTTTGTTAATGTGAGAGATTTCCAAAACACCACTTCTTTTAAGCCAACCAAGAAGGCTCTAGGTAATCAAGATGGTATGCAGAACACACGCTTCAAGAGTTATTTCCAAAAAGGAAATCTTTGTGAGCCCATTAATGAAAATCTTTAAACACCTATGACCAGGTTTGCAAAAAATGATGACATTGGAAGGTTTTCCTTTCACATTTCCATTGCACAAGTACCAATGATGGATGGTTGCAAGGCCAAATTTAGACTTCCCTAAATATCTACCTTTTATCATTAGAAACTTTTTAGCGGAGTTGATAGGAAAAAGCATGAGCTCCATGGCATAATTATTAGTCACATCAAATTTGAATTTGGAAATCTGTAAAGCTATGCGAAGGCTAAGACAAGACCACAAAAAAATTGTGTAAGGCCTAACCCAACTTGGCCATTACCCCATTGTACTTCCCATTACTCCTCAAAATTAGCTTCGTAACCTCTATCTCCACCCCATAATTCAAATTTTTCCACAAATTTAACACCTCAAAATTCATCTTCATCCACATCACCCAAAAAGCAACTATGTGGACCACCCATAAAGCCATGATGATTGCACTATTAGATGACATCATGATTAACAAAGGTTCCCTACTCCTTAAGGATAATACCTTGTATTCCTAGTGGTAGGTTCCCAATACTCCTCCAACACTTAGAATCTCTCCAATAGGAGCCAAGATTAGCCAAAGTGTCAGCAACTTGATTACCCTCCCCAAAAATGTGAGTAAAAATCTTCATATCCATCTTTGACACCAAATGATTTATGTCTAACAGGATATCCCTAGTACTCCATCCTAATAATCTACCCAATTTGACAGAGTCAACCACCAACTTGGAGTCCCCTTCTATGTGTAGTTTCTTTATCCCCATAGTAATAGCTAACTAGACGCCCTTTAGCAGTGCCCTTGGTTCTGCAATTATGGAGGTTTGAAACCCTATACCCCTAAGTAACCAGCCACAAAGTTACCCCTACAATCCCTAATAATACCCCCTATTCTTGCCCTAACTAGGTTTCCCTTGGCCACACCATCAAAATTGAGTTTATGCCATCCACGATCTGGGGGTTTCCAAATAGTGTCCCATCTAGCCTAGGCTCGAGAATTGTCAAAGGAGTTGACCTCAAGATTCTGGTTCCAAGCTTTAGCCATTTTAATCTCCCATTCATTAGGAGCTTTCTCCAAGGTTTTCCCATTTAAAATTGAAATATTTTCAAAAATTAGCCTTAGCCCTATACCAAAAACCTCATTAGGACTCATCTCCATATTCCTGAAGATCTGATTGTTCCTCTCTTTCCACAAGCACCAATAGATGATGGGGGACCTAGTTCCAAATCTCTCTAGGTATGGGGTGATGGAAGGGGAAAAACTAGCTCTAGATAAAGGATTTGATGTCCCTACACATAGTCCAGTGAGTACCCAATTTCTCTAAAGCTAGCTCCCAGAAACCAACAACAAACGGGCAATGCAGAAGTAAGTGATCCACAGATTCTTCATTACATTTGCACATCAAACACTTGTTAGGGATCTAAAATCCCCTTTTCCTCAGGTTATATTGAGTAAGGATCCTGTTATGACAAGTTGTCCACTAGAAAAAAGTTCATTTTCAGAATCATGTGCCTATTCCATATCTGTTTCCAGGGTCTATGATCGACACCCTAGACCAACAATAGATTGTAAGCCGTTCTGACTAAAAGATTGCCCTACCTATCATTAGTCCAGTAGAATTCATCCTCCAAGTTGGATAAAGGTAATCTAGTAAGGGAGAATAAGTCTTGCAGAGAATTAGCCAGAATTAACAACTCAAGGGACAAAGGATAGCAAAGAAGTAGATCTTTCCACCACCTAGCCCTCGACTGAACAAGAAGGGAGTCTCAAATGTACATACTGAAGAAGAGTTGTGCTGGTCTCATAAGATTCCTGAAGTCAAAGTGCGAAAGGTGGGATTCTAACAACCAAGGTTCTTCCCAGAATATGATGTTATTACCATTCCCAAGCTTCCATTTCATCCTGGACATGAGCAACCCCTACATTCTACAAATCTTCTTCCATGCTAGAGATCAAGAGGGGTGTTCATCAAAGAGGTACTTAATCATGGGTCTATTGTGAAGATACTTAGCATTCATAATCTTGCACCAGTTCTTTTTATTCCTCAATTGGTCCCAACCAGCCTTTGCAAGTAAGGCTTTGTTGGTACATAGGACATTCTTGATTCCAACCCCACCACAAGATTTAGGCTTACAAACTTTGTCCCGGTTAACCAAAGAAAACTTTTTCTTCTCCTCTATCCTAGACCATAAGAAGTTCCTTTGATTATTTTCAAAATTCTTAGCAATATATCTAGGGATCTTAAAGATAGAGAAGAAGTAGACAGGGATCCCTTGAAGGGTAGCAAACAAGAGTTGCAATTTTCCAACATGACTGAGAATGGATCCTTTCCACCCTGCCAATTTTCTTTGGATCCTTTCAAGAACAGTATTCCAAAAGGTAGGAGTGACTTCCTTGATAGTAAGGGGTAACCCTAGATACACCGAAGGGAGAGATCCACTCACACAACCTAGGACAACAGTCACTAGATCTTGTAGAGCAGGAGTGTTGTTGAAGAAGTAAATCATGCTTTTATTATAATTTATACATTGGCTAGAGCAAGCAGCATAATTATTAAGACAACTTTTTCCATTTTCTGGATTCAATCATAAAGGCCTTCCCGAAGAGTATCGCATCATCAATGAATTATTGGATAACAACAGGTTCCAAAGAAGAGGTAGGTTTGACCCCCTTTATAGAGCCCTCTGATAGTAGTTTAGATGTGTTCCTACTCAAGACATCTACGACCATGATAAACAAATAGGGTGAGAGACGATTCCCTATTTGATACCTCTCCTAGCTTTGAAGAAACCAAAGGGGGGCCCATTAACCAAAACATAGTATCTCACCGTTGTAATGCATTCCATCAAGAGGTTAACCATCCCACGGTCAAAACCAAACTTAGCCAGGACTTTGGGAATAAATTCCCATAACACCTTATCATATGCTTTTGAAATATCCAATTTGAGGTCCATACTAGCATTATTGCATCTTTCCATGGAGTGAAGAATTTCATGGGTAGTTATGGTAGCATCGAAGATATGACGACCTGAAACAAAACCTTTTTGGGTAGGGCTAATCATTTTTTCAAGAAGAGGTTTAAGGCGGTTCGCCAAGACTTTAGAGAAGATCTTATAAATGGTATTACAGAGGCTAATGGGCCTAAAATTAGTTATAAACTGGGGTTCAGAAACCTTTGGAACCAAGGCAATAAAAGTGCAGTTCAACTATTTGAGAATCTTACCATATTTGAAGAAATCCCTGGCAGTTAAGACAAGGTCCTCACCCACTATATCCCAAAATATCTGGAAGAAAGTAGGGGGGAAACCATTCGGGCTAGGCACCTTATAGGAACCCATACTAAAAATAGCTAGATGGACTTCCTTGAGAGTAACAACATAAAGGATGTTATTATTATCATCTTGGGTTATGGTGGTCGAGAGAGGGTCCAGTAGCATGTTATCCAAAGCTAGATTGGGAGCCTCGGTAGGAGCTAAATAAGCCCCTTGAAAGTAGCCTAACGCTAAGAGCCCAATCTAGGTAGGCATATTGACCAAGACCCCTTGTTCATTTTGAAGCTTAGTTATCTAGTTCATTTTCCTATGTTTTAGGGAAAAAACATGAAAAAGCAGGTATTTTTGTCCCCCTCCTGTAGCCATTGAACTCTAGATTTTTATTTCCAAAATATTTCCTCCTTTTTCAAAATTTGTTCCCATTCCATACGAATCTATCTTTCTTGGTTATAGGTCAATAGGATTACATCCCCTTCTTCCATTCTTTTTTGGATGACCTTCAGCTTATCCCCTAAGACACTTTTTTTCTGAAAGAAATCACCAAAAACTCTCTTATTCCAACCCTTCACCATATTTTTGACATGCTTAAGTTTGTTAAAAAAATTGAACATGGGGGAGCCATGTATAGGGATGTTCCACCATTTAGCAACTTTATTCCTAAAATCTGGATGGGAGTTCCACATAATCTCAAACCAAAAAGAAAATTTCCAACAACAAATAGTTCATTCATGACTAGCAGAGGGTTATGGTCAGAGATAGTTCAGGACAAAGCAAGTAAATTAGCACTAAGTAGGGTCGTCCAATTGTGGGAACAAAGGAATCTATCTAGTTTAACTTGAATCAAACCATCCCCAAGGTTCCTATTGGTCCATGTAAAAGATTGACCCAACAAGTCAATGTCAACCAAGCCGGTTTTACTCAGAAAATTCACCAAATCAGCCATGTTGTCAAAGTAGTCCACTAGACCTCCACATTTCTCCAAAGGATACAAAGGAGAGTTGAAGTCCCCAGCCACCAACCAATGTGACCCCTTGTTATTATTTATCCAGTCTATAAGATCCTACCACAAAGCATTCCTAGCATTCTGAAGGTTAGGGGCATAGACATTGATGAGCGACCAAGAGCCACCTAGGTGAGAAAACTTGACTCCCATACTGCTCCGACATTGAAAATTTTAGAACCAATGATCCTATTAGGATTCCATAACACAGAAATCCCACCAAACGCACCCTCAACATCACTGCATAAGAAGAGGGCACCTAACCATATATACTTAGCAATATTATCAAAGTTAGTTTTCTTCATTTTGGTTTCCTATGAAAGAAAAACATCAATCTTATGTTCCAATACATAGTTTTTCAACGCTAGTTTTTTGTGAGAGATATTTAGCCCTCTCACATTCTAGGACATGACCTTAATTTTTTACCCTTCTTTGAGGACACTTCCAATGTCCTTTGTTTACCTATGGCTATCTCTTTTGTTGTCTCCCTATACCTAGTATGTCGTTGATTAGGCCTTCCATGTTTAGAGTCACCACCCACATCTGATTTCCTTTGTTTCCCCTTCTTCTTTAGTGTTGACCAAAACTCCTCCATTATTTTTTCCTGTGTCACACCCACATAATCCATCTTAATAGTTTCATCTTTAACTTTTAAATCCTCCTCTTCCATGATTTTTCCTTCTTCACCACCAATCAATATTGACCTAGTTTCTATGTTAATCCCTTCTTCCTTCAAGGAGTCACCATTTTCACCAACTGCCCACAACACCTAGCTAGGGGAAGGAGCACCAACCCCCCAAACCCCACAACTAGGAATAACCAAGCCATCAACCAAAGCAAGAGTAGTAGGGACCAGAACTGAGTCCCCAAAGGAAACATTCTCCCCAACAATGGGGAAGTTAGAGCCGACCTAGGAGTCAACCAACTTGGGAGAGCCAGACTTGGATGGGGACTCAACAATCTTCAGAATGTCATCTTCAAAAGGGTAGTGGTCATCAATAAAAGAATCACTAGGGTTAGGAACATTTTTTAAAGAATATTTGCAGTCTGAGATTAGGTGACCAGGTTTAGCACATTTCTAGCAGTAAACTACAATATTCTCATAACAGACTTGTTGGTTCCAAGAACCAAACTTAGAACAGAGCTTCACAGAGGTAGGCAGAGATTTTTGCACTTAAATATTAACACAAAAATGAGCAAATAATAACCTGGATTTGGACCTAGTAATGGAGTCTGAAGTAATGAACTAGCCAAAGGAGTCCCCAATACATTTAAATATGGTATCATCCTAGTATTCTAGAGGCAGACCAGGAAAACGGACCCACACAAGTGTTGATTTGTTGAGATCCACTCCGAGATCGAACCCCAACTTCCATCAGCACAGTGTCAGACTATGCTTTCCATAGACCCAAGGGCCAAAAGAGAGGACCGAGGTTAGGTCTTCCGAAGCTATGAACTTGAAGAGGAAAAATCCACCCACCATAGCACAAATATCCAGACTTCCTTTGAGGCTCCATTTAGCCATAGCCCATCTTTTGACCATATCCACCATGGGGTGAAAGGAGAGGAAAAGAACCACCACCGCATTCTCCATCGAGGAGACAATCTTATCACTAATAGTATTAGGGATAATGAAGTCAATGTTCAGAGAAGTTATCTCTTCATCAAGGTGAGGAGAGGGACTCTTAGCATTCTGACTACCATTAGTCAGCACATTCTTCCATCCTTTAACTTCTAGTGTGACAATGACCACTGACACATTCTCACCAGATAAACCTGGAATCAGGGGTGACCCAGGTTGATCCAGAATCACAAGAGCAATAGAAATAGACAAGCCAAGAGTGTTCCCTAAGGGACACGAAATCACATGCATCTAGGAAAGAATCCAGTTAGGGGAGGATAAGGGGGGACCATGAGGTACCCCCAATGTAGAGTCTACCATACGTGTAGGCAATTCAAACACAGGCGAAGGAGAGAGAAGCGAGAAATTTTTTTCTAGCTATGGGGTATTATGTTATCATGCCTATGCCTCGGTGTGTTTTGTCAGGAGATTAGCTTCTCCCCTTAATTAATGGGTTTATTTTTATTTTTTAATTTTTTTAAATAATTAATTTAAATAATATAATATTAAAAAATATTATATAGTAATTATATTTGTTTTATATTTAATAATTTATTATATAGAATAATAATAGAAATATAATTTAAATTTTATATATAATTAAATAATAAATATGTGTTAAATATTTAACATATTTAATATAAATATATAATTTTTAAAATATAATAATATTTTTAAATTATATTTAAAAATCTATATTAATATAAAATTTAAATATAATAATAAATAATAAATAAACACTATATTATTATATAATATTACACAATATTATTACTATAATATTGTATTATATTTTTATATTACACGTGTAATTATATTATTTATATATTTATATTTATATTACACTATATTACATTATTTATATATTTATATTATATTGTTTATTATATTTATATTATATTGTTTATTATATTTATATTTTTAAATTTTTTTATACTATAGGGGTGTTCCCGTGACCCGGCCCAGCGGCCTAGCAGCCCTTGCCTTGGGTACTATTTATATTTATAATATTATATTGTATATATCATTTTATATTATTTATATGTTATTTATTGTATTTATATTTATGTTATATACTATATTATATATTACACTATATACTATATAAATAATATTATATAATATATATTGGAGATGACCCTGCAGTGCAATGGTTGTTGCAAGGCAGTGTTAAACACTACATTAGGTGTTCGAGTCTCACAAAGTGTGGGAGGTGGGTTGAATGTTGGCACCAGGAAGTTGGACGACAGTGGATGGTGGTCGAAGGACAGTAGATGATGTTGAGTCAGAGGCAAGGGTCATTGTGTGTAGGCGCCCAACGGTTTGCAGGTGGAGGTTGGCAAGTGGAATTCCTATGAAGGAGTGGTGACCAGTTGTAGTTGATAGTTATAGATGTGAAGGAGGCAATAGTAGGAGGCAAAAAGGCAATGATGGTAAGACTGGAGGAGGCAACGGCTGTAGGGAGGTGGAGGTGATAGAGTAGAGGAGAGGAGGAGGTAAAAGAAAAGCAGGGGAGACAAGAGGAGGAAGGAGTGGTTGGAGGTGAGGAGGAATAAGGAGGAGGAAAAAAGGAGGGGGTGATTTGGAGGAGAAGATATGGCAGAGAGAGAGAAGAGGATTCAAGGAGCAAGGAGGAAGAGAAAATGGAGATGAGAGGAGGAAGAGAGAAGGAGATGAGAGGAGGAGAAGAGGAGGAAGAGGAGGAGAAGGAGGGGGATAGGAGAGGATGGAGACAGAATGACAAGGATAAGGTCCCTCAAATGTGGCCTCACTGATTCGTAGCTCCAGTCAAAAGTGTTCACCAATAAAAATATATATATATAATATATTAAGTTTTTATTATTTATATATTATATAGTGTAATATATAATATAAATATAAGTATAATAAATAATATAATATAAATATATAATATACTAAATGATATATAAATAATAATATATAATCATTAATATGATCTTGTTGTTTATTAAGCCTCAGGTTTCGTGCAGGAGCCCATCTATGATCCATCTATTGCATCCTCTCTTGCAATGTTTTTACCATAGCCTTATCCCATGTTGTTTCGCTCATAAAGCCTTGGGCTTTACCTTTTTTCAAATCTATCACCAATCAAAGAAACAAACCACCAATAATTTTACAACTTCAAGGTTGCAAATGTTTGTCTCCTCAACTTTATTGGCCCAATCCAAACTACAAGCCTATGTTGAAACTTGGAACACTGATGCAAGAGCTTCTTGAAAACCTATTCCCTTTCCCACGTGGTTAGGAAGTTAAAGATAGTATTTGAAAATAAATAGCACACCCTATTACGTGGTAATGGGAATGCAATTAGTTACCCACACATGAGGAGATGTAGGCAGATTTAAATTTGTGGAAAATTAAGAGCATTGGTACCCCACATGGCTAGAGAAGAGGGATTTTTTTCTTGAATTTAGTTGTTAAGTTGATTTGTAAGTTGCAAAAGGAAGACAGACAATTCCATAAAGAACTGAAAACCAAGAAAAGAACAAAGGGGCAGATGGCATAGTAAGTCGATGGATTTTTTTGGCATGAAAATGGAAGCCAACTCCAATGTGAATGAGAGGGCAGCTTTTAGCGTAAAAAAGAAGATAGCAACGCATAGATTGGTAGAAGAGGATTGGATGCTTGGCATAAAAGGGAGATAGAATGAACAAAAATAAGGGGAGAAAACATGGAAGTATAGGCGCATAGGCATAGGAGAAGGTAGTAACAAAAGCAAAGGGAGGCATGGAAAGAAAAGGTAGAAGTGAGTGGTTGTTTTGGCACATAAAAGAGGGAAAACATTGGGCAACAAACAAAAGGAGTCGATGGTAAAAAGAGTGAACAAAATAATTGAGAGAGAGAGTAAAGTTAGAGGCATTGAAGAGTAATACAATGATGTAGGAAAGTCACAATATGGCTATGGTATTTGTTTTCACCAGATAGCACCCAAGTTATTATGTACTTAGCAGTTTATAAAGCTTAGTTATCTTTCTTTGTGTATTGTTGTTTCTTGTTCAAGTCCAACGTGATAAATGTAAGTGTTGAGGATACATCAATGAATTGGTGGTAATGAAGCCAATGATGGCTTAAGGAACTCTCCAATTCCCTTTTCTTATTAAAGTAGTTGGTTTTGTAATTGTTTGTGTTTTATTTTCTTTGCAAAAGACTATGGAGTAGTCTTTTGTTGTTTTTATTTGCAATGATATAAATTCCTCTCAATTCTAGCCACGGGTGTTAGATGATGAGAAATATAGTAATAAAAGAATAGATATGTGAGAGTGGTGTTTTCTTGTATACTTTTCATTTGGTTTGTAACTCTTGCTATCAGAAGACAAATTTTCATTTGATTTATGTATACAACCATCAATTTTTGGTATCTAGGCATTGTGAGTCTCTGAATGTGACAAAGTGAGCTATCAAACACATGCAAAGGGAACACCATTGGCATGAAAATAGAGATAAGATATAGAGAAGAAAAAGGGAGATAAAAAGAGAAAGAAAGGAAGAGAGAAAGAAGGGGGAGCAAATGAGATAAAGGAGGAGAAAGACATAAATATAGATAAAGAGAGAAATAGAGTTAGAGAGAGAAACATAGATAGAAATGGAGGGATAGAGAGAGGAAGAAGAAGATATAAAAAAGAGAGAAGAGAGAAACAAATATGGAGAGAGAGGGAGAGAGAGAGAAAGATAAATAGAGAGATAGAGAGGTATCTATCGATCCCTCTCTCCTCTCTCTTTATCCCTCCCTTTCCTCTCCATATCCCTCTCCTCCATCTCCACCTCCATCTCTATCTTCACCTTTATCTCTATATTCCTCTTCATCTCTATCTCCTTAGCCCTCTCTCTCTCTCACTCTTCCATCCTTTATCCCTCCCTCTTTCTATCCCTCTCTCCCTCTCCCTCCCTCATAGAGGTTTTGTTTTAGTCATGTTTGGATCCCAGTAAGTGGATGCATAGTTGATTTAAAGCTATCATTTCTAAACATTAAGCCATTTTCTACACAAACAACATCATTTGATAAATGGCCTACCAATTGACCTCATGTACTACACAAATATATCCAAAAAATAGACCAATTTTTTTCCTAATTGACCTTCCACACTATTGGTGTAAATAAAGTCGTGTACCTAGTTATTCCACTAGTATAGGACTTATTTACATGTTAAGTTTACTTAGGTCCTAGAATCTTTCTAGAAGGTGTTAGTTGTCATTAGTTGTTATCTTATCTTTTGACTTGTAACATATGTGAACCTAGGTAGTTGTGATAAGTTGTCTCATGTCATATGATTAAGAAACTTGTCATAATCCTATGACATCTTGTATCTCACCTTGGCTATATAATCAAGGGGTTTCTACTACATTGTACATCACAATATCATTGAATCATATTGATAAGAATACAATTTATTCTTGTGACATTCTATTCTCTCTCTTGTGCTTTCCATTTGGCCTCAAGCTCTTAGCAGCCATAGCCAATTCTAACACACACCTCTTTGGGCATACCCATTGCACACAAAAGAGAGAAGGGATAGATAGACCATGAGGGAGATACAAAAGGAGAGAAGAGAGATAAATTGAGAAATAGAGAGGAGGACAAAGAGATATAGAGACACAAATATAGAGGTAGAAATACAGAGGAATAAAGAGGGTGGGAGAAAGAGATAGAGATAGTAAGAGATATAAATAAAGAGAGAGAGAGAGAGAGAGGAAAAGATAGAAGAGGAGATACTTAGATAGATATAGTCACATAGAGAGAGTGAGATAGAGAGATAGAGAGATAAAGATAAATAGGAGACGAATATATATACATATAGAGGTAGAGAGATCAAGATGTAAAGAGGAAGAGGGGAGATAAATAGGGATAGAAAAAGAGAGTAAGGGAGAGGGAGATAAAGGATGAGAGAAGGGAAGACAAGTATAGAGAGAAATAGGGGAGAGAGAGGAACAAACATATTATAGGAAAACATGCTATTATATTTATTTAATCATGAATATTTATGTTTTATTTTTTTATAATACATTAAATATTAAAAATGTAAGGTACCCACGTAGGTAGTGGAGTTGGCTTGGGCCATGGGTTTGCTCCCCATAGATTATGGATTCGACTCTGAGGCCCGGTCTTACCTGATGCACGTGGTTTGTGGGTGATTGTGTGCATCCCCAGAGGATTAGTCTCACCTCAACTCGCCCCTCTTGTACCCCAACTTGAAAAAAAGTAAGACCAAGGTAAGGTTGGTTGGGTGTTGCGCTAGGTCATGAGGATACCTTTGGTGCAACAAAAAAATAAAAATAAAAATAATGTAAGGTGATATTATTAATATAGTATATTAAATGATTGTGTAAATTTTATATTAATATGTTAATATATTTACAAGATACATGTAAATGATAATTTTATTTAATAAGTAGCTTTTATTTCCTCCCATTAAGCTAGAATATAGGCATGCAATATCCTTGAATATAGGCATTGGTTATTATGTATTTTTTGTTGTTTTTATATTAAATAAAATTATTTTAACAAATATTTTTAATTAAATGTCTAGTAATATTTTTATATAATGTTTTTTTTTAAATTTAATAATTAAGTTTGCAAGAGTTTATTGATTTCAAATTATTATTGGCATACCTCTAAATTACTATATCATGCCAAATCATCTATCAACTAAATTTACCTGTCTACAATAAATATTTTTATCACAATATGTAGTGTAGGATAAAGTATCTCGTTTTCACACTTAATTTGGGAATAAATATTAATAATAAAATGAACTAAATTATGCCTTAATTTAGTGTTGTAATATGTATTTTACATATTTACATTAATTTTAGGACCATATTAAATAAAATGGACTTAATTATGCCTTATTTATGGTGTTGTAAGGTTTATCTTTACACTTTCACACTCATCTAGGGCTTTATTAATTAATTGAGGTTAATTTTCTTTAATTGGCCCCTTTAATTCAAATCCAAGCCTAATTAATTGCAATTTCTGAAGAGGAAAATCCAACATTCATTAATGCCATAACATAACATTTATCATTGGAGAATGTGTGTCCTAGGTAAGTGACCTAGGAGGTCCTCATTTAAGCCTAGGACCTAAATTCTTATTAGGTTTTTGGTGGTATTTCAATGATTTCAAATGTATATTCACATGTTGGCTTGTGTTATTTGAATTTTAGAAATTAATGTTAACATATGTATAAATAAGAGGTCATTTCACTATGTTTCACCTAGAAGATTTCAAGCAAGCTAAGGATATCAAGAGCATTTAAAGGCATTAAAGAGCATATTTATAGAAGATTTATTGCAGCAATCAATATCCATTATCATGTCAAAGTCTTCTTGCATGATGCATGTTATTTGAGCTAATATGTTGATGTAGTGTTCAAGATCCATTCAAGCATTCAAAGGCATAGTTTCAAGTCAAGTTTCACGTTCAAGATCCACATCCATTGGAGCCATTTAATGCAAGTTGTAGATTTACATTCCAAGGCTTATACAAGGGTTTGGTGATTTGTAACATTGCTTTGTTCATTCATCATTTCTTCATGATTCATTGTTTCATTACAAGGTTTGATTACCAAAATAGGGTTTGACCAAGGCAAAGCCCCATTCACCAACAACAAAACATTTTTTTCTCTTGACTTGTGTTTGCAGAGTTTAGGTGGAAGATCTATTGAAGAGAAAAATTGCAAAGTTGTCAAAGTTGCATTTGTTGTCATCATTTTTGCATTTTCATGAAAACTCACTTATAGGATTTATTTCCAACTATTTGACTGTGAAAATCGAGGATTTGGGAGTGTAGACACAACAGAAGAGAATCCATAAACCATTTTTATAGAACCCCAGCCAAGACCAGTTGTGCTTGTAGCTCACATTCCCTGTTCAGAATAGGGACCCTCTCTTTTCTCTTTGCCGAGTCACTTTGTCATTGCCTCATTTTGTGTTCCTCCTATCTTTGAGTCCTAAGTGATCAAGGAATCTAAGAAGAGCCACTTTGAGTTGACCATGTTTTTCTACCCTCAATTTTTCAAGGCCTTTGGACTTTACGGGATTTCCCTAGTTGTTTTCCTTCAATCTTTAAAGTTGTCATCCTTGGAGCAATGTGGATCCACCCCTGCGGGCCACTCTATGTGAGATTCCCTAGCTTCCCAGCCATTCTGAATGGCTTTCACATGACTTCCTTCTGTGTCATGGGACCTGCATCATCATTGGTTGTTTTCATCAATGACCACTCAAACGGCTAACTCCTGACTGATGTTCGCTTAGCGGGCTCTGCCATTCCCGTCGCCACTTTTGAAATGCGCGCTCACCAACCGCAGTCATCATTGTACCCACATTAATGGTGGTCATTAAATGCTTAAACTTCTTAAAATAGCCCATTCAAGTTATCATTTTCATCGTCAGGAATTTTAGGAATTTTTCAGAGCCCCCCGCCTTAGCTGCCTTCGTGCTCGCAGAGCTCCTTGGCCAATTTGAGGTCTTTGCTTGCAACATCTTCATCAATTTCATTGAGGTTTTCAGGTTGGTCTTCCATCACCATTATTTTTTTGAGTTTTCTTTTATTTCCTTAAAATTTGTTAAAATTTGAAAAAGGAAAATTTGAAATCTAGTTGGAGCATCCCCGAGCGATCAAAACCCATATCTTAGAATTTTAAAATTCGTTGAAAATCACCCATGGGGTACACATGGAACTTGGACTTCCCACAACCGTTCTTCAACCAAGGTCATCATACCCCGTGGGCCCATAATACACCTAACACCATTTTTTTTCCTTAAAATGACAAATTTCAAAATTGGCCTCCAACCTCGTCAGGTTTGGCTTTGCGAATATCCACCTTGCCTCCGCTATCGTTTAAACAAACACTCAAAACGGCAAGGCTCTAAGATCATTCTGATGGTCGAGCTCCACCCTGGTCATTTCTGTCTGACTTCCTTGCACCAAATGATTGGCTAATGATCCCTCTAGTGGGTCACCCATTGCGAGCTTCCGTCGGGTAACCACCATTTCAAATGTCAAACTTGCCCTATCCTTCCACTCAACAGACCCCATAGTCCTAATCATCATCCAAACTTAGAACAAAGCAACTAAGTTTCTTGCAGACTATCCTTTTTGGAGTTATGTCATCTTTTTGTCGCCGCATGAATGACCCTTCCAAATGGCGAAACTCTAAGGTCCATCCAATGTGCAGGTCCCAATCCCACCGTTGCTACCCAATCCTCTGTGCTGAAAATAACTAAGTGGTTGGTCCTTTCACGAACCTTGGCCTATGGACTCCCATGCACGGGCTATCATGGTGAGTTCATCATCCAAATAGCCTAAGGTAACCATCTCCCCACCCCACGGAGCCCATAGTTTCCATCTCCATATGAGCCCAAATTAAAACTACCAAGCATTGAGCCCTAGGTGGGTTGCATCTTGCAGGTGGCCATTTGTGGACTTTCATCCCATCGGCGCCATTTCAAATGGCTAACACCCAGTGCCTGCCCACACCTTCTAGCCCACATCCCTTTAAGCAGTTTGAACTTTGACGATATAACACCCACCTTCCTCTGAGGCCGCAAGTCCCGCATGGCAAAAAGCCACTTGCGGGACGCTACCTTGCCAGTGCCATTTTCAACAGCTGAGCCTCAAACGGCCAATCCATCCTCTTCCTCCACACACCTTGAGTTTCCATGCCCAAACGGGAAACTTAACATTTCCAAGGCCTCAATATGGAGTTGACCCACATGCTAAAATGGATTGACCTCCTAAATGGACCCCACCTTGTGACCAAATCTTGACGCAGGTAGAACCATGCGGGCCACCGTGCCCTAATTGTCATTTGTCCACTACTACCTTTAGAACGGCTGCCAACCCAGGGAAGTCTGTACCCCTGGGCCCGCATTGCTATAACTTCCCCAAATGAGTGGCTAACGATGGTCCAAAAGATATGATAGGATCTTTAAGTGATGAATTATCTAATTTTGGCTAACGTTCCTCATGTTTTCATGCTTGAATGTGCTTACTGCTCTCTTGCCTACAGGATATATGGAACTAGGTGCAGGACCTTTGGAGGTGTCCATGGAAAAGGAAAAGGGAAAGAAGTCAGCTAAGGCACCTTAAGGAAAGGAAGATAAAGACCAAATGAAGTACAAGTTCCAAGGGGAACCCCTCAATTCTAAGGTCACCACAGATTGGAAGGAAATCTCATATACTAATCTGGGACATATTGATATTGATGAGTTCAAGCAAAGGGTCTGGATCAACCCCACAATAGAAAATTCCAAAAGGATTAGAAGCAGTGGGTTGGCCAAGGCTACTGGTTTCCTACCTACTCTCATTGCTCCCAAGCTTGTGATGGCCTGCAGAGAGGCATATCAAGAAGACACTAGAAGAATAGTGGACAGAGATGGGAATATATTAGTTGATTTGTTTGCCAAATCAATAGGGAAAACTTACCATATCCCTACCTTCAATGAAATGGAGGAAACATCTAAAGAGTATGCTAAGCAGATGTGGGATATTGATCCCCTCAATTGAAAGAATCTCATCAATCAATACTGGCTTAAGGAGAAGAGGGGTAGTGCAAATAAAGTGCCCCAAGAACTCTTTAGAAGTGACTTCTATGAGGATTACCATGACTTGGTAACCTTATTGAGCAAAGTTATGGGCCTCCCTACTGCAACTTTCTTTTAGGAGTGGATGTTTTATTTCGTGGAGGAGATAATCCAAGGGGAGACCAAGTTCTATTAGGCAGGGATGATCAGCCAATGTCTACATGAGAAATTTGTGGCAGTAAAGAAGACATTACAATTTTATATGACATCATACCTATTCTATTTGCTTGTCGATCGTGCCCAATACAGGGGACTATTTATGGCATCGAGTCCAACTCCAAGCAGGGAATTGAAGGTCTATGATAGGTATCCCCAACTTCAATTCTAGAACTTTAAGAAAGACTATTGCATAGTCAACGATGCCTTCATCGACCATATTATCAGATTGCTTGGAGGTGATTTTGAAAGAAGAGTCACCCACAATGAAAATTCTTACATCCACTGTTTTGGCTTTTTGTTCATTCAATTTCCAAAATGTACATACATCCGGGCTGAGGGTTTCTCAGAGAAGCCATATAAGCTGCCCCGGTACCCAAATGACTAGTTGATACTACTTGAACTCTCCTAGCAACTACAACAAGCACAAGCCCTCCTAAGTGACAAGCATGGAGCGGGGATCCCTTATCCCCTCACATTTGGCTAGGGTATGTATGCACTTCCCGCATCCCAATGTGTGGAGTACTCTAACAAGGAACTAAATAAATACAACTTGGATCTCTACACTGCCCGACTGTGAATGGACCCTTATGGCAAGTTGAAGAAGGCTAACGGGATAGAGTATTCCCATTTGCATAATTTGAAGGACTTCTAGGCCAATTGCAGGGATGATAAGGAGGTGTGTATGTGGAATTACATGTGCATGATGGCATACTTCATCAAAATAGTGAACTTGTTTCCAGTGCCGGATCAAATTGTCAAAGAAGAAAATATGTAGTAGATTTGAGATATGATGTTGTTGCCAACCTACCACTGCTATTGATTGATTGGGATGAGGAAGAGGTCAATGATCTTGATATTCTAATTAATCCCATTGAAGTAAGAACAAAAGAATGGATCAACAGGCAGATTTCCTAATTGAAGCTGCAAGGAGTTACCCTAACATATGATGAATGTGAGGATCCACTCAAGAGTGAGACTGATAATGCCTTCGCCACTACTTCCCTGACGGGAGAGACTTCAACATCTCCCCCCACTACTAGGTCCAAGAAAAGAAAAGAGATGGCTAAACGCCAACCTAAACAAAAGGTGTGCTCAAGGAAAGCATCGAAGGGTGAGCCCTCCAAGAGACCAAAGAATTCGAGCAGTTTCATAGAAATACCCACTATCCAAGAAGACCCACTTCATGAGGGAGGGGAGGAAGAGACTGAGTAACCAAAGTCCCCACTTGCTGCCTCCACTCTTGTAGTCACCGTTGTCACTGCCACTACTACTATCACCCCTCCACCTGCTTCTTAGGCAATGGTTACCTCTTCTCCGCCCACGGTGGACATTTTAGTCCACCTAGCCTCAACTTCCCCTACAAAACAAGTCATGGTCATAGATTCCTCTGCCACTACCTCTCTACTTTCTTCTTCATCCATGTCTCCATCATCATCCCTCCCACTAGCTACTACAACGATGCCAATGCCACTCTCTCGCTCCTGGAGGCTTTCAATAAACACATGCAAAACATCCTGACTGAGCTATCTAGGGTGTTAATGAACTTTACTATACAAGTTGCCTTGGCATAGGTTGTTTCTAACCTTCGTATCCCTCCTCCTCCAACTAAACCACCCATGATGGAAGTGACAATGCAAATATCGGAAGAGTTGGAGAGGTAAGAGAGGGAAGCCATCAAAGAAATTAAGGAAGAAACGGATGACTACCATGAGCATCCTAAATATCAACATCTAACAATTGATGAAGTGGTACACGAGGAGGAGGAAGTTCAATCATCTAAGGAAGACATTAAGGAGCTAGGCACGAAGTATATTGTGGAAACTTTTGACTCAGAGCTCGAGGAAGAGTTGGCTCAACAACTCAAGGATGCCGGGGAAGAAATTGGAAAGTAGCCCTCCAATGAAGAGAAGGATGCAGATGAAAGAATGGAAGAGCATATTGAACCTCCAACTGGGAAACAAGATGAAAGCCCCGAGCATGGTAAGGAGATGTCTCTTTCAGAAAAACAAGAAAAAAAGGAAGAAGAAAAGAAAGAAGAGGATAAACCTGAGGAGAGGCCAAAACAAAGAAAAGCCTAATAACAAAGCATCATGAAGAACACGGGCATGAACAAGAGGAGGAAAGAAAACCTCTAAGGGGGAAGACAACCCCAAAGAGAATACAACCACCAAGTCCCCAGGAAAAGAAACAGTATTCATTCAGGATTCCAATGAGGAAGAAGAAGAGAAGACAAAGAAAGAGACTTTGGGTAGAAAAATAATGGAAATCCAACATATCCAAGAAGAAGAAGGTGATCATGAATCACCGAAAGGGGAATCTCAGATGCCCGAATGGCTCGAAAGGCATTTAGAAAAGAAAACCCCAACCCTGATGGATCTAAAGGTGAGGCTAGAAGTCATTCTAGCCTAAGCACAAATAAGTACAAAGAAGGAAAAGACGTCGAGGGTCAGATCCCACCTGATGATGGATGCGTCTGGATCCAGGACTGTATAGATAGCCACTCCGGTTATGGGAGAGGAAGGGGTCAATTATAATATTTCTACCCTTGATTTGGGGTCAACAACAAGAGAACAGAAAATTGACAATCTCCAAGGATTCGTCACCACCATTGTGCACCAAATGCATAAGGATAAGACCTCTAAGGAGGAATTGAAAGAACAAGTGGCAGATCTAACAGCCTACATTCAACAATGGTCATTGGTAGAGGAGCTGCCCACCACGTCATCAACGCCACCACAACTGTTGTCCAAGGACAACATTGATAAATTGGAAAGAAGGAAAATTTGGGAAAAGGTCACAAAGGATTGGTTCCAACAAGTCCTCTACAATGGAAATATGGGAATAGGCCACATTGTTAGGATAGCAAACAAGTTCCTGGAAGTACAAAATCTCCTCGAGGGAAAAAATAAATTATGCACCAACTTCCCAGAGCTATATAGGATTGCATATCCCAAACTTGAGGCTATCCTCAAGATACCTAAAAAATCTTGGGAGAAGGAGCTTGCTTTGGTAAAAGATGACCACTGGCTCTTCGAGACATGGAAGCTCGACTTGGACCACAGGAAGGAAATATTGGAATGAGTTCTCCATGAGGTGGAGCTTGATATTGATTGGGTCAAAGAAATCAAGGTGGCCTGTGAAGAATATCATTGTAAAGCCAAATTTGATGATGAAAGTGGAGTTTCAAACCACTATCCTAAACTTGCAGAGATAGAACAACATCTCAAAATTTTATAAACTCCATTCCAAGAACCAATTCCCTTCCAACTTAACACATGTAAGGCTGCCCTATGATTACCATCAAATCACATGAAACAACTGAGATATTCCGAGCACTGTCATGACCTAACATCTGAAACCTTGGGATAGTTTTCTGCAATTTACTTGTAGGAATTTTTCTTTCAAGAGAGGTAATGCACTTATACATTACCAATGTTGAGAAGTGCTAAAACACCCATCAACAAAACTAGCGCTAGAAGGAGGAAAATTTTTTTGTTAAGCTGGATCAAATCGGTTTGTTCTCTCCTAAGAGATTCCAAATATTTCTAAGGTCAACACCAAACAAAGGGGAATTTCAGGAACTACAACCCCCTACCAGGGCTAAGAAGACTCGAAGAGGGGACACAACTTCATCCTCTTCATCTGCTCCATTCGCTTCACCTTTATCCTCACCTCTCCCTTCCATCCCTTCACCCCACAGTCATCCTTCCATTCCCACTTCCACTTCCTCTGCTCAACCATCCCAAATTTCCTTCCAGTCACTCGCCTACTACAGCTAGGGCACTACCCCTATCTCTACCCTTCAAATCCAAAGTTTATTCCCAACGGTTGTTGTCCTTGCATAGCCCCAAGTTCCTATCCAACAGCAAATACAACCCCCGCCTCCCCCCATGGATTGGTTGGGTAACAATTCATCTTCATTGTCCTTCAATGATTATCATGACATGCCAAAGAATCTGGAAGGATTATGTATGAAGTTTCATCCATGTGACCCATAGAGGACAACAGAAGAACATGTTAAAATATTCCAGACAACATTAAAGGACATGCAAATCAATCACGAGGACGTGGCTTGCTGACCCTTCCCTTATTCCTTGGGGGAAGAGGCCTTCTATTGGTACATCAACTTGCCAATGGGATCCATCACAACATGGGACTTCTTAAATAATGCATTCTTGTGGAAGTAAAAAATTCCAAACAACCCCTTAGAGTTATATCAATAGTTCATGTCCGTCTGTCGGGAGGTCAATGAACCAATTAGCTCCTTCAATGATTGGTTTCACCGAGCATTCATGAGATTGCAAGCTCCATATGTTCTTAATGACGTTGTTGCCCTGTCGGTTTATTATGCTGCCCTGGACAACCTTACAGTTGCATTGGTGAAAATAATGCGCCCACCTCCCGCCAAATTGGTGGATGCTTATGTCGAAGTGGTTATAGCCAGCACTGACTTGCAGAAAAACATTTCAGGTCTACTACCTTCCTTAGGAAAGGTTGCTCATCCTATGCAGATTCAAGGACTTACCCAAGCTTTGGCACATCAGATGTCTCTTATGAACCAAGTTCCACAATTGCCCATAGTTCCTCATTAGGGACAACTGTTGAACCAAGTGCCTCCCATGCCACACTACTTACCACCATAGCAGCAATAGGTCTATACGCAACAACCCTAAGTACCTGTATACCTCCAAGGATCCAAATTTTTACAAGTGCACCAAAATCAACCAGCAGTGCAACCAGTTTTACTCCAAAACCAAGCATCGCAGCCAAGTAGTATAGAGGAGGATTGATTAGATGAGCTGACAGAAATTATCAGAAAGATGTCCACAAAGATAACACACTTGAGGAATCAAAATAATCAATTGCAATCATCCAAATGCAACACTCAGGCCAAACTCAACCAAGAGAATAGGGATAACTGTGATGCAGGTGCCTCATCTGGGCAAAATTACAAAAGAGGGCAGAATTCCAACCAGAACTTTGAGCGGAGACCTTCACAAAGGTAGAATTGAATGTAGAATACAAGGCCCAATAATGGAGGTGTCCCCACCTATCTTGACCCATTGGTTAACACAAATAAAATGACAAGTGGAGTGTACTTAGCCAAAGCTACCCTATCTGGATGGTGTCGGATCCATAAGACAAACAAGCATTCAGAGTTGGACTATCCCGAGTTCCAGATGGTTGCAAAGATGTTTCAAGTGGAGGTCCAAAATGTCATTGACAGTGCTGGTTGCTGAGACATAGTCCCATCAGAACCTTATGACTCTTTCGTGCTCGTGGTCAACCAGGCTCTGTTCCCACAAAGTGAGAGAAATGCACCCAAAACTGAGACCACTTCCCAAAAGAATGAAGACAAAAAAGAGGTAAGTAGCAAAGAAACTTTATCTCAACTCTTTACTTTAGTAGATAATGGTCCAATAGATGAAGAAGAGTCTTGTGAAGATGAATTCCAAATGTTTCATCAAAGAGCAACCCCATATAACTTAAGAAGTAGGCAAGTAGGAGGACCTTTTACAACCTCCATTCCACCTAATAACTTTAGCACCCCACCTGATCCAAACACTAGCAATAATCTTGGCTACCCTCATGTTCCCACCCAATACTTCAACAAGAACAAACAACCAAATCAAATGCAAAACTAGTCAGTTGGCTCTTCCCAGGGCAAAGCCTTTGAGGCTGAAATTGAACAAATGGGTGAGTATGTTGCTAAAGAGTTTAGGAAGGTCAAGATAAGTATGTTTGCCTTTGAATTGCTTAAAGTCCCTGTAGTTAGGAATGCCTTCTTTAGAATGATCAATGGGACTACTTTTTCTAAGTTGACCCAAGAAATACTAGCAAAGAGAGTCTCTTTTGAAGAGCCACAACATGAGCCTATAATTCAAGAAATCGTAGGCAGAAAAAAGGATGTCCCTTCAAATCAAAAAATTGGAAAGAATCCTTCTAAAGAACAGAGTCAGGTGCAAGCTGAAGAAAAGACCAACGAGAAGGATAAAAATCAAGTGGCTCAAGCAGATACACCTATGGGTATGTTCCAAGGGAAGTTGGAAATGCCACCCTTCCTCATGACTATTAGAATATTCGAGAAGAACCTACATAACTGCTTGCTTGATTCAGGAGCATCGACCAATGTTATGTCTCTTGCCATATGCAAGGCATTAGGAATAGTCCCCAATCCTTCCAAAAGAAAAGTGACCCAACTGGACAAAACAGAAGTAAACATAGTCAGAAAGATCAACTGAATTCCTATGCAAATCGCTACAGACCCAAGGGTGCAACAAGTTATTGACATTCAAGTTGTTGATAATCCTGAAACATATGGCATAATCCTAGGATGAGACTTCACCCGAGCATTGAACAGGTATGTTGCAACTGACTTCTCTCATGTATGGCTACCATGGAAGGGGCTACCAAATCATATCTGCATAGATCGGGAGCCAAGCATGAAATTCATGATTACGGAGTACAATAACACTAATGATGTGTGGTTTGCTTAGACGGAGTTGGGTAATTATGCTCCCATGGCATACCAGGAAGAATCAAAGCCTCAAGAAGAAGAGATGAATGACGAGGTCCTCTTGGTGTTGTGCAGCCACCTACTAATTTGATTTATGCACCTCAGAGCACAAAAATGCTAGTCGAACTAGATGATGATGAATCCTAAAATGATGGTAATTTGGGACTACTAGATGGATTCCAAGATTTCATGGAGAAATGTGTACAAGATCAGCTTAGCCTAGGGGAAAGAATGGATTTCCAAGAGCTCTTGTTACCTAGTTGGTGCAGAGTGCATAATGTTGCCTACTCAAAATTTGAGTGTTGTTTGTGTTAGACAACAGTAGAACATATCAAAGGACAAGTTGCATTTCAAAAGGAACTGCCAATAGGGCATCCTGCCAACAACAATGGTGATCCAATGCCTACTCCAAAAATTGCAAATGCAAACATGCAACCAAGGAGGAATGAATGCATGATTGGCCCTAAAGTTAAGGAACCCTCCAAGTTTTGGACTCTACACTTTGATGGATCTAAATCTAAGCAAGGAGCGAGAGCTGGGTTCAAGCTCATCAGCCCCATGGGTAAGAATTACTTCACTACTCATAGGCTTCAATTTTATTATACAAATAACATAGCAGAGTATGAAGCACTTGTTCATGGTCTCCTAATGGCCCTAGGGAAGAAAGTTAAAATGTTGCAAGTCTTTGGCAATTCAGAGCTAGTAGTGAAACAAGTCAAGAAATTATATTCCCGCCATGATAGAAGACTAGCAAACTATAGGCATAGAGTTTGGGATCTATTAGAAAGTTTAGATGCATTTAATATTCAGCTAATCCTTCGATCCTAAAATCATACTGTTGATATCCTGGCTCAAGCAGCCAACATCCTTCAACCTTTGTCACTGTCTAGCCTCAAAAGGTTCACCATTGAGCTTACCTCCACCCCTTATATACCAGACAACATCACCAACTTTCAAGAGTTCAACGATGACAAGCACATCTTGAATTTCATCACCAATTTTGATGTGTTTGCAACTCAGATAATTGATGAGGTTGAGCCCAAAGAGGGTTAATAAGATATAGAAGGGGTCATCAATTCCAAGACCAGTACTATTCCTAGGGGCATGGTCCAGCTTGAATAGATATTTGACTTGGATCAGATTAGATATAAAAATCAACAGGAAAGGAAGGATTCCATTGACAATCAGTGTAACACTCACAACCTTGGAACAATCGACAAGTTTAAAAATGTATTCATCGAAAAAGTGTGCATGGAAAAAGAGAAGAAAGGGATCATTAATGATTTGTAGAAATATCATGATGTAGTCGCTTGGAGCTACGAGGATCTCAAGACATATGACACCTCAATCATCACACACACTATTCCTCTCAAGCCAAACGTACAACCATTCTAAAAATGACAATGCCCCATCAATGCATTGTTGGAGTCTATCATATACAAGGAACTGTAGAAGATGTTGTCAGCTAGAATCATATTTCCAGGCAGGCACTCCACTTAGGTGGCCAACTTAGTTACTATTAGAAAAAATAATGGAGAGAATAGATTGTGTGTGGACTTCTGCAATTTGAACAGAGCTTTGGAAAAAGACAACTATCCAGTGCCATTATTAGATGAAGTGTTGTAGATCTTCAATGGTTCTTAGATAATGTCTTTCTTGGATGGATACTCTGGGTACAACCAAGTAATGGTTTAATACGAGGATAGACATAAGACAGTGTTCACCCCCAAGTACGGAACCTTTGCTTACAGAAGGATGTCATTCAGACTCATTAACATTGGCACCACTTTCCAACGTGCAATGGACATAGCCTTCAAAGATCTGATTGAAAAGTGCATTATCATCTACATGGATGATCTTACCATGTTTTCAAAGAAGTGAGGTGATCATGTTTCTGATCTATGCAAAGTCTTTCAAAAGTGCAAGGAATTTAGGATTTATTTGAATCCAAAGAAATGCATCTTCAGAGTTACAAAAGGTAAGCTGCTCAGACACGTTATTTAAAAAAAGGGAATCTCAATAGACCCCAAGAGTATTCAAGCCATACTAAAGATCCAGCTTCTAGGAAGTAAGAAAGAGATGAAATCTTTCTTCAGAAAAGTAAATTTTGTCAAAAAATTCATTACTGGCTTTGTTGAAATAGTCAAACCACTCAACATTATGTTAAAACAAGATGCCAAAGTTGAATGGACCCCAAAGGCAAAGCAGGCCTTCGAAGAAATCAAGAAAGCAATTGTTGACGCACCTATGCTAGTCAGACCTGATTATCTGAAGTCATTCTACATTTATTCATTTGCTTCAAATCATTCATTTGCCAACATATTGACTCGAAAATATTATGAAGGAAGCAAGCACCCAATTGCCTTCATGAGTGCTCCATTGAAAGATGTTGAACTAAAGTACCATAATGTAGAGAAGCAAGCATATGCTCTAGTCAAGGGAGTCAAGAAATTTAGACACTACATCTTACAAAACAAAGTGTTTTCCATCGTACCTGATCCTGTGGTAAAGACGTTGTTAATGCAGAGTGAGTTGGGAGAAAGATGAGAAAAATGGGTCACCCTGCTGTAAGAATACGATATGGAGATTCATCCAATGAAGCTAGTAAGAGGGCAAGCCCTCACCCGAATGGTAGCTGAGACAACAACTGAAGCAGGACCCGAGCTTACAGTCCAACAATATCAACTTGAAGACGTCTCTCCTGGAGAATGGTATGATGATATCGTCTACTACCTACTGAATAATAATTTCCCACCTCATCTACAAGGAGTTCAAAAGCATGCTCTTTGATTGAAAATCAATAGCTACATGCTACGAGGATCTATACTTTACAAGAAGAATCATGAAGGGATCTACCTCAGATGCCTTGGAAAGGAAGAATCTACATGAGTGTTAAAATAATTTCATGATAAATTTGACACTGGTCATGGATCTGGTCCTTCCACTGCTCACGAAATCCTACGAGTGGGATATTACTGGTCAGCTGTATTCAAGTATGAACATAGCCATGTTCAAATGTGCCACATATGATAGACCGTTGCAACCAAAGAACGTAACATTGCTATCCCACTAAAACCAGTCCTGGAGGTAAGACCATTCGTACAATGGGGTCTCGACTTCATCGATCCAGTAAGCCCACCATCTTATGTGGGTCACAAGTACATTCTAACTGCCTCTAATTACTGTACTAGATGGACAGAAGCAATTTCATGTAGGCAATGTACCACAGAGGTAGTTACTAATTTTCTCAAAAGTTTCATTTTGAATCATTTTGGTTGCCCGTATGCCCTTGTATGTGATAATGGCCCCACCTTCTCCTCACTCAAATTCACTAGTTGGGCCTTTGATTATAGCATTTCCCTAAAGTTCTCATCCAATTACTACCCCCAATGTAATGGCCTACCTGAATCCACAAACAAGAATCTAATCACTGTGATCAAGAAACTACTTGATAGGAATCCCAAAGACTGGCACACCTAGCTACATTTTTCCCTTTGGGTAGATCATACATGCCACAAGGCTTCCCTGGGTGATTCCCTGTTCCACCTCATTTATGGCTTAGAGCATGTGTTTCCAGTCCACCTCAAGATTCCTACCCTCCAATTTATTAACACCTTTTACGAAGAAGGGGATCATCGGGAAGCTCTCTTAGCTGAATTTCTTCATCTCGATGAAGTTCGTGACCGAACCATTAAAAATTTCACCAAAAACTAGGGCGTGGTCAAAAGATGGTTCGATCGATGAGCCAAAGTTAAGGCCTTTAGAATTGTTGATCTGGTCCTATGTTGGGACAAGGCCCACGAAAAGAAAGGGGGACATGACAAATTTGACAAGCTCTAGCTTGCCCCCTTTAAAATTGTTGAGATATTAGGAGATAACACTTTCTGACTCAAGACATTAACTGGTGAAGATGTCTCATTGCTTGTTAATGAGCAACACCTTAAGCATTATTTCCTTGCCTAAGCTCCTTTGAGCAAAGTCTCTATAAATACCTATACATAGGTTAGTTTAGGTTTCCTTTGCTTTGTTTTTTCGTTGTTTTGCTTCATTTTTGTTTTGATCGTTTCTCGACTGTCTTGTTTTGTTGAGGGTGTTCCTTTGTCCTTGATTTGGTGGCCATGTTCAGTTTCACGAACGATTCACTTTGTTGCTTATTCTTTGTGTTCTTTGGATAAATATTCACTCCCAACTATTGGCCTCTGAATGAAATGGTCTCCTTATTGGATTTCTAACTTGACCTAGAACTTGACCCTTAGTTGAATCCTTTCACACTCATCTCAGATCTTGCACAAAACACACATTAATTATTTCTGAAAGTTGTACGGTGGTCGTTATGATGACCTAGAAAGTGAAAAATCTTAAGTCTGCTCTAGTGACCACTGTGATTCCAAACCCACAGTAAGCTTTGATGCTTACATGGGTGGGAAAAAGGAATAATATTAAAAGAGATATCAAAAAGAAAAGAAAATGCTAAAATCAAGCAACCGTGTGGGTGTGCGAATAACTCTACTAGGGATATGGATGCCTGACCGACAGTAGAGAAATGTTCGTGGGATCATAGCAACAACTCTGGTAGGGCTATGGACGCCTCACTGGCAGCAGGGCAATGTCTAGGTTACTTTTGGGGTTAAAAGGTTCATGTAACTTGCTTGGTCTGACTAATGGTTGTTTGTTGCAGTCTCTAAGGAAAGGGAATGGATTCACCATATGTACACACTTTTGAGACGCTTTTGTGATTTGATTCAGGTAAGAATCCCCTTCTCCTTTGAGTCCCTCAATTTACTTTTGGAAATTGACCCCTAGTCTACGAAACAAGAGATTTTGGGTTCTAAATGAGCATTTATCCTTAGAACACTCAGGAGAATTCTCCAACAGAGTCACCATTTGTTGTGCCTGTAGCACATATGCCTCATTTGGAACGGGGACCCTCTCTTTTCATTTTTTTGTTAGGTCACTTTTTCCTTTGCCTTGTTTTACGTGGCCCCTATTTTGGGTTTTGAGTGGTCAAGGATTCTTAGAGGTATCATCTTAAGTTTCACCGCCCTCAAAATTTTCAAGTCTTTGGCCTTTGCGAAGTTCCTTCGGCAGTTTTCCTTCAAACTTTTGAACTATCGTCCTTTGCCCCTGCAGGTCCGTGCTTGAGGGCCACCTTATGCGAAGTTTCATCTTGTCTTCACCATCTCAACAGTGACCAGGTCAACCCGTCCTCCCACTTTGCAAAATATGCGGCCTCCATTGCTACCCCGTTCACTGACCTACCAAACGACTAGTGCCTGGGTGCCATTTTCCTTGTGGACCGTGTCGTTCCCACCGACGGCTGTTTGGAACCACGCGCCCACCAACCTCAGCAACCTCCATACCTACATTTATGGTGAAAATTTAATGCTTAAAATTTTATAAATAGGCGCTCTCAATAGGCCATTTTCATTGACAAATTTCCTGAAACTTGTCAGAGCCCTCTAGCTTCCGCTGCCTCGGCACCCGCAAGATCTCACCATTGTTCGAGCATCATCGCTTGCAGTGTATTCACTAATTTCATTGGGTCTCCCAGGTAATTTTTCCACCACCAACTCAGTTGTGCATTTTTAGTCAATTTTCATAAATTTGGTAAAATCCTAAGCAAAAAAAACCTGAAACCATTTAAACAATCCCATGGTGCATGAAACCCACCTTTTAGAAATTGAAAACCCTTTGAAGATCTGCCTATTAGAGGCTTGCAAAACTTGAAGCATTTGTCACTATTGTTGAATCAGGGCCATCAAGCCCTTGCGGCCCACAAGACTCTCATTGCCATTACCTCAGCTTACCTAACAAGCTTTAAATGACTGGCCATCATTTCCCATGGGCCCGCTCATGTGGGTAGAAACCGCCTCCTAGTCGTCCTTTTTAACTTAGCAAAAATCATGAGTTAAATGAAGACCCTTTAAATTTCGTGGGCCTACAAATGCGGGTTTCTACATGCGGAGCACCCTTTATGCCTCATTGTCTCAAAAGACTAATTGATCCCAGCCTCCCACCTTGCAAGTCCTGTCGCATTTGTGTCCACTGACCAAGATCATCACCCAACTCTTCCTCTAGAAAATGGGATGCGGGTTTCCGCCAACTCCTCATCTCTACATGACTGTTGCCAAAAGACAAAACCCTTAGTTCCTCCCACTGGGTGGGCCTTGCATTTTCTATTTCCACCTAACCATTTTGAACCAAAGTGCCTAAGTGTGAATCCTTGGCGGGTTGTTCATTGTGGACTTCTGTCTGCGGACCTCCGCCACACATCCACCATTCCAAAATGACCTTGGCTACCCGTTTGTCTAAATTTTGAACCCCGCACCCACCACCCTCATTTGAGCCCAGAAGAAAAGAAAATGACCAAGTTTGCAAAATGCGGGCCCTCCTTGGCAGGTCGCTGCCACCACATGTTTGTCATTGAAAATAGAAAATGACCTCCAACCTACTACTTCGCGAGCCCTGATGCTATATTTTCTTCGGGTATCCATCAAAAATGCTAAGTAAAGTTCTAGTGCGGGTGGCCACCTACGGGTCGTCGTCCCACTTTCGTCGAACTTAAACTGCCAAAGCAAACTTGCCTCCCTATGTTGTTGTCCGGTCAATTATAAATGAGTACCCCCTATCGATGACCTTTGCAAACCAATGGTGCGGACTACTACTTGTGGACCACCATCCTATCTCTGTCGTTTTGAGCGACCGACATCTGATGTCTTTCTACGGGCCCCTGCACACATTCATCTAAAACTGTTTGAACTTAAAGGTTAAGTCGATGCCGCCCTCCTTAAGTGTGAGCCCTACATTGCGGGATGTCGTCTACATGATTTTGCACCACCAATGTCATTTCAAATGGTAGTCCTTAATGGCATGGACACCCCCTGCACCCACAACCCTTACATCCACATGCCTAAATGACTCAGTTAGAACATCCAATACCTCAAGAATGATCAAGCCCATGTGTCAAAATGGCCTAGCCTCTTGGTGGGCCCTTTTATAGGGAAGAAATCTTGATGCGGATTCCCGCATGTAGGCCGTTGTTCCCTCTTTGCTGTCTGTTTGTAGCCTCCTTCAAAATGGCCATCAGCCTAGGGAAGTCTGCACCCCTGGGCCCGCATTGCTAAATCTCCCTCCAACAAAGGAAAATAATGATTTGAAAGGAATGTTATGATCCTTGAATGATAAATTACTCAATCTAACATTGATTTACCAGGATTTTGCTAACGCTCCCCGTGTTTTGAACATGAATATTCTTATTACTCCTTTGCTTGTAGGCTTTATGGAATCAGCTACAAGACCTTCAAGGGAGTCCACAGAGAAAGAAAAGGGAAAGAAAATTGCCAAAGCACCAAGGGGAAAGGAGGATAAAGACCAAATGAAATACAAATTTTAGAGAGTGGAGATCTGATCTATTTAGGATCTAGGACAATTGCTTATAGAATGCTTAACGTAAATGATCACTTAATACAATGCTCAAATGAATAAATGAACATAATATAATTGCCAAGATAATGAACTAAAAAGAAAGAGAGAAAATAAAGAGGAGACAAACGCAATTGATAACGGAGTTCGTCCCTAAGGACTACGTCTCCAGGCCCCTCTCCAACGGAGTGACAAATCCGATTATACTCCAAAATCAGTTACAATTGCTTCAAGACTATCTCCTTCAAGCACAGCAGCATGACATTACTCTGATGTGCAGAAATGTCTTCAAGATCTCCCGAGCATTCTCTTGTTCTCACCACCTAGACTTCGAAAAAACAAGGCCTACACCCCTCTTTTTATACATAAAATTTTCCTAATTAGGCTTAACCATCATAATTAAATGCTTAACCCCCTTATCAATTCGTACAACATCTCTGATATCTCCATTTGCCTTCTATTCGTTTTTGGTTTAGATTGTTAAGGTGTATTTTGGCCATATAGCCCCATTTGGTTAGGCTCGGCCAACTACTCTTTAACAAAACCAAACTAACTCCCATTACTTTTTGGGAGTTGTTGGTGGTCTAATGGCGAGTATTTATTTTATACAATCGCCCGGTCGGGGGTTCAAAACCTCCACCGGCCATTTTTTTAAAACCAAATATCAAACTGTTCAACAACAAAAGAAAGCCTATCCATATATAGTTTGAAGCGAGTGTGGCCGGTGAAACGGTTCGGCCATTTGGCAGGAGGTGGCGGGTTCAAAACCCGTTAGAGTTTTGTTTCAACCAACAAACCCTGCGGATGCATAGAACAACGCAGAAGACTACGAGCATGCCACGTGTCAAGCCATTATTGGCCAATACCTACTAATGTGTCTGCTGATGCAGATGATAGGTACGCTGACTATGAGCCACGTGTCAGAGTGCTATTCACCGAAGGTGCTGACCGAGCTGCTGACGATGCCGCCACGTGTTTGATGACGTGTCGTACAGATGCCACGTGTCGCACTCCCATTGTTCTGTACAATCTGACTCAGCTACCATGTGTCACTCAGTTTCGCCAATATGAGTTTCGTACTGTACGGATGGACACGTCAGTAGGATGACGTCATAAGTTGTACCTTCAAGTTGACTGAAGTTTGACTGCTTCTAACTCGAGCATATGATGTCAGGTTTTGATGAAACGAACACCGTCAGAATCATCTCGACAAGCTCTTCATGATGACGCTGGTTCCGTCGATTTCTAAGATGGTTTTTTTCACCTTCTGGACGCCCTTGAAGCCAGTTTGACTAGAAGTTTGACTGGCCATAACTTGCACAAACGAAGTCCTTTTCGCCCCATTCAAGTTGCGTTGGAATTAGGACGTCATTCTCTTTCTGATGGTGTTGAAATATGGAGTATTGGGAACACTTCAATTTTCACTAAAAATTTGCCCCCCAGATCAAGATCAACACCAAGGTTACCATCGAATGGGATATAGTCTCAAACACAAACCTGAGACATATTAACATTGATGAATTCGAACAAAGAGTTATTTCCAATCTTGTTACAGAGAATGAAAATAAGATTAGGAAAAGTGGATTGGCCAATTGTGGCTCTTGAGTTGGTAATGGCCTGTAGAGAGGCCTACCAAGAAAAGACCAAGAGAATTATGGATAGAGATGGAAAAGTATTGGCCAACTTGTCCTCCAAATCAATAGGGAAAAATTTCCACATCCCCACCTTTGATGCAATGGAGGAGACAATCGAAGAGTATGTCGAGAGCACATGGAAAGCTGACCCTCTTAGATGTAAGAAACTAATTATTTAATACTGATTGAAAGAGAAGAGGGGTAGTGCAAACAAGGTACCCCAAGAGCTATTCAGGAGTGATTTCCATGAGGATTACCATGATTTGGTAACCTTGTTGAGAAGAGTTATGGGTATCCCAACTGCGGCATACTTCCAGAACTAGATGTTTTGTTTTATAGAAGAGATTATCAGGGGGAAGACTAAGTTCCACTGGGCAGGAATGATTAGCAATTGCTTGCATGAGCAATTTGTGGTAGTTAAGAAAAAATCTCAATTTTATATGACCTCTTACTTGGTCTACTTGTTGGCTGATCCCGTACCATACAGAGGTCTATTTGTGGCACAAAGCCCAACACTAAGAAGGGAGTTGAAGTCTATGACAGTAATCCACAACTCCAATATTGCAATTTCAAGAAAGATTATTTCCTGATAAATGATGCCTTTATCGGGAACATCATCAGACTTCTCAGAGGAGACTTCGAGAGGAGGGTTACTCATAGTGCCAGTGCATTCATTTGCTGGTTCAGATTCCTATGTATCCAATTTCCTAAATTTACCTACATTAGGACCGAGGGACTCTTTGAGAGGCCATATAAACAACCTTGGTACCCAAATGACTAGTTGGTATTGCTTGAAGTCTCCAGACAACTACAACATGCACATACTCTCCTGAGTGACAAGCATAGGCCTAGAATTCCTTATCCTCTCGCATTCAACCAAGGTATGTATGCAATTCCCACATCCCCATGTGCGGAGTACTCTGAGAAATAGATAAATGAATATAACCTGGACTCTACACTGCTCAGCCACAAATGGATCGATACAGAAAATTGAAGATGGTTGGAAAGGAATATGCCCATTTACACAATGTTGAAGACTTCTAGGAGAGCTAGAGAGATGATAAAGAAGTGTGCATGAGGCACTATATGCACATGACTACGTACTTTGTTACGCAGTCAAATTGTTCCCAGTGCCAGATCAAATTGTGCAAGAAGAAAACACTATAATAGATCTGAGATTTGATGTCATCGCCAACCTGTCACTGCCCCTAATCAATTGGGACAATGAAGAGGTCAATGACCTTGATATTTTATCTAAACTAATAAAGGCTAGGAAAAAACAGTCAATTGATGGGAAAGTAGCTCAGCTAAAGCTACAAGGAGCAACTCTCACCTATGGTGAGCTTGAGGACAAGCTCAAGAGTGACACTAAGAGTGGCATTGTTGCTGCCCCATCTGGAGAGACTTCAAAATATCCTCCCACCACTAGGTCAAAGAAGAGAAAAGAGGTGGCAGAATTCCAACCAAAGCATGAGGTATATTCTAGGAAGGCAATAGAAGGCGAACCTTCAAAGAAGTTAAAGAAAATAGGTGGATTCACCAAGATTCCCACAATTCAAGAGGACCCACTCCATGAGGGAGAGGAAGAAGAGGCTGAGTAACCAAAGTCTCCACTTGCAAGATGTAGTGTTTGAATTTCTTGACTCCCTTGACCAGAGTGTATGCTTGCTTCTCTACATAATGGTACTTTAGTTCAGCATCTTTCAATGGAGCACTCATGAAGGAAATTAGGTGCTCACTTCACCATCTTTCTAAGTCAATATGTTGGCACATGAATGATCTGAAGCAAATGAATAAATGTAGAATGGCTTTAGATAATTAGGATTGACTACAACGGGTGCGTCAGCAATTGCTTTCTTGATTTCTTCAAAGGCTTGCTTTTCCTTTGGGGTCCATTCAACTTTGGCATCTTGTTTTAACATGGCATTGAGTGGTTTGACTATTTCAACAAAGCTAGTAATGAATTTTCTGACAAAATTTATCTTTCTGAAGAAAGATTTCAACTCTTTCTTACTTCTTGGTAGTTGGATCTTCAATATGGCTTGAATACACTCAGGGTCTATTGAGATTCCCTTTTCTGAAATAATGTGTATGAGCAGCTTACCTTTTGTAACTCTAAAGATGCACTTCTTCAGATTCTGGGAAATCCCAAATTCCCTACACTTTTGAAAGACTTTGCATAGATCATAAACATGATCACCTCGCTTCTTTGAAAACATGGTAAGATCATCCATGTAGATGATAATGCACTTTTTGATCAGATCTTTGAAGACTATGTCCATTACACGTTGGAAATTGGTGCCAACATTAATGAGTCTGAATGACATCCTTTTGTAAGCAAAGGGTCCCTCCTTGGTGGTGAATGTTGTCTTATGCCTATCCTTGTATTGTACCATTACTTGGTTGTACCCACAGTATCTGTCCAAGAAAGACATCATCTAAGAACCATTGACAATCTGCAACACTTCATCTAATAATGGCACTAGATAGTTGTCTTTTTTTGAAGCTCTGTTCAAATTGTGGAATTCCACACACAATCTATTCTCTCCATTCATTTTTCTAACTAGAACTAAGTTGGCGACCCAAGTGGAGCGCCTAACTGGAAATATGATTCTAGCTGATAGCAGCTTCTGCACTTCCTTGTATATGATAGGCTCCAATAATGCATTGATGGGGCATTATCATTTTCAGAATGGTTGTACGTTCGACTTGAGAGGAATAGTATGTGTGACGATCGAGGTGTCATATGTCATGAGATCCTCGTAGCTCCAAGTGACTACATCATGATATTTTAGCAAATCATTAATGATCCCTTTTTTCTCTTTTGGCATGCACACTTTTCTGATGAATACATTTTTAACCTCGTCGGTTGTTCCAAGGTTGTGAGTGTCACACTAATTATCAATGGAATCCTTCCTTTCCTGTTGATTCTAATCTATAATATGATCCAATTCAAATATATGTTCAAGCTGGACCATGCCCCTAGCAATAGTACTGGTCTTGAGATTAATGACCCCTTCTATATCTAATTCAGCCTCTTCAGGCTCAACCTCATCAATTATCTGAGTTGCAAACACATCAGAACTAGTGATGAAATCCAAGATGTGCTTGTCATCATTGAACACTTGAAAGTTAGTGATGTTGTCTAGTATAGAAGGGGTGGAGGTAAGCTCAATGGTGGAAATTTTGAGGCCAGACAGTGACAAAGGTTGAAGGGTGTTGGCTACTTGAGCCAAGGCATTAGCAGTATAATTTTGGGATCGAAGGATCAGCTGAATATTAAATGCATCTAAACTTTCTAATAGGTCCCAAACTCTATGCCTATAGTTTGTTAGCCTTTTGTCATGGAAGGAATACAATATCCTGACTTGTTTCACTACTAGCTCTGAATTTCCAAAGACTTGCAACATTTTAACTTTCTTCCCTAGGGCCATTAGGAGACCATGAACAAGTGCTTCGTACTTTGCTATGTTATTTGTATATTAAAACTAAAGCCTATGAGCAGCGAAGTAAGTCTTACCTGTGGGGCTAATGAGCTCGAACCAAGCTCCCACTCCTTTCTTATATTTAGATCCATTGAAGCGCAGAGTCCAGAACTTGGAGGGTTCCTTAACTTCAAGGCTGATCATGCATTCATTCCTCCTTGGCTACATGTTTGCATCTGCAAATTCTGGAGTAGGCACTCGCTCAACACTATTGGCGGCAGGCTGCCCTATTGGAAATTCCTTTTGAAATGCAACTTGTCCTTTGATATGTGCTATTGTTGTCTGATACAAACAATACTCAAATTTTGAGTGGGCGGCATTATGCACTCTACACCAACTAGGTAACAAGAGCTCTTGGAAATCCATTCTTACCCCTAGGCTAAGCTGATCTTGTACACATTTTTTCATGAAATATTGGAATCCATCTAGTAGTCCCAAATTACCATCTTTCTAAGATTCATCATCATCTAATTCTACCAGCATTTATGTGCTCTTAGGTGCATAAATCAAATCAGCAAGCGGGCTGCACAACACCAAGAGGACCTCATCAGTCTTCTCTTCTTCTTGAGGCTCTAATTCTTCTTGATATGCCATGGAAGAATAATTACCAAACTCTGTTTAAGCAAACAACACCTCATTGGTGTTATTGTACTCTGTAATCATGAATTTCATGCTTGGCTCCCAATCTATGCGGATCTAATTTGGCAGCCCCTTCCATAGCAGCCATACATGATAGAAGTTAGTTGCAGCATACCTGTTCAATGCTCGGGTGAAGTCTTGTCCCAGGATTATGCTATATGTGTCAGGAATATCAACAATTTGAATGTCAATAACTTGTTGCACCCTTGGGTTTGTAGTGATCTGCATAGGAATTTGGTTGATCTCTCTAACTATGTTTACTTTTGTTTTGTCGAGTTGGCTCACTTTTCTCCTAGAAGGAGTGGGGACTATTCCTTATGCCTTGCATACAGCAAGAGGCGTAACCTTTTCCGATGCTCCTGAATCTAGCAAGCAGTTATGTAGGTTCTTCTTGAATATTCTAATAGTCGTGAGGGTGGCATTTCCAACTTCCCTTTGAACAGACCCATAGGTGTATCTGCTTGATCCACTAGATTTTTATCCTTTTTATTGGTCTTTTCTTTGGCTTGCACCTAGCTCTGTTCTTTAGCAAGTTGCTTTCCAGTTTGTTGATTTGAAGGGACATCCTTTTTTCTACCTATGATTTCCTGAATTATAGGCTCATGTTGTGGCTCTTCAAAAGAGACTCTCTTAGCTGGTATTTCTTAGGTCAACTTAGAAAAAGCAGTCCCATTGATCACTCTAAAGAAGGCATTCCTAACTATAGGGAATTTAAGCAATTCAAAGGAAAACAGACTTATCTTGACCTTCCTAAACTCTTCAGCAACATACTCACCCATTTGTTCAATTTCAGCCTCAAAGGCTTTGCCCTGGGAAGAGCCAACTGACTGGTTTTGCATTTGATTTTCTTTGTTTGTTCTTGTTGAAGTATTGGGAGGGCACATGAGGGTAGATAGGATTATTTCTAGTGTTCGAATCAAGTGGGGTGCTAAAGTTATTAGGTGGAATGGAGGTTGTAAAAGGTCCTCCTACTTGCCTACTTAAGTTATATGGGGTTTCCCTTTGATGAAACATTTGGACTTCATCTTCATGAGACTCTTCATCTATTGGACCATTATCTACTGAAGTAAAGAGTTGAGATAAATTTTCTTTGTTACTTACCTCTTTTGTGTCTTCATTCTTTTGGGAAGCAGTCCCAATTTTGGGTGCATTGCTCTCACTTTGCAAGAACGAAGCCTGGTTGACCACGAGCACGAAAGAGTCGTAAGGTTCCGATGGGACTATGTATCTACAACCAGCACTATCAATGGCATTCTAGACCTCCACTTGAAAGATCTTTGCATCCATTTGGAACTCAAGACAATCCAACTCTGAATGCTTGTTTGTCTTATGGATCAGACACCATCTGAATAGGGCAGCTTCGGCTAAGTACACTCCACTTTTCATTTTATCTGTGTTAACCAGTGATTCAAGAGAGGTGGGGACACCTCCATTATTGGGCCTTGTATTCCACATTCAATTCTACCTTTGTGAAGGTCTTCATTCAAAGTTGTGGTTGGAATTCTACCCTCTTTTGTAATTTTTCCCAGATGAGGCACCTGCATCACAGTTATCCCTATTCTCTCGGTTGAGGTTGGCCTGAATGTTGCATTGGGATGCTTGCAACTAATTATTATAATTCCTCAAGTGTGTCATCTTCATAGACATCTTTCTAATCATTTTTGTCAGCTCATCTAATCAATCCTCATTTGTACTACTTGGTTGTGATGCTTGGTTCTAGAGGAGAACTGGCTACACTGCTGGTTGTTTTTTTTGCACTTGCTAAAATTTGGGTCCTTGGAGGTATGCAGGTACTTGGGGTTGTTGTGGATAGACCTGCTACTACTGTGGTTGTAAGTAGTGCGACACAGGAGGCACCTAGTTCAATGGTTATCTTGGATGAGGAACTATGGGCAGCTACGAAACTTGGTTCATAGGAGGCGTATGATGTTCCAAAGCTTGGGTAAGTCCTTGAATCTACATAGGATGAGCAACCTATCCCAAGGAAGGCAGCGGACCTGAAATTTTTTTCCCCAAGTTAGTGTTGGCTATAACCGCTTCGGCGTAAGCATCAACCAATTTGGCAAGAGGTGAGCGCATTCTTTTCACCAATGCAGTTATAAGGTTGTCCAGGGCAGCATAATAAACTGATAGGGCAGCAACGTCATAAAGAACATATGGAGCTTGCAACCTCATGAATGCTCGGTGAAACCGATCATTGAAGGAGCTAATTGGTTCATTGATCTCCCTACAGATAGACATGAATTGTTGATATAACTCTAAGGGGCTAATTGGAATTTTGTACTTCAATAAGAATACATTCTTTAAGAGGTCCCATGTAGTGATGGATCCTATTGGCAAGTTGATGTACCAATAGAAGGCCTCTTCCCCCAAGGAATAAGGGAAGATTCCGCAAGCCACTTCCTCGTGATTGATTTGCATGTCCTTCAATGATGTCTAGAATATTTTAACATGTTCCTTTACTATCCATTGTGGGTCACGTGGATGAAATTTCATATAGAAGCCTTTTGAATTCTTTGGCATGTCATGATAGTCATTGAAGGATAGTGGAGATGGATTGTTACCTAGCCAAGCCATGGGGGGAGGCGGGGGTTGTATTTGTTGTTGGACAGGAACTTGGGGCTGCGCAAGAATAGTAGCCGTTGGGACTGAACTTTGGATTTGAAGGGCAGGGATAGGGGTAGTGCCCTAGCTATAGGTGGCGAGTGACTGGAAGGAAGTTTGGGATGGTTGAGCGGAGGAAGTGGAAGTGGGAAAGGAAGGATGAGTGTGGGGTGAAGGGATGGAAGGGAGAGGTGAGGATAAAGGTGAAGCAGATGGAGCAGATGAAGAGGATGAAGTTGTGTCCCCTCTTCGAGTCTTCTTAGCCCTGGTAGGGGGTTGTAGTTCCTAAAATTCCCCTTTGTTTGGTGTTGACCTTAGAACTCTTTGGAATTTCTCAGGAGAGAATGAACCAATTTGATCTAGCTTAACATAAATTTTTTACTCCCAGTGCTAGTTTTGTTGATGGGTGTTTTAGCACTTCTCAACATAGCTAATGAATAAGTGCATTACCTCTCTTGAAAGACAATTTCCTACAAGTAAATTGTAGAAAACTATCCCAAGGTTTTGGATGTCAGGTCATGACAGTGCTTGGAATATCTCAGTTGTTTCATGTGATTTGCTGGTAATCATAAGGAAACCTCATGTGTGTTAATTTGGAAGGGAATTGGTTCTTGGAATGGAGTTTATAAAATTCTAAGATGTTCTATCGTTGCAAGTTCAGGACAGTGGTCTGAAACTCCACTTTCATCATCAAATTTGGCTTTACAATGATGCCTGAACTTTGTCTAAATCACTATTTTAAAGAAAGGTCAAAAGGGAAGGGAGGAGAGTAAGTTCCTAGATTTGAAACTATTGATGAACAGTGATAATGGAGGATGCTACAGTGGACAACCTTCCTGAAACTAAGTTTCACTTAACCAAATTAGCTGACTGTCTCATGAAACTAGTGCAATCTTCTAAGGTCTACAGATTTTCAACCATTCATTCACCATAAAGCATGAATAAAAAATAGAATTTAAGTGCAGCTTTCAATTCATGTTCAGACTAGCTTTACACTGTTATTTATCATCAATAAACAATAAAAAACATGAATAAGGAAGGGCATCAACACAACAGAATTTACAGCATCAATGAACAACATTAACTAATCTCCTAAAGCATGCTAAACACATAGAACAATAAATTAAATCCACTCAAATCTACTAATTATGAGGAGAATAATCATGAAACATGAAATGAAACTCAAGAATCCACCTAAAAGAAATGAATTTCTATTAGAATTTCAACAGCATGTCTTTACAACAACTCAACTCTCTCTTTACAATGAGAGGAGACCCCCTATTTATAGTGTCCAAAAAGCAAAATGAATGGCCAAGATTTCATCTCATTGTGTGTCCAAGATTCACTACAAATTAGGGTTTCACCTACCCCTTAATATTCTACAATTTAAAATGCATTTTTGTCATTTAGCCTAATTTGTCTCCTAGTACTTGGCACTATAGCAGTTTTTTCCTCTAGCTAATTTCTCTTTGTTGCAGCTATACTGTGAGGAATTCATTATCTATGACTGGATTCCCTTCATTCTTCCTCACAGTGCCATATCCCACAAACTGGCCAATCAACACCTAAAGCTTACTCCAGTCCATTATATCTGATTGGAGCACCTAGAAGTTCAATTTTTTGGATCTGCTGGTAATCAAGTCCCAATCCTTGTTACATTTTGGCATGTTCTTGATCACATACTCTGATTGAGCAAAGGCCCGAGTAGCAAAATCCATAAAATACGGTGTGAGTGTGTTCGTAGCTCTATTCTCCATCTTCTTATGAAAATAAGGCCTTATTTTCTTAGGATCCAACTCAACGGAAGGCATATCATAGTTAGTCATGAGCTTCAGATATTCTCTACAAGTCACTAGATGTTCTTTGACCCAATCTATGTCAAGATCCACTTCATGGAGCACCCGCTCTAGAATTTCTCTTTTATGATCAAGGCCCAATTTCCAAGTCTCAACGAGCCAATGGTCATCCTTCACTAGTGCCAACTCCTTTTCCCACATTCTCTCGGGCATCTTGAGGATAGCCTCGAGCTTAGGGTACATGATTCTATACAGCTCTAGGAAGTTAGTACAAAATTTCCTTATGCCTTTGAGTTGCTTTTGCACCTCCCAAAACTTATTTATTGTCCAGACAGCATGACCAATACCTATATCTCCATTGCAAACCACCCATCGGAACCAGTCTTTGGTGGCCTTAGTCCAATACTTCCTCCTCTCTAATTTGCTGATATGATCCTTCGAAAGTAGTAGAGGAGTGGTTGATGTTGTTGTAGGAAGCTCCTCAATGGAAGACCATTGTTGTATGTAGGTCTTAAATCTGCCACTTGTGCCTTTATCTCCTCCTTGGAGGATTGCTCTTTGTTCATCTAATGCACAATAGTGGGGATGGATCCCTGGAGGTGATTTGTCTTTTGTTCCCTGGTGGTTGTTCCTAGATCAATAGTGGAGATATTATAGCTGACTCCTCCTTTATCTATCAATGCAGTAGCTATTTGTATGGTCCTTGATCCTGATGCATCCATCGTGATATGGGATCTGACCCTTAGCTTCTTCTCCTTCTTTGTTCCTATTTGAGCTCGGGCTATGATGGCCTCTAGCCTCTCCTTGGGATCCATGAGGGCAGGGGCCTTCTTCTGCAATTGTTTCTCTAGTCATTCAAGCATTTGAGATCCTTCTTTCGGTGATTCATGATCACCTTCCTCTCTTTCAATGTGTTGGATCTCTCTTTCTTGGTGGCTCAGAGCCTCTTGCTATGTTTTCTCTTCCTCTTCTTCATATGAATCTCAAATGAATATAGTTGTTTCCTTTTGTGACTCAATGATGGTTATGTTTTCCTTGGGGCTATCTTCCCCTTTGGATTCCTTCTCTTCTTCTTTCCCATGTTCTTCATGATGCTTTATCTCTTGGCTTCTCCTTTTTTCAGCCTCTTCTTTAGGCTTATCTTCTTCTTCCTTTTCCTCTTTCATTTCTTCTTCTTCCCCTGTGGGAGGCATTTCTTCAACATGACTGGGGCTCTTTTCTTGTTCCCTAGTTGGAGGTTCTTTAGTTACTTCCATTTCCTCTATTGTATCCTTCCACTCTTTAGAGGACTTCCTTTCAACCTCCTCTCGGACATCCTTTAGTTGCTTGGACAGTTCCTCCTCGAGTTCCTGGTCAAAGGTTTCCACAATGTACTTTGCTCCAAGGTCCTCAATATCTTCTTTAGAGGATTGTGTTTCTTCTTCTTCATGCACCACCTCGTTAATGACTAAGTGTTGGTGCTCTAGATGCTCATGGTAGTCATCAGCTTCCTCTTCCATTTCCTTAGTTGCTTCCCTCTCTTGTCTCTCTAATTCTTCAAAAATTTGCATTGTTTCCTCCATCTTAGGTGGTTTAGTCAGAGGAGGGGAAAGGAGACCGAAAATGACTTGAGCTAGGGAAGCTTGTACTGTAGGGTTCATTAACACCCCAGAAATCTCCATTGGTATGTTCTGCATGTGCTTAGCAAAAGCTTCTAGCAGAGGAAGAATCTCTCACCTTAATGGGTGTGTTTGGCGAGGTGGAGGCTAGGTGAACTGAGATGTCCACCGTTGGTAGAGAGGAAGAGAGTAATGCTTGAGATGTTTGGTGCAGGAGTGATGGTAGTAGCAGTGATGGTGGCAACAAGAGCAGAGGTGGCAGGTGGAGACTTTGGTTACTCGGCCTCTTCTTCCTCTCCCTCATGGAGTGGGTCCCGAATTGTGGGCATCTCAATGAATCTCTTGTTTTCTTTGCCTTCTTTGAAGGTTCACCTTCTGATGCCTTCCTAGAATATACCTTATGCTTTGGTTGGCATTTTTCCACCTCTTTTCTCTTCTTTGACCTAGTGGTGGGAGGAGATTTTGAAGTCTCTCTAGATGGGGCAGTAGCAGTCCCACTATCAGTCTCGCTCTTGAGCTCATCCTCGAGCTCACCATAGGTCAGAGTTTCTCCTTGTAGCTTTAGCTGAGCTACTTGCCCATCAATCCACTACTTCATCCCGACCTCTATTGGTTTAGTTAAAATATCAAGGTCATTGACCTCTTCCTCATCCAAGTCAATTACGGGTAGTGGTAGGTTGGCGACGACATCAAATCTTGGATCTATTATAGTGTTTTCTTCTTGCACAATTTGATCTGACATTGGGAACAATTTGACCATCTTAACAAAGTACATTGTCATGCCCATATAGTGCCTCATGCACACTTCTTTATCATCTCTGTAGGTTTCCCATAAGTCTTCAACACTATGTAAATGGGCATATTCCTTTCCAACCATCTTCTTCAGTTTGTCGTATGGATCCATCAGTGGTCAAGCAGTGTAGAGCTCCAAGTTATATTCATTTATCTCTTTCTTAGAGTACTTCGCACACTAGGATGCGGGAATTGCATACATACCTTGGCTGAATGTGAGAGGATAAGGAATTCTAGGCCTATACTTGTCACTCAGGAGAGTATGTGCATGTTGTAGTTGTCTGGAGACTTCCAGCAATGCCAACCAGTCATTTGGGTACTAGGGTAGTTTATATGGCTTCTCGGAGAAGTCCTTGGTCCTGATGTAGGTAAATTTAGGAAATTGGATAAATAGGAATCTAAACCAGCAGATGAATGCATTGGCACTATGAGTAACCCTCCTCTCGAAGTCTCCTTTGAGAAGTCTAATGATATGCCCAATAAAGGCATCATCTACCCGACAATAATCTTTCTTGAAATTGTGATATTGGAGCTGTGGATTTCTGTCATAGACTTTCAATTCCCTTCCCATTGTTGGGATTTGTGCCACAAACATACCTCTATATGGTATGGGATTAGCCAGCAGGTAGACAAAGTAAGAGGTCATATAAAATTGAGAAGTCTTCTTAACTGCCACAAACTGCTCATGCAAGCAGTTGTTGATCATTCCTGCCCAGTGGAACTTAGTCTTCCCCTTGATAATCTCTTATATAAAATAAAACATCCAGTCTTGGAAGTATGTTGCAATTGGGATACCCATAACTTTGCTCAACAAGGTTACCAAATCATGGTAATCCTCATGTAAATCACTCCTAAATAGCTCATGGGGCACCTTGTTTGCACTACCCCTCTTCTCTTTCAACCAGTATTCATTAATTAGTTTCTTACATCTAAGAGGGTTAGCTTTCCATGTGGTCTTGGCATACTCTTTGGTTGTCTCCTCCATTGCATCAAAGGTAGGGATTTGAAAAGTTTTCCCTATTGATTTGGAGGACAAGTCGGCCAACACTCTGCCATCTCTATCCATAATTCTCTTGGTATTTTCTTGGTAGGCCTCTCTACAAACCATTACTAGCTCAAGAGCCACAAGGCCAAGTGGGAAACTGGCTGCCATGGCCAATCCATTTTTCCTAATCTTCTTTGCATTCTCTGTAATGCGATTAGAAATGACTCTTTGTTGGAATTCATCAATGTTAATATGTCCCAAGTTTGTCTTTGAGACCGTATCCCATTCTATGGTAACCTTGGTGTTGATCACTCCCTAAAATTTGTATTTCATTTGGTCTTCATCCTCCTTTCTCCTTGGTTCTTTGGTCATTTTCTTGCCCTTTTCTTTCTCTACAGATGCCCTCGAAGGTCCTGTAGTCAATTTCATAAATCCTGCAAGCAAAAGAGTAATAAGCATATTCATGTTCAAAACATGGGGAGCATTAGCAAAATCTTGCAAAATCAATGTTAGATCAAGTAATTTATCATTCAAGGATCATAACATTCCTTTCAGATCATTATTTTCCTTTTGTTGGAGGGAGATTTAGCAATGTGGGCCCAGGGGTGCAGACTTCCCTGGGCTGATGGTCATTTTGAAGGAGGCTACAAATAGACGACAAAGAGGGCACAGGGACCCGCATGCGGGAACCTGCATCAAGATTTTTTCCCTGTAAAAGGTCCCACCAAGAGGCCAAGCCATTTTTACATATGGGCTTGATCATTCTTGAGGTCTTGGATGTTCTAACTTAGTCATTTAGGCATGCGAATGTAAGGGTTGCGAGTGCAAGGGGTGTCTAGGCCGTTAGGGACTCTGCCGTTTGAAATGGCATTAGCCAAGTGGAATCCTGTAGATGGCATCCTACAATGTGGGGCCCACACTTAAGGATGGCAGTGTCGGCTTAAACTTGAAGTTTAAATGGTTTCAGATGAATGTGGGTAGGGACCCGTGGAAAGACATCAGACATCAACCACTCAAAATGGCAAAGACGGGATGGCGGTTTGCAGGCAGCAGTCTGCATCATCAGGTCTGCGAAGGTCATCAGCAGGGGGTACTCATTTATAATCGGTTGAATGGTAACATAGGGAGGGAAGCTTGCTTTGGCATTTTAAGTTCGGTGAAAGTAGGACAGCGGCTCATAGGCGGCCACCCGCACTAGAATTTTACTTAGCATTTTTTATTGATACCTAGAGAAAAGGCAGCATCAAGGCTTGCGAAGAGGAAGGGTAGAGGTCATTTTTCTTGTTAAACGACAGACATGTGGTGGCGACGACCCACTAAGGAGGGCCTGTATTTGGAAAACTTGGTCATTTTCTTTTCTTCGAGGCTCAAATGGGGGCGGTGGGTGCAGGGTTCGAAAGGTAGACAAATGGGTAGCCAAGGCCGTTTTGGGAAGGCGAACGTGTGGTGGAGGTTCGTAGACGGAAGTCCGCAATGAGTGACCCACCAAGAATTCACACTTAGGCACTTTGGTTTGAAATGATAAGGTGGAAACAGATAATGCAGGGCCTGCCCAGCGGGAGGAACTAAGAGCTTCTCCTTTTGGAAACAGTTGTGAGGTGGTGAGGAGTCGGCGAAAACCTGAATCCCATTGTCTGAAGGAAGAGTTGGGTGATGATCTCAGTCGGCAGACATAGATGCAATGGAACCCACAAGGCGAGAGGCTAGGAATGATTAGCCATTTGAGACGATGAGGCATAAAGGGTGCTTCACATGTGAAAAATTGCATTTGTGGGCCTATAGAATTGAAAGGGTCTTCATTTAACTCGTGATTTTTGCTAAGTTGAAAAGGATAGCTAGGAGGCAATGTCTACCCACATGAGTGGGCCCAAGGGAGATGATGTTCATTCATTTAAATCTTGTTGGGTAAGCCGAGGTAACGACAATGAGAGTCTTGTGAGCCGCAAGGGCTCAATGGCCTTGATTCAAGAATGGCGACGGAGGCTTCAAGTTCTACAAGCCTCTAACAGGAGGATCTTCAAAGGGTTTTCAATTTCTAAAAGGTGGGTTTCATGCGCCATGGGGTTGTTTAATTGGTTTCAGGTTTTTTTTACTTAGGATTTTACCAAATTTGTGAAAATTGACAAAAAAAATGCACAACTAAGTCGTTGGTGGAAAACTTACCTGGGAGACCTGACAAAATTAGTGAAGACACTACAAGCAATGATGCTCGAACAACGGTGAGATCTTGTGGGCACGAAGGTGATGGAAGTTGGAGGGCTCTGACAAGTTTTAGGAAGTATGTCGGTGAAAATGATCTATTGAGAGTGCCTATTTATAGACTTTTAAGTAGTAAATGTTCACCATAAATGAGGGTATGGAGGTTGTCGAAGTTGGTGGGTGTGCGGTTTGAAACAACCATCAGCAGGAACGGCTGGGTCCGCAGGGCGGACGACACCTAGGCACTAGTCATTTGGCAGGTCAGTGAACGGGGTAGCAACGAAGGCTGTGGATCCCGAAAAGTGGGAGGAGAGGTTGACCCAGCCACCATTGAGATGGCGAAGACAAGATATAACTCCACATAAAGAGGCCTGTAGGCACGGACCCGCAGGGGGAAAAGGATGGCAGTTCAAAATTTTGAAGGAAAATTGCCAAAGGAACTCCACAAAGGCCAAAGACTTGAAAATTTTGAGGGCAGTGAAACTTGGTCAACTTAAGATGATACCTCTAAGACTTCTTGACCACTCAGGACCCAAAATAGGGGGAACACAAAATGAGGTGAAGGCAAACGTGACCTATAAAAAAATGAAAAGAGAGGGTCCTCATTTCGAACAGGGCGTGTGTGCTATAGGCACAACAGTCAACTCCTAAGAATAAGGGTAAACACAAGAAAGAAAATGTGGGAGGTGAATCCAAACCTAGTAGACCCAATTAGCGGTTGACTAGGAATAAAGAGACAACAAATGAAATTGTGATAGGTAAACAGAGGACATTGGAAGTGTCCTCAAAGAAAACTTCAAAATGAAAGTCCTTTCATGGAACATGAGAGGGTTAAATATCCCCCACAAGAAGTTGGCCCTAAAAAATTATGTGTTGGAACACAAGATTAATGTATTGCTCCTATAGGAAACCAAGATGAAGAAAACCAATTTTGAACCCATAGTAAAGTATATTTGGCTGAACGCCCTCTTTGCTTGTAGTGATGCAGATGGGGCTTTGGGCAGTCTATCTATGATGTGGAGTCCCATTAGTATTTTGGGTTTTGAACTATTTCAATGTAGAAATAGTATGGGTGTCAAGTTCTCCAATTTTGAGGGTTCTTGAGTTTTGATTAACATCTATGCCCCCAATATTAGGAATGTGAGGAAAACTCTCTAGCAGGAAATTTCTAACTGGATTTTGGCTAATAAGGGAGACCGATGGTTGCTGGTTGGTGATTTTAACTCCCCCCTTTACCCCTTAGAGAAGTGTGGGGGACTGATTGATTACTCTGACAACATGTCTAATTTGGCTAACTTCCTAAATTGTACCGGCCTAGTGGATGTTGATTTATAGGGCCAACCTTTTACTTGGTCTAATAGGCACCTTTGGGTTGGTCTGATCTTGTTCCATCTTAATAGATTCCTTTTTTCTCCCAATTGGACTACCTTACTTAATGCTAATCTATTGGCTCTACCCCAGACTGTTTCAGATCACAATCCTCTGTTGTTGATCCTAAATGAACACACTGCTATTGGATCGTTCCCTTTCTATTTTAAGATTATGTGGAACTCTCATCTGAATTTTAGGAATAAGATTGCTACTTGGTGGAATGTTCTTGTGCATGGTTCCCCTATGTTCAGGATCTTTCATAGGCTCAAACACATAAAAAATATGGTCAAAGGATGGAATAAGCGGGTATTTGGGGATGTGTTCCATCAAAAATAATTTGTGACTGATAAGGTCTGTGAGATGCAAAAGAGGATGGAGGAAGGAGATACCAATATTCAGGTTGGTCGATATGAGAGGATTGAGCACATGGAATGGGAAAAAATATTGAAGAAAGAAGAAATATTCTAGAAGCAAAAATCTAGAATTCAATGGCTGACCGAGGGGGACCAGAATACGTCTTTCTTCCATGTTTTGGCCCTTAAACATAGAAAAAGAAATTAGATAAAAGGTTTGAAAAATGAGGCAGGGTTTGTTGTGTCTACTCCTATTCAAATTGGTCTTTTGGTTGCTAACCATTTCTAATGGGTTTTGTTGATTCCTATTGAGGCCTCCATTTCAATGTTGGATGATCTACTATTGGAACCCCTTCATACTCCTATTTCCTAGGAGGATAATGATTCTATTATGGGTGTTGTTACTTCTAAGGAGGTCTGGTTTGTTGTGTTTAGTATGGGTTCTTTTAAGGCCCCTGGTCCCAATGGTTCCCCTAGCCTTCTTCCAAACCTTTTGGGATATTGTGGGGGAGGACATTACTCTAGCTACAAGGGATTCTTTCAATTCTAGAAAATTGCTCAAATAGCTAAACCACACCTTCATTGCCCTTGTCCCTAAAATTGAGTAACCGTAGACCATGGTTGACTTCCATCCCATCAGCCTTTGTAATACTATTTATAGGATCTTTTCCAAAATCCTAGTGAATCACTTGAAGCCCCTCCTAGATAAAATGATAAGTCCCAATCAAAAAGGTTTTGTTTTGGGTCACCATATCTTATACACGGCTATTACCACTCATGAAATTTTACATTCTATAGACAAGTGTAACAATGCTAGTATGGCGTTTAAGCTTGATATTTCTAAAGCTTACAATAAAGTCCTATGGAAGTTTCTTCCCAAAGTCCTTGGTAAGTTCAGCTTCAAGATCAAAGATTGATCAATATCATTTTGGAATGTGTTACCACAGTAAGGTATTCTATTCTGGTCAATGGAGTGCCCCAAGGTTTCTTTGCAGCTGGGAGGGGTATTAGACAGGGGGACCTCCTGTCCCCATATTTGTTCATAATGGTGGTTGATGTTCTAAGTAGGAATGTTACTTGTATGCTATTGGAGGGCTCCATCAAGGGTGTCAAGCCGACCACCACCCTTGACCTTGCTACCATTCAACAATTTGTGGATGACACTATTATTTGGGAAAGCCTCGGTTGTGGAAGCCAGGAAATGGAAAAGTTGCCTCAATCTTTATGTGGCTTGTTCAGGTCAGTGCATTAATTATAATAAAAGTATGATTTATTTCTTTAACTGCACTTCTAGTATGTAGGATCATGTGATTACTATTTTAGGTTGTGTGAGTGCATCACTTCCTTCAGTGTATTTGGGTCTCCCCCTCACTATTAAGGAATTCACTCCCAACTTTTGGAATACTATTCTTGAAAGGATTCAAAGGAAGCTTGTAGGGTGGAAAGGTTCGATCTTGAGTCATGATGGTAAACTCCAACTCCTTATTGTTTCCGTTCAAGGGATTCTAGTTTATTTCCTCTCTATGTTCAAAATGCCTAGTTACATTGCTAAGAAATTTGAAAAGATTCAGAGAGTCTTCCTTTGGTCCAGTGCTGAGGAAAAGAAGAAAAATTCACTTGTTAATTGGGAGGTGTGCCTTCCAAAATATTGGGGAGGGTTGGGCATTAGGAAAGTCCAATCTACCAAAAAAGCCTTGTTTGCTAAGGTGGGGTGGGACCAATTAAGGAATAAAAAGGACTAGTGCAGGATAATGAATGCCAAATGCCTGGGCAATTGTCCTCAAATCAAGTGCATTGAGAATGATCACCCCCATGGATCCTTAGCTTGGAATAATATTTGCAAAATGAAGAAGTTGCTTCAATCTAGTATGAGATGGAAGCTTGGTAGAGGCAGTTGTATTCACTTCTAGGAAGACCCTTGGCTATTCTAAGTTTAAAAACCTAATGGAACCTGTGATTCAGTTCTTTGGTAGGAATGTGTGTGACTTCCTTCATGGTCTGTAGGGTGTTAGGAGATGTAAAGACCTGGCTCATGCTACCCTCTTTCCCCTAACTTGAAACGTCTAGATTTTTCCTTACAAGACTTACTTTCCTTGTCTAGAATCCCCTTATCTGATGTTGAAGATGATTTATTTTGGTCCTTGGAAAGCAAAAGTAACCTCTCTATCAGGACGACTTACTATTTGTTGTTAGACAAGGGCTCTCAAAGAAAGATTTGGAAATGGGTTTGGAATCGACACTTGATTCCAAAAATAATTTTCTTCTGGTGGACAACATGTCATAATAGAATCTTAACCCAAGATAACCTAAGGAAAAGAGGCTTTCAGATCCTGAACAAATGTATGTTATGCAAAAAAAATGAAGAGTCAGTGGATAACCTGTTACTGCATTGTCCATATGTTGTTGAAGTTTGGGACCTAGCTTTCTAAAAGTTGGCTACTCACTGGACCCTGAATAAGGATTTAATATCCTTTATTAAAGGCTGGACTGGTCCCTTTCAACACCCCCTCCCCATGGAAATATGGAGGAAAACTCCCCCATCATTTGTTGATGCCTATGGAAAGAAAGGAACAATTTGATCTTTAGAGACATTGAGATGAGCCCCAAGGAAGTCTTTAGCATTGGGTCTAGACTTACTTTTGAAAGTATCTCCATGCTCAAGTGGAAACCATCGGACATCACCCTTGTTGATTGGGAGATCAAAATGGAAAATTCTTGGAACTTTAAGCTTGTGACCAACTCCTTTGATAATTCCAAGTCCGTCGCTAGGAAAAACACTATTTGGAAACCTCTAAATTTGGGTTGGTTTAAACTGAATTTTGATGGTGTGGCCAAGGGGAACCCTGGTTTAGCCAGTATTAGTGGTGTTACAAGGGACTGTAAGGGAATTTTGGTTGTTGGCTTTGCTAGAGGAATTCACATTCATTCTTTTATGACAACCGAGTCATGGGCGTTGCTCAAGGGTGTTGAGATTGTTAGCACTCTAGGTATAAAAAGTCTACATATTGAAGGGGACTCTAATACTATGATTGACTCTATTATTTATGGTTGATTACTTGGTTGGAACATCAGGGCTATTTTACTTGACATAAATTTATTAGTCTCAAATTTTGAAAGGAAATACTTGACTCACACCTATAGGGAAGGCAACCAAGTGGTTGATGGCTTGGCCAACTTGGGTTCCACCTGGCGTTTATGCAGGTGTTGGAAAAGGCTTGAAGTGCTACCTACATCTATACAAGAATTAATCCTCATGGAGTAGAGGAATATAACTACTCAATGGTGGTTAAAAATGTTATTTATAATGGGTACAAGTGGCACTACTCAACAGGACCTTGGATGATGAGGACTTGGTCGGGTGAAGTTTAAAGTGGGTGGCCGTGTGGATTTATTATTTCATAACTATGTATGGTGGGTCCTTGGTCTTTACAAACTATCTTTTCAAGTGTACTACATATCCTATAAAATCTCCTGGAATGTGTGTAATGTAATGTTCATCACCATTTTATTTAATAATTCCAATTTAAGACATCTAATGATTTGCATAAGGTCTTTTGAGATGTACTTAAAAATTTCAAATCTTCCCCCCATGGCTAAATGGCATAGGGAAATGTGTAACTTCATTAAGACCATTAGCACAACTGATATTATTTATTTGGATTTAATTTTCATTTCTTATTTCCTTAATTTTTGGCTCTTAAGTGATGATTATGGCCCTGTGGTGTTGGCATTATTGGGCATGACTGATGAAGTGTTTAAACATAAAATTTCATGTATTACTCCTTACTATCCTAGCTAGCGGATAAATGATAGTTTAAGAAAGGGTAAATTCTTTGGTGGGCTATCCATTTTCTAGCTAACTTTTCTCTAGGCTAGTTCCTATGTGTTGTGGGTTGCAATGGGAGGTTATAGGGTGAGGACCGAGCCAGATAACTGCGAGGAGTTTCACAGGGACCCCATAGCTTGATATATTTGTATGGAGGGAGGTATAGTGCTGCTTTTAGAGAATCTCGTGGGCCACAATGAGAGATTGTTAGCCTAGTTTGCTGATTCGTGGAAGGATAGGTGGGTCACCATGGGTGGCATTTCATTCGAAGTGGATGAGGAAGTGATTGGTAAGACAACAAGCCTCTCCTATAATGGCAAGAAATATAGAAACCACACCAAAATGCAAGACTTGGAGAGTCTCAATGCTTTCTTCAAGGGCAACGAGAAGTGGATTAGAAAGTATTTAGGATTCGATCGTGAGGTGGTGCCAAAACCCTGGGACAAGGTGTTTCTTGCTATTATGGAATATGTTACATTAGAAGGTAGATACAAGGTGTTTTACTTTTATCATTTTTCGTTGTTAAATCACCTACTACACAAGATGATCCTAAGCTTCCCTTTCTTTTTGTTGACTTCGGGTTGGAAAATTCGATCAAAGACTCCCATGAAGCTGCCACTCTCAACCCTAATACTTTGCCTCCCTTACTGCTGCATCAGGTTCTAATATTTAGGCTCTATCAATTCCATTTGGCCTTGTTCCCTCCCAAACCTATCTTGGTTGTGCATGTGGAGTAACTAGAACCTCCTGACTTAGCCCCCAATAATCCTTCCCTTGCTACTTTGGAGGGTCCTAATAGGAAAACCCCCATATCTGAAAAATGAACCTAGTGCTAAGCCTCAATCTAAACCCCCAACTAAAAAGAAGAAAAGAGTAGTCGGGTTGGCCCAATCCAAGGTTGTAGCTAGGTTATGTGAGATAAAAAAAATCCCAACAAGAAGGACAACAGACCCATTGCTAAGAAGAAAGAGAAAAAAGAGTCTCCGTGCCAGGTGGACTTGTCGGCCAATAACAACGAAGGAAAAAGTGCTGAGGACAAAGACTTTAAGGGTCACACCATGGTGGTTGTGAGCTTTGAGGTGGGGAAAAAACAAGCTAGTGTGAGGAGGTCGCATAGACTGGTGAAGAACAAAAAAGGGGCTGTTGTGGATGATATTTTTAGTGATTCAGAGCAGACTAGCGGCAGAACTGAAGGAAAAAAAGACACTGGTGAGGAGATGGAAGAAGGTTTCGTGGAGGGATTTCTCTAACATGAATCAGATAATTAAGGATGTCTCACCCTACTCCTCAGATTCTAGAGCTAGCATAAAAGAGGATACCTAGAGCAAGAAAGGAAAGGATGAGGACATCGACATGCTATAGGAGTAGGTTTTTAAACTAGAACGTAAATTCAATAGTCTGGTTCAGTTCACCATCAAAATGATTCACAGGTCGATTGTCACTCTTTCAAACATCATCAAGGATGAAGCAAACAAGAACACTGCAGATGAAGGTCCCAACTATATTAGGGATGATGTTTTAAACCTTCTCATCTAGAAATGGGAAAGTGTTGATAGTTAGTGGTCGGGTCTGTGTTGTGCTGGGTTTCTATTATTTTTGTGTTGTGTCTTTGTCCTGTTTTCGTTGTTTTTGCTTAGTCTTTTTTGATGTTTTGATGAACTTGGTTCCTTTTTGGCCCTACAGGATTTTTGTGTAGAGGGTACATCACCCCATAAATGTTGCTTATATTATCAAAAACATAACATTTATCATTGGAGAATGTGTGTCCTAGGTAAGTGACCTAGGACCCATTCGCCCAAGGGCGAACAGGTCCTCACTTAGGCCTAGGACATACATTTTTATTATGAGTTATTTTATGATTTAAAATGTATATTCACATGTCAGCTTGTGTTATTTGAATTTTGAGAATCAATGTTAAAATATGTATAAATAAGAGGTCATTTCACTATGTTTCACCTAGAAGATTTCAAGCAAGCTAAGGATATCAAGAGCATTTCAAGGCATTCAAGAGAAAATTTATAGAAGAATTATTGTAGCAATCAAGATACATTATCATGTCAAATTATTCTTCCATCATGCATGTTATTTGAGTTAATGTGTGGATGTAGTGTTCAAGATCCATTCAAGCATTCAAAGGCATTATTTCAATTCAAGTTTCAAGATCAAGATCCACATCCATTGAATCCATTTCATGCAAGTTGCAGATTTACATTCCAAGGTTTATATAAGAGTTTGGTGAGTTGTGGCATTGCTTTGTTCATTCATCATTCCTTCATGTTTTATTATTTAATTATAAGGCTTACTTACCAAAATGGGGTTTGACCAAGGCAAACCTCCATTCACCAAAAACAAAAAAAAATTCTCTCTTGACTTGTGTTTGCAAATTTTAGGTGGAAGATCTATTGAAGAGAAAAATTGCAAAGTTGTCAAAGTTGCATTTGTTGTCATCATTCTTGTAATTTCATGAAAACTCACCTACAAGATTTAATTTTGGTTGTCCAACTATGAAAACTGGGGGTCTAGGAGTGCAGACACAGTAGAAGAGAACCCAAAAACCATTTTTATAGAGCCCTAGCTAGGACCCATTTGCCATAGGGCGAATGAGTCCTCAATTAGCTTTGAAGAAAGAACTTTTAGTGACTAGTACACATCGTTTTCCCTTTCTCAGATCTGAATTTTGATTTTTGGTTCCATCAAAATTGAGCTTAATCTATTAGATGTACTTTGTAGATTGCATTTTGGAGTTTGTTTGCTATTTTTAATCTTTCTCCCCAAAGTGCTATTTAATTAGGACCCTTGTTCTTGCAAAAAAAAATAGTAGATTCACACCTTGACTTGACTCACCTTAAGGTTGATAGTCATTTCATTGTGTGGATCTCATTTCATAATGAAATTGAGGATGATAGGTCCATCATAACCCCATTCCACCTTGACCACACATATTTTCTATTATTTTACAATATTATATAAAAGTAAGTGCTCGCCACTATGTGAAACTTGTAAAATATTAATATTTTGATGTATTAATAGTTGTCAAATTTAAATAAATAATAATAATTTTTCCACCAAAGGTGTTCCCTATTTGAATAGAGTCGAGTTGATTTGTAAAATCAACTGTTGAAAGTTAAAAAGTTGAGAATAAACAATGAAAGATGATTCAAAATATTTGGTTTGTTCATGCTTCTCGTCGTTTTTCGCCATTGTAGACACCTAAATTTGGACAATTAAATTTGTCCAAATTTGTCCCTTTTCATCTAAACATCCCCTTATCTGCATTAATTAGGTAATATCACTATTATCTAATTAATATCCTTAAATTACTCTAAATCCCTAAGGTATTTAGTTACTAATTAAATACCTTACCCCCTTACTCCTCCTTTCATCAAATGAATTAAATAAATATGACATTTATTTAATTCCTCACATGTCACATCTTTTTTCTTAATCCTAATTATTCTCCTAATCTCATCATTAGAGATGTGCACATACCTAATCTTTGATTAGGATGTGTCACATCCATAACTTTTGCAAGTTGGCCTCTAATCCTCCTTAACCACTAATTATCTTCTAATTGTTGATCAATTAAGCCTAATCAATACCTTGGTCAACTCTCCCCATCCCCCAAGGAATTTTTAATTCATTTTTATTCATTTAAGGCTTCTCTCTTTCCCATGTGAATTTTTAATTCACTTTTATTCCTCCAAAAAATCTTCTCTTCCCCATGCAAGTTCTAGAACCTTTGACTTGTCACATCACATGTGCCAAAGTATTCTAGAATATTTGATTTGTCACATCAAGTCACATGTGGGTAAGAACTTACTTTTTTAAGAACCTCCTTTTATCCAAGGCACTTCTCACCTCTCTTTTTGGGAACCTTGTCTTGTCCACAAGATCTCCCAATCGTGTGAATTTTAAATTCACTTTTTATTCACCCAAGATTCTCCTCTTCCCCATGTGATCATTGAGAGGTCACATCATCCCTTTTCCAAGGTACTTGCAAGTACCTCCACATCATTTGTACCCTCTCCACCTCATGTGTCCTTGTGATACATCATCTGCCACATGGAAAGATGTGAGGGCTTGTGAGTCCTCAACCCACTACATCCCTTCATCTTATCCATGGTGGCAAGATCTCAACCATTCATTCTTTTTAGGGTTCCTCTCCATAAAATGAAAGAAGTTTATTTCATTCTCAATTATTATCACTTTCATTCAACACACTTGCATTCAACAACATTCAACCAATTTTCAAGCTCAAGCATTCAACTCCAACTCTCTCAAGCATTCAATCTCTCATCCACCATTATCACACCTTCAAGCTCATCTTGCATCCACTCTAGCCATCTACTCAACTACCCACTTTGCTCATTTGAATCCTCATATTGCATACATCATTTTGAATCCATTTTAGCATCTTGCCATCAAAAGGAGCATACACATCAAACTACATCAAGGGCCAACCAAATGATCAATCCAAGACAAAGTATAAATCTATTGTTTGTTATCTTTATTTTGTTTTGGATTCAACTAGGCTTATCTCGAGGTGTCAGTGTTCTTTTCTTCTCTATTGCATCTTGTTTTGCATGGTTTAGAGTAGGGTAAGATCATTGGTTCACATTTCTGGCACGCCTAGTGGGACCCACAAACGGGTTCCATCTTTTCACGTTTTCTATTGGTTAAGTTCTTTGCGGGTTCAGGTCGTAGAGGGGAGAACTTGCCCTGTAGAGGGGTGACCTTGCCCACAAAACTGTGTTTTTTCATTTTGTTTGCTCACTATTTGTTGCAGAAGGGCGACCTTGCCCAAGGAACTAAGTTTTTTGTAACTTTGTTTGCTAACTATTTGCTACAGAAGGGAAACCTTTCCAAAGGAACCTTGTTTTCTGTAACTTTGTTTGCCAACTGTTTGCTGTAGAAGGGTGACCTTGCCCAAGAAACTTGGTTCTATGTAACTTTGTTTGCTCACTGTTTGTTGCAGAAGGGAAAACTTTCCCACCCAAAACTATGTTTTTTGTGTTGTTTGCTAATTTTTTGTTGCAGAAGGGCGAACTTGCCCTGCATAGGGGTGAACTTTCCCAAAACAGAACATTTTGGGAGGTAAAACGGTTGTTTTAGCTTCGTTTTTGCTTCAATTTTTTGTTGTTTTCATATTCTAACCCCCTAACATTGTCTATTTGAAAGGATATTTATGTTTTTTTCTAATTTTTATGCAACTTATTTCGTGATTGATGAAGAACAAAGGATAAAACAACTAACATTTGCTTGTAGGACAATCCATTTACTTAGCTTTTTTGCTCTTTTCGTTAATCGAGGAACATATTTTAACTAGGGGGAAGTAAAATTAGTTGTTTTTTGTGTTTGTAAGTCTATTTTTATTCTTACCCAAGGGGGCATTAGTTTTTCATGCTTTCCCCTTGCACTTTGTGTAAGCTTGGGGAGTAGTTGAAAATGATTAGTGCCTTCTTTTTAGCGGGACCTACTTGGGGATTTCATCACCCCAAGGGACGATCCCAACCACACGTACTAGCAGGGTATAGAAAGGGGGGAGAGCCAAAGTTGTACCCCAATCTAGTCACATCATGTTTGGCGGAGCATTAAAGTTAGGGTGATACCTAGCTAGATGTGAAGACTTGGTATGAACCTTTCAATATCTCGTTGGGGTTCCCTCACGCTTGTGATGGACTGGTGTTCACGGTTGTGCATCACATATCGAGAGTATATCGAGGACTCCCTAGAAGCCTTGTGCATCCTAGATTAAGGACTATGTTGGCCATACCCTTAACACTAATCATAGGATTGTCCTTGATTGAAGTGTCTTCTTGTCGGAAACCAGTAAACTTTTTGACAAGTCAACCTCATTGCTTGCTATTTTAAGTCCTTTCCATAGTCGTTTCCATCCAATTCAAGTCCCATTTTTCTATAGAGGGGTGACCTTTCCCTGCAGAGGGATGACCTTGCCCTAATTGGGGCAGACTTGCCCTCCAAACAACCTTTTTCATCATTCATTTAGTCATCTTGGGCACCTGTTTTCCTATTTCAAGCACCCGTTTGCTCATTCTGAGTACTTGTTTTCATGTTCCGAGCAATCATCCCCCTAATTTTGAACATCCTCTCATCATATTGAGTGACCATCCCCTCAGTCAAAGCAATCACCCCCTCGTTTCAAGCACCTGTTTACTTAATCCTAGCATTTGTTTTTTTCCCATTTTTCACCAAAAAGGGTGACCTTTCCCTCTAGAGGGGTGACCTTGCCCTAACTAGGGTGGAATTGCCCTCCAAATGACCTTTTTCATCGTCGTTTAGTCATTTTAGGCACTTGTTTTCCTTTTCAAGCACCTGTTTGCTCGTTTTGAGTGCCTGTTTAACCATTTCGAGCATTCATCTCTCCATTATAAATATCCATTCCCCATCCCAAGCATTCATCTCTTTGATCCAAACCTTCATCCTCTCAGATCACCCATTTACCTAATCCAATCACTCATTTTCTGCCTGTTTTTCGTCAAAAGGCAAACTTGCCCTTATCCTTGGGCAGACTTTCCCTTGAGAGGGGCGTACTTTCCCTTTAAAGGGGTGAAATTTCCCTCTAAAGGGGCAGAACTGCCCTAACTAGGGTGGACCTTCCCTCCAAATAACCTTTTTCATCATTCGTTTAGTCGTTTTAGGCACCCGTTTGCCCATTTCAAGCACCTGTTTGCTCGTTTTGAGTGCCCGTTTACCCATTCCAGCATTTGTCTCTCCATTCCAAATATCCATTTCCCATACCAAGCATTAATCTCCTTGATCCAAATCTTCATCCTCTCAAGGCACCTGTTTGCCCATTTCTATCACCCATTTGCTCATTCTGAAGGCCCATCTCCTCAGTTTGATCATACACCTCCTTGTTTCAAGTACTTGTCTCTTCATTCCAAGCATCCATTCCCCATCCCAAATATTCATCTCCTCATTCCAATTATTCATCCCTTTGATCCGAATAGTTGTCTCCTTGATCTAAGCACCTGTCTACCTATTTCAGGCATCCATTTGCCTATTTCGACTAGTCGTTCCCTCATTCTGAGCATTCATTTGGTCATTTCAAGCATTTGTTTCATCATTCCAAACATCCATCCCTTGCTTTGAGCATTCATCCCCTCAATCCGAGTCTTCATCCTCTTGTTTTGAGCATTCATTTGCCTATTCTAAGGGGCCCTTTCCTTGTTCTGACCATCCATCTTCTCATCCCAAGTAGTCATCTCCCCTTCATAGCATTAGTCTCCTCATTTTGAGCATCCATTTCTTCGTTACGAGTGTCCATTTTCTTGTTTTGATACCCCATTCCAATAACACCATTCACCCACGGTCTGCATCTAAATCCATCTACATTCTACCGAGCTCATTCGTTCATCATCTTAATCATATAGGTACATCATCTAGAAGCATCTCTAGGTTACACATCCCTTATCATTTTTTCAATCCAAATCCTCCGAACTTCATTTGAAGTTATTATCCAAATTGACCTAAGTGTTTGAATCTGATCGTCATCATCAACATCTGCTTAGGATTGTCATCCATCCTAAGCTAGTCAATCATCATTGTTGGCCCAATCAATCCACTTTCAATCTCAAGGTGGATTCGGCACCGCAATCATCCATTTATCCTTTAATCTGATCAATCAATATCCTAAGTCACCTAGGGTAATATCAGAACAAGGTTTGCAATCCCTTTTGATCAATTATTTCATTAATCAATCTTATCCAACCTAATCCAATCACATCCCTATCCACTCACCTTCGACCCAATAAGTTTGCTTCCATCTTGAGGTAGATTTGGTGTCGTAATCATCCTTTGATAATCAACTCCAGTCATCAGAATCAATTTGATCGCATCATCCAATCATCCTAATCTGAGCTTTAATCCAATCCCGATCTAAGCTTAGCTTTAGTCTGTTTCCATCCAAAATATTTGATCCATCTTATTTATCCTTTCATCATCATGAATCCTTATCCTCCATCAATAGTAGTCAAGGGAAACCCTAATTACGTTGATGACGATAATGAAAGCCTTGTCAATCAAGAGGTATATGACATGGATCCCCTTGATGTTATCATTGCTAGTAAGATCTTCCCAACAGCTTTCCAAAATCCAATCCCCCCTCTGAGCTATCCCATTACATCCGCACCTAATAATTCTCCTTACACTACCTTTGACAAGGGACATCCATTATCTTCCTCACCCACATCTACATCATATCCTCCCTCTACATCATCTTCTTATCCAACATCCATTTCTTCTTATCCCAATCTAGTATCCCAACATCCCTATTATAATCCCCCATCCACACTTGCATACCCCAATCCTTCATCCACATCTGCCTGCTATCCTAATCCTCCATACCAATCTACCTATCCTAATCCTCCTTATTAGTTTGCCCATCCTAATCCTACATCCATACCTTTTATCTTAATCCTACACCCCCATCAACCTATCCTAGTCCAACATCCACATCTTCCTATCCCAATCCCCCATCCACATATTCCTCTAGTCCTAATTCAACACCCATATCCTCTTGTCCTAATCCATCATCCAAATCTTCCCATTTTAATTCACCATACCAATATCCCTATCTAAACCCTCCATCTTCCACTCCACCAGTTCCTACTCTTCCATCTACTCTCAATCCTACATCCAATCCCATTCCTCCACCTACTCCTAGTCCAGTAACCCATAATCCCAATCCTTCACCAATCCCTAACCCTTCATCCACTTCTACCTCGCCATCTAAGCCTCGAGCATGCAAATTTCTCACTCCAGAAGTTCTCCATGGACTCATGACAAAGAAGAAATTCCCCACTCCACATCTTGAAGTCGTGGAACCATGCCATCCCTATCCATCATCCATGGTCACTAGTGATGAGACCCTTCTTTGTATCGCACCTATCATTGATGTTACAACCCCTAGCACCACTCAAACCGCTGAAATCATCAAACCCACCGAAACCATCGAACCCCCATCTCCTACTTCGGGATCCGCCGAGTCCATCAAGATAGTCAAATCCAATTCATTTCTTCCACTCCTAGATCCTCCCAACCCATCACAGATCCACAAATCCAATCCACTCCTAGTATAATCAAAATCCACTCCCTTGAACTTCATGAATCCTCCATCCTTCCATCTCCCCCACTTGAAGAGTCCCTTCAAGACTCCATCATCATACCACCCACACAAGATGAGTCATGCCAAGAGCCCGATCCAAAGCATGCCATCATATCCCCTTTTTCACATCAAGATCCTATCAACCCATCTAGCCAATCTCAAGATCATAGTCTCCCATTTGTTCCATCCCATGATCTTCTTGTCACTCAAGATTCCACCGCTCCATCTCATGAGCCCTTATCACCCACTACCACAAATCCATATCCTATCATGTCACCTAATCCCTCTCTTGATCCCTTACCACTCCCTTGTCCCAATCAAGATGTTGCTATCCCCTCATCTCTATCTATCCCCACACCACTTTTATATCCCCTTAGTACTCTCACATTCTTCCATGGTTCCTTGCAGAAGAAAAACAAAGCATATATACCACCCATCATCCTCTGCCTAATAATGGATTTGCATCATTCTTCCAGAATAACAAAAATCATGTCATGGATCAAATGCTTAAGAACATGAACTACCAAGGAAAAGGTTTAGGCCTTCATGAGCAAGGTATTTTAGAGCCCATCCAAGTCAAAGAGCACAATTACACATGTGGTCTTGGTTATACTTCTCAAGACTCACAATCCAAAAATGTTGGTACAACCTCTACTCATCCTCGATGAGTCTCCTTCAAAAGCATAAGAGGCTCTTCCCATCGCTCTGCCAAATCATTTGCCGCCATCCCCCCTCCTCTATCATATTGCCTCAAAACAACCATCCATATTCCTCCTCCATTTGCTCCATCCATTTTGGGTCCTTACATCCCTCCATCCACCATCTCCCATCCTCCATCTACTTCGTCCATGTCTCCTCCAAGTCCTACGTCTATTTTGGGCCCTTATATCCCAAAATCACCTCCTCCATCTCATCCTATCCATTTCTCCCATCATAAAAATCCCACTCTTATGTCCCCTAACTAGGATCAACAAAGGCGCATACCTACACATCCTCCATCCACATCTCACCATCTTACCTCCATCACTCCACATCATCCATCTCCTCACACCCATCCCATTGCTACTAAAAGCACTTTGGATGCTAAAGAAAAAATGCATGAATCTAAACATCCACATGAATCAAAAAATCCTCATGTCCCCTCTAAAAGACATGTTGAAAAGAAGAAAAATCCAATCCACAATCAAATCCAAAATCCAAATTAAACCCACCAGCCACAAAGGACCACCAAAACAAAAATCAAAACCATGTGGATCCCAAAGAAAAAAGATGTAATGCCTTCAAATGAAAAATCTATAAGAACATCCAAAGTTTCTAATCCAAAAGCTAATCATACACCCCTTTCATCTCCTAAATTTGTTTTGGGCCCTTATGTCCCAAAATTCACTATCCCATCTCCTCCATCATCCCCTCATTCTCCATCCATTAATCCTCCTATCCTTTCACATACATCACCATATGTGCCACTGTTGGTCCTGAACACATCTCCCCATCACACATCCACCCCATCATTCCATCCATACCTTTTCCAGCATCCCATTCATTATCTAGCATATCTCTCCCATCAAATCCCTCTAATTCATCCTCTTGCATAATCCATTTATCCTAATAAGGTTGTACCAACATCCAAAAGTCGCTTCACACATGGGCTCTTAATACCTTGTATGGAACTTGATGATTGAGTCCATCCATATCCTTATCGCATATCTTCTAAATCCACTTATCCACATCCCTATCCTTATCCATCTCCATCCACATGCTATCCAAAAAAGACAAAAAATCCAAAAAAAAAAGGTCAAAAAATTAAAAAAAAAAAAGAGTAAAGAGAAATAATTCATCCAATGGTGAAAACTTGGCAAACAAGCGCCTTAGATAAGTACCATCATGAAAACCTGGAAAATAGGCATCATGTGTAAATCCCCATCTGTCTTTTTTCCACACTTGGGGGCAACTCCCTTCCCCTTCACCCATCTCCTCCATCCAACTAATCTTCCACATCCTACGTGTCATATCCCATTTATCCCAATCCCTCCATCCTCCTTGGGATCTTGATACATATAAGGGAAAACATATATACATTCCCCTTCACCCATCTCCTCCATCTAACCTATCTTACACATCCTTCTTGTCATACCCCATTTATCCAAATCCCTCCATCCTCCTTGTGATCTTGATAACGATAGGGGAAAACATATAAACATGCTTTGGAAACCTCTTGGCATACATTCCCCTCATCCGCACACTATCCTAATCCTTATTTGCATTTGTCTACCTTCCTTGTCTGCCCATCATGCTACCATTAATCTCCCTTCCTTATCCGTGCATCCTATCCATATCCATATCACTCCCTTATTTTCCCATCTTTCCATCTTTCATCCCTCATGCCTCATTATATATGACATATCTAGAGCAAGGCATCTTCTTCCTTTGTGACATAAGTCCTTGGAGACATCATTCATCCAAACAATCATTTCCATCTCACCATCCTCATATTCCTATCCATCATAGCATCCCTTTTCATCTATCCATCTGGTAACCTTTTCCTCATCCAAATCCTTATCTTCCTATCCATCTATCATAACATCCCTTTCATCTGCACCTTTTTATCTTAATCCTACACCCCCACCAACCTATCCTAATCCAACATCCACATCCTCTTGTCCTAATACACCACCCACATCTTCTTGTCCTAATATATCACCCACATCCTTTTGTCCTAATCCACCGTCCATATCCTCTTCTCCTAATTCATCATTCCAATATCCCTACCTTAACCCTCCATCCAATCCTAGTCCTCCATCTACTCCCAATCCTACATCCAATCCCATTCCCCCATCTAATCCCAATCCTCCACCAATCCCCAATCCTTCATCCACTCCTACCTCACCATCTAAACCTAGAATATGCAAGTTTCTCACTCCAGAAGTTCTCCAAGGACTTATGAAAAAGAAGACATCCCCAACTCCACCACTTGAAATCGTGGAACCATGCCATCCCAATCCATCATCCATGGTCACTAATGATGAGACCCCTCTCCAACCCACACCTATCATTGATGTTACCACCCCTAGCACCACTCAAACCGTCGAAACCATCACATCCTTTAAATCCATTGAGCCCCCATCTCCTACTCTGAGATCTGTCGAGCCCATCGAAGATAACCAAATCTGATCCACTCCTCCTACACCTAGATCCTCCCAATCCATCATAGATCCGCAAATCCAATCCACTCCTTCCACTCCTAGTATCACCACAATCCCTCCTCTTGAACTTCATGAATCCTCCATCCTTCCATCTCACCTACTTGGGGAGTACATCCAACATTCCTCCATTATCATGCCTCCCACACACGATAGTCATGCCAAGAGCTTGATCCAAAGCACGCCATATTCCCTCCTCCACATCAAGATCCTGTCATCCCATCTAGCCCATCTCAAGAAGATAGTCTCCCATCTGTTCCATCCCATGATCCCCTTGTCACTCAAGATTCCACCGCTCCATCTCATGAGCCCTTATCTCCATCTCCATCACACAAGCCCTTATCACCCGCTACCACAAATCCAAATCCTATCATGTCACCTAATCCCTCTCTTGATCCCTTACCATTCCCTTGTCTTGATCAAGATGTTTCTATCCCCTCATCTCTATCTAATGATCCTCCACCATCGCCTAACCATACCACCCCCACACCACTTTTATATCCCCTTGGTACTCTCACATTCTTCCATGGTGGTGTCCTTGCAGAAGAAAAACAAAGCATATATACCACCCATCATCCTCCACCTAATAGTGGACTCGCATCACTCTTCCAAAATAACAAAAATCTTATCATGGATCGAATGCTTAAGAACAAGAACTATCAAGGAAAAGGTTTAGGCCTTCATGAGCAAGGTATTTTAGAGCCTATCCAAGTCCAAGAGCACAACTACACATGTGGGCTTGGTTATATCTCTCAAAACTCACAAGCTAAAAATGTTGGTACAACCTCTATACGTCCTCAATGAGCCTCTTCCAAAATAAATGTTGGCTCTTCCCATCGCTCTGCTAAATCATTCGCTATCATCCCCCCTCTATCATATCGCCTCAAAAAAACCATCCATATTCCTCCTTCATCTGCTCCATCCATTTTGGGTCCTTACATCCCTCCATCCACCATCTCCCATCCTCCATCTACTCCGCCCATGTCTCCTCCAGGTCCTATGTCTATTTTGGGCCCTTATATCCCAAAATCACCTCCTCCATCTCATCCTATTCATCCTTTCATCTATCCAACACCTATCCATGTCACCCATCATAAACATCTCACTCTCATATCCCATAATTAAGATCAACAAAGGCACATACCTACACATCCTCCATCTACACATAATCCCCATAATCCTACCTCCATCGCTCCACATCATCCATCTCCTCGCACCCATCCCATTGCTACTAAAAGCACTTTTGATGCTAAAATAAAAATGCATAAATCTAAATATCCACATGAATCTAAAGCTCCTCATGTCCCCTTGAAACGACATGTTGAAGAAAATAAAAATCAAATACAAAATCAAAATCATACCCATCGGCCACAAAGGCCCACCAAAGAAAAAATCAAAACCATGTGGATCCCAAAGAAGCAAAATGCAATTCCTTCAAATGAAAAATATATAACAACATCCAAAGTTGCTAATCATACACCCCCTTTCATCTCCTAAATTTGTTTTGGGTCCTTATGTCCCAAAATTCACTATCTCATCTCCTCCATTATCCCCACATCATCCATCCATTAATCCTCCTATCATTTCACCTCCACCACCATATATGCCAATGTTGGTCCTAAAACATCCCCCCATCACACACCTACCCCATCATTATATCCATACCCTTTCCAGCATCCCATCCATTATCCCATATATCTTCCCCATCAAATCCCTCTAATTCATCCTCTTGCATAATCCATTTATCCTAATAAGGTTGTACCAACATCAAATAGTCGCTTCACACATGGGCTCTTAATACCTCGTATGGAAGTTGATGCTTGAGTCCTTCATCCATATCCTTATCGCATATCGGCTTATCCACATCCCTCTGTCCTTGTCCATCTCCATCCACCTTCTATCCAAAAATCCAAAAAAATCCAAAAATTTAAAAAAAAATTAAAAATTAAAAAAAAGTAAAGAGAAATAATTCATCTAATGGTGAAAACTTGGCAAACAAGCGCCTCGGATAAGTATCATGATGAAAACCTGGCAAACATGCGTCATGCATAAATCCGTCATTTTCCACACTTGGGGGTAGCTTCCTGATATGCATTCCCTCCATCCGCTATGCTTCCTGCTATGCACCTGTCTTCCTGCTATACATCCTCTTCATTCATCCCCTCCATCCCACCTATCTTTCGCATCCTGCCATCATATCCCATTTATCTCCAATCCCTCCATCCTTCTTGTGATCTTGATCAAAACAGGGGCACCTATCTATGCATGCTTTGGACACCTCTTAGTATGCATTCCATTCATCCATGCTCTATCGTATTCCTTAGTCACCCATCCTATCCTCCTCTAGTTATCTCCTTTATCTTCCCATCCACTCGTCTTACGTCCCTCCTACCTCATGACACACGACATATTTAGAGTGGGGGCACTTATCTCCCTTTGTGACATAGTCCTTGGAGACATCACCTATTATAACATCCCTTCCATCCCCCATCCTAATCTTCCCATCCAAAAAATCCCTTCAATTTCCCCATCCTTATCTTTCTATCCATCCCCTCATCTTTATCGTCATCCCATCTCATAATCCCTTGTCATTGGTATTTGGCTATAGGCTCCTCCATCATGCAACCCAATGCCTTGATCAAATCATCATCATCATTGTCATCATCAAGATGTATCATTCCGTATTCTTTGGTGTTGTTTCAGGATATATCCTTCCCTCATCAACAACCCTTTAATCAGGATGTATCCTTCCCTATCCTCGATCATCTTTCCAATCTCCTATCACTTCTCATCACTCATCTCTCCATCATGTCATTATCCCACTTCACCTTTTCATGATTTGGATAACTATCCCATCCCTAAGCTTCGTGTGTAATCTCTATCATCCTACCCCATCCAACAGGTCTATCTTGTCTCATAGTATCAGTCCCATCTTTCTATCCACTTATCCTAGTCATCTCATCATCCCTTATCCATTGTTTGTCGGTGATCTTTTGTCGAACTACGTTTCCCCTGCACTTTCACGTAGGAAAGGTCGATCATTTTCCACTCCTTTATCATCTATCATTGGTCTTCATCGTCTTCTTCTGCTTTTGTTGTCATTTACTTGTCATGTCTTTCATCATCCATCATTGATCTTCATCGTCCTCTTTCTGCTTTTATCCATGGTTAGTTGTCAACCTTTTATTGAACTATGAGGGCTCTACGCTTTCATGTAGGCAAGGCTAATATTTGATCGGCCCCCAAGCCCCTAAGTCTTTAGGGTGTGTCAATCTTGTCTCTCATCTCTTTTTGTGTCGTGTCATCAAGCTATGCCCTTAGCTAGCTAGTTCTTCACAAATGAGATCCACTAGTATCATGAGGTCCAATTAGTTTCAAATATCCTGTGTCATATCGATCTTTTAGTTTAGTATCCATCTTTGGTCTCAACAAGATGCATCCTTCCTAACAGACCTCATCAACCCCATCCATCCCCTTGATCCTATGGCAAAGGATGTTTTAAAATTGATTGTGATCTTTTCATACTTTTGGATTTTGTTTATCACTTGAGCTCCCTATCATCACTTGTCAAGGTTGCCATGATCTATCATATTATGGTGTGTTTTGATTGGTTAACATAGGGGCATATCTTGATCTTTTTCTTTTTGTTGTCATCTTCTTGGTTGTCCCACGTAGTACCCACCAAGATCCTCGAGGTCTTGTGTTACGTTGGGGCATCCTCTTGTGCTTGTGGTTATTCCAATACATGGCCTGACCAAGGTCTTCATGACTTTGGGGTATTGGGATAGCCTTCTTGTTTGTTGTGTTTGTCTTATGCATTAGACACGAATCGACCTTGGTTCTCCATACCCTGGCATCTTGTGTCTTATGCTATAGCAAAAATTAGTGCTCCAAAAATGGAAAATTGCATTAGGATTTCATTTTATCTCCCATCCCAATCCTATCCTCATCAACTCATATCTCACACAAATCATCTAATCACATCTTTGGTCTTGTTCCTAGCCTTGCTACAAGCCTTGATCTGGTCATCATCATCATCATGATCGGGATATATCCTTCCCTATCCTTTGGTGTTGTTTCGAGATGTATCCCTCCCTCATCAACAACCCTTTTTATTGGGAACCATCCTTCCATATCCTCGTGTTGTTTTGGGATATATCCTTCCCTCATCAACAACACTTTCATCATCATCATCAGGATGTATTCTCCCCATCCTCATGTTGTTTTGGGGCAACATCACCTTCATCCTTGCATCCATTTATGCTTCCCAATCTCTTACCGTCTTTTCAGCCTTTCTTACCCATCACTTTGCATCATCTTCCTCATCTCCATTCTCATCATTTCATCCATTTCGAGAGCACACCCGTGTTCTCTTGAACTCACATGTCCTCTCGAGGGGGCATCCTTCATCCCTAACCTTTATCTTCACCCCCATCATCTTTCTTCCCAATCAATCCTTTGATGACTGGGGCATCTTTCCCAATCTGACCATCTTCTTCTAGGTTCTATATTTTAATATTATTTGAAATGATGCTACTTCGTAACACCATCTCAAAAAGGGAAAAAATGTAGACATCCAAATTTGGACACTTGCATTGGTCCAAGTTTATCCCTCTTCGTCTAAACATCCTCTTATTCAAGTTAATTAGGTAATATTGCTATTATCTAATTAATACCCTTAGTTCTTCTAACCCCTAAGGTATTTAATTAACAATTAAATACGTTACTCTTTAATCCCCCTTTCATCAAATGAATTAAATAAATGTCATTTATTTAATTCCTCACATGTCACATCCTTTTTTTAATTTTAATCAATCTCCTAATTTCATCATTAGAGATGTACACATGCCTAATCCTTGATTAGGATGTGTCACATTCTCCAACTTTTGCAAGTTGGCTTCTAATCCTCATTAACCCCTAATCACTAATTAGCTAATCCAATCAACATCTTGGTCAACTCTCCCCATCCCCCAAGGAATTTTTAATTCCTTTTTATTCATCCAAGAATTCTCTCTTCCCCATGTGAATCTTCTCTTCCCCGTGCAAGTTCTAGAACCTTTGACTTGTCACATCACTCACATGTGCCAAAGTCTTCTAAAACCTTTGATCTGTCACATCACCCACATGTGTCAAAATCCTAATTTTTTGGGAACCTTGTCTTATCCACTAGATTCTTCCAATCATGTTTATTTGTCCAACTACTTTCCTCTTCCCCATGGAGATTCTTGAGGAATACAAAATTCCTCAAGTGTCACTTTCATTCTCACTTGGGGACAAGAAGTTTCTTTTTGAGGAAATTTTCTCATCTCCTAATGTACTTTCAAGGTACATGTCCTTCCTCCACATCATTTGTCCTTATCCCACCTCACTTACACCTCATCACATCCTTGGCCACTTCACCCTCCACATGTCAAGATGTGAGGGCTTGTGAGTCCTCAACTCACCATAGCCCTTCATCTTGGCCATGGTGGCACAATATTGACCGTTGAATTCTCTAGAGAATTCAAATTCTTCTATAAATACCCCCTATTCTAATGCATTTGCAACACTTAGTCACTTTGCACCCTCATGCTATCAAATTGTCAAGTCATTTTGCAAGCATTATCCTTCATTTGCTAAGCCATCCCAAGCATTGTCCATTTGCATTAGCATTCAAATCCTAGTGCATCCACATTGTTCATCTTGCACCTATCTTCATCACACAACCATCCAAGGAGCACACAAGTCAACAACATCAAGGGCCAACCAAGGGATTACACAAAGGTATAATCTTTATCTTGTTATCTTTTCTTTGTGTTTTCTTCCTTAGGCTAATCATTTGAGGTGATCTTGTGTTTTGTTTTGCATTCTAGTTGAGTTAGTTTGCACATTTAGATTAATAGAAAACACTAGGCTCACAGCCATCATCTCCTGGAACATTATTTTCACCAACATTTTATTTTTTCGTCGTTTAATTTTATTTACATTCAATGGATTATATTTTTATTTATTCCCATCGATACCATTCTTCCTCAAGGAATCCGTACCTTCCTAAATATAATAGCAGTTTTTTATTGGAGGGGCTTAATTAATGGGTTTGTTTTGTTTTTTTTTTGTTTTAAAAAATAAATTATTTTAAATAATATTATCTTTAAAATATTATATAGTAATTATATTTATTTTATATTTAATAATTTAAATTATATAGAATAATAATAGAAATATATTTTTATATATAATTAAATAATAAATATGTGTTAGATATTTAACATATTTAATACAAATATATTTAATAATAATTATAAATATATTTAATATGTGAGACCCCAATTCGTCTCACATCGATGCACAAGCTATGGGCATTCTTGGGGAAGATCACATACAATCACCTGCATTCTGTTTTTAAGGAGTGGGATTTGTTGGTGCTAGGGGCGATTGAATTGGTCTTGGGCAAGGAATTCATGGTCTCTAATGAGCGTTATCACACCAACGTAGACATCGTGTCACATTTTGTGGCCGCGCTCCTAGAACTCGAGTTGCCAAAGGCAATGGTGCTCCCGATGGCAAGGAAACTAGTGATGGTAGACTTGTTGGGTGGGTCGAGGAAGTGATTATTGTGGCAAAGCTTGGAATTGGTATTCTACGACCAAGGGACATGGGGTGGGCGCTACTTCCCGACATCCGAGTAAAGAGGTATCCCTTACTCTTAGACGTGAAGAGGGAAGCGTTACAAGAGCACAGGGTATAGGTGAGCAAAGCCGTCAACTTCCTGAAATTATTTTTGTACCTGGAGGAGGTGATGAAAGTCGGCTAGAAAGGGAGTTTTAGGGAGTACCTCCATGAGGAGGAGATATTGATGGAGTAAAGGTGACAGGCAAGTGGTCTTGGTTTTTTGGCTACGAACGACGGCTTCGATGATTGGCTGGAGGGATGCAGTTAAGTGTTATAAGTGTTCTAGTTTTTTTGGCGTCTTTGATGAAACATAATGTAATATTTGTTCTGGTGTCGTATGGCCATGGCCATTGAAAATGTATTGGGTGGGATGTTAGTCGCTAGTTGTTTTGGTGGTTAGGTCTGGTGTCAAGGTGGTACCCCCATTTTGGCATGCAAACAGGTAACTGATGTCTATCTCGTGCCTACTGATAATGTATTGAACTACAAATTTTATCTTTAAAACAAATCATATTTACAAACCATTTTTTTTTTTTTGATATTAAATAAAAATTCAAATATAATATATAATAATAAATAAACACTATATTATTATATAACATTGTATTATATTTTTATATTACACGCCTAATTATATTATTTATATATTTATATTATATTATTTATTATATTATTTATTTGTATTATATAATATAATATAATATTATATATAGTTTATTATATTTATATTTATATTATAGTATTTATCTATTTATTTTATATTGTTTATTATATATATATATATAGATTGCAGAATCGGTCGGGTATCCGCCCTTTTTTCATGTGATCGGTGATGCTGACACGACATGCCCTCCAGTACCACGAGGATGGTGGGGAGACTAGACCTCGTGACCTCTTGCCTGCAACAAGATGCTTTAGCCAATCGAGCTAGGCCCACCGCCTCTATATTTATAATAATATATTGTATATATTATTTATATGTTATTTATTATATTTATATTTATATTAGATATTATATTACACTATTTATATATTTATTTTATATTGCTTATTATATTTATATTATATTGTTTATTATATTTATATTATAATTATATATTACACTATATACTATATAAATAATATTATATAATATATATTAAGCTTTTTTATTGTTTATATATTATATAGTGTAATATATAATGTAATATATTATATAATATAAATATAAGTATAATAAACAATATAATATAAATATATAAATACTATAATATATAATATATAATATAATATAATATAAATATACTGAATAATATATAAATAATAATATATAATCATTAATACAATCTTGTTGTTTCTTAAGCCTCGGGTTTCATGTAGGAGCCCATCCGTGATCCATCTATTGCATCCCACTTGATCCATCTATTGCATCCTTGCTTGTGATGTTTCTACCATAGCCTTGCCCCATGTTGTTTAGCTCATAAAGCCTTGGGCTTTACCTTTTGCCAAATCTATCACCAATCAAAGAAACAAACTACCAATAATTTTGCAACTTCAAGGTCGCAAATGTTTGTCTCCTCAACTCTATCGACCCAATCCAAACTACAAGCATGTGTTGAAACTTGGAACACATGCAAAGGGAACATCAATTGGCATGAAAATAGATATAAGATATAGAGAAGCAAAGGGAGATACAAGAGAAAGAAAGGAAGAGAGAGAAAGAGAGGGGACAAATGAGACAGAGGAGAAAGACATAAAGATAGATAAAGAGAGAGATAGAGTTAGAGAGAGAAACACAGATAGAAATAGAGGGATAGAGAGAGGAAGAGGGAGATAAAAAAAGAGAGAAGAGAGAAACAAAGATAGAGATAGAGGGAAAGAGATAAAGATAAATAGAGAGATAGAGAGGTATCTATCTATCCCTCTCTCCTCTCTCTCTTTATCCCTCCATTTCCTCTCCATATCCCTCTCCTCCATCTCCATCTCTCCATCTCCACCTCCACCTCCATCTCTATCTTCATCTCTATCTCTATATTCCTCTCCATCTCTATCTCCTTACCCATCTCTGTCTCTTGCTCTTCTATCCTCTATCCCTCCCTCTTTCTATCCCTCTCTCCCTCTCCCTCCCTCTCAGAGGTTTTCTTTAGTCGTGTTTGGATCCTTGTAAGTGGATGCATAGTTGATTTAAAGCTACCACTTCTTCATTGAGCCCTTTGCTACACAAACAACATCATTTGATAAATGACCTACCAATTGACCTCATGTACTACACAAATGTATGCAAAAAATAGACCAATTTTTTTCCTAATTGACCTTCCACACCTTTTTGGCATACCCATTGCACACCATTTAGAGAGAAGGGATAGATAGAGCATGAGGGAGATACAAAAAGAGAGAAGAGAGATAAATTGAGGTATAGAGAGGGGGACGAAGAGATATAGAGATACAAATATAGAGGTAGAAATATAGAGGAATAAAGAGGGAGCTTGAGAAAGAGATAGAGATAGTAAGAGAGATAAATAAAGAGAGAGATAGAGAGATGAAAAAGATAGAAGATGAGAGGCATAGATAGATATAGTCACATAGAGAGAGTGAGATAGAGAGATAAAGAGAAATAGAAGGAGACAAAGATATATACATATGGAGGTAGAGAGATCAAAATATAAAGAGGGAGAGGGGAAGATAAGTAGGGATAGAAAAAGAGAGTAAGGGAGAGGGATAGAGAGGATGAGAGAAGGGAAGACAAGTATAGAGAGAAATAGGGGAGAGAGAGGAAGAGAGATTGAGAGATAGTGAGAAACATAGAGATAGAGAGGGAGACAAAGGTATAACAATCTATCTATCTATCTATCTATCTATCTATATATATACCTCTATCTTCCGCTCGCCCCTTTATCTCTAGACATGTCTTCCTCTCCTTGTTCATCCATCTCTCTCCCTCTCTATCTCCACCTCCCTCTTCCTAGACCTCTCTCTATATATATCTTTTTGCCTCTCTATCTCTATCTCATTATCTCTCCATCTCTTTCTACCCCTATATCTCACCCTCTCTGTACCTCTATATCACTTTCTATCTCTATCTTTATTTTTCTATTTCTCCCTCTCTCTTCTCCCTCTCCCTCTCCCTCTCCCTCTCTCTATATATATATCTCTTCCATCTTTATCTATCCCTCTCTCCTCTCTCTTTATCTCTCCCCCTCCTCTCCATGTCCCTAAGTGGATACATACTTGATTTGAAGCTATTACTTCTTCATGTTTAGACATTTGTTGCACAAACATCATCATTTGCTAAATGACCTACCAATTAACCTCATGTATTGCACAAATATATGCAAAAAAATAGACCAGAATTTATCCTAATTGACCTTCCAAACCTCTTTGATGTACCCATTGCACACTAAAAGTTAATACACTCTATTACACATCACTCTTTATTCTTACTATAGAGCGTCTCTCAATATTAATGATGATGTTATATTTTCTTGGCCATATAGGTAAGAGTGAGAATATATACAATAAAAGGAATATCTTTATTTTAAGTCTTACAGATATAATATACATGGGTTGCTTTTGACGAGGGCACACTGTATCGTAAAAATATTAAAACATGTTTAACGAATGGAAGCGCGATGGAAGTCTGCAATTTTAGTCTCGAAGTTGTAGAGTAAATGCATAAACCATGTCCTCTGGATGTGCTACAAATACCGTAGTACGATTGTCCTAAAAAGTTCAGACTGCAACTTCCCTATTGAATATTTTGAACCGCAAGCATGATCAACTGGGAATTTGAGGCCTATCCCGTCATGGGTGACCTCACCCTGGTGCCCATCATTGCTCTCATGTTCCCAATTGTCCGCTTTTTACTTGACAGATTACTACTAGAGGTAATCCTAAATCATTACTCAATTCATATTTCCATTTTGTTAGCATTCTTCAACTAATCAATTGTAAGCTGGAAAAAAAGAATGATCAAATCCAATGCTGGATAATTTGAGATCAAGGCTTCCAAAACTCAACAACAGTGTTTTGTTTCTCCATAGTAGATGAAAGTCTCTTGAAAATAAGAGTAATTTATAAAGAGGTATCAATCTTTCTCAAGAGACGTGAAACTACAATTCTTTTTTGTAACAATGGATGACAATTCTTTTTTTAGCTTTTTTACCAGGAAATGACAAGTCTTAAAATAGAAATTAAAGTGATTGACCCTGGAATCTAAAAATCCAAATGATTCCACAAGAAGCTGAGGGGGCCTGTCGTGAACAAAACTGACAAATACATAGTGTCATATTTATATGTTTTTTGAGTCCTTTGGAGCATTTTTGGAAACCCTTATCTTCCTACCCAGAATGGAATAGGTAAAGTCCTAAACCTTCTTTTTTTAAGAATTTATGGGCTCCTTAGTCCATGGGACTCAAACGGATGGCCCCGAGCACGCACAGTGTACAGTTTTCATTCTTTTTTATCACGTGTTGGAAAGTATGTTTTGAGCATCTGGAGAGTCAGCTTGTATTCGTATAGTGAATAGTATCCTTTAATGGTCGTTTCCATTTTTTCTTGAGCCTAGATTCTTTTGGGTTGTATTTTCATCATGTACGGTTATGACAGATCTCAGCCATAAGTTTTTATTTTTATCAGGCGAAGGCTTGTTAATTATTGGTGAGTGGGCCTCTGTACCTAAATACAATAATCCTTCGCTGAGAATCTTAACACACTTGTCATACTTCCATTGTATCACTGAATCATGAGAACTTGACTCTGCCACCAATCTACACCAAGTGACGAACCTGTCGATCAAATCTTAGTTATTGTGCTGACAATTTCCCCACCTTGGAGCTCAACAGGCAGCGGGTGGCCATAAGTTATTGGCAGTTACTGAAAATTCTTGCAAAATGGGAATGGAGATTAGGATCAGCAAAATTAAGCATTGCTTACCAATAGCAAACCTAAAGTATGCGAGAAATATTTAGATTGCTGTCAATCCCAATCCATGGCAAATTATTGGCATTCCAACTATTTTTTGAATGTTTCAATGTTAATGTTTTATTGACCTATAAAGCTGTAAACGATTATACATAGAGGTTCAGCTATTAAAGAAGAGCGATTCACTGGTTAGTAATATTATCTACAGAAAAAGAGGAACTTTGAATGAGCTTCCAAAATCAGCTGTGGGAATCAGTCGATTTTTGGCCACAAATAGTAAGTGGTGGTAAAAAAAATGTATAAAATAACCCTCTCCTACTTGATAGTATTGTATGCTTTCAAATTGGTAGTTAGTAAGTTTAAAATTGTTGCCATTTTTCTTGAGTTAACTGCCAAGAATAATCCGTGATTTCCAAATCTTTCTTCTGAAGAAGACCAAATATGCACATTTCAAAAGTTACATATGCTTATTGGTAATTGTATTGTGATGGGGGCACCAGATAAAAGTGATATTGTGTCACTCTTCATTATAACTATTAATAACTTCAATTTCTTTTGTGCCGTTGGTAGGGGATTTGCTTATCCTTGCAATCTGAACTAGGTTTTTTCATCTTGATGTAGGAATGAAATATAAAAATGCAAATTAGGATCTTAAACAGTTTCTCCAAGAAAAGTTGACTTACCCTTGAATTATCTGGAAGATTGTCAACATGCTCCTTATTGAGGAAATGATTTGCATGGTATCGAGTTTTTATGCCTATCTGAGATGCAAGTCGGTGGATATTGTTACAGAGAATGGGTAAACTGCTTCTACTGGGTTCTTCTGAAGGTTTAAATCAGCGTGAACAAAAGAAGTGGAGGAAACGACATGGAAAGTTTAAAGAGTCTGCTTGGAAATGCTTATATTTCTTGTCAGCAGAGCTGTTTGAATTGGCTGTTCTTTACAAGGAGTCATGGTTCACAGACACACAAAAATTTTGGGTTGGTCCTGGTGATCAGGTGTGGCCTGATCAAAAAGTGAAGTAAGTTGTACTATTCTAAACAAAAACACTTGAAAGTAAGGTTTCAAAAGTTGACAGCACTGAGAGCATGGCTACAGTTGCAGTTACCTTAGATTTGATCTGATTGATATTGTACATTGAAATGCTTGGCAGGATGAAATTAAAGATATCATATATGTATGCAGCGGGTTTCTTTACATACAGTTTTTTTGCGGCATTTTTTTGGGAGACAAGGAGATCAGACTTTCTGGTAACCACAATCCATCATGTTGCAACCGTAGTTCTCATTATATTATCTTACATGCTAAGGTTTGTGACTGAGGCTTCTTTTGTCGTAATATGTTTTACATCTTTCATAGTTTCCTTCCTTGCATTCTATGTATTGTTCAGGAAAAAAAATCATATGCATAACTTTGTGTGCTTACAGAGGATGAAATCCTTCTACAGTTTGTTTGATAACAAATAGCAATTTCATGTACAATGATGTAGATTAGCCTTTAATATAAGAAAAACAGTATCCATATCACTTGACTTTGTAAAAAAGTGTTGTCTCGTTGAGTATTGCACTGATTTAGATTTTGAGATTCTACAGAGATTTTCTTCTAGGTTACAGGTTTGTTCAAGATTCTTGCTTAGTTGCTACTACCATAGTGGGCTGTTTGTGTATAGAAAAGTGATCAGCAGAATATTATATCCAGATAAAATGTTGCATGCATACATGCACTCAAGTTTGATGTTTGAAAAGTACCACACACTCCTTTGATGTCTTTACACAATATTAGGGTGATAGGCTTTGATTATTATTATCAATATGTAGGACAAACTAAATATTCAATGCGAAGAAAATGCTAGAAAAAAGGTTGCTAATCCATATCCCAGGTGCAATCTGGGATACAACACACCGAATTTGCAGAAATCTAACGTGTTAGATATAGAAACAGTTTTCAGCTACATCTGAACAAATTGAACTTTGTAGACAAGGAATAGAAGAATGCAAATAGAAACAAGAAATGATACCAATGATGTAAAAACAAACACTAGATGTAGAGTTGTCACTCAAGACTGCATTAACTGAAAGTTCAATACTCACATACTACAGATTGAGATTATAGTAGGAAAACTCATCAGGACTCATGAGTCAAAATCTGAAATGTGCTGGGCTGTCTAGACTCGTGGGCTGAGTCTCTACTGAGTCTAGTAAAAAACTTGCTGAATTTCAGGCATGGACTATCTTGCGTCAAAAAACAAAAACTATAGTGTTAAAACATTGAAATGATTCATTTTTTGGCTCATTTGGTCATCCAGAGGTTCAAATTGAGCTGAGGAGTGATTAGAAAGTGCTTTTGAAGATTGAATTGAGTTTGGAGTGCATTTGTGTAATAATCCTAGGGTTTGGTCTTAGGGTTCAATTCCAAATCAGATCAAATTAAACAACTGCTGTCCAATAATTATTAAAAAGAAAACCCTAGCATATTATAACAGATAGTAACAATTTCCACTGTTTCTCTTTCTTTTTGTGAGTTCTGTTGCTTGCTTCCGTTGGAAAGTTTCAAGTTTGTGGCTTTGGTGTTTGGCTGTGTTCCTTTCTTCGCTTTGTACAAGGTTCTGGGCCCTTTCAAAACCCTGCTTACCTTATCAAAAATAGATAGTAACAATTTCAGATTTAGCAAGAATTAGATTATATCATTCATCAAAATCACTCCCAGAAATGCTACTGCAGCACAAATAAGGATTACCAGCAATGGGTTGCTGGTTATTAGTCTATTAGCTGTAGCACAAACTGACTGGCAGCAATAGAGATGACAGATTTCTCTATACAAAATGGATATTGTCTTCAGATCAGGCAAGTGATTGGATCTATGATGAGCCTGGATGATGCCCTGGTGTTGGATCTGGGGTGAAACGCACTTCTAGGATACTGGAATGCTCAGATCTGCAGACTGATGACAGCTGATAAGTACTCCTGGAAGGCAATTTGGATGGCTTATTGCCTGTAGATCTGATGATGGAACCCTCACTGGTTACCAGACCTGTGATTTGCTGTTTGGCAGATATTACAATCAGATCTGCTGATCAACATGTCTGCAACTGCACTTGTAGATAAGAGATAATCGGCCCAACAGTCTATATTTGATGTAATTGACACTGAACTCACTTTTGGTTGATTGTGTATTGGGAGGGGTTGTTCCTCCAGTGAGTGCCACCCAAATTGCTGATGGAGTCCCTCCAATTTAGATTATCCAGACACCCAGCAAGGCTCCGGCTTGGTTCAGATGTGTACATTGATATATTTCGGCACTCAGCTCTTTGTATGGCACCCTTGTGGCTCTCCTTAACCCCTGAGAATAATGAAAGAATTTTAATTAAGCACAGATCACGAATTCTGGGTGAATTTGTCCTAATAAACCAGAGATGGGGGTTTGTGTCCTCACCAATGGTGCTGCTAATAAGGGATTTCATCCTCACAGGCAGTGGTAGAATGGGAAAACTGAAAAATGACATCCAACTTGCCCCCAAAAGAAAACTCGACCTCCTCTTATACCTGTGTGGGATTTTTTGTGCAAGGTGGCTGAACAACTTGAAATAGGACGTATTTTGGAGCTGACTTGTAGGGATTTATTTTATTTTTTATTTATTTAAAATAAGGGTCGGTCCAAAAAGGTGGCGCCCAAAATTTAAAATTAAAATTTATTTATTTATTAATCCAGCTGCCCAGCATTAAATTCATTTATTTGACATTCAAATTTATTTAATTAAAATATTATTCATAGTTGCCGGGAGACGCGTCCCCTGACCCCTGGGACTTGTCTTTGGTAGTGGTACTTGTCTCGGGTACTTTTGATGTCCCACGAAATGCCTCCCAGCGCCAAGGTACCTCGCTTGCCGTCTCCTGTGTCTCTCGCCATGGATTTTGGCGTCTCCCAAGCAAAAGTCAGGATATTTGAGTCGACTGTAAGTGTAGAGTGCAGACTTGAGCTGCTATTTTGAAGGTTGATGAATAAAGTTAATGTTCATTGTTAAACTTTACTACTGCTCTTGTTTTGGAAGTTCAATGTCATCATATTTTTTATAAATTATTAATTTTTAAATTTTTTAACTTTTATTTATATTAAAAAAAAATGGCGTCTCCAAGTACCCTTGTCTCCTATTTTCAAAAAATAGCCATACTGGGACCGGTACCAGTCTCTTGTACCAGTACTAGTACCAGTCCCTTGGCAACTATGATATTATTATCATATTTAATAAAAATATCAAAATTAGTGTTCAAAAACACTTTTTCTCGCCTTTGCAAAATTTGAATTTTAATTCAAATTGGGGACATGACAATCCTCTCCTCCCAAATATTGCTTGTCCTCAAGCAACCTTAGATTTGGATGCTCAAAAATCTCCACACCTTCCCAAGTTGTATCTTCCAATGGCAAGTTCTTCCATTTGACTAGGTATTCCGGAATGACCTTTTCCTTTAGCCTTTTTTCCCTCACATCCAAGATTGTCTCAGGCTCAAGAATCAATTTCTTTTCATCATCGAGGGGTGGCAATTCAAGAGAAGGAGTGATCTGCTGCCCAAGTGCCCTTTTGAAGCATGATACATGAAAAATGTTGTGAATTCTGCTGTCCTCGAAGTTCTAGCTCATATGCAACTTTCCCAATTTTCCTTAGGATTTTGTATGGTCCATAAAATCGTGGCTTCAACTTTTCCGCACCCTTCCTCTTGAGAGTAGATTATCCATAGGCTGCAACCTCAAGTAAACTATGTCACCAACCTCAAAATTTTTCTTTGTTCAATGCCTATCTGCATACATCTTTTGCTTTTTTGAGCTCTTTGCAAATTCTCCTTAAGGGCATTCAAAATGTCCATACTCTGCTGCACTACATCCCTTGCTCTGGGAACTCTACTATCTAGAAGAATCAAACCCATGAATGAAGTAGCATCATAACCATAAAGTGCCTTGAAAGGAGTTATACCTAGGACATGTGATGTGTAGTATTGTAGCAAAAATCTCCTAGGTGTAGCCACTTAATCCATGCTATTTGCTGCTCTGTAACATTGTTCCTTAGGTAGCCTTCAATCCATTTATTCACAATTTTAGTTTGCCCATCAGTTTGTGGATGATAATTGGTGCTTGGAGTTAATTATGTGTTTTTCAACTGAAAGAGCTCTTGCCAAAACAAGTTGGTAAACCTGCTGTCCTTGTCACTTACAATATTCTTTGGCAGTCCATGAAGTCAAAAAATCTCCCTAAAAAACAGATCAGCAACTTGTGGAGCTTTGTATTTAGAAGAAATGGCTTGGAAATGAGCATATTTAGTGAGCCTATCAACCACCACATAGGTACAATCCTTACCTTGCACCTTAGGCAACCCTATGATGAAATACATGGAGATGCTCTCCCATCTCTGATTTGGAATGGGCAGGGACTGCAACAAACCAGCTGGAAAAACATGCTCTATTTTGTTTTGTTGACACATCAAACACTCTCTAACATGCTATAGTACATCATTTTTGAGCCCTTTTGATGAAAAACGTTCTCTCACTTGCTTGTATGTCTTGTAGAACCTTGGATGACCAGCAAGGGGTGTGTCATGACATGCTCTCAAAATTCTCTCCTTCACCTTAGATCCTAGTACAAGATACACTCTTATCTTTGTAGAGGATGAGCTCAATGACCACCCTATACCTGTCATCTTGCAACTTCCCATCTATAATGTCAATAGAAGCTGGATTCTTAGCATACTCAACTATTATAACAGCCCTCCAATTAGCAAACATGTCAGAAATAAAGCAGAGATAAGGCTTCCTAGAGAGTGCATTAGACACCACATTGTTTTTTTCTTTAACATACTCAATATCAAAATCATAGGGATGAAGGTAGTAGGACCATTGGTCAACCCAAATGGCATGACCAAAAACTCATAATGCCCATAGTGACACTTGAAAGCTGTTTCATGCACATCCTCCTCTCTCGCCTTGACTTGATGGTACCCCAAACGCAAGTCAATCTTAGAGAAGTATACTGCATCATGAAGCTCATCTATCAACTCATCGATCCTCGGTATGGGGTAGCGATTTTTGGTTGCCTTCTTATTGAATGCTCTATATTCAATGCACATCCTCATTGTCCCATCCTTCTTCTTGACCAACACCACAGATGAAGCAAAGGGACTAGAACTCAAACAGATATGCCCCATGTCCAACAACTCCTTGATTGTCTTCTCAATCTCTTACTCATACATCCCAGGATGTTGATAAGAAGTAGTGATTAATGGTTTTTCTCCCTCAAGCTCAATCACATGCTGGAACCCTCGATCTAGTGGTAATCCTGGAGGAATCCCACCAAACGCCTTACAATGCTTGTCCAAGATAGACTGAATATCAACATGATAAGACCTCTCCTCCTTTGATGGACCAGTATCTTTAATCAAGCACTCTGCTGCCCAAGCCACTTGTTCTCCACAAAAAGCTCGTTGCATCCTCTTGGCTGAAACAACCATGGGACCTCCAGTAGATAAGCCATGAAGAACTACCTCCTTCCCATCTAATTTGAATTTCAGCTCTAGAGTTTGATAATTCTGAGTGTACTTCCCAAGAGAATGTAACCATTGTACTCCCAAGACCAACTTTGTGTCACCAATGCCAATCACATAGAAATCATCATGCATCTTATGCCCTCCAAGAGTCAACTCCAACTGCCGAATCCTCCTATTACATGGCAAAGTAAATCCATTAGCCACTATGACTTTGAATCCCTCAAAATCCTCGGTCCTCAAGCCCAACTTGGCCACCCAACCCTCATTAAGAAGTTATGAGTAGCTCCCCTATCGATCAAAACAATCACCTTTTGGCCATGTAATACTCGTCTAACACGGAAAGAGTGGTATCTGGGTGCTCCTGAGAGAGTTGCAAAGGTACCTCCTGGAACATCATCCTTCTCCTCATGCTCCAACTCCTCTACTACAGGCTCGGTCTCCTCTTCCTTTGAATCATCATTGGAAACTACCTCTATATAGTGGATTTTTCCTTTCCCCAAACACCTGTGACCTGGTACTCAAGGCTCTCTACAAGTAAAACATAGTTTTTTCCTTTAGAGCTCATTCTTAGACTCATCCACCTTGCTAGGCTTTGGAGGCAAAATCTTTGATTGGGGAACGTTCTTGTGAAATGGCTTCCTTTGCTGCCCCATTGATGCACACTTGGAAATAATTTTATTCTTCATGGCGAAGTCCTCTAGGCTTAAGGCTCTTCGAATAGCATCCTCCAAGGACATTGGCTCAAAAGCCCTTATCAACCCACGGAATGATTTTGATAATCCCTCAATGAACAAGAACACAAATCTCTTATCCGTTACATCTGGAACCATAACTGCAAGTCTTTGGAACTTTGTGACATAATCCTCCACTGACCCATGTTGCCTCAAACGAGTCAGCTCCTTGAAATACACCTCCTGATCTCTTCTACCGAATCTTTCTATGAGCTTTTTGTGAAATCAACATATGTAGCAACAAGGTTAAATCCTTGTGTTATGATACCATGATGCCACCATTTGTGAGCCACACCCTCCAAATGTAGGATGGCAAACTTGATTGCTTCATCTTCAGTCAAAGGGCTGAGTGAAAAGTATGTATCTAATTTTTGAACCCACGCTTGGGCAGTACATTTCCAGAACCATCAAATGTAGGAAGTGTCAATTTACTTACTTTGTGTTGGAGATCTCTATTAATCTTCTGCATAGGTTGCCTCCTGTCATTTCTTGATCCACTTCTTGATCTAGCATTACTATACTATTCGAAGGAGATCTCCCTTCTAGCGATTGGATCAAGCCTCACGTACTCATCTAAAATGGCAGTGAAATCATTTGCAACTTGATTCTGCTTTTCTTCTTCTTGTGGTGTTTCCACTCTAGGCAAAAGGGTGGGCTGGAAGGGTCTGAGGGTTGACCAGCTGGGGTTCTATTATGATTTCCAGCCACAAATTAATCTGAATTGCTCCCTTTAGCATTGTTTGGTGTAGATCTGCTGTGAGTGATTGTGTTGGATAAGTTTTGCATCATCTGCACCAAATCTTGGTTCATTTGTTCTTGCCTTTATAGGTATGTCTTCATATCATTAGGCCGTTCAACCATTTCCTTCTTACCTCTACCTCCTATTCCATTGTTGTTTCTTTGTGTGTCTACCTCTATTTTCTTCCTTTAACTCTCTAAGGTTTGATCTCTTTGACTTAACTACATACACAAAATTTACCTAGCAGGCTGACAAGACTGCTAGCTCTAATACCAATGTAATAATCCTAGGGCTTGGTCTTAGGGTTCAATTCCAAATCAGATCAAATCAAACAACTGCTGTCTGATAATTATTAAAAGGAAAATGGAAACCCTAGCATATTATAACAAATAGTAACAATTTCAGATTTAGCAAGAATTAGATTTTATCATTCATCAAAATCACTCCCAGAAGTGCTATTGCAACACAAATAAGGGTTACCAACAATGAGTTTCTGGTTATTAGTCTACATGCTGTAGCACAAATTGACTGGCAGCAATAGAGATGGCAGATTTCTCTATACAAAATGGATATTGTCTTCAGATCAGGCAAGTGATAGGATCTATGATGAGCCTGGATGATGCCCTGGTGTTGGATCTGGAGTGAAGCGTTTCTAGGATTCTGGAATGCTCAGATCTGCAGACTGATGATGGCTGATAAGTACTCCTGGAAGGCAATTTGGATGGCTTATTGCCTATACATCTGATGATGGAACCTTCACTGGTTACCAAACCTATGATTTGCTTTTTGGCGGATATTACAATCATATCTGCCGATCAACATTTCTACAATTGCACTTGTAGATAAGAGATGATTGGCCCAACAGTCTGTATTTGATGTAATTGACCAACGAACTCACTTTTGGTTGACTGTGTATTGGGAGGGGTTGTTCCTCCAGTGAGTGCCACCTGAATTGTTGATGGAGTCCCTCCAATTTAGATTATCCAAACACCTAACAAGGCTCCTGCTTGGTTCAAATGTGTACAGTGATATATGTCAGCACTCAACTCTTTGTATGGTGCCCTTGTGGCTCTCCTTAACCCTTGAGAATAATGGAAGAACTCTAATTAAGCACATATCACGAATTTTGGGTGAATTTGTCCTAATAAACTAGAGATGGGGGTTTGTGTCCTCACCAATGGTGCTGCTAATGAGGGATTTCATCCTCACAGGTAGTGGTGGAATGGGAAAACTGAAAAATGGCATCCAACTTGCCCTCCAAAAGAAAATTCGATCTCCTCTTATACCTGTTTGGAATTTTTTGGGCAAGGTGGCCGACCAGTTTGAAATAGGACTTATTTTGGAGCCAACCTGTAGGGATTTATTTTATTTTACTTTTATTTATTTAAATAAGGGTCAGCCCAAAAAGGTGGTGCCCAAAATTTAAATTTAAAATTTATTTATTTATTAATCCAACCGCCTAGCATTAAATTCATTTATTTAACATTCAAATTTATTTATTTAAAATATTTTAGTATATTTAATAAAAATATCAAAATTAGTGTTCAAAAACATTTTTTCTCACCTTTGCAAATTTGAATTTTAAATCAAATTGGGGAGATGACAATTTGTGTAATTATGTTTTTTTTATTTGGCCGAGTTTTGCTGAGTTTTGAGTCTGAGTAAAAATTTTGGGCTGCTAATTCTGTGCCAGAGTGTGAGCTTTCCACTATGCTATAGATATCTACAATTATAGATGCTGAACTTAGAAATAATGTAGGATACAACTCGTAGAGTAGAAGCCCAAACTGATATGGACTTAAATGTCACATTTATTGCAATTTCCTGGCAAGGAAGATGGGAATGTCTTGGGGAAGACAAAATGGTTCGTCTGCCCTAGCATGAGCTGTTGGTGCCACTGGTGTGCATTGATGCTACTGTTGGGCATTGATGCTAGCTCTGGCAATGATGGTAGCTCTTAACACTTTTCTAAGAAGGCTAGTTTAGTGCCACCGTATGCTACTTACTACCCAAAGACTGCTAATAACAAATTTTATCCAAATTGAACTTCAAAAAAATTCAATAATTATATGATTCAACCTATAGCTCATGGAAAATTACATTTTCCATCCTAAGAAATGTTGATGGTGTAGCGGCGGGAGGTTCTTTCTCCCACAAATTTGAAATTAAATAATAAATAAATTCAATATTAAATGCAAGGAGACGACTTGCTATAAATATATAATTATTTTGTTGAGGCCGACCAATTAGAAAAAAGACGCCTTGTTTGGTGAACAAGGCCGACCTTTCATGAAGAGATATATTGTTATGTATATATATAATGCATCTATCATTCATTTTATCATCCAATATAATTCAAGACAAGTTCGCATTCTTCTCAGTAGATCGATACTTTGCTTCTAGGGGATCGACATCAAGGAGAAGTCACTATCATTGTGTATATTTGCATTTTGAGAGGTGCTATCTTTATTGCTTCAGATCAGCCTAGTGTGTGGCCAATTGTAAAGAAGATTTGCTGCTCTTTTATTCTATATATAAGTGATATTTGTGGCTGGGTTTTTCTCCCTCGAGAAGGAGGGTTTTCCCAGGATATATGCTGTGTTCTATTGTTCATGTGCTATTGTATTTTTGTGTTTCTGCTTATTTTAAATCTGACCTTAAAACAACAACATGGTATCAGAGAGGGTTTAAGCAAGACCTGATCAGATTTGTGTAAGCAGAGAATTTGTATTCTGCATAGAAGACAAAGGAAAAGGAAAACAATATTTCAGTTTTTCGCTTCCTTCTTGGTCTGAGGAGATTCCATCGGTGCTGCAAGTGATCTAGTCTGCAGTGTAATCATCGAGGCTGAGGAAGTTTGCCATTTCATCATGTAGAGAGCTCGCTATTACCTATCTGTCTCCTAGGCGTCCAACACCACTGCAAGGGTGGAGGAATTAGTGGTGATTGTTCAACACTAGGATCCCCTGTGAAGTCATCGATCCTGAAGATTGCGTTAATCATTCCTCTCTGATCTTTGATCGAGAGTAACGAATTTGGTGTGGCCATTCCCATCTCTTGACTTTGGCGTCCCACATACAATACATTGCATAGATAGTTCCGATCGGGCATCTCTCTTATCGAGGGTGTAATCTGGGTTGCGAATGACGCACACAACTAAGTGCACTCAGTGATTTCTGTATGCTAGCAGAGAGGGGAAGATTAGCGATTTGCTTGTTGAGCTTTTGATAGTCACATATGACACCATCGATATAAGGAAGGAATGTGTGTGGTAGATCATCTGGAGAAAATGTTTAGGGAAACAGAGTGAAGATAGGAGTTTTCCATGTTTTGAGTTAGAAAATATGTGTTTAAATGAAATGTGAGGTTATACCTGTAGAGCGGCATCGAAGGTATAGAAGACAATAATTGAAGATCACGAAGGCCTAGGAGGACTGCACTCACTACAATCCGATATATCAGAAGTAATTTTGCAGGTTATATGTGGAAAGGCTTCGCTTGCTGAATATCTATAAATTGATCAACATCAAAGAGATAAGTATTTTTTGCTTGTACCTTGAATAAATTTTATGTAGTTAATTCATTGGGAATAATGAATCATGTATGCTTCTAGCATTGATATTTCTTTGGGGTAGTTTGAACTATTAGTAATCTCTCTCTAAAATGCTTCTAGGACGGATCGAGGAGCAAGAGGGTGATGAGAGATTGCATAGAGAGGAAGAGCTTGAGGCATCCTGTGAGGAAGTCATGCCGATTGGAGAAATGATCAAGCATGGAGTCATAACTTGTAGCCATGGGACCGAGTTGGTGGCTGGAGACATCTCTCGAAGAGGAAGAACCTATTCAGGTTGTCATTGTGATCAGTTTTTTCAAAGAGGAGGAATTAACTTTCAGAGGGAGTCTAACAAACCAACAGAGGCAACCTTGGACGAGGAGGTCAAGAGGTTGATGCAAGAACTTGGAGCTTCAGAGGGAGTCATCATCATGAAGATTTGTTGTAATGTATATTTCTTTGTGACGGAGAAGTATGAGGTGAAAACCCTTGTTAGTGTATATTTCTTTGTGACGGAGAAGTATGAGGTGAAAGCCCTTGTTAGTGATATTTCTCTGTGACGGAGAAGTATGAGGTGAAAGCCCTTGTTAGTGTATATTTCTTTGTGACGGAGAAGTATGAGGTGAAAGCCCTTGTAATGCATTTTTCTTTGAGACGGAGAAATTTGAGGTGAAAGCCCTTGTCCATCTCTGAGACGGAGATGTGGTTCTTTCCACCCTCTGGGAGTAGCCATGGTGGATGTCATGTTGAGAGACTCCATGACGACATCACGTTGAGAGACTTCGTGATGGACCCATTGTACTTGTGTTTTTCCACACATGGGAGTAGCCATGGTGGACGTCATGTCGAGAGACTCCATGACGACATCATGTTGAGAGACTCCATGATGGGAACTTGTACGTGTGTTTCTTTCCACACATGGGAGTAGCCATGGTGGACGTTGTTGTCCCAAATTTTTGACTTGTTAAAAATTGGGATAACCTATCAAAATTTTGATAAAATTTGAAGATTTTCTCTTCTAAGGCACGCATTACGAGGTGCAAAGATTAGCAAATCTCAATTTTAGGTCTATAGTCCTTTGGGTTAGCACTTTTCACTTGTTCATTTTCGTAAAATTCTGAGTCATTTTTAGTGTGTTTTTGGTCAATTTCGGGTTTTTTTGTCATCACTGCAAGTTAGGAATTTAGTTTCTTATTACAAGTCTATAATAGGAACTTTTTATCCTCATTGCAAGTGTTTCTGCTTTTAATTTTTTTTTTTAAAGCCTTTTTAGGAACTTTTTGTTTATATTGCAAGTGTAGGAACTTTTTAAGTTCTTTGCAAGTTACTTTTTCATTTAAGTTACTTGTAATGACTCCTAAAAGTTCCGATTTCACTTAAGTGAACTTGCAATGACTTTAAAAAGGTCCGACTTCTTTTATTTTTTACTTGCAATTGCTCCTAAAAAGCCAGATTTTTATAAAATCACTTGCAAATACTCCTAAAAAGCCCGATTTCTTTTAAGACACTTGCATTTGCTCTTTAAAAGTCCAATTCAAGTTTAAGTGACTTGCAATATACATTCAAAACTCCGATTTAAGTGCTTTGATGAAAAGTAACTTGTAAAATGCCCGCAAGAACCCGATTTTTCTTTTGAGTGATATTTTTACTTGCTTTGAGCTCTCAAAAACCCGACGCCATCCATGATGAGAGCAGTTCGAGTTCTAGTTTGCTTGTCTACCTCATTCCATGCAGATTTTGTAGATCTATAAGCTTAAAAATCAGATTCTCAGCGGCAATAAATTGAGTTATCTTCTTTTACTGAGTTTACTTATCACGCCTAGGGTTTTTCCATCATCATTTCGGTTTGCAAACTCTTTTGCAGGTATGTTCTCTTTTACTTTCTTAGTTTCTTCTTGTTTTAATCTGTTTGTATTGTGTTTTTATGGCGTTATTGTCTGATATACATCTTATAAGTAAAACGTTTTACTAAAAACGTCTTTTTCTTTTCATTTCTTACACCTTTTTCTCCATTGATAAAACACATTTCTTTTATTTCCAAACACCATACGCCCTCATTCATAACACGTTTTTCTCCATCCATCTTTTGCCATAAAAACGCGTCGCCCCATTCAAAATGCCTTTTCATATTTCAAAATGCTTCCATTTTGTAAAGCACGTTTTCCTTTATTCCATTTGATGCCTTTCATTATTGAAACGTTATTCTCCAATATAGCTGAAAACGCGTTTTTCATTATTCACACATCCTCCATTTTGTAAAGACGTCTTTCTTTCATTTGCTGACTTCATTCACTTCTCATTCATCTTTCATTCATATACTATTAGCCAAAAACGTGTTCTCTTTCATTCCATTTCCATATGCCTTTATCAGCTGAAAACGCCTTTCATTTTACCTTCATTTCATTAAAACGCGTTTCTATTTCAAAGGCTATTTTGCCTCCATTTCAGTAAATAATGTCATTCATTATTTGTGAATGCTATTTATCTTTCATTTACATTTGCCCTTCATCTCATTCATTACATATCCACATATCCTTCCATTTCATCTCATTCCCATTTCCTTGAAAAGAGAAAATATAAAAATTGCCCTTGGAGGAAAATCAGGTTTTTGCCCACTCATTGCAAGTAGGAAGTTTTAATAAAGATTGCAAGTTAAAAGTTTTCAAAATTTACTTGCAATGACTTCCTAAAATCCCGAAATCCATTATTCACTTGCAATGGCTTCTCAAAATCCCGAAATGCACTATTCACTTGCAGCCAACCTTCAAAATCCTGAAATGCCTTATAAATGCTTAAAATTCGAACTTTTTGACCTTGACTGAAAATGCGAGTTGAAAGTTCTGACTTGTACTCTTCAAAGATGCAATTTAACTTTTCAATTTGCCATGAAAAGCACATGTCCCTTTCACTTGCAATCAGCCTCCAAAGACCCAAAATGAGTTATAATGCTCATTTTCTGCCCTCATATAGCAAAAACACCATTTCAAGTTAGAGCCTTCGCCATGTCTACACCTATAAATGTTGATGATGTCTTAACTTTATGGAATTTTCATCGCAGCCTTGCAGATTCTTGTTCGATGACGGAGGAACCAGCTTCTCCACCAAACAAAAAGATGAAGTATAAATATGACAAGTATTAGAATGAGATTCCTCCTTCTCATGTTGTCTCGAACATTGAAGAAATCAAAGACACGGAGATTGGACATGTTGATATGTCTGAGTTTCTAAAGAGAACTGAGAAATCAGCTTCTCATCATATGCAGTTGTTGCTGAGAAGTCACATCCATTTGGTTTCCTCTTTTCCTGTTGCTGCCCTAGGGCCAGAGTTTGTTCTTGCATGCGCAACTCACTTTGATAGAGAATCCAAAACCATTATAGATGATGATGGTAATGTGGTCATTAGGCTTGATCCAGAAACCATTAACAATATTTTCAGAGTTCCAGACTCCCCAATGTATTCAGACATCTCAGTAAAGAGTGCCCTTGATCATTATGAAAAAAAAGAAGAAGATTGTATACAGCACATCAATACTAAATGGCTTCTGAAGCGTCGGACTTGTGTGTCTCGGTGGCCTAAGCTGTACCGATCTGAATTCAAAGAAGAGGTCAATGATATAATCACACTCTTGAGCAGGATAATGGGGTTGAAATTCTCTAATGTCTTTGAGAAGTGGATGTACAAATTCATAGTGGTGATAAGGAAGGCACAACACCCAATCTTTTGGGGAGAAATAATCAGCGATAGTTTATGTGAGCAGCTTGCACAAGTTCCTATTACGCTCACATTTTACATGAATTCCTATTTGGTTTACATAGTAGCTTCATTGAGGCAATTTCCAGGCCTTTCTACCCAAGGAGATAGATCACTAGTTCCAGTTTGGGAGTACTATGATCAACTACCTTTGAGACCAAGCAGAATTTATTATAGAAGAGTCCAAGACACATTCTTTGGTCATTTCATGTGCCTATTTGACAAGACCTTGCAGAACAACAGAGTATCTGACGCTGCTTGGAAAAAGGTCAATGAATATGGTTGTCTCTTCCTCCAGTTTCCCACTTTTACCTACATGAGGGTTGGCTGTTTTGAAGATCAGCCATACATGCTTTCGAGATATCCAACAGATAAAATCATTCTAATGGAGCTTGCAAGGCAATTGATAACAGTACATGCATGACAAGCTGTACAACATAAAACTGGAGTAAGTATCTCGTCTCATAATCCATTGCAGATTGGGAGATACTCCTTGACAACTACCTCAAAGGCAAAAGCTATGGAAACTGAGATTCAAGAGATCAAATTAAAAAGATTCAAGGCTAGAACGGATTTTGATTACAGAGGAATGAAAGACAAGATAAAGAGAGCCTTCACTCATGTACATCGCCTTGAAGATATTTGGGTAGATCTTCGAACAGAGAAGGATATCTATAGAATGGACTATTGCAGACTCACAGTTGAACAAATCATAGATCTTAATCTGACCTTGATCCCAGAAGGAGTAATTGATGATGGGCAGATTTTAGATCCAGAATATGAGGAACAAAGGGTTGTTGACGCTTCTATTCCAACAATACAATGGTCTCATAAAGAATCAAGTTCTATTTTTAACAGATTTCAGTCAGTCTTGGCAAATACTAATTCTTGGCTCAAGAGTATAGGTGTCAAAACTATAAAAATCAAGGTTAATGATGATGATGATTCAGCTAGACCTATTGGATTGAAATCAGAAATCAGAGATAAGTCCAAGGAAGGTGCTTCTTCTTCAGGAACCAGAATCAAGTTGAAAATCAGCCGTGCTGTGGAAAAACCTTTGGAGAAAACAACATTAAAAGGGAAGGAGGTTAAAGAGACACAGATCCAAATCATTGATCAACAAGAAGGAGAGGTTCTTGAGTCTCCTACTACTCTAAGTATGATTTCTCCACATATTGATGCTGCACCAATATCAATATTGTCTCCTATGTCTCAAATTGATAGTGATGTTGATTCCTTCTCAACGGTTTTCTTTCCTCCTATTGCTCCTACGAAAGTTTCTCTTCATACTTCAATTTCATCCACATTGACCACTTCTATGGAAATCATGCATGATAATTTGGAGAATGTTTTTGATGCCAATCTGATGTATCCAATGACATCACAGACGACACTTCTAGAAATAGATACATCAGTTGCAAGTTTTGATTGCTTTATGGCTAATGCTGATCACAATACGCCATCCAAGCAAACTTTTGTTGCAATTCAAACTGAGACATCTCCTAGAGTAACAACTATGGCACAGAGTGAATCTGTTTCTGCACAAACCACGGTTGTTGTTTCAAATGCAAATACATTAGATCTTCCTCCATGGTTGAGTTCAGTCACTTTAAAGAGAAAGAAACAGGCAATCTCTCCAGATGTGTTTGATTTTCAACAGTTGAAGAGATGAAAGCCAAAAGTTGCAAAGAAGGCTAAAATGGTTTCACGGGTAGTTGTGGACAGCAATAGAATGAAGTATGTAGAAATAGCTGAATCTCTTGCAGACAAGTCACCAAACGAAATGCAAGTATCTGATTACAAATTTACCAGGGTGGATTTAGGAAAACAAACACATGCTAGCATGATGCAAGATGCCCAAAGTTCAGTAACAGTCTTGACACACAGTTATAATGAACTCTTGGCAAAGAAGGAAAATCTGAAAGAGGAAAATGCACAACTTGTTTCGGTAATTCAAAAGATTACCAACTCTTCAGAGCAAGTTAATCCATTAACTTCTTTTACCTCTGAAGAATCAGTCATGCAATTGGAGAAAATTGCACAAAAGGCCAAAGCAGTTGATTCTTGGCCGGCACAGCTGATTGATCAAGGCATACTAGTAATTGAAAAGACATTACAAATTCTGAATAATGTCAGAATAGCAAGAGTAAAGATGAATTAGACTTTGGAAGCTTTCAAGCAAAGTTTGGATTCACTTGAAAAAGATTTAAAAATTTGGCATGAGATGGATCAAGTCAAGCTAGAAATTCTATGTAGCAATTCAATCATACCAAATAGAGAAAAATACATAGAATTTGAAGAACTCATGACAAACAAGTCATTAGTTATTCAGGATCTCATCAAAGATGTCCAAGCTGTAAATTTTAATGATCAAATTTGTATGCACAAAAATTAATTCAAATTAGACAAAATAGCACAGCAGATACCCTGGGAAAACCCTCCTCTTGAGGGAGAAAAACCCAGCAACAATATATCACTTATATATTGAATTGTCACTAGAATGATCTTTACAAGAGGGCAAGATACAGGCCCAAATACAAGCACCAAGAGATGATGCAACACAACAATAAGAGAACACAGTTTGCTGAAGAAGAACTCAAGCTTCTAACAAATATAGATCTGCCTTGAAGAACTCGCACTTAGACTAAGATGAAGATAATCGAACTTGACTTGAAAAACTTGATGTCCATAATGAGAAGGCGAACTCATATTTATACATATTGAAAGGATGCCACCTTTAATGCAAGTCGGCTAACAATAATAAGATATATCCTTTCAAATAGACGCATCCAATCAAAGGTAAGTTGCGCCAAGAGAGAGAGGTCGGCCTTAACACAAAAGATGTGACATTTCATTTAATATTTATTGCTTAACAAATCGAAGTGTCTTCATAAGAATCGCGCCCCTTGAAACTCAAATAAATTAAATAGCATAATGATATCATTTAATTTATTATCAAAAGAAGATCGCTGGAATATTATTTCGACGCTGCAAGTTATCATTAACACTCCTCAGCTAGAGAGAATACTTCCAACTGCTCAAGACAAATCACTTCATCGCGATGTCTACCATTATGGCTACAACCATAAGTGAACAAGAAGAATATCACCTCATCGTGATATCAGATATTGCCTCAACATGATATCAACCATAATGGCTACAACCAAACTATGGTAAGTACAAGTGTTCATCACTTGCGTGATGTTGTCACCTCAACGTGACTTTCACCATGACTCTCTCAGAGGGTGAAACACAAGTACAACATATGTCATGGAGTCACACACATGACATCCACCATGACTCAGCTCAGAGGGTGGAAACAAGGGCTTTCACCTCAAATCTCAAAGAGAAATGCATTAATAAGGGCTTGCACCTCAAATTCCTTCGTCTCGAGAAAAATGCATTAACAAGGGATTTCACCTCGAACTTCTCTCACAGAGAAGAACTCATTAAACAGGCTTATTGATATTGAGACTCTTTCTCAGTCAAGGCTGGATTCTCCACCATACCAAGCTTATCTCAAAAGTACACAAACTTTATCCTGGAGAGAGGCTTGGTGAGAATATTTGTCGTCTGCTCATCAGTGCTAATGTACCTCAATTGTACAGCCTTCCGCAGTACCATATCTCTAATATAGTGGTACTTGATCTCAACGTGCTTGGTTCTGTCATGGAACACAGGATTGACAGAAAGCTTCACACAACTCTCATTGTCACAATGAATAATAGTAGGCTCCATTGATTGTCCAAACAATCCTGCAAGAAGCTTACAAAGCCATACTGCTTCCCGAGTTGCCATACAAGCTGCAATATACTCTGCCTCTGCTGTACTCAATGCTACAGATGACTGCTTCTTGCTGCACCAGGAAATCATAGCATAACCCAAACTGAAACAACCAGAGGTGCTCTTCCGATCTGTGACACACCCTGCCCAATCAGAATCTGTATAGCCATGTAGCTCCAAATCTGCATCTGAAGAATACCTCAACCCATATCCAACTGTGCCGCGCAAGTATCTCAGGATATGCTTAGCTGCAACAAGATGTATCTGTCTCGGATCACACATAAACTGGCTAAGTGCACTCACTGCATAGCAGGTATCAGGTCTAGTGTTAACTAGATACATCAAGGACCTAATCAGCTGTCTGTACAATGTAGGATCCACCAAGTCTGAACTGGTTGCAACCTCCTTCAATTTATGTAGATTGGTCTCCATAGGTGTAGACATGGATTTGCAATCCATCATACCAAATCTCTTAAGTATATCAATGGTGTACTTTCCTTGACTTAGAATCATCTCATCTGGTTTTTGCCAGACTTCTAATCCAAGGAAGTAATGCATGAGCCCAAGGTCCTTCATCTCAAATTCCGAAGTCAACTCCTTCTGGCACTTGAGAATTAGGTGATCTTCTCCAGTAAGATTCAAATCATCAACATATAAGACCAATATTAATGCATCACCGTTGATTACCTTGAAGTAGAGATTTGAATCAGCATCATTCTTCAAGAAGCCCAAACTTGACAGGTAATGATCAATCCTTTTGTACCAAGCACGAGGAGCCTGCTTAAGACCATACAAGGCCTTCTTCAGCTTGCAAACATGTGACTCCTTCCCATGAACCTCAAATCCATCCGGTTGCTCTATATAAACCTCTTCCTCAATCACTCCATTGAGAAAGGCTGTCTTCACGTCCATCTGGTGAATCTTCCATCCTCTAGATGCAACAATAGCAATAATGGTTCTGATAGAAGTATAGCGAGCAACATGAGCAAATGTTTCTTCGTAATCAACTCCCTCTTTCTGAGAAAACCCACGAGCCACAAATCTTGCCTTGTACTTCTCAATGCTCCCATCTGCAGCATGCTTAATCTTGAATAGCCATTTAGAAGATACCACAGACTTGCTCTCGGGTCTAGGAACAATGTCCCAAACATCATTCTTAAGAATTGATTGATACTCTTCTGACATAGCATCACGCCAAACTTGAAGACTAGATGCTTCCTGAACACAGGTAGGCTCAGATTCAATAATCTGACTCATTAAGGCAACATAACTGGAGAAGTTATGTGGCCTTTTACTTTCTCTAAATGTGCCTCTAGGAGCTGCAAAACTTTCAGCCTCTTGCATGGTACGTCTAGCCCATAGAGGTCTCTTTCTCCCAATAACAATGTCAGAAGGCCCATCAGTAGGTTCCTATGGTTCAACAGGATCAATATCTTCTTTTGATTCTGAAGTCTCCCTCTGAATCTCAGGAGTATGGTCAACTTCCATATCCTGAGGAGACTCTTCATTATCGATCTCCATATGAATGCCCCTGGATCTTCTGAATGCAACATCTTCCTCGAATGTGACATCCCTACTGATCTCGATCAACTTCTGTCCTGGAATGTATATTCTGTAGGCTTTTGATGTCTCACTGTAGCCCACAAATACTCCCTTCTTGTTAGAAGGCTCCAACTTAGTTCTCTTTTCCTTTGGAACATGAACATAGACAGGACATCCAAAGATCCTCAAATGACCGACTTCAGGCTTCTTTCCTGTAAAGGCTTCCTCCGGAGTCATATTCTCCAAGATCTTATGAGGACTTCTATTCTGAACATATACAGCCGTCCTGGAAGCTTCTGCCCATAAGAAGGTTTGCAAATCTTGATCATGGATCATGGCCTTCGCTGCTTCCACGATTGTCCTGTTCTTTCTTTCCGCAACACCATTCTGTTGAGGATTATAGGGGACACAAAACTCCCTCTTAATCCTTGCATTAATACAAAAATTCCGAAAACTGCCAGAGGTGTATTCTCCACCATTATCAGATCTGAGGACCTTAATTCTTTTACCAGAAAGATTATCTACCAAGGCTTTAAATTCCTTAAACCTATCTAACACTTCCTCAACTCTTTAGTTTTCAAAAAATAAATCCAAGTCTTCCTAGAGTGGTCATCAATAAAAAGAACATAATACAAGAATCCACTCGAAGACGGAACAGACATAGGACCACATAAATCAGAATGAATAAGGTCTAAAATACACTTAGATCTATTTTCTCTACTATGAAAAGGGGCTTTTATATTCTTACCCAAAGTGTAGCCCTTGGAAGTACATTCGTGCTCCTGGTTGAACTTAGGAAGGCCCGACACCATCTTCTCCATGATAGGTAAGGCTTGGAAGTGTAGGTGAGCCAATCTCCGATGCCAAAGATCACATAGACTCGAAGAATCATGAACGAAAGCTTGTAAAGGACGAGTGCAGACACTGTAAAGGCTTTCATGTCTAACTCCAATTACTTGAGCATCCTTGAAGCTAGAGTTCTCCATCCACACTAGAACTTTGGCTTTGGAGAAGGCAACTTGATATCCTTTATCTTCCAAGGCTGAAATAGAAATAAGATTGCGCTTGATTCCAGGAACATAAAGAACATTACTCAACTGAAGTGAGATGCTGGAATCCAAATGAAGTGTAGATGTCCCAATTCCTTTCACGGAGTGGCTAGCATCATCTCCAATGACGACTTGCTCGGAAGACTCCTCCACCAAACTTGATAAGTGCTCCTTAAAACCAGTGATGTGTCGTGAAGCACCACTGTCGATCAGCCAAGTGTTGGTGTCAGTGGGTACACTGCTTGTCAATGCCGAGTAGAACAAATATTGACTTGAATCCTTTTGCGGAGAAACATCATCAACATCCACAATGGTAACTTGTTGCTTAGGTCTAGTTGGACAATACTTAGCGAAGTGCCCAAACTTATCACACCTAAAGCATTGAATCTTGGACATGTCTCTCTTCTTCTTGAAGGGAGGTCCATCATCATTTCCCTTGTCTCGATTCCTCTTGAAGAATCCTTTCCTTCCATCTTTTCCTTTCTTCTTTGAAGCATGGGAGGCAAGAACATGAATATCTTCATTCTTTGAACTTTGACCAACGCCTCTTGTCAACAACCTTGATTCCTCTTGAATGCAATCAGATCTTAGGCGATCAAACTTAGGCAATTTTGATCTTGCACTGATTCCTTGAATGTAAGATTCCCAAGACAAAGGTAGACCATTGAGAGCGAGCATAGTCAGGTCTTTGTCATCAACCATATGCCCTATTGTCGAGAGTTGATCTCTCAAATCTGCAATCCTCATAAAGTATGCAATCACTGATTCACCTTTTGCCATCTTTACATGATGTAATTGTTGCTTCAGTGCAAGTGCTCGGCTGGTATTGTTGATTTCGTACATCTCTTCCAATGTTTTGAACATGTCTCTCGCTGTCTTCAACTTAGAGACGATAGGAACAATGTGATCCTTGACGGAATCAACCAATATCTTCATTGCTTTAATATCTTTCTTTACCCACTGCAACTTCTCTTCTTCCTCCTCAGGTTCAGGAATGCTAGACTCCATGAACTCACCCAAGTCATTTTCACGCAATGTAAGCATGATCCTAAATCTCCATGATGTGAAGTTAGATGCTCCCTCGAGTCTATCCTCAATCTTCAAACCGTTCACCATCTTGACTGATTTAGACAAATGAACGAATAGGGTATTGCTAATTAGGGATAAATCTTGATCACGATCCTCTCAAACCCGCTCTGATACCATGTAAATTTTAATGTTCAGATTTGTATGCACAAAAATTAATTCAAATCAGACAAAATAACACAGTAGATACCCTGGGAAAACCCTCCTCTTGAGGGAGAAAAACCCAACAACAATATATCACTTATATATTGAATTGTCACTAGAATGATCTTCTTTACAAGAGGGCAAGATACAGGCCCAAATACAAGCACCAAGAGATGATGCAACACAGCAATAAGAGAACACAGTTCGCTGAAGAAGAACTCAGGCTTCTAACAAATATAGATCTGCCTTGAAGAACTCGCACTTAGACTAAGATGAAGATAATCGAGCTTGACTTGAAAAACTTGATGTCCATAATGAGAAGGCGAACTCATATTTATACATATTGAAAGGACGTCACCTTTAATGCAAGTCGGCTAACAATAATAAGATATCTCCTTTCAAATAGACGCATCCAATCAAAGGTAAGTCGCGCTAAGAGAGAGAGGTCGGCCTTAACACAAAAGACGTGACATTTCATTTAATATTTATTGCTTAACAAATCGAAGTGTCTTCATAAGAATCGCGCCCCTTGAAACTCAAATAAATTAAATAGCATAATGATATCATTTAATTTATTATCAAAAGAAGATTGCTGGAATATTATTTCGACGCTGCAAGTTATCATTAACACAAGCTACTCTAGAAATGAGTGATGAAGTTGAGCAGGACATACTTTCTAGCTTTGAGAAAATCCCTTGCAGAATTTTAAATCATGAAGGACAATTACTTGCAACTGATGTGGTTACTACAGAAATGGCAACAAATCTTTGTCAAGAGCTGGAATCAGAACAGTTTACCATGGATTCAATTTATAAATTTGTTAATCATCGAATGATTCTTGATAAGATGCAAACTGTTTATGAAGAACATAGAGAAGCAACAATAAGGTATTTTGATGTAATCTTGAAGACTGTTGTGGTTGCCAAGAACACACTAGGCCCCGATCCAGATGAGTTGCAGGAAATTATCAGCAAATTTCAGTCTTTCAAAGCTAGGACTGAAATGGAATAAAATGTTTTATCTTTATGTATTTTGTTTTCGACAAACTACAAGTAAAAACCAATTTTGTAATCGCAAGTGTTTCTTTCACTTGCAGTTTTGTAAATTGTAATTACATGTAATCTAATTACAAGTCAAGATAATTTAGGACTGTAATTTGGAATAAGTCAATTGCAAGTAGTTGGTGGTTGAGAGAATTTATCAAGTTAGTTGGGATCCTCCCACCTTTTTCTCATGACCTCTCTCCTATAAATACTTGAGAGGGTCCTTTGTAATCTTTATCTTTTTGGCAAGCAAGAAAATTCTGCAGAATTTTGTACTCATAAAGACTTTGAGCTTTATAGTTATAAGTTGTTCTTTTTCAAGTAATATCAAGGAGTTGGAAATTTCAGACTTTGTGTTGAAGTCCTACTTTGCATCCATTGTGTTCTTATGTCATTTTGGAGCATTACTTTGTGATTATTTGGAGATTGTGGAAGATTGCTAAGGAGAGCTTCAATTGAAATATTTGCAGACTTTGTGCTGTGAATGTTGAAGGTTGAATTCATAATTTGAGTTTAGAAGTTAAGAAAAATTGTAAGTCTTTGTGCTCGTAATAATTTCCATTTGTAGTAGTTAATAGATACATCATACTTGCAGACTTTGTGCTGTCTTGTGCTGTATATTGTCATTAGATTATCTTTCAAAAGGGTAGATAGGATCTCAGATTTTCAAGACTTTGTGCTTGAGATTGTTTTCCCGTCTCGAAGGAAGTGACGAAAGTCTTTGAGCTTTCAGGAAACTTCATTTCCTTTCTCTTGATTTTATTGCAAGTTGCTGTAAAAGTTTATTTAAAAAGTTAATGCTACTTTTCTACTAAGAGAAACGAATTAATGTTTCTTAAAACAAGAGGAAAGGTTATCGTTCCACCCATATTTGTTTTAGTTAGTAGGAAAGGGGGAGCCTTCCCATAATTAGGAGAGTTTTATCTCACACACTTTGGCTGAAACCACCATTTTGCTAAACCTCACAAGTTTGCGAAATATTCAACCAACAAACGTCATGTTGAGTGACTCCATGACGATATCACGTTGAGTGACTCCGTGATGAACTCTTTTCCACAAATGGGTGTAGCCATTGTGGGTGTCATGTTGAGAGACTCCATGACATGGATATCGAGAAAGATACCTCCCTAGCTAAGAGGGAGTGTTGATGCTGTAGCGGTGGGAGGTTCTTTCTCCCACGAATTTGAAATTAAATAATAATAAATTCAATATTAAATGCAAGGAGACGACTTGCTATAAATATATAATTATTTTGTTGAGGCTGACCAATTAGAAAAAGACGCCTTGTTTGGTGAACAAGGCCGACCTTTCATGAAGAGATATCTTGTTATGTATAGATATAAGGCAGCTATCATTCATTTTATCATCCAACATAATTCAAGACAAGTTCGCATTCTTCTCAGAAGATCGATACTTTGCTTCTAGGGGATTGACATCAAGGAGAAGTCACTATCATTGTGTATATTTGCATCTTGAGAGGTGCTATCTTTATTGCTTCAGATTGGCCTAGTGTGTGGCCAATTGTAAAGCAGATTTACTGCTCTTTTATTCTAAATATAAGTGATATTTGTGGCTGGGTTTTTCTCCCTCAAGGAGGGTTTTCCCAGGATATATGCTGTGTTCTATTGTTCATGTGCTATTGTATTTCTGTGTTTCTGCTTATTTTAAATCTGACCTTAAAACAACAGCAAGAAAACTATGCTAGCACATCACAAGTGCAACAACTACTAGGTATACTGTTCCATGGACATTGAGCATTGTGAAGAACCAAGTACCAACAATTGACTCTCTCTTAAGTTTAGGGATCAATCTATCTTCCCTTAGATAAGGTTCTAAAATTCTCCATGTAAGATAAATAAGGTATTGATCTGTTTCATGGACCAGCTAGGAGTCGAACCTAGGACCACCCATTTACTTCTAGGCTCTACAACTGAACTACTGACCCACTTAGTAATTGTCCCATCCATGGTTTGGGTGTGGCTCATTTTTCCAACACCCTCCCTTTAGCCACACTATAGGTGCTTGGTGCTTCTAACCTGGTCTAGCTTTGATACCATGACAAACTTTTTCATGGACCAGCTAGGACCACCCATTTGTTGTTGGGGTGCTCTACCACTGAGCTATCGATCCACTTGGTGACTGGTCTATCTATGGTTTGGGTTTCACTCATTTTCCCAACATAAGCTGCAAGGATATTCTACTTCGGTCGACAAACTAGGAAGCTATTCACAACACCATGTATAAAGGAATTCAACTCACTATGCCATGCATTGATCCCTATTGCATCTACAAGCAAACTTCATCCTTAAGGGGAAAGATAGTTCAACATGTTGTAGGGCCAAAAAATATTCTTATATGGCATAAAAAATTGAATATGTTAACATATTCACATTCCTATCAAAAAGTAATGCATTTATAAAAGAAGACACATCATTCAAGTTTGTATGCAAAAGTTATGGTTTCCAAAAGAAGGGTAGAAGTTGTCAATAGTGGTGGTTTTGGAAGTGTAATTAGCAGTTTGAAACCCTCTTTTGTTGAAATGGTCAGTTTGGCAACCATCTCTTGTTCAAAGTGATAGTTTCACTCGAATTGGAAAAATAAAGAGAATCTAAATCATTTGAGTGACCTTATCTCTTCAGTTCTTGAGTAGAAGGATTTTTACACACAAGCGGAGTCTTCCAACAATCTATATGTAACAGCCCAACCCCTACGTAAAAATAAAATTTCATAATTTACATCCTACAAGTATGTAAACGTGTTAACATGACATTGCAATAAATTTTTTCCTTTTCTTTATAGATAATACATGAACAAGATGTCATATCAAATTACAATAAAGATTCCATTTCCATATAAAAACTTCACAAGTACATGAAACAAGAATACATACCTTAACTAACATAGCTCCAATGAGCTTTAGAACAAATAGTAGTAAGAAGGTCTAGGAGTTCGTCCTTTCAAATCTTGGTACATCAGCCGCTTGCTGTGGAGGAGAAACATCACTTGGGCTCTTTTATGCCAACCACGGACTTACAATGTGGTCCCCCGCACACCTATCTTTCGATAGATGGCCCTCCCTTCGAAGAAGAGATTGGTAGGGTATCCTTTTAATGATTACCAACTGAGCATAGTGCTGTGTCCTACACAACTAGTACCTTGCTATTTCACAATCTCGAACTAGTACAAGGATCACAATGAACTGACAGTGTAGTCTCAACTAACTCACATCTAAGTGGAAGTTGTACATTTCACTACTTTGGCCAAAGTATTCTCATTTAGTACTTCGAATGAAGATCATCTATCATAAACACTACTCAAGGCCGATTTGCCTTAAGGCTTTCTTACACTACGTGTAGGTTTAGTCCTTCATTGGATAATACGTACCCCAGACATCCTACATCAGACTAACTACTAGAAATGAAAACAACATAACAAGTAATCACAATTTCTCCTCCTCTACTGGACATCTTCATCCTAGGAGTTTCATCAGCTTAACTAAGTTATTCTAATAACTGAAGCTGTGATCATTACTTATTTCAATGCCTTCATTTCCGCCCTAGTATTTAGTATCTACTTAAAGCATATTCTCCTTATATGGAGATCATACAAGTAATACAATTCACTCAATATGCAACCTTAAACCTTTACACAGTTTGCTTCCTAAGTACAAATAGGTAAAGCAATTTATAAACAACTCACTCTTTCACACAGAAAAATAGCTATAATTGTCTTTCAACCTATGCACAACAGTAAACACAAAGATTTCGTTTTTAATTGAATATTCAAGAATTGGATAGATAGTAGAAGAATATCCCATGCCTGTTCTCAAAGCTTTCCTTCAAAGAAGTCTTTACACTTTTGGATGACTGGCAAATCCTTCTCAAGTTGCAGACTTCCCTTCCCAGCTTAACTCACAGATGCCTCTTCTCACTCAAATTATAAACACTCAGAAATTGATATCCTCAACTTTCAGAATTGGTGATTGCTCTCAATAAAAGAAAAACTCTCAGTAATAAGAAAGCTCACAACAATATGGTTGCTCTCAGGAAATATGAAAACTCAGAAATTATGAAAGAACTCTCAGGAAATATGAATACTCAAAAATATGAAACTTTCAGCAATAGGAATGCACTTCAAAAATTATGAATAAGCTCTCAGGAAATATGAGTAATTTCAAATTCCAAAAGCAGTGGAGAAGAATGGCCAGGGCGGCTTTATATAGAGTCCCCTGCACAACAAAATCCTCTTCTCCAGGCATGCAAACTGCCAAAACAGATGTTTGAACAATTCCATGATGAAATGTGGTAAATTCCTAAGGTGAATCAACCTCCTTCATTGACAACAAACAAAGAATGATTCAAACTTGCATATGGGGAAATTCTATGAGTCGACACCTCCCCGGTGTTCTTTGATTTTATGCGATTTTTAGTTATCTTTGTTTAATGATTCATTTGTGAAGATTCCATGGATTTTCACCTCATTTCTTCAAACAACAAGACTCCAACAACACCACAAGTGTCAATTAAGATGTGATGCTAATCACAAGGTTATTCCATCAATCAAACAAATTACACATCAAAGTAATGCACTAGTCTTCCTCATTTATCTTGACATAAAATGATCTCAATTGAATAATAATGATGTTAAACTCATTCAAGTGCTTAGTTACTAAATCCATCAACCATTCTAAGATAATACAATTTTCATCTCATTTCTTCAAGGTTTCCTTATTGCCATTGTGCCAAAATTTGTGGCAAAGAAGACACATCTCAGCTTGCGTTTCAATCCATGGAGAGTCCTGTTTCCCGTGCGTGACTTTCTTTCTCAACGCAACCTTCATATTTTATTTCCTTCAAATGTTTCAATATAGTTTTAAATGAAATATTTCCCTCTTTCAAAGTTTGGCGTGATTTATGTCATGAGTTTGATTTAAATAAAGTGATTGATATTTCCCATTTGATTTAAATTGATTTCTTTAGTTAAAAATTCAATATCTCATGAATAGCTTTATTCATTGACTTTATTAGTTTGAAAATAAAGTTTTCATTTAACTATATCGATTCCATATTTATTTCAAATTAAATAATAAATATAAATATTTAATTTAATTTGATTTTCCACAATGAGATTTAAAATATTAGGAAATTAGTCAATTTCCAAAGTGGGGATCAATTTAGAAAATAAATCGATTTTCTCAAATTGAGAATTTAAAATATAATTCCATTATATATTTTATTATATAAATATTATTAATATATTAAACATATATATATATATATAAATATTTAAATACTCGAGTATTTAATATATATATATATATATATTTTAATATAACTATAATAATATTATATATAATTTTTAATATATAATTACATATATATATATATATATATATATATATATTTAACAAATATATAAATATATCGTCAGCCAGTCAGCATACACTCAATATATATAAATATATATACATATATATGTAAAGTCATCAGGCAATAATAATATAATATTATTAATATCCACATTTATAGGTTGTGCACGTATATTCATGTATATATTAGTGTATACCTCTATGTACACGTATATGTAAGTATACCTCATTGATGCATCCATATGAGCACATCCATCTGCCAGCATACGCTTGTACCAATGTGTCTATACGTATGAATACGTGTATATACAATATACATGCATATATGTTCACTTCCGTTTCACATACAACCATTTACGTTAATCATAATGATCGTAATATCACAAACAGATACATAGATAAACATCACTTATACATGCATATAGACGTAGACAAAACTCCTAATGCCAACATACAAGCCTATAGACGACTTACCTATAACTCCAAGCAAACTGACTTAGCTTACCCAGTCTAAGGGATGTGTGTGTATGCTCAGATGGTTCACATTACTGCTTACCCGACCAAGCTCCTCCCCGAGTGATATCTCTCCTCTGCCTGGAGGAATGGTCCTCATACCTGTATACAATGACATGACAACGGGAGTCATATGTTCACAACAAAGCAGTATACATGAAACATCTCAAAAGTTAGATTATTCACAAATCAATAACCTTCTATTCTCCTTTATGCAGTATTTCACCAAGAATAACATCAAATGAAACAACATTCATATTGAAAACAAGGTACAAGCATCATTAATTCACCTCTAGAATTCACATTTCATTCACATTTACCCTATCTAGTAATGGTAAATAGGAACGTCATAATTTGGGATGTAACACTATAAGAACCAGTTGGGAGTCCAAAGCAAAGGGGAGGAGGAGAATTGAATGCCGTCTCTCTCAAAAGTAGAAGGCAATAGTGATAGGCTTGATAGAGATTGTATATCACTTTGTACTTCTATTCTAAGCTATGTTGCTGGTTCGCTGGCATATAATCTTGGATCTTCAAATTGGATTCATGATCTAAGTTGATTTTGTTTGAAAATTCACACAGGGCTAGGGTATGGGTTTTGGGTTTGTCATAGATGAACCTAGGTGAACTTGGATGAGCTCAATGCTACCCAAAATGAACCCATGCAAACAAGTGTTAATTTTAACTCACATGAATTTTGGAATGAACTAGGACGTAGCAACATGCTTGATTGGGAGAGGATACCATTTTCATTTCTTAAAACCCTTCACATGCTATAGCCAAAATGCCTGTCCCTTGTGGTTTTGAAAAAAATTGAGACTATAGTTTGTGGGTGTGATGAAGAGATTGTTTAATATTTTATCATTAGCAAGCTATTTTGTCTTAAGCTCACAGTTTTCTTGTAGAGTCCTAGTCATAAATTAATGTTGTAATACTTAAGTCAATATGTGGGCACAACATAGGTACAATACCATGATGCTTTAAGGTACTTTTTTTGGAATGCTTGTGTATTGCATACCTCAATATTGGCTAGTCCATGGGATCCCTACAATTGTACTAATCTTTCATTGATAGTATTTTTATAGCGATAACAATAGTCAGCTTCTTAAAATATTATATGACAGAGTGACAATATTGTGAAGGCCAAACATTTAAAATAGATAAAAGACTATAATTAAATTGTGTCAAGGGTTTATTTTCTATGACTATTATCAGATTAATGATAAGGATTTATATATTTATTAAGGAAATGTCTTTAATGGGTTTTTGTTTAAATATAGATGCTCGAAGGATATAATGGGAAATGGGAATATATATATATATATATATATATTTTGATTATAAACTTGATAAGGCTTAGGACCCGAGTCTAAAACAAATAACCAAATGCTAGTGTGAAAGGGCCACCAAGACCAAAATGATATGAATGAATGAAAGAATGAAGATTTTAATGACGTCCACGAGACTAAACAGTCTATGGGACCGAGACAAAGTAGGCTTAATTTGTCTTCATGCTCTTTTCCAAGTCAGATCTCCGACTATTAATTTTGACTAGAAGGCTAGCCGTCTGATTAATCTTATCTTCCTCAAATAGCTGGTGCATATTGTCAACTTTCAGACTATTTTTGTGCTAAGTATGGATATCCTCATAAGCTGTGCATTCCATGATGAAGTGCCATTCCGTTTCCACAACCCCCTTATTGCAGAAAATACAAGTTCTTTCTTCCCAAGTTTCCTTGGGTATCTTCCACCTACCAGTCTCACACCTAAGCATTAAAATGGAAGACAATTGAAACCAAAAGAGCCATCCAATGGAAGATAAACAAGTCTTTAATCCATACCCAAGCATTAAAATGGAAGACAATTGAAACCAAAAGAGCCATCCAACAAAAATACACCAAGTTCAACAACCTAAGAGATGAGAGGCAAATTACGTAGGCCTCATTGACCCTAATTTAAACATACATTTACATTTTTTATAGACATTACTCATAGTAGGAACCTTAGCCACCTCATTTCAATCATCCTCATAGCAGTCTGAAAGAGTTGCAATATCGTCAATAGGTAAAATGTAAGTGCTATTTTTTAACAGGGGGTCAGGTACGGTGCTTTAGTCTTCGGTCATCCTTCTTGAGCACCTCAGTCTTTCTTAGGCTCGAGTTTTAGGGCACTACTTACTATTTTTAGGACTTTCTAAAAATAGTAAGTCATTTAGGGTTATCTCTCGGCATCATTTCTCAGTGGAGGCATCAGTTTCTCTCTAGTTTGAGCCCTTGGATCATCACTTGCTATTTTTAGTACTTACCAAAAATAGTAAGCCTTTTTTGGGAATACTGGACTTGGTCAGGCTCATTGTTGCAGCATTTTTAGTTGGTAAAGTTACTTTGATAAAATCATTTAAATAATTGAATTAAGCCTCAAAATGTGTGCTTATTTAAAGTGACTTTATATCTTTTAATTAAAGGGGACATAAGGGGGGCATATTAAAAAGTGACCATGGCGCCTAGTATCACAACTTAAAGTTGTTTTTAAAGTTATATTTTATTATTTTCTCTTTGGGCGCTGTTGATGTGATTTTCGTGACCGCACCAACACAGAATAAAGTTTCCCAACGGATACTCTATCCTCTCTTGAACAAAGTTTCCTGCATGCTAAGATTGCGAGATAGATCATGAATTTAACTTCAAGGTTCCTTCATGCAATAGAATACCCTCAGTTGGCTCGATGTGTTTTGCTGGTATTTCAAGGGGACTTACACAATTGTTCGGCAGCTGATAGCAGACAACAGATTAAAGGCTTCACGTGGTTCGAATGATTTGGTAGGTAAGCACAAGTTTACTAATACTAACCAGAAGTGAACTGAATTTAAATGAGTGTAGGGCCTAAGAAGTTTATGCTCCATCTAAGGACGGGACGTGGGATCAATCTCAACAGACTTCAACCAGACTCTGCTCCGCCTCACGTTGGACAACTTACACAAAGTCGGTGCAATCTTCAAGAGAGTGGCAAGAGGTTTTCAAATTATAACTCAACATGTAAGTACCATCAGAACGACGCATACAAACACATGAATCACAATCGAAGTTAAGTTTGTAATGTTTTCCAGTTGACCACACAAGGCAAACTTGCCGTCAGCAAGCCGCTAGTGGTATGGATAAAAATGAAGTTGTCGCGATTGACACCACAAATCCACAGCTAACATCTACTTGCATGAAAATGAAAACTACTCTACTTTACGCTACTTGAAGTCGAAGGGATGAAGAAATCTTGCTAGCTACTCATAACAAAGATGAATTCACCATTCAATGAAAGATCTTTTATTACAATAGTTTTTCACAACAATCTCTTACAAAGTTTTTGAAGGAAAACTTTCCTTCTCCTTCAAACTATGCTACGCTAAGATATTACAACTAAAGTGTCTTTGTTCTACTCTCTAGTCTGATATCTAAACTCTACTTCTACTAAGGTACAAATGAGGGGGGATGCCCCTTTATATAGCTGGCCAAGTCCAACGGACGGCTTAGATTACAATCGGCTGGATGGCCTAGATTGTGCCACCTCAGCCCTAAACAAGATTCACCCTCAAAACCGCCACCAAGAGGAGTGGGGTAATAAATGAGCAATTAATGGCCACCATCTTCCAGAAGATTCCTGTTCATAGACGCGTTCACACTACCTCAACTTCTTGGACTAGTACGGCAGGCACGTTCTCGATTTGAAACTTCAAGGCTGTAACTCCTTTCTCCTGCTCGACAATGATTTTCCCTTGTTGTTTTTCTTCAACTTTTGAAGTACTTGCTTGGGTTTCCATTTTTTTCTCCATCTTGAGCTTTGAAAACATTTCCTCTTTGTCACTTGAGCTGGGCACATACTAAGTCTCAACACTTAGCCATTTTCTCCAAGTATTCGCTTCATCTCCCTAAGTCATCACCGTTTGGTCTCGACTTCCTCCTGCAAAACAAGCAAGGAGAAGAGCATCATAACACCTCATAATATAAATTCACTTTACTTACCTGATTTTCATGCTCCGATCTTTGAGGTTTGAGTGATCCCTTCATCTGATAGGGTTCATCATTTTCCTCCAGCACAACTTTTGCCCTTTAAATTCCTCTTGCCTTAGAATATTTCCGCATTATCATTCATTGCCCTTAGAGCGCATCTGGAGACTTGAGCTTCCATTTTCATCTCACCAGCTGAGGCGTTCACTCTAACATTTCATCCAACTCTGGCTCGAGAAAATTGCTTTCATCAGGAACCTCAGAATCCTCTAGTCATTCAATTTCAAATTCATCACTTAAGGCATTTTACCCTCAAAACATCATTTATTTCTTGCCTTAGAAAATTTTCAAATTTTCCCCTTAGAAAATTCATTGTTTAAGTGCCCATCAAAAATCTCCATCTTGAAGGCCTCGGCGAATTGTGGAAGACTTTAAAATCGATTCCTCATCGCAAACGTCCAATACCCAGAAGAAAATTCCCTTCAGAAAGCGTCGAATTCATGTGTCTCCAAACGAAGGGGGTCATTTAATTTTTTTTTGAATTTTCAAACCTTAGAAAAATATTTCTCCATCAAATTTATCCTTATTCTTCACATCCAGGTGAATTTTCCTTGCTCGGCCTTGAAATTTTTTTATCATCCTCATGAAGTCGGAGTATTCTTGACATATCCACAGCCAATTTTATTCATGCCTTAGAAAATTTTACCTCCTCCATCAACTTGGGTGTATTTTCCTCTAGAGGTGAAATTTTGATACTTAGAAATTTTTTTAACATGTCATCACCAGCTTGGGCGCATTTGCCATGTCTTACTTCAAGTTTCTACACTTAGAAAAATTTCAAACTTCCTCTTCAAATCAAGGGCGCATTTTGGATAGCAAGCTTCCATTTTGTGACACTTAGAAGAATTTTCAATCAGCTCCTTGAGGTGGGCGCATTTAGGAGGTTGTACTTTCATTTTTGATCACTTAAAAACTTTGTTGGAGTCACTTCAGAGTTTGGGCGCATTCGACCCTTTATGCTTCAAGTTTCAATTGCTTAGGAATTTTTTTAAAGTCATCTCACCACTTGGGCGCACTTTGGGAGTCAAGCTTTTAGTTTTCCATACTTAGAAAATTTCTTACCCTCACCATGGTGACTTGGGCGCATTTCCACCCCTGTACAGTCAATTTTGCAACACCTAGAAAAATTTCTTATCCAATCTTCCTCTTCAAGGGCGCATTTGACTAAGTCCTCTTTAATTTTTTCATCCTTAGAATTTTTTTTCACTAACTCACCCAAGTCAGGCGCATCTAGGGGGGTCCTCCTTTCAATCATGATGCCTTAGATGATTTTCAAGCATCCTTCACAAGGTGGGCGCATTTTGATGCGCCTCCTGCCATTTACCAATACTTAGAAAAAATTTCATGCACCTTGTTCCTTAGGGCGCATTTGCTAGGTAGCACTTCCACTTTCAATACTTAAAACCTTTTCCACTTAATCATTTCTTCCTTGGGCGCATTTTACCTCCTCAGCTTCCATTTCTCATTACTTAGAAAAATCTTCAACTTAGCCTCCTCTACTAGGGCGCATTTGAGGGTCTGTACTTCCAGTTGCCAACATTTAAAAACTTTTAACTTATCTTCTTCAACTTGGTGGGCGCATTTGAGGGGTCATGGTTCTAGTTTGAGCACTTAGAAAAAAATTTGTAGCTTCCTCCTTGCTAAGGGCGCATTTAGGAGGTTATACTTTCAATTTATAACACTTAGATTATTTTCAAGTTCTCCATGCAAGGCAAGGCGCATCAAAGGGGGAGAGCTTCAAATTTAAAATACTTAGAAGCTTTTCAAGCTCAAACTCCAAGTGAAGGTGCATTTGGAAGGTCTTCCATCAAATTTTCATACTAAAACTTTTCAAGGCATCCTTTTCAAGTCAAGGCGCATCTTACATGGTGAGCTCTTGATTTTCCACACTTAGATATCTTTCAAGTGCCTCTCTTTACCTAAGGCGCATTTAGGGGGTGGTGCTTCAAATTTCCATGCTTTAGTTGGATTTTTATCTTCTCCAGCAGCTTGGGCGCATTTGGGGCATCAAGCTTCAAATTCAAATGCCTTAGTATATTTTCAAGTCTCCCCTGCAAGTTTAGGCGCATTTGGGGTGGAGGGAGCTTTCAGCTTTAGGGACTTAGTCAATTTTCAAGCTTGGGCGCATTTTGCCCTTGGAGCTTCAAATTTCATGCCTTAGAATCTTTCATCCTCATCAGGTAGCCTCTTGGGCGAATTTTGATACTGGACTCCAAATTTTATCAAACTTAGTGAATTTCATGTCTTTCGCCAAATTTGGAGTGATTTGTTCATGCTAGCCTTGGGTTGCCCTAACTTTCTATTTTTAGAAAGTTCTCCACATTTCGTGCTTTGAACTTATTTTTGACTCCGAAAGGCCTGATTTCTGCTTTTTTTTGAACCTTGGGATGTGGTTGAACCTTCGGTCCCTGATGCCCGCCTATGCCTGCTATTTTTAGCAACTTACTAAAAATAGCAATAGCTTAGAATGAGTTCAATTTTTGTGTATTGTTTGCCTGAGGAGTGTTGATCGTGGTTGGATGCTGCTCCTGCCTGACTACCATGTTCTGCCCTTGAATTTAGGAAACCCTAATTCCTTTGTACCAACCTGCTAAAAATAGTAAGTGCTTGATTTTGCATCCTCTGCAACTCCGTTTGACTTGAAATTTGGATGCTGTGATCCTCATTGGGTGACTTGCCCGTTCACACTGGTGCCTGCTGCTAACTTTCTATTTATAGCCTGTTTTTGGAATGCCTTACTATAAATAGTAAGTGCTCCGATTGCCTTTAAATTTTACTGGTGGATAGCTTGAAAGATGCTGAACGCAGTGGGATACACCGATTTTCGAAAATTCTGACTTTTTACCCCTCTTTTTGGGTCCCGAAGCTAGAAACCCTAATTTGACATGCATGTATATCAAACGACCTCCGTTTAACTCTGTTTCTGTTGCATGTCATCAGGTTCATGATTCTGAAGTGTTGGGCAGCGGCTGGAGTGGACTTGCTAAAAATAGTAAGTGGCTGAAAAAGTGATCAACCAGCCGTTGAATGAATTTGCATGTTACACTACCCGAGAGATCTTGAAAAACCCTGAAAAATCATCAAGCACTGGCTAAAAATAGCAAGTTTTTGAAAAGTGACCGACTCCGCTTGCATGTTACCTCGTTGTGAAGCTCTCGGAAAACCCAGAAAGATAATGCAAACATGCGTTGAGAAAACTTACATGCAAACCCTAATTATAGCCTCCGAAGGCTAAACACTGAAAAGTTGTCGTCCCGTTTTGCATGTTATATCGCTATGAAGGTCTCGAAAAACCCACAAAGAATCTTCAAACATGCATCTGAAAGTCTAGCATGCAAACCCTAAAAATGGACCTCGAAGGTAAGACTGCTAAAAATAGCAAGTTGTCCGTTTCTGCTCAAACTTTGCTAGTGATGAGTTCAAAGTGCTTAGAATGTAGTGCAGTTGTCAGAACGTGAAAATCTCGAGAAAACAAACCCCAAATTGACACTTACTAAAAATAGAAAATTGGCAGAATTCAATGAAAATTTAGAGGGAGCCTACCTGAAGCATCCTAACAGCAATGTTAGTCTCAGGTTTCAACTTACTCCATTTGACCTCAAATTGGCTGGAAAACTCAAAACCCTAGTTCTATAGACTTAGCCAAAATCTCACGTTTAAGCTCAAAGGCGGGCACATACCCGGAAAGGCAGACAACAGGAGAGAGAGAGAGAGAGAGAGAGAGAGAGAGAACCAAAGCCAAAAGACAAGGAACAGAGCAAAAATTAGGGGTCCCCATCTCGAATGGGGTGATGTGTGAAAAGGTCACAACAGGCGCCTAAGTGATGAAGGCAAAGTATTAAAAAATTAAATTAAATCAATTGCTTGAAGATTGGCATGGGTTTTAGGGATTTCTTGGTTGCCCTAAGTTGAGCTTCTTAAAAATTTCATTTGGAGGCTTATTTTCATATGGATGCTTTTGATATTGGGGTTGGCGTGCATTCCCCTGGAGCTTTGGAAGCTTGAGGGTTTGAACCAGACTTTGCTGAGATGAAAACCTCATCAAAGATCCCTTCTTCGTGTGGGAAAGACCACATCAGGAAGGATTATTGGAGGCCTCATACAAGGGTTTCATTTGTGCTTCATAGTTGTAGATTCAGACTTTGAGATGAAGATTTTTGATCATTTTTGAAATGGGATTGAGATTTTTTTTAGCCTGTGATGGCATTGCATTGATTTGGTGAAGTTTAGTGGCTATCGGGTGATGATTTTAATGATTTCTGGGCACTCTATTTATGCACCTGAAACTCATATTTCTGCTCATAGTTTGAAAATGAAGTGAAGTATCATTTTGGGTATTGGCTGGAAATGTTCCCCTCTTCTTGGCGATTAGAATGAGTAGTGGCTTGTATTTTTCCTTGAAGAATCTGATTTTCGAGAGCGAAATCACCCCTTGAGAAAGGACGACCCTTTTGATTGTTGGGTTTAGTTTACATCTGCATTTTGGTTGGCGTTTGTGGCTGGTTTTGGAGGCCCCTTCTGCAGCGTTTGGTTCACTTGTTATCAAGGAAAAAAAGGCTACATCAAAAAACCTAGTTCACTACCCTTGGAGCTATGCTATTACTGCTAAACTTCTAGTTCCAGGTCTGAAAGTCCTCTTTATTATTTATGATGTAATAGTTTGTAATCTGCACTTCAAAGCTCATTGAAAACATCTGGTTTGAAGTGGTTTAAAGAATATTTCCAGCAAGTTCTCGTTGTATTTCATTGCTTTATATTTTGTATCATTTGGTATCAATGCAAAATGAATGGCATGTAAAAAACACAAAACAAACAAATAGAGAACATACTCAGAAAACTACAAGCAGTAGTGATAGAAACAGGGGATAAAACACAAAAAAAATATTGGGGTTGTTTATTACAGTGGTATCAGAGCCAAATCAGTTCTGCCAACCAGTGGGTATAAATTTCTATGAGCCAGAGTGATAGAGAAAGAAGGTATTTAGAAAGGAGTAGGAGAAAAGAAGAAATTTTTTGGGAACATTGGTCATCCTTTGAAGAAGGGCAACATTCAGATTCATCATCTAATGGGTCTTCCAACACAGGAAACATGGGAGATAGGGGTGGTGAAGGTGAGAGGAATGAGAGGAGAGACAGGAATGGGGCACCTCCAGATAGAATGGAAATCTTAATTGAATCTTTGGTTAGGGGACAAATGAGGGCAGCCCAACAAGTTCAAGAAACAAATGATTGGTGTTGGCATTTTAAATCGCACCTTTGGTGTGCGACTTGGAAACAGACAGCTATGTGCAGTAACCTGCTCTTCAAATTAGGATGGGAAGCTCCCTCTTTGCTGATGTTGTTAAAAAGAAAGTAAACTAAAACTAATTTGCCTATCTTTTTGTTCAGCTAAGAGCACAAGGTTATAAAACTCAAGCGTCATAGCTGAGATTTTCTATTTAAGGAATTTAACTATGACTAAGCCTACTCTAATGACGTTTCTAACTTCTCAAGTAAACCCAGAGCAAGAGAGTTAGAAATGGACAAGGAAGGATCTTTTGACAAAATACTTAGATAAACTCTTATTCCAACATACATCTACTTACTTTCAATGCAAGCTGAAATGGAGATCACATAAACATAACACATAAATGGAAATTTGAGACATTATATCAAGGAAAAATAGGCACAAGACTTAATTTCTCAAATCTTAGGAACAAAAGGTTACACAAAACACATGCACTAAACAAGAACTTGCAGCTAAAGAGGCTCGCAAACTTTCTCTTACACAAAGTGAACTGACATTGAATAACAACTTGCTGCATTACAGGCTTGCAATTTGCTATCACAATAACCGTTAAAGAAAACAATGAGCAAATGCTCTTATTTATAGACAAGCAAGAGGTAGGGAACTCTACAATCCCCTTGCTTTTACAACTAAGGCTTGCTCAACAAGCAAGCTTTATTTCTAAAATTTAAAGATAACATCTAACCACCTAAGAAAGCAGGAAAAACAGGAAATGCCAACTATTACATTTTATTTTCTTTCTAAAGAGTAGATAAGGATTAGGACGAGAATAGAAAGAAAGCAGAAAGAAAGCTTCTAGATGAAGACTGCTTTAAATTTTGATCACATCCGCCAAAAATTTGGAAACTGTGTCTCTGTCAGGTGCATCAATACTATCAATAGCAAAGTTTCGCTTTTCTAGGATATCTTTGCCTTTTGCAATCGATCTCAAGAAATCTTTGACTTCATTAGCTGCTTTCTCTAACCTTGCTGACATCATGGAAATTGGCAAAGTTTTATGTTTTTCTTTCATCCACTTCTGTGCGACTTTCTTGCTGTATTTCTCCTTATGCATGTCCCATATTCTTTCACATTCTTCCTTGACGATAGTCACACTCTCAGGCCAAGGTGGAATTGAGAAGCATTTTTCAATCACATCTGGCTTCAGGGTGCAAATCTTTCTTCCATCTACTGACTGAATCTCCCGAGTTGCCGGATTGTAATGCTTTATGCAAGCGTTTACAAATTCCAGACTCTGCATTGAAATAGGAATGGACACTGTTGCAAGTAGTCCGGAGTGACCAAGGTTTCTGACTGCAATGTTGCCTGCATTTTCCAATGGTTGCAAATTGAACTCTGGCTTAATGTGGTGCAAGTCAGTCTCAGCTGTTTTGATGAAGTCGTGATAGAGAGTTGATTTGGTCTTGTACTCGAGGGGAGTGTACTCCATTCTGAAAACCTTGAAGAATGACTATAAACTTGCCTATGTTCAGACAAGTTTTGAGCAACTTTCTAATTTTAGCCTGCTGATTTTTCTTCTTTAAACGTAGAATTTTTCAAAAAAATTCTGAGATATGGATTTTGTTCAGAATTTTGTTGCAAGAAGACCCAGATCGCCCATTTTTGAAAATTTTGAGTGTAGACTGAAAAAGTAGCAAACCCTAATTTCTTCAAATTTTCATGAAAAAAGCTAGCACCTGGGTTTTGTTCAGAAGCATATTTTGGATGAACCTAGTTGATCAGATGTTGAAAATATTGAAGGCTGATTGAAAAAGCAGCAAACCTTAGAATCTGAAATTTTTCACAAAAAAGCTGGCATCTGGGTTTTGCTCAAAAGAATATTTTGAAAAGACCCAGATGATCAAATCATGAAAGTTCTGATGATTTCATGGTCATGCAAGGAAAAAGCAGCTGCTGCAACTTGAAAAATTTCTTCAAAAATTCTTCAAAATGATGAGCTGAGATGACCTTGACCTTCTTCAAAAATTTGATGTTCTGGATAAAAAAAGCATGAAAAAGCAGGCTCTTATGTTGCTGGTCTGAAAATTGATGATGAACTTTGAAAAAATCAGCAAGCTATGGCTCTCAAATCATGAAAATAAAATCTTTTGCTTGCTGCTCCTCTTCTACCACCTGCAAGAAAATATGAAAAATGAAAGACAATGACTCCTTAAATAAGTTTGAGGATGAAAAAATATGCTTTCTTTTTTGCTTTCACTCCTCAAACCCCAGCCTGAGTTTGTTCATTGAACTTAAGACGATTTCTTCTCCATGAAATTTTGAAATTTTGAAAAATTGGCTAAGGCATGGCTTCTTGGGTGCCCTTCTTGGCCAGAGGCACCTATCTTCTCCAGACTTACTCATTTTTTCGAGAATTTCAACTTTTGCTTGTTTCTAAACCCCAGTTTGAATGTGATTTCCGGCTTCCAGATTGATTCGATGGATGGGCTGAATGATCCATTATAGAGCTTGATCGAATCTGCCGAGATTGTTCTGGAGGTAGCTTATGAGAAAGACATCATCTGGACCCTCAAAATCATGGGTGCCTATCTCTCTCTGGGGTGCCCATCTCTACTAAACTTAGCCATTTTTATGGTTTTGAAGTTCTTGCTTGCTTCCCTTGATCTTCTGATGATTTCACGATTTCGACAGCTAAACTAATCTGATTGACTAGCTGACTGTTCCATTGGATAGCTTGGCTGAATCTGACGAGATGATCCTGGAGACTGCAACTGCTGAAACTGCCATCTGAGGCCTCAAAACCTTAGGTGCCTATCTTCTCCAGGGGCGCCCATGTTCACCAGACTTAACCATTTTTTCACGCTTTTCAGGTTTCAAGCTTATCTCCTCTTTCAGATGATCTTGCCATTTCAGATGATCCGGACGTCTGATGGACTGATGGCTGGACTCGTTACGGAGCTGAGAAGATTCTGAGAGGGGTCTTTTGGAAGCGCTGACTCTCGAAAGTTGGATCTTAGGGGTTAAAAGCTTGGGCGCCCTTCTTGACTGGAGGCGCCCAACTTCACCAGAGTTAGTTTATTTCTTCGATTTTTCACTTTGCTTTTGACTTCAGATATTCTACCTAAATTTCTCCCTCTGTTCTATCTTCAGTATTTGATGACTGCCAACTCCGATTGACGTGATGATAGTTGCGTTGACTCCGATATTCTACCTAATTTTTATTCTGCAATTTTCACCTTTCTCCTTCGTTCCACGTGCTTGCCTTTGCCTTTTTTCGATTTGCATGCACGTTCATCATTTCATCTTCTGTTCAGTGCTTGAATGTTGAATCTGACACTTGGCAGCTGACTAGCCTCCATTGACAGCTTCAGAGTTCCCGAAATGCTTTTTGAAATTGAAAAAGCAAAATGGACCCACTAGGGCAAAACTGATTGTTTTGTGATTCTAACTGCACCAGCCTAATGAGGAAGTATTTTGAGCCAATCAAAATCAGTTTGAACCCTAGAAGCCAAACTTTCTATTTTTAGAAAATTTAGCTAACATCTATTTCGAAAGAAACCCAGAAAAACCTAGAAAAAGTTACTATTTTAAGAAGTTTATAAAAATAGCAATTTTCTTAAAAAGTAGGGATGAAAAACTGAGATCTGGGTTTTGTAGACTTGGTCGCTCTGAGCAGACCCAGATCGTTAGATTTTGAAAATTTCAAGTTTTTACCCCTCATGCAAGACATGCAAACCCCAATTTTGACCTTTTTTGACAGATTTGACAAGACTTTTACTCATTTCTTCAAAATGCTTAAGTGTAGCAAAATTTTTAATTTGGGGTACAACAATCAGTTAACTGACTTGGTGCAGAGAATGGGTCAAATGGGTCAAGGAAACAGAGATGGATAACAAGGAGTGGGTAACCAGGGAGCTTTGGCAAAGCCCCTTATGCCAAAATGCCCACCTAGGATAGATTTACTTGTCACTCTTGAGCTTACATTGTTGGAGCAACAAGATTAGTTTAAACAGGATTGGCTCGATGTAGGGCCCGGTTTTCAACAGGACATATCTCTTAGAGACTACATTGAATTGAGGATGAGACACTTTAACAACAGGGGAAATAGAGACTAGCAAGATGAGCTACGAAGGAAAATTGGGAAGCTCACACTTCCTTATTTTGATGGGTCCGGAAAGATGACAACAAGAGCGTGGGTACAAAAATTTGATACCTACTTCACATTAAATCCTATGCCGGAGTTGAGAGTCCATTTAGTATGCATCAATACACCTAGATGGCATTGCTCGCGAGTGGTGGTATAATGGAATGTTAACCTTGGGGCATGCACAAATCACTTCTTATAGGGTGTTCACTAAGAGGTTAATTGAAAGATTTAATAAAAAAGATCCTGAGCTACACTTTAAGGAGTTAGCCCAACTCAAACAATGGGGTTCAGTGGACACATATATATCAGATTTCCAAAAGCTATCTATACTTGTGACTAACATCTCTGAGAGGAGATTGATCGTGTTGTTCATAGATGGATTATCTGATCCCTTAAGAGGATGGATAAGGATTTTAACCATCCTAGCCTTCAAGAAACCATCAAAAAGGCTAGAGACATGGAGACATCAGCTTTCACGAACAAATTTCAGTCCAAGGACTCGCAGCCCAAGAAGGAAAAAGACAAGAAAATTGACATCAAAGAGCAGGAGCAACCTAAGAAAAACTACACAAAGATAGACAGTGAGACCTTGAATGAACTCAGGAAGAAAGGATTATGTTTCACATGCAGAGAGCCTTACACACAAGGCCATAAATGCGCTGCCAAGGCAAAAGCACTGTTAATAGAGTACCAATCTGATGAAGATGGTGGATCAAAAAAATCACACCAGCAAGCTGATTTTGAAGAAATTGAGGGTGAAAAGACTTAGAAAGAGAGTGGTAAGGTGTGGGACCATGATGGGACATTTTCCCAACTCCATAGCTTTCATGAGAATCAATCCTAGCGTATTAGAGGTGTGATACAGTGGCAGCGTATGTTAGCCTTAATTGATACAAGAGCTACTCATAACTTCATCGATGACGGTTTAGTGGCTCAAAGAGGTTTTCAAACACAAGAGGTTGGTGGTTTCAAAGTTATGGTAGTCGATGGATTCACTATTCAGTGTACCGGGATGGTTCCTCAGTTGAACATCCTGTTGGGAGGTCATGAAATTAAGGACTTTTACGCGGTGAACATTGGAGACATGGATGTAGTTATGGGCATTTAGTGGCTACGCTCTTTGGGTGAGTTTACTCTGAACTTTCAGACACTAGAGCTAAAATTTAAATTTGAAGGTAAGAATGTGGCTTTGAGAGGACTATCACATAGTGGACCACGTGCTGAGTCTAGCAAAGAAAAGGGAAAAGACAAGGCAACAGCCTTTAATGCTTCTTTAGAGCTGTCCAGAGTTCCTGTGAACACTAGTTATATGTTTGGAAATGCTGAAAATAATAACACACCCTTGGGAGATTGCATGGTTGGAGGCAATCAAGATGAGGCCTTCAAAATAGGAACCCAAGACGTTTGCAACAATGTTGACAAAGGAGGTTTGAGTCTGATTTCTCAGGAACAGTTGATGATTGGAGACATATGTGTTGACATGAACGATGATGTGTTGATGAATGATTTTCCTAATACATGGAAACTTGATGAGATGGTACCACAATTCAACAAAGAACCAAATAGGGATGAATTTACTTTTGATTATGGGGCTGCCCTGTTTTCCATTCAACAAATAAGCATGGCTGATGGCATTAATGATGGCTTTGGTCTTGATCTTGTTCCAAAGAACAAATCAGATTTTACTTTGCATACAGTTGAACTTGAGCAAGGACCTAACAGCTTTGCTGATTTGGATTCACAATCAGCTCTTGAGGGTGGTCAATAGTTGCTTTTTGATAACCCCTTGTTCAAGATAGGAGCTGATAGGGTTATGACAACCCACTTTTTGAGCTGGAAGATGAAATTACTCCTAGTTGCAGCACTACATTGGATGAAAACAACAAGATTTGGGATCTAGGTGCAACTTCTAGTTATGAAGTGATGACTCAAGAATGGACTAGTTGGTCCACTTCCAGCCATAGTGCCTGGGCAAACTTTCCGATCAGCTTACAAACAACTTCGATTCCGGACCAGCAGTTGAGTTGTACCAGGTTGAGTTTGGGTGTCAGTGATGATTTGGTGCTAGGGGATGATTCTTTAGCCAATTTCTTGCGTGCCTCTCCTATGTATCCAGTGGAACCATGGATTTTTTTACTGCTGCCCACACTTTCTTGAGTTGGTTATGCAGACATTTCTCGGTGAGCTGATTGATTCCGAGTTGGGGCAGTTGGTTGTGAGTACTTATCCGGATATAGTGCCCCCATTATCTGCTTCCATTTTGGTGAGTGTTGTTGATTGCGATTACTTCATGGCGAAGGCATACATTGTTTTGGGTGATAGTTATTTGATTGTTGCAGTTTGGGATAGGAGAGTACAGCTTGAGCACATTGGGTTGACAGTGATGTTCAGTATGAGGCAACCTCAACATGATGGTTCTTTTTTGAGATTCACAGGAAATCCGGGATTCACACTAGGTTTTAGAGAAGCTACCGTTTGGGATGAGAGAGCCAGTGGGGATTTTCTTGAGTTTACTTCGGTGGCACCTTCGTTTGGTTCTTTTGAGGGACTTACTTTTGAGGAGTGGATTGAGTTTTAGTGGTATTTTTTCACTCTTCTTGTAGGTGACTTTCAAGAGGCCTCATGTGTTGATACCTTGCAGGATAGGGATTTGAGTCGTTGGAGCTACAGACCACCTAGAATTATTTGGGACCCAGGGATCATTTTGAGTTCGGTATGGATTTGGATGTGGATTGTAGGGCTTACTAGCATTGCTTGAGGACAAGCAATCTTTGGGAAGGGCGGACTGTAATGTCCCCATTTTTACGATGTCCTCTTTCAGTTGGGTTGATTCTGATACACTTACTATTTTTAGTAAGTGCTATTTTTAGCACGGGGTCAGGTACGGTACTTTAGTCTTTGGTGAGCCTTCTCGAGCGCCTCAGTCTCTCTTAGGCTCGAGTTTTAGGGCACTACTTACTATTTTTAGGACTTTCTAAAAATAGTAAGTCATTCAAGGTTAGCTAGACCCAGTCAGGGTTAGCTGGCGACAACATTTCTTAGTGGAGGCATCAGTTTCTCTCCAATTTGAGCCCTTGGATCATCACTTGCTATATAGTAAGCCTTTTTTGGGAATACTGGACTTGGTCAGGTTCGTTGTCGCAGCATTTTCAGTTAGTAAAGTTACTATGATAAAATCATTTAAATAATTGAATTAAGCCTCGAAATGTGTGCTTATTTAAAGTGACTTTATATCTTTTAATTAAAGGGGACATAAGGTGGACATATTAAAAAGTGACCATGGTGCCTAGTATCACAACTTAAAGTTGTTTTTAAAGTTATATCTTATTATTTTCTCCTTGGGCACCTAAGTGATGAAGGAAAAGTATTGAAAAATTAAATTAAATCAATTGCTTGAAGATTGGTGTGGGTTTTAGGGATTTCTTGGTCGCCCTAAGTTGAGCTTCTTAAAAACTTCATTTGGAGGCTTATTTTCATATGGATGCTTTTGATATTGGGGTTGGTGTGCATTCTCCTAGAGCTTTGGAAGCTTGAGGGTTTGAACTAGACTTTGCTGAGACGAAAACCTCATCAAAGATCCCTTCTTCGTGTGTGAAAGACCACATCAAGAAGGATTATTGGAGGTCTCACACAGGGGTTTCATTTGTGCTTCACAGTTGCAGATTCAGACTTTGAGATGAAGATTTTTGGTCTTTTTTGAAATAGGATTGAGATTTTTTTTGGCCTGTGATGACATTGCATCGATTTGGTGAAGTTTAGTGGCTATTTGGTGATGATTTTAATGATTTTTGGGCACTTTGTTTATGCATCTGAAACTCATATTTCTGCTTGTTGTACCCCAAAATTAAATTTTTTGTTACACTTATACATTTTGAAGAAATGAGTAAAATCTTGTCAAAATCTGTCAAAAAGGTCAAAATTTGGGTGTGCATGTCTTGCCTAAGGGGTTAAAATGTAAAATTCCCAAAATCTGATTGATCTGGGTCTGCTCAAAGCAACTTAACCTACAAAACCTAGATCTCAGTTTTTCATCCCTACTTTTTAGGAAAACTGCTGTTTTAGAAATTTCCTAAAAATAGTAACTTTTTCTAGGTTTCTTTTGGAATGGACACATGCAAAACTTTCTAAAAATAGAAAGTTGGTTCGTTAGAGTTCAAATTGATTTTGATTGGCTCAAAATACTTCCATATCAAGCTGGTGCAGTTAGAATCTCAAATAGATCAGTTTTGCCCTAGTGGGTCTATTTTGCTTTTTCAGAAGCATATCAGGAGCTCCGAGGTCATCAATGGAGGTCAATCAGCTACCAAGCGTCAGATTCAACACTCAAGCATTGAGCAGAAGGTGAGTTGGTGAGCAAGCACGAAGAACGAGGAGAGAAGGTGAAATCCGCCTAAAATTGACTAACACTGCTTGTCATGGGCACTCCAAAGGAAGATAGGCACCCATCTTTTTAGGGCATCTAACAATGAAATTAGGGTTTGAGCTCCTAGTCAAAGTTGTTCAGAATCCTTCCAGCTCTGCAGCGAGTCTGGTAGTGCAGTCGTCAGATCATCCAATCGCCCGGGATTCGAGATCAAACAGGGGGGTTTCAAACAAAATGCAAAATGAAAATCTTGAAAATGTTTGAAAAATATTCTAAGTCTAGGAACTTTGGGTGCCCTAGGTTCCCAAGGGCGCCTAGCTTTTTGGAAGGGAAAATCCAGCTGTTAGGGTTTGCTAAAGTGCTCAATCTCTGTGGAATTCAAACAACTTCGCAACGGGTTTCTTCGTCAAAGTATCCAACTAGTCATTCTCCGGCAAATCCAAATCAAAGTTGAAGGTACAGAATGAAGGTTTGAATCTAAAGATAAAATCTAATGAAAATTTTCTAAGTCTAGAGCAAATGGGCGCCCCTGAAGGAGAAAGGTGCCCAAGTTTTTGAGTGTCCAAACAGATGAATTTTCCAGTAGAACCTCCAATGTGACTTCGTTAGATTTGATCAAGCTTTCCAACAAGATCTCCAACACGTCAATCCGATTTGGCAGTCGTCAGATGCAAGAGGCTGAACAGCGGGTTCGACACAAGCTAAAAATCAAAATTCAAAAGCAAAGGTGAAAACACAGAGAAATTGGCTTTGGTGAAGTTGGGCGCCCCAGCTTGCTAGGGGTGCCCAAGCTTTTGAAGGCCCAAATTCAACTTTTTGACAGAAGTGTCTCCAGAAGACCCCTCTTGGAATCTCCTCAGCTCCGCAACAAGCCCAGCCATCAGCCAATCCGAGCTCTGGGTCACCAGATCTGATGAGATCATCTGTAGAAGAGAGTTGATGAAAAAATGCTAAAAGTGGCTAAGTTTGGTCAAGTTGGGCGCCCCTGAAGAGAAAGGGCGCCCAAAATGATAGAATTTGTAGTTGCAGTGCCCAAGATCACTTCGTTGGATTCAGCCAAGCTATCCAATGAAGTTGTCAGCCAGTCAGTCGGATTAGCGTAGCTCCCAGAGTCGGAATTTCATCAGAAGATCAAAGGGAAAAGGAAGGACTTGAAAATCTTAAAAAATGGCTAACTCTGGACAAAATGGGCGCCCCTGGAGTAAATAGGCTCCCATGAATATGAAGGTCAAAACGAAGTTTTTCACTAGGGATGCCTCTAGAACGATCTTCTCAAATTCAGCCAGGCTTTGTGATGAATCATCCGGCTCGTTCATCGGATCAATCTGGAAGCCAGAGATCGAGGTCAAAGTAGGGGGTCAAAATTGTGAAAAGTTGAAAATTCCTAAAACATGACTAACTCTGGAGCAAGTAGGCGCCCCTGGAGAGAAAGGGCGCCCAACTTGTCATGACTTAGCCAATTTTTCAAAAGTTTCAAGATTGCAAGAGGAAGAGAATGTCCAAGTTCATCGAACCAGCTGATTTTAGGGTTTTGAAGATAAAAGCAAAAGAAAGAAGACCTATTTCAAAACCTAAGTCTATTTAACACCTCTCTTTCATGTAATTTTCATTATTTTTGCAGGTAGCATTCAAAGGAAAAGAGTGGAGCAGCAGAGTTGAAGTTATATTTCATGATTCTAGAACTCAAGTTTGTTGATTCTTCATCAAATTTTTCAGATTAGCAGCATAAGGCCTTGCTTTTTCATCTAGAAGATCAAATTTTTGAAGAAGGCGGCCAAGATTTTCAATTTTCAGCCATCTGGGTCTTATCATCTCATTCTTCTGAAGAAATTTTCAAGAAATTTATCAAGTTGCAATAGTTGCTTTTTATTTGCATGTCAGTGAAATCCTCAGTGCATTCAATTTTTGATCATCTGGGTCCTCTCAAATCAGTCTTCTGAAGAAAACCCATATCACAACTTTTTTCAAGCAAATTTCAAATTTTAGGGTTGGCTGCTTTTTTGATCAGCCCTCAGTGTTTTTCAAATCTTATCAACTAGGTCCATTCCTAATTACATTCTGAACAAAACCCAGGTGCCAACTTTTTTTGTGAAAATTGAAGAAATTAGAATTTGCTGCTTTTTTAGTCTAAATTCAAAGTTTTCAAAAACGGACGATCTAGGTTGTCTTGCAATGAAATTATGAGCAAAACCCATATCTCAAGATTTTTTTCAAAAAATTGTCCGTTTAACAAAGAAAAATCAACATTCTAAAAATAGTAAGTTGCTAAAAACTTGTCTGAACCTAGGCGAGTTTACAGTCATTCTTCAAGGTTTTCAAAATGGAATACACTCCCAATGATTTCAAGACCAAATCAGCTCTCTACCATGATTTCATCAAAACAGCTGAGACGGACTTGCATCACATCAAGCTGGTGTTTGATCTACACGCTTTGGAGAGCGCAGGCAACACTACAATTAGAAACTTGGGACACTCTGGACTCCTTACAGCAGCGTCTATTCCTATATCAGTTCAGAGTCTTGAGTTCGTAATCGCTTGCATCAAGCATTACAATCCGGCTACAAGGGAGATCCAGTCAGTTGATGGCAGATTGATCTGCAGTTTGAAACCTGATATGATCAAGAAATGCTTTTCCATTCCCCCTTGGCCTGAAAGTGTCACTATCTCAAAGGGCGAATGTGAAAGAATGTGGGAAATGCACAAAGACAAGTATAGTAAGAAGATTGCATAGAGGTGGATGAAGGAGAAACATAAGACTTTGCTTAAGAACGTTGGGCGAGGGGAGTTTAGAGATGAGATTTCCATCATAATCGCCTTGCTCAACAGGGTCATTGGACAAGAAGATGCTACCAAGTTTCAACCATGGATGTTCTATGTGATTCCTCACATCATGAAGAAAATTGAGTTCTATGATTGGCCCATTTTGATTAGTGACAGCCTTCATTAGCAAATAACGAAATATTTTCAGATTCATGAGTTCCATATGGTTTCTTACCTAGTCTACCTAGTGGCCTACCAAGGTCAATTCAGAGGGTTGAACACCGAGGGATCATTGAGCGCACAACATATCTATAACTATTACCCTCAGTTGGAATTCACGAAGTCTCTGCATCACTACAAGAGGGTGAATGAGGCTTTCCTGATGTATACGGTGCGGGACCTGGACAATGAATTGCACGTCCGTATCTCTTCAACTGCCAGGGCAGCGATGGCGAAGTGGGCAGATTGGTTCATGCAATTTCCTACTTTCACCTATCTCAGAGTCTATGGCTATTCTGGTGCTCCGCTCATGCTACCAAGGTACCCATCAGGCGAAGTTATCTTCATGGAGTTCTTAAGGCAGGCACATGATGTCCATGTGTTCTTGAGGAATAGAAAGAAACCCGCCCTCAATTTTCCATTGGGACTAGGAATCTATACATGCAGGACAACAACAGATGCTAAAACCATGGGAGATGAGTTAGATAAACTTGGTCTCAAGCCTTACAGCGAGAGACGATCTTATGACCCTCATGGCGTCCACGCTGGCCGACTTGAGAAAAACTATGCTCACTTACTCGCTCTCGAAGATTTTTGGGCCAATTGTACAGATGACTTCGAGGTGCAGAGACGTAGTTACAGTAGGCTCACTCTTCACCAGATGAAAGACTGCCTATTAGAGGATATCGAAGGATTGTCAGATGATGATGAGGATGTGTTACTCCCAATGTATGCTCGGAAGAGAATTGAAGATCAGCCCTTCCTCAAGTCAACTGGGCTAATAAGGAATCCCTCTCAGTCGAAGAAAGGACAAGGCAAGTCCTCGAACATAGCAAGGTCTTCCTAGTTCTCAAAAGGAAGAAGTCCATACCAGCAACAGAGCCACCAAGGGTACAGTCATCACTTCCCTCCTCTTCTAGAGCACAATCAAAAGGGAAAGGCATAAGTTAGTCTCAAGATGGTGTGAAGGGCAGCAGGTCAACCAAAAATGTAAGGAGGCTAGACTTCTCAGGTATAGTCATACAGGAGCCATCAACGGTTGAAGCAGAAGCTCCTCCAGAAGAGCCTATACCTCAGAAGGAGACAGAAGAAGCGCCCATAGCACATGATTCTATACCATTGACAGGGTCTTCACCAATCCATATTGACCTAGATATTGAAGAAGATGAAGAGGTTGCAATTGTACCTCCCAAAGAAGTTAGTAAAGATACTACCATGTCTTGGCTTGAGAGCTCCTTGGGAAGGGTAAGAAGAACATATCAGGTGAATTTTGATGACCTTGATAACATCTATCAGGAACCTCCTAAGAAAAAAGCAAAGAAGCAAGTTCACTTTGATAGGAATCCTGATGGTGAGATAGTCATGGAGACTGCAATACCCCTAGAAGACAAGAACAGAGATGAAGTTGATATGGACAACTTCGTGATGGTTAAGGCCAACCTTGGTAAAAACACCAGACATGTAGATGTCAGTCTATTCAGAGTTGTGTCTAAAAGCCTTCAAGAGAGAGTGCTCAAGGATGGAGAAGACAAAACAGCCCTCAAGGCTGAAATACAGCAACTCAGGCTTTATATTTCAAACCTCGTCCATGGTTCATCACAGGCAACCCAGTTGCTGCCCCAGGTTTTAAAGACACCAGCTGATCATCATCAGTTGAGACAGCTGGTTATTTGTGGGAAGGAAACTCAAGAGTGGATCAAGAGTTTCATTGTCAGAGGAAAGGAGATCTTGGCACAGATGTTTCAGTTGAGAGAAAACGCTCATGAGCTACGTCAAGGTATCCAAGGGTTTGAGCAATCAGTGGCTGACGTGAAACCAAGGCATGAAATCATCATTGCTGATTTGGATATAGCCTATGGTTCAACGGCTTCAAAAGAACACAAGAGGCAGATCCTTGCTTAGAGAGAGCGTCATGTCTTCAAGGTTAAAACTCACGAGAGGATATCCGAGGAGTTTATTGTCTACAGACAAAGGATGATTGAGGCTCTTCTTTTCATCAATGAGTTTGTCACAGAGATTCCTTCTCAGTACAGTCTTGAAGAGGGTTCTTACGTCGGGCTAGATGAAGTGCAAACTCAATTTCCAAGTGTTGTTTGCAGCTGTGATAGCAGCAATATAGTTGGTGGCAGAATGAATCACCTTGCCATGATGTTAGCAAGATTTGAAAAAGCGGCCAATGAGGTCGAAGATTTCCTGAGATCAATTGCAAATGGAGAAGATATCTTGGAAAAACGCAACTTTGCTATTGATGGGATAGATGCACTGAACTAGAACACAGTTTCCTGCTTTTTAGCGGATGTGATTGAGATTTGAAATGGATTTCATCTAGAAGCTTTCTTTCCGCTTTCTTTCTATTCTTGGAGCAATTCTTATCCATTCTTTGAAGAAGAGAAAGAAGATAAATGTAATAGTTGGCGTTTCCCGCTTTTCCTGCTTTCTTAGGTGTTAGATGTTATCTTCTTTCTAGATTTAGAAATAAAGCTTGCTTGCTGAGCAAGCCCTAGATTGTGAAAGCAAGGAGATTTTAGGGTTCCCTACTCCTCTACTTGCCTATAAATAAGAGCCTTTTCTCATTAGTTTTCTTTAACCATGCTAGTGACAACAAAACGCTGAGCCTAAGTGCCTCCTATTTGTTATTCAGTGTTGTTCAATTGTTTTATGACAGCGAATTGTTGAGTCTCTTTTAGCCAACAAGAAGTTTTTGTAATTGTTGTTCTCTTTGTGTAAAGAACAAGTTTGCAAGCCTCTTTAGCTGCAAGTTCTTGTTCCATGCATGTGTTAGGATAATCTTTTGTTCTAGAAGTTTGAGAAATAAAATCATGAGCCTCCTTTGCCTTGGTATAACGTCTTAGATTTCCGTTATATGTGTTATGCTTTTGTGATCTTAATTTTAGCTTGCATTGAAGTGTGTAGATGTATGTTGAGAAAGAGTTCTCTTAAGCCTTTGTCAGAGAATCAACCTTGTTCATTTCTAATTCTTTTGCTCTGCGTATTACTTGAGATATTAGAAACGTCTTTAGCTTAAGTTAGTCATAGTTGGAATTCTTAATTAGAAAATCTCAGCTGTGGCATTTGTGTTTTATAAACCTTGTGCTCTAGCTGATTAAAAAGATAGGCAACTTAGTTTTTAGTTTCCTTTCTTTCAACACCATCAGCAAGAGGGAGCTTCCCCTCCTAATTTGAAGACTGTGCATAGCTATCCATTTCAAACACGCATTCCAAAGGTGGGAATTTAAATGCCAACACTGCTCATAGTTTGAAAATGAATTGAAGTATCATTTTGGGTATTGGCTGGAAATGTTTCTGTCTTCTTTACGATTAGAATGAGTAGTGGCTTGTATTTTTCCTTGAAGAATCTGATTTTCTGGAGCAAAATTGCCCCTTGAGAAAGGACGACCCTTTTGGTTGTTGGGTTTAGTCTACATTTGCATTCTGGTTGGCGTTTGTGGCTGGTTTTGGAGGCCCGTTCTGAAGCGTTTGGTTCACTTGTTATCAAGGAAAAAAAGGCTACATCAGAAAACCTAGTTCACTGCCCTTGGAGCTATGCATCATTTGGTATTTCTTTGCTTTATATTTTGCATCATTTGGTATCAAGCAAAATGAATGGCATGTAAAAAACACAAAACAAACAAACAAAAAACATATTCAGAAAACTACAAGCAGCAGTTATAGAAACAGGGGATAAAACACAAAAAAATATTGGGGTTGTTTATTACATAAAACCACCTTCAAATTTTTGCCACCTCTTCCACTGTTTGATGGACCACTTCCTCAATATCAATCAAATACACGCCAATCACAGTAGAAAGCATGGAGGCACAAATAAGTGTTTAAGCAACATCAAACATAGTCCTCTGACCACAAGAATACCTTGGCTCCAATAGTAAATTTGACATAGCCTCTCGTATACCAATGCATGGAGCTCCATCCAAACCTTTGGTGAGCTTCCCAATCTGTAGAATCCATTGGCACAACTTACAGTTTTTGACTTCTCTCTCCAAAATAGCCATTAAATCAACCATCATCTCCCCTTTAGAAACCTTGCATTTCTGAGTCTTTTTTTTGCTCCCAACACCTTGCCCAAACTGCATAATGCAAGATTACTGCACTCTCCCACATTTGTTACCACCTCTAGACGCCATTGAAACAAGGAAACGACCACCTCCTTAAAATGCACACTGTTCCAAACTATAATGGGGAAAACAAGCCATGTCGTCAACTTAGAGTCAACAAAAGCACTAGCATTAATGAATGCCTGCCTTATCAGTTTCCTCACCACTCAAATGTAATAAAGATCACCTTGTGCATCCAACCCATTATCAGGTTAATTCCCTCTTAAATCCTTACGAATCGAGGTTAAAGCTGTTAAATTTATGTGAACAGATTAAATGCACAGAAAATAATTCAAAATCTGAGACAACAACACAACAATTACCCTGGGAAAACCCTCCTCTTGAGGGAGAAAAACCCAGCAACAAAGATCTCTCATATATATATATAAACAATGACAACAGATCACTTTACAATTAGGTCTAACTCAAGACCAATGTTCAGTACTCTTGACAGATGCAGTAGCAAATATCAAACTGGCACTAAAACAATTCGCAATCTGATATTGAGGTGCAGAGAAGAACTCAGTCTTGACATAGCATAGACCTACAGGAATTTGCACCTGGCAGAGACAGAATACGGATTTACAGAAAATTGCACCTGCATGAACTTATCATCTGTGATATGTTAGCTCTGTGATATACTCGCACTGCACTGAGATATATTCGCACCTTATTGTCTGATCTGTTCGCACTTGATCATACAGAACTGATGTGAACAATTGAACTTTTCTAGCTGATTACAATGGGCGAGTCAAGGTGAATATATACAAGTGAATGGGAGAGACACCTCTCTTAAAATCCTTCATGTCGGCCTCTAAGAAATCGTGAATATCCTTTAATGATAGTCGGCTTCAAATAAATATTAAATATCTTCTAATAGAAGATCAACTCGAATTCTTTTATGTCGGCCATAATATGAGATGAGTATAATACAAAACAATGAATATAAATTGAATAGCCAATGGCTATCATTCAATTTATTTCTTCCACGAAAGAGCTGAGCTGGAAGGAACTACCGAAGCTGCTATAACATTAACACTCCCTCTTAGCTAGGGAGAGAACTTCCAACTGCATAATACGAATCTTCTCCATATGAAGTTCATCTGCCATCATTGCCTGCAATCAGATATAAAGAGAGAAATATCACCTCAATGTGATATTTGATATCGTCTCGATATCAACCATCAAATGGTAAGTACTAGTGTTCATCACTTGCGTGATGTTGTCACCTCAACGTGACTTTCACCATGGCTCTCCCAGAGGGTGAAACACAAGTACAAGAAGATCATCACGAACTCTCTCACGTGATGTCATGGAGTCACACACATGACATCCACCATGACTCAGCTCAGAGGGTGGAAATAAGGGCTTTCACCTCAAATTCTTCCGTCACAGAAGAAAGTGCAATAGTAAGTACAAGTGTTCATCACTTGCGTGATGTTGTCACCTCAACGTGACTTTCACCATGACTCATGACTCTCTCAGAGGGTGAAACACAAGTACAACATATGTCATGGAGTCGCACACGACATCCACCATGACTCAGCTCAGAGGGTGGAAACAAGGGCTTTCACCTCAAATTCTTCCGTCACAGAAGAAAATGCATTAAGAAGGCTCACTGATACTGAGACTCATACTCAGTCAAGGCTGGATTCTCCACCATACCGAGCTTATCTCGGAAGTATACAAACTTTATCCTGGCAAGAGGCTTGGTGAGAATATCTGCCGTCTGCTCATCAGTGCTAATGTACCTCAACTGTACAGCCTTCCGCAGTACCATATCTCTGATATGGTGGTACTTGATCTCAACATGCTTGGATCTGTCATGAAACACGGGATTGACAGAAAGCTTCACACAACTCTGATTATCACAATGAATAATAGTAGGCTCCATTGATTGTCCAAACAATCCTGCAAGGAGCTGGCTACACTACTTCCGAAGTTATATAAGTGCGCATGTAATTGGACAAATTCAATGCTATAGATGCTCCCTTGCAACATAGAACCTAAACCGAAGAACAACCGAGGTGTCTCTTCCGACCGGACACAACCCGCCCAATCAGAATCAGTGAAACCAAGTAACTCCAAGTCTACATCTAAAGTATACTTCAACCCATATCCAACTGTGCCACGCAAGTATCTCAGGATATGTTTAGCTGCAACAAGATGTATCTGTCTCAGATCACACATAAACTAACTAAGTGCACTCACTGCATAGCAAATATCAGGTCTAGTGTTAACTAGATACATCAAGGATCCAATCAGCTGTCTGTACAACGTAGGATCCACCAAATCTGAACTAGCTGCAGCCTCCTTCAATTTATGAAGATTGGTCTCCATAGGAGTAGACATGGATTTGCAATCCATCATGCCAAATCTCTTAAGTATATCAATAGTGTACTTCCCTTGATTTAAAATCATACCATCTGACTTCTGCCAGACTTCTAAACCAAGGAAGTAATGCATGAGCCCAAGGTCCTTCATCTCAAATTCAGAAGTTAAATCCTTCTTACATTCAAGAATCAGGTGATCTTCTCCAGTGAGGATTAGATCATCAACATATAAAACCAAAATTAATGCATCACCATTGATTACCTTGAAGTAGAGATTTGAATCAGCATCATTCTTCAAGAAACCCAAGCTTGATAGATACTGATCAATCCTTTCGTACCATGCACGAGGAGCCTGCTTAAGACCATACAAGGCCTTCTTCAGCTTGCAAACATGAGACTCCTTCCCATGAATCTCAAATCCATTAGGTTGCTCTATGTAAACCTCTTCCTCAATCACTCCATTGAGAAAGGCTGTCTTCACATCCATCTGGTGAATCTTCCATCCCTCTAGATGCAGCAATAATGATGGTTCTCGATGTAAGTGTAGCGAGCAACAGGAGCAAAAGTCTCATCATAATCAACTCTCTTTCTGAAAACCCACGAGCCACAAATCTTGCCTTGTACTTCTCAATGCTTCCATCTGCAGATGCTTAATCTTGAATAGCCATTTAGAAGATACCACGACTTGCCCTCGGGTCTAGGAACAATATCCCAAACATCATTTTTAAGAATTGACTGATACTCCTCTATCATAGCATCTCTCCAAACTTGAAGACTAGATGCTTCCTCAACACAGGTAGGCTCGGATTCTATAATCTGACTCATCAAGGCAACATAACTAGAGAACTTATGTGGCCTTTTGCTTTCTCTGAATGTGCCTCTAGGAGCTGCAAAGCTTTCAGCCTCTTGCATAGTGCGACTAGCGCATAGAGGTCTCTTTCTCCCAATGACAATGTCGGTAGGCCCATCAGTAGGTTCCAAGGGTTCAACTGGATCAAGATCTTCCTTTGGTTCCATTGTCTCCCTCTGAATCTCAGGAGTATGGTCAACTTCCATTTCCTGAGGAGACTCTTCATTATCAATCTCCATATGAATCCCTCTGGATCTCCTGAATGCAACATCTTCCTCGAATGTGACATCCCTATTGATCTCTATCAACTTCTGACCTGGAATGTAAATTCATTAAGCTCTTGATGTCTCACTGTAGCCCACAAATATTCCCTTCTTGCCAGAAGGTTCCAGCTTGGATCTCTTTTCTTTGGGAACATGAACATAGACAGGACAATCGAAGATCCTCAAGTGACTGACTTCAGGCTTCTTCCCTGTAAAGGCTTCTTCTGGAGTCATATTCTCCAAGATCTTATGAGGACTTCTGTTCTGGACATATACAGCTGTCCTGGAAGCTTCTGCCCATAGGAAAGTTTGCAAATCTTGATCATGGATCATGGCCTTTGCTGCTTCCACAATCGTTCTGTTCTTTCTTTCTGCAACACCATTTTGTTGAGGATTATAGGGAACACAGAGCTCCCTCTTAATCCCTGCATCAATACAAAAGTTTTGAAAACTACCTTAGGTGTATTCTCCACCATTGTCAGATCTGAGGACCTTAATTCATTTACTAGAAAGATTTTCTACTAAAGCTTTAAACTCTTTAAACCTATCCAGAACTTCCTCAGATTCTTTAGATTTCAAAAAATAAATCCAAGTCTTCCTAGAGTGATCATCAATGAAAAGAACATAATACAAAAAACCACTCGAAGAAGGAACAAACATAGGACCACATAAATCAGAATGAATTAGATCTAAAATACACTTAGATCTATTTTCTCTACTATGAAAAGGGGCTTTTATATTCTTACCTAATGCGCAGCCCTTGCATGTACCTTCGTGCTCCTGGTTGAATTTAGGAAGGCCCGTCACCATCTTCTCCATAATAGGTAGGGCTCGGAAGTGTAAGTGAGCCAATCTCCGATGCCAAAGATCACAAAGATTAGAAGAGTCATGAACCAACGCTTGAAGAGGATGTGAGCAAACCTTGTAGAGGTTATCATTTTTAACTCCAATTACTTGAGCATCCTTGAAGCTAGAGTTCTGCATCCACACTAGAACTTTGCCTTTGGAGAAGGCAACTTGATATCCTTTATCTTCCAAAGCTGAAATAGAAATAAGATTACGCTTGATTCCGGGAACATAAAGAACATTACCCAAATTAAACGATATGCCGGAATTCAAGTGAAGTGTGGAGGTCCCAATTCCTTTTACGGAGTAGCTGGCATCATCTCCAATGATGACTTGCTCAGAAGATTCCTTTTCCACCAAACTCGATAAGTGCTCCTTGAAGCCGGTTATGTGACAAGAGGCACCACTGTCGATTATCCAAGTGTTGGTGTCGGAAGGTACACAGCTTGATAATGCTGAATGAGATAGATATTCACTTGAGTCCTCAACCTTCAAATCATACACCATCTTGACAAACTGAACAAATGGGATAAGCTGAATGCAATAATCTGATTACGATCCTCAAACCCGCTCTGATACCATGTTAAATTTATGTGAACAGATTAAATGCACAGAAAATAATTCAAAATCTGAGACAACACAACAAATACCCTGGGAAAACCCTCCTCTTGAGGGAGAAAAACCCAGCAACAAAGATCTCTCTTATATATATATAAACAATGACAATAGATCACTTTACAATTAGGTCTAACTCAAGACCAATGTTCAGTACTCCTGACAGATGCAGTAGCAAATATCAAACTGGCACTAAAACAATTCGCAATCTGATATTGAGGTGCAGAGAAGAACTCACTCTCGACATAGCATAGACCTACAGGAATTCGCACCTGGCAAAGACAGAATACGGATTTACAGAAATTTGCACTTGCATGAACTTATCATCTGTGATATGTTAGCTCTGTGATATACTCGCATTGCACTAAGATATATTCGCACCTTATTGTCTAATCTGTTCGCACTTGAACATACATTCGCACTTGATCATACAGAACTGATGTGAACAATCGAACTTTTCTAGCTGATTACAATGGGCGAGTCAAGGTGAATATATACAAGTGAATGGGAGAGACGCCTCTCTTAAAATCCTTCATGTCGGCCTCTAAGAAATCGTGAATATCCTTTAATGATAGTCGGTTTCAAATAAATATTAAATATCTTCTAATAGAAGATCAACTCGAATTCTTTTATGTCGGCCATAATATGAGATGAGTATAATACAAAACAATAAATATAAATTGAATAGCCAATGGCTATCATTCAATTTATGTCTTCCACGAAAGAGCTGAGCTGGAAGGAACTACCGAAGCTGCTATAACATTAACAAAAGCCACCTTATTAATAACCTACACCTAACTAGCCTAAAACATAAAAGTGTGAATACATGTTATTACATCATTATTATATTCTAATACCTACAAAAAATATGCTTGCCTCATTGTGTACCCACCACTTAATTATACATTCACTCTAAACTAAATGTCAATGAAAATTCACTTTACACTATATAGTGAATGCCACATGCAAATTAACTCCAAAGTGAAGTGTTCTTCACATATTACCTAGGTGGAATGCACCCCAAGTTTAATAAGGAACTACACTTTTAACTTTGAATACATCCACACCCTCCATCTCTTTTATGCTCTTTGATTTTAATTTAAAAATCCCCACATAATATGTGGCACCCCGTTTACAAAACTTATATAAGTCAAACACAAGAGCCTAACACCTATGTCATATATACCACATAGGTTCCAAAATAACTTTGAGTTGTGTGCACAAAAGGACAACAAATGCTGCCTAGGTTTTAGCAATGATAAAGGGCTATGTTACCGGTTTGGCCCTTGCTATGCCCAAATGTGGATCTGTTTCGTACTTGGTCTTGATTTGAGGCCAATTTTTTAGGAGATTTTGTTAGGGCGTGTATGAACAATTGTGGGTTTGTCCTAGATGAACCGACATGAACTTGTGAAGAACTTGATAGAAAAATAGCACACCTTGTCGAACCCTTTGTAAATTGCCTTTAAATTTTTTGAAAATCTCGATTTTTTTTGTCTTGAAAAACCCTTGACGCAGATGCAGCTAGCTACAGACATGAAGAAGCAAACCTTAAAATTGTAGATAGAAATATAGATTGAGTGAAGACCAATCCTACTATAAGTTGCAATGTTGCCAAAATTTCTTGCTGACTAATTCTTTCGGTCAACATCATATTATAGCCACATTGATCAAATCCCATTGTATGATACTCAAGTATTACAACCTCGAGGGAAGAGTGAGTGCTTTCTTGCTTGCCAAAGCGAATAATTTTTAGTATGCCCATAAAGATTCTCCCAAAGAGGATAAATTTAATAGATTGTAGTTGGTGGGAAAAAATATTTTCATTAAAGGATATTGAGGAGCACATAGGAAATAATGTTTGTTATGTTAATAATATTAAAATTAATTAAATATTTAGTCTAAAATCAAGAATATTAGATGCAATCAAATTTTTTAATTATAATATTATGTTAATTAATTATTAACATTTATTTATAATTAATATTAACTTTATTTAAATAATATTTTATTGTATTATAATATTATATATTAACTTTATTAATTTTGTATAAGGCTTACAAATATTATTAAATATTAAAAATATTAGGAAATATGTATATTGCATTTAATATTCTTGATTTTATATTTATTTTTAGGCAAATTGTTGTCATGGGGACAACTCCCTTTCTATTATATTAAAAGATAAAGATTACAAAGAGTCCATGAGATTAGGTAAGACCCAAAATTTTTTTGGCCAAATTTGCAAACCAAATAGGGAACCCAAACTTGAACCAATACTAGGATTGGTAACTTAGATGAAGGGAAATAGAGAATGAATTTACACATTACATTGCAATTGGAAAATTGAACACCTTTTGTGAATGCTATAGGGAGAATCTACACCATACACATTTGGAAATTTATTGAGTTGTGGTTCTTGTGCCCTACTAGTAGGTTTGTTGGTAAACTATGAATGGGGGTTGTGTCCAAAAGAAATGGGCCAAGTTGTTTGCAAATAGCCATCCCCTTACAAACAAAGGTCAAGGCTTGTAAGAAAAACCCGCTTTACCATTTGTGGTATTGTGCTTGTATGAAACTCTGAACAAACAACAAATCTACTTAATAATCACAATGGGTATAGATTGTACAATAAGTACCACTCCAACAATAGCCTTAAAAAATGCATATATATATATATTAATTTAAAAATGTAGAAAATTATTAAACAATAAACCTTGTGTACAATGACCCAGATGTGTGTTGCCTTTGCCATGCATGCGTAGTATGCACAAATGACAATAAAAATCCATATGGCTTGGGGCTTAATTTTTGTAGCATCCATTTACTGTATTTTTAATTTTTCAAACTTATAGTTGATCCATAGGTTTAAATGCCTTCCAGGTGCAATGGTGCAATTTATTTTGAGGTAGGAAGTTTTGGAAATTGATCTCTCCGTTGAAGCTTCAATTGTGAAATCTTCAAAGGATGCAAACACGATCCATATCACTTGGTGGCTTCTATACTATGTAAGATTCAATGAGAGCCTAAACACATGATCCATGATCGAGGTGAGAGGAGACACGTTACATAAGCTACAAGAAAGAAAATAAATAATGTAGAATGCAAATATCAACCATTCCAATGTTGAGGATGAAAAGATAAATTGATTGATTCAAATTAAAGGAAATGGATTATAATATAGAGACTTTGGGGTTTCCAAATTAGAATGACAAGTATCTTAGAGGAGTTGAGTTAACTACAGTGATTTGGTGGATTGACTCAACATGTAGTAGCAGTTGTGTCAATGAAATATCCCCCTTAGTTTTTTCAAATTTCCTCACATAAACTTTCACCCGTTAGCGTTAGCCCAATGTAATAATCAACAAAATGAAAGCAACCCTTCACTTTTCTTATCACCCAGATCCCGGAATGGGCAAGGTGAGAGCATACAGTGCAAGGGGATCTTAATATAATTTCAATGCTGGAAGTATAATTAAACTATTGGTGGCAAGTCATCCAATAGAGACAGGAAATACTTGGCGGCATAGCCAGCCACTTCCACTTTTCAGCAGGTAACAAGAAAAGTAAAGCAACTCGACCACTTATTTAGCGGGAGTGAAGTACAATTAAACTAAAAAGTAGAAGGTTGATTAGTACTACCAAGTCAACATTACAATGATTATCAGATACATGGAAAATATGTCATGAGCTACTCAAATGAAAGCTTATTACAATATAAATCAGTCCTTGCTTCAATGAACCATAAGGCAACATAAAACAAGCAAATACTGAGTATATACTATATACCATGTCTGATATGAAGGGGCAGCAATCTGATTTTCTGAACAGCAAACCTCATACATCAACCTGCACACCGTCAAATGCTCATAACTCTCTAACCACACCTCCGAATCACTTCAAACCTGTTGCAAATGATGCCTAAGGGTTGGGCATCCAAGTCCTATCAAACAAATTCCACAAACCAGCTCTGAAATCTCAAGCACGCATCCCAATGTACCTGCTGCAAATGGTACGGCCTCCCTAGCTGGTTGACCTCATGCCAAAAATCAGATTCTCATCTAAAAATCACCAACATTGGAGCAAGGGGGCGCCCCAATGAGAGGAAAACTCCGCAACAATACCCACAAAAATATCTCAACTCCTCAGAATGATGCAAGTTAAAGCGTTGGTCAGCTAGGTTTGTTTTGAACACTTCCAAAAACTCCAACAGCAAGAAAACACACCAAAATAATTACTAGAAAACATCAAAGCTACTCAAAAATGAAGCAAATAGGAAATCCATCACCATTGAAGCTCGATATGCAACCTCTGAATGAAGAAGCACCCAATATTCAGCTGCGAGTTATCTTCCAAACTTGAAACTGATGAAGAACTAGGAGGTGTACCAACCTCGAAACAAGAGTCTGAAATGATTTCAACAACACTTTGTTATGATCAAAATGAGATAGCCAAATGAGAGGGAGAGGGGGTGTATTTATAAGCTCCAACAAGAAATCAAATCCTCAATTCCCTCCAAAATAGGAGACCCCTTCTGATACCATGTTAAATTTAGTGATCAGATTAATGTACAGAATTTAATTCAAAAAATCAGACACAAAGACACAGCAGATACCCTGGGAAAACCCTCCTCTTGAGGGAGAAAAACCCAGCAACAATATATCACTTATATATTGATATGTAAACACAAGAGTCTCCTTTACAAAGGCCAATATGAAGGCCAATAATAGGCACCACAAACTGATGCAAATACAACAACACAATGATGTAAATCTCAGTGATAATACACAGCCTTCTATCAAAAATCGATCTGCACTTGAATACAAACTCACACTTGAACTTGTGATGAACTACGAACTGAATATGAATGAATGAATAAATGAAAACACCATCGATTATATATACAATGCAAAGGGAGAGGACTCTTCAAGATAGTAAGTCGGCCTCATCCAAGAGGCGTGTTTCTTTAATGCAAGAGGTTGGCCATAAACAAGTCACAACTCTTCATAACAAATGATGTCGGCCTTAATTGAATCGCACCTTCATAAGAAATCGTGCCTCTACAATATTTGAATGAAGGTCAACCTTGATAGAAGATCGAGCCACTTCATTAAATTGCAATATATATAAATTAGATAGTCATAGGCTATTATTTAATTTATTCAATATGTAAGGGAGATCAGCTGGAAGTAGAGACCAACGTTGTACATGAACATCAACACTCCCTCTCAGCTAGGGAGAATACTTCCAACTGCACAAGACATATCACCTCAACGTGATGTCTACCACAATGAGGTGATGTCTACCACAATGGCTACAACCAAATGTGGAAAGGAAGAATATCACCTCATCGTGATATTAGATATCACCTCAACATGATATCAACCATAATGGCTACAACCATAGTTGGAAAACTCGCAGAAAACTCGGCGAGTTTTCAAAAACTCGCGAGTTTTTTTGAGTTTAACTCGCGGGGATGAGTTTTTCCGAGTTTTTTGAAAAACTCGCGAGTTTTTGCCGAGTTTTTAAAAAAAACTCAGCTTTACAAAAAAAAAGTGTTTCTAATGAAATTTAAGCAATTTTTTAATTTTCCGAGTTTTTTGCGAGTTTTAAAAAACTCTCCAATTTTTGGCTTGGCGAGTTTTTCTTTGGGACGAGTTTTCCAACTATGGCTACAACCATATATGGTATGTACAAGTGTTCATCACTTGCGTGATGTTGTCACCTCAACATGACTTTTCACCATGGCTCTCCCAGAGGGTGAAACACAAGTACAAAAATCATCACGGATTCTCTCACGTGATGCTATCATGGAGTCACACACATGACATCCACCATGACTCTCTCAGAGGGTGGAATCAAGGGATTTCACCTCGAACTTCTCTTATCGAGAAGAACTCATTAATCAAAGGATTTCACCTCGAACTTCTCTCACAGATAAGAACTCATTAATCAAGGGATTTCACCTCGAACTTCTCTCATAGAGAAGAACTCATTAATCAAGGGATTTCACCTTGAACTTCTCTCACAGAGAAGAACTCATTATAGGCTATCACTGATACTAAGTCTCTTTCTAAGTTAAGGCTGGATTCTCCACCATACCAAGCTTATCTCGAAAGTACACAAACTTTATTCTGGAGAGAGGCTTGGTGAGAATGTCTGCCGTCTGCTCATCAGTGCTGATATACCTCAACTGTATAGCCTTCCTCAATACCATATCTCTAATATAGTGGTATTTTATCTCAACATGCTTGGTTCTGTCATGAAACACAGGATTGACAAAAAGCTTCACACAACTCTGGTTATCACAATGAATGATAGTAGGCTACATTGATTGTCCAAACAATCCTGCAAGGAGCTTACGAAGCCACACTGCTTCTCGAGCTGCCATACAAGCTGCAATATATTCTGCCTTTGCTGTACTCAATGCTACAGATGACTGCTTCCTGCTGCACCAGGATATCATAGCTGATCCCAAACTGAAGCAACATCCAGAGGTGCTCTTCCAATATGTGACACATCTTGCCCAATCAGAATTAGTATAACCATGCAACTCCAAGTCAGCATTTGAAGAATATCTCAACCCATATCCAACTGTGCCACGCAAGTATCTCAGGATATGTTTAGACAACAAGATGTATCTGTCTCGGTTCACACATGAACTAAGTGCACTCACAGCATAACAGATATTTGGTCTAGTGTTAACTAGATACATCAAGGACCCAATCAGCTGTCTGTACATTGTAGGATCCACCAAGCCTGAACTAGCTGCAACCTCCTTCAATTTATGTAGGTTGGTCTCCATAGGTGTAGACATGGATTTGCAATCCATCATACCAAACCTCTTAAGTACATCAATGGTGTACTTCCCTTGACTTAGAATCATCTCATCTGGTTTCTGCCAGACTTCTAAGCCAAGGAAGTAGTGCATAAGTCCAAGGTCTTTCATCTCAAACTCAGAGGCCAACTCTTTCTTACATTTGATGATCAAGTGCTCTTCTCCAGTAAGTATCAAATCATCAACATATAAAACCAAAATCAATGCTTCACCATTGATTACCTTGAAGTATAGATTAGAGTCAGCATCATTCTTCAAGAAGCCCAAACTTGACAGGTAACGATCAATTCTTTCGTACCATGCACGAGGAGCCTGCTTAAGACCATACAAGGCCTTCTTCAACTTGCAAACATGAGACTCCTTCCCATGTACCTTGAACCCATCAGGTTGCTCGATGTAAACTTCTTCCTTGATCACACCATTTAGAAAAGCTGTCTTCACATCCATTTGATGAATCTTCCATCCTCTAGATGCAGCAATGGCAATGATAGGCCTAACAGAAGTATAGCGAGCAACAAGAGCAAAAGTTTCTTCATAATCAACTCCCTCTTTCTGTGAAAACCCATGAGCCACAAATCTTGCCTTGTACTTCTCAATGCTCCCATCAGTTGCATGCTTGATCTTGAAGAGGCATTTCGAAGATACCATAGATTTGCTTTCGGGTCTAGGAACAATGTCCCAAACATCATTCTTGAGAATTGATTGGTACTCCTCTGACATAGCATCTCTCCAAACCTGTTGACTGGAAGCTTCCTCCACATTAGAAGGCTTAGATTCAATAATCTGACTCATCAAGGCAACATAACTAGAGAACTTATGTGGCCTTTTACTTTCTCTGAATGTACCTCAAGGAGCTGCGAACCTTTCAGCCTCTTGCATAGTTTGCCTAGCCCAAAGAGGTCTCTTTCTTCTAATCACAATATCGGTAGGCCCATCAGTAGGTTCCAAGGGCTCAACTGGATGAACATCTTCCTTCGGTTTTGAAGTCTCCCTCTGAATCTCAAGAGTATGGTCAACTTCCATATCCTGAGGGGACTCATCATAGTCAATCTCCACATGAATTCCCTTGGATCTTCTAAATGCAACATCTTCCTCAAATGTGACATCTCTACTGATTTCAATCAATTTCTGACCTAGAACATATATTCTGTAGGCTTTTGATGTCTCACTGTAGCCCACAAATATTCCCTTCTTGCCAGAAGGTTCCAACTTAGTTCTCTTTTCTTTTGGAACATGAATATAGACAGGACATCCAAAGATCCTCAAATGACTAACCTCGGGCTTCTTCCCTGTAAAGGCTTCTTCCGAAGTGTAATGATCCCTTGTTTGTGGAGGTCCTAAAACCTAGATCTTATATTCAAAATATTTCTCAAAGAGACATTAGAAGTGTTTAAGGTTCAATAAATATCTATTAAAATCAAAGAAGTTATAGTATTCTATTCTCATCAAAGGATTGTTCATTTCTTTCTTAATACTTCTCTATAAATGATTCTTGTATAATCTATTTATAAGTATATTAGGGTAGTTGTTAATATTTGATGGATTCCATTTAATAATTTAACAATGGTGAGTGAATCGAGTCATCATTACTTATAGGGTTCAATAATTGTTGTAAACATTATTATTGAATCGTTGTAAATACTATATTATATTATGTTATATTATATTATATTATATATATCCATGAATATTAACATATATGTATGTATACATAGGAGCACATATATGTAACCTATAGGCCAAGGTTTGATAAACTTTCCACAAAGTCATAAATAGTAAGCATGACAGAGTAAAGCATCAACAGCCAAGTATATATATATCAATACCTTTGTAATTCCCATACCTTAGCCGGCGAAGCCCATCAAGGTATTTTCCTGTCAATGACTCATTAATCCGCTTTAGAATGTATTTAATTATCCTCCACCTTGTTCCATCATCGAGTCCTAGAATCTCCACTTTGGCTCCTTTAGTAGGGACGACTTAGAATGGCAGAGTATACGCCCCGAGATATGTATACTGTCTTTCTTCAATTCAACGGATGACTCCACACTTCAGATATCGAGGGTAAATGAGTATGAATTATGGTTCAAGTCTCCATCTCCAGAATCGCCAATCACAGCAATGTTATGCATTCGTCCAAGAGTAAATAATAATAAAATGGCCACCTTCTCTATGTCGTTCCAGATAGCTCCAAGAGTTTACTAGCCATCAAAAGCATGATTTACTAATCCTCTAAAGTTGGCGATTTGATTCCAATGAAGAAATGGTGGTGGGGACTATGCCGATATCAATTGTTGACGACCATGAGTATGTCCGCCTATCTCACCCTATCCAATCCCTTTTTTTTACCACACGTTCGTTACCTGTTCCTCCTTCATGAAATAGATACCTCTTATTAGCACGCCTTGGAAAGTGATTTCATGATATAGCTCGAGGTTTAGGAAGAAGGTTTGCATTAGCGCAAGACAATATTAAATCCTCTACATGACAGAATACTTGTGCTCAAACAAAGTTATTCACTGATGATCGGCCCTCTTTAAGCCTGGATCTTGAGCTAGCATCCTCGGGTGATACAAGCTCTTACTGAAGTCTTGATCCTATTCAGAACATTCGCACCACGTCCTTGGTCTCTCCTGACCTGATATATCCCCAGTTTGTTGGCTACTTTGCGCTCTAAATATTCGTCACAGGGTCGTGACTTTTCCTCGAGACTTTTAAATCTAATTTTATTCACTTAATTATTTGTTTAGTATTAATATTCGATTCTTTATTTAAGATTTATATGTACATTTATAATTATTATTATTTATTGTCTTATGGTGATAAATTAACATCTGTAATTATAGTAATCACAATTATCCAATATTGATAATTTTATTATATATATATATATATATATATATATATATATATATTATACATTTAAATGTTACTATCTATATTTATATTTTTAGATTATCTTAATATTTTATATTTGTTTTATATACTTTGATATTTATTATATCATGTTGTTTATGATGAAATCTTGTCATAGACCATTGTTTAATTACGTAATATTAAATGGTTATATGCTTCTAAATGTCATAATTTCGGGGACATGACACGAAGTCATATTCTCCAAGACCTTGTGAGGACTTCTATTCTAAACATATACTGCAGTCCTAGAAGCTTCTGCCCATAAGAAGGTTTGCAGATCCTGGTCATGAATGATGGCTTTCACTGCTTCCATGATTGTCCTGTTCTTTCTCTCTGCAACACCATTCTGTTGAGGATTATAGGGAACACAAAAATCCCTCTTAATCCTAGCATCAATACAAAAATTTCGAAAGCTACCAGAGGTATTCTCCTCCATTATCAGATCTGAGGATCTTGATTCTTTTACCGGAAAGATTCTCTACTAGAGCTTTGAACTCTTTGAACCTTTCTAACACTTCCTCAGATTCTTTAGTTTTCAAAAAATAGATCCAAGTGTTTCTAGAGTGATCACCAATAAAAAGAACATAATACAAGAAACCACTCGAAGAAGGAACAGACATAGGTCCACATAAATCAGAATGAATAAGGTCTAAAATACACTTACATCTACTTTCACTACTGTGGAAAGGAGCTTTTGAATTCTTACCCATAGCACATCCTTTGCAAGCTCCTTCATTCTCTTGATTGAACTTAGGAAGTCCCGTGACCATCTTTTCCATGATAGGTAAGGCTCGGAAGTGAAGGTGAGCCAATCTTCGATGCCACAGATCACATAGGCTTGAAGAATCATGAACTAATTCCTGTAGAGGACACGTACATAGCCTATAGAGGCTTTCATGTCTAACAACAATTACTTGAGCATCCTTGAAACTGGAATTCTCCATCCACACAAGAACTTTGCCTTTGGAGAAGGCAACTTGATATCCTTTATCTTCTAGAGCTGAAATGGAAATGAGATTGCAGTTGATTCCTGAAACATAAAGAACATCTCTCAACTGAAGTGTAATGCCAGAATCCAAATGAAGAGTAGAGGTCCCAATCCCTTTCATGGAGTAGCCAGCATCATCTCTGATAATAACTTGTTCGGAAGAATCTTTCTCCACCAAACTTGATAAGTGCTCCTTAAATCCGGTAATGTGTCGAGAAGCACCACTGTCAATCAGCCAAGTGTTGGTATCTGTAGGTACATTGCTTGACAATGCTGAATAGAACAAGTATTCACATGAATCCTTCTGTGGAGAAACATCATCAACATCTGCAATGGTGGCTTGTTGCTTAGGTCTAGTTGGACAATGCTTAGCAAAGTGGCCAAACTTATCACACCTAAAGCATTGATTCTTGGACATGTCTCTCTTCTTCTTGGAGGCGGGTGTATCATCATTTCCCTTATCTCAATTCCTCTTGAAGAACCCTTTCTTTCCATCTTTTCCTTTCTTCTTCGAAGCATGGGAGGCGAGAACATGAATATCTTCATTCTTTGAACTTTGACCAACACCTCTAGCCACCAACCTTGATTCTTCTTGAATGCAGTCTGCCCTTAGACAATAAAATTTAGGCAATTTTGATCTTGCACTGATTCCTTGAATGTAGGATTCCCAAGACAAAGGAAGACCATTGAGAGCAAGCATAGTCAAGTCTTTGTCGTCAACCATATGGCCAATTGTCGAGAGTTGATCTCTCAAATCTGAAATCCTCATGAAGTATGCAATCACTGATTCTCCTTTCGCCATCTTCACATGGTGTAGTTGTTGCTTCAATGCAAGTGCCCGGCTGGTATTGTTGATTTCGTACATTTCTTCCAACCTTTTAAACATGTCTCTTGCCATCTTCAACTTAGAGACAATAGGAACGATATGATCCTTAACGGAGTCAACCAATATTTTCATTGCCTTGATATCTTTCTTCTTCCACTGCAACTTCTCTTCTTCCTCCTCAGGTTCAGCAACACTGGACTCCACAAACTCACCCAAGTCATTCTCTTGCAAGGTAAGCATGATTCTGAATCTCCATGATGTGAAGTTGGATGCTCCCTCAAGTCTATCCTCAATCTTCAAACCGTTCACCATCTTGACTAAGGTAGGGATAGACAAGGAAGTATAAAGAAGAGAATAGAGTATCGTTGTAAGCACAAATCTGATCACGATCTCCTCAAACCTGGTTCTGATACCATGTTAAATTTAGTGATCAGATTAATGTACATAATTTAATTCAAAAAATCAAACACAAAGACACAGCAGATACCCTGGGAAAACCCTCCTCTTGAGGGAGAAAAACCCAGCAACAATATATCACTTATATATTGATATGTAAACACAAGGGTCTCCTTTACAAAGGCCGATATGAAGGCCAATAATAGGCACCACAAACTGATGCAAATACAACAACACAATAATGTAAATCTCAGTGATAATACACAACCTTCTATCAAGAATCGATTTGCATTTGAATACAAACTCGCACTTGAACTTGTGATGAACTACGAACTGAATATGAATGAATGAATAAATGAAAACACCATCGATTATATATACAATGCAAAGGGAGACGACTCTTCAAGATAGTAAGTCGGCCTCATCCAAGAGGCGTGTTTCTTTAATGCAAGAGGTCGGCCATAAACAAGTCACAACTCTTCATAACAAATGATGTCGGCCTTAATTGAATCGCACCTTCATAAGAAATCGTGCCTCTACAATATTTGAATCAAGGCCGGCCTTGATAGAAGATTGAGCCACTTCATTAAATCGCAATATATATAAATTAGATAGTCATAGGCTATTAATTATTATCTAATTTATTCAATATGTAAGGGAGATCGACTAGAAGTAGAGACTGACGCTGTACATGAACATCAACAAGGAGGAATAAAATATTCATTAAAAACTCTTCTGCTTTATCAACCTAGGCATCCACATTAATCTTGGCATAAAAATCATTTAAATTTTGTGAAGTCTCCAAAAAGGGCATCCAACTCAAGAGTCCACCTTTTAAAACAACTTAAGTTATAAAGCCTAGGCGTGGGGGCCAAAAAGCAACATTAGAAAATAATATAACTTAAGTTATTAAACTTTCCTTTTCTGATCTCCAAGAATGTTGGACAAGCCACTGCCAAAACTGAATTGCCTCACTACTAGAAATAGTAACTAAATGTTGAATTGCTGCCAAACCACACTGTCAGAAATAACACTTACTATAAATAGCATATCGTTAAAAATAGTGACTCCAAACACCATTTAAACACATTCCGGGTAGCTATCGTAATTTACTAAAAATAGTAAGTCTGGAAATGGTCATCGATGAAAATGCATGTGATACCCCACTGAAGCTCTCTGAAAACCTAGAAAGACCTAGAAAACATACTGACAAACTCTTGTAACCATCCCCTAAAAACTCAGAAAGATACCTCCTAGAAAATAGGAAACCCTAATATTGCCTTTGACTAGCCCACAAGACTCCGGAAATGGGCAATTGGCCATTGAAAAGCATAGGGCTAAAAAGGGGACATTACAAACAAGTGAACTTGATGAGGGAAAGGTGACAACTAACTATCATTAATGAAGGAGTGAATGAGGTAGAGGTGGCACGAATCCCAACAATCAAGATGGCATGTGCTCATTAGTCCTAATTTACCTAAGTAAGCTTAATATAAAGTGCAATTTTATAATTACATCGACAAAAAATAAAAAAGAGGTTACTGTGAATTTGCAAAACAAAACTCCAAAATGGTTGAGGATTCTTCAAGCACAAGCAGCCACCAAGCAATACCAATCTTTTTCCAACAAAAAAGTTCTCTAAAATACCAATAACACACCTCTAGGGTTTGAATTGAAAAACTTTTGCTCTCTTTCTTCTCCAAAGTTTACATAATATAAATGAGAACTCCAAAATGAAACTCTTTTTGCATATAAAGTAAAACCTAATGCACAATATCCTTTCCTTCCATTTCACATACAACAACTAGATTTTAGCTAATATCTTTTCCAACAAATATCTAAACTGACCTCTAACTTGCCTAATAAGTCACTTTTTCCTTTTCAACAAGTTAAAAACATTCTCAATTCTTATACATACAAAACCCAAATATATTTTTGCAAATAGAATGTGAAAATAACTTTTTCTAACATATGTAAGTTCACTATTGAAAATCCAAATGACCTCCTTTTTGTTTCTAAGCGAATCATATCATTTCAAAAAGCTCTTACCCACACTCATAGCAAACAAAGATGCATACAGGGAATTAATTGAAGGCATGCAAATGATGAATACACTTCACTACTCTAGCACAACAGGGTTCTTAAATCACGAGAGAATAGGATAGGTGGTTCACTAGTTTAAAAAGTCACATCTTTTTATCCTTAATAGAGTAAGACAGATTATATCACTCAAACATACCCATGCAAACACTACCGTTATTAACCATTGTTGGTTTTAACTTGTGACTTGTGCCCTCAGTTACACATCAAGCATATCCACAATAATAGTCGAAGCACAACATAGTACTTAACCAATGTGTATAAATCAAGCAAGGCATAATACATCTCACAAAGCACATCATAAAAATTCACATCTCAATATTAGTCTTTTAATTAAGCATAATAAGGATGATACAGTTATGAACAAGTAAATTTCTTATTTTCATTAATCAAATTAATAATACTGAACCACTGAAATAAATTAACTAACATCTCATAATCAATGAAAGTAGTGAAGCTAAATCAATCATATTGGTTCAATCTAAACTAATAACATAAGTCTCAGTATAAATATGTTAGATATCCATAAGCAAGCACAAAACATCTTAGAATAACCAATACAGAACTATGTAGCAAGCATGAAGGCACAAATGCCTATGGGCTTTACAATGAACCCTTGGAAAAGGATTCTGGAGGGCTAATTTTTGGAGAATTTTTGTCAGCCATTCTATTTGTTTAATCACTTAACTATTAGGAGTATCTAATGCTTCAAAATGAAAAAGAAAATTGGGAGACACAAGATACAAGAAACCAAAGGCTTAATCACATTTGTTTAGCCACTTATGTCTTTTTAGCATCTTAGTTTCAGCACCATGAGTTATATGCTATGCAACCCTTTAACACTTATCAACATTGTGTTTTTAGTTTCCCATGCAAAATAGTTGTGGTGTATTAAGATTGGAATGAGTTGTTGATCCATGATGTAGAAAGAAAAGATAGAACACAAAATTCAAGTTGGTGCAAGAACTTCCCTGTAAGTACAAGATTTGATACTTTATACTTAGTGCATTTACAATATCTATTTATAGTTTCACAGAATTTTGCAACTTAAAAATGAGCATAGTGTAGAAGGTATAGTTTACATGCAAAACAAGAACAGATGGATAGCACTGCTGTAAAATACATGGGAAAACATGAACTTGGAAAAAGGGGGACCCAAAAAGGAGTTTGTAAGAGTAAGATGTGGGATCTTGAAGTTCTCAAAACAAGAATTGCACAACAAAATTTAGTAGAAATTGTAATTTCCAAAAAACTAGGGCAGTAAGTGCAAAAAAGGAATTCACCAATGCATAGCTGAGGAAAAAATTGCTAGGGTAAAAAAAACTCAATTGAAATTGGACTTGTGAGACTAAGAATGAGCCTCGCAAAGTTGGGCACCAAAATCAAAAGTTTAATTGTGAAGGCAAGGTCCTCCTAAGGTGTAGGATGATGTTAGCATAACATGGCAGTTTAAAATAAGGACACTAGTGAGGGTCAAGCCTCAGTTGTGATGTGGCAGACCAAGTGGGCACAAGTCACATAGGTGACAAGTACATGTGGCACCGGTTGTACAACAATCAATCAATGGTTGAGGTGGCAGAGTTTGAGGTAGGTACTATTCATTGTATGAACAATGAACGTTTAGAGAATGTTACTTCGACATGGATAGGCAATGTCAGAGGATACAATATATTTAACTATTGTCACAAGTCGTGTAGGGTTGACCATTTAAAGTTAATGCACTAATAGAGTATACCCATGGATGCTAGTGAGTGGAGTTGGATGCATGGGAGTTATCATGGAAGGAGGTCATTGGATAGAACTATCTAGTGGGAGAGGATGCCAATTGGAAGGCTAGAGTGGTGGTGAAGGGTGCCACTAGAGAAGTGGGGTGTATCATTGTTGGGGAAGGACATACACTAATGCAAGTGCTTGAACACCATTGTGGGTACAAGAGGTACCTTGTCGACAAAGATTGCCTGATCACCATTGTGGGTACAAGAGGTACCTTGTTGTATACAAACCAGATAACCTTAGTCAATGTCAAAATACCTCCCCCCATAGGACTCTTAATCCTTCAATAATAACTCAAACAGTACCACCTTGTTATTACAAGCATACATATTGAGCTTTGCTCGGGATTATACAAGAAAGTCTCCCCTCTACAACATGAGGTAGGAAAAATGAGAGTGGGGCTTTAGATGAAGTGCTCAGATTTGGGCAAATGGACAATCATCCCTGTGGTTTTTGATCCTTCTGAAAGCAATGGCAGGCACAAAATCCTATCAGTTTGCATTGAAAGGTGTGTTACTTGCAGGAGAGACCACAAAACATGCACCCAAAAACCAAGGTTATCCAGCTTTCCCATGTTCGATTCGGATGAAATGAAAGTCTAACCTGACTTTTTTTTAACCTTTTAGATACAATTTTAAGGTTAAAATCTCTCCATCATTTATTGAGAATCCGTTGTAGTAAAAATCACTCCTAATCCTAGTGCTCTTCAACGGAAAATGGACTAAACTTAGGACATCATGGCTTTGATACAATGTTAGATTTTGCAATAAACAAAGCATAACCGAGACCTAATGCCTATGAATTAGTCACAAACACTATTCTATGGTCAAGATTTGAAAACTGAATACGTAGAATAATGCTAATCCAGTAATCAAGTTATGAATGCAAAGAGGATGAGTGCATGAGGAGAGGAGGTGGAAAGGAGGTGGAAAGCTCAACCGATAGAGAGTGTTAACTCTGAAGTCTTTGCAAATGAAAGAGTAACTCCTATGTAAGAATGTGACACCTCTCACCCTATGACTCATACTTTGACTAGCCTAAGCACACTTAACAATGTGTAGGAAAATACATAATATAAATAAACTAATAAAATGAAATAAACTCTACATCAATTTTTTTTTGTCTGCAAAATCCCAAACTTAGCCGTATAGTCTTAAAACAACCTTGTACGAACCCCTACTGTATGGTGGGTTCCAAAACAGACTGTACGGCCTTTTGCTAATAACTTCACAACTATACGCTCAAGTGCTCATTGCTCTCCATTGTATGCTATCAAGTTAGGATTCCTGGCACTCTATGGTATGCATTTGTTGTACACCTCCATGTTGATGCTGCTCTAGCTGTACAGTCTAAGCATTGTGCTCCAGCCGTATGGTCTGAACATTCTGTCCGAGTTGTACAGTTTGAACATTCTGCTCCAACCATCCAAGTTCCATTCATTGTACAGTCCTTTCCTGCAGCTGTATGGCTCTGTCCCACAGCTGAATGGTCCTATTTAGGAGACTGGTTATCCATACAGTCTGTGGAAGCAAGCAATATAGTGAAAAGTGTTTTGGGGAGTCCATTGTACACATTGATTGTCCAGTAAATCTTTTGTCCAGTCCACAAAATTGATTCATTTGCACTGTTATTGGTGGATACATTCCCCATACAATTCAGTGCATGCCTTGCAGAAATCTACACACATTCAGCATAGTGAAATCAGCAAGTTCCTCCATATATTTCCAGCTGAGAATGCATTGCTTATTTAAAGCTGGCTGTGCAAGAAAATCAGTATCCCAGGGGCGCCATCAGTCTTTGTTGTGATACATTTGGGTTTTGCTAAGTCTGTTTTGTCTGAATGTGATAAAAATCAGTAAGTAGGAAGGTATTCCTCTTCTCCCCTACCACTAAAATATGGAATACTTTCCTTGATAGTATGTGATATGTATCATTTTGTTCTTTGCTTGTCTCTAGGAATCTGACTTTCCTTTTTGTTTATATTTGTTTCATCAAATATTTTGTTAGTTCCATGTTAGCTTTGGTTAGTTGTTAAGAGAGACTTTTAAGTGGTTGCCAACAATTGCAATCTAACTGGCAACTATGACGCACTTTAAATAAGTTTCTCATTGTCAGGGAAGCAAGTCTGATTATAGACATAGTCCTCCCTGGTCTATGTTTTCATTGTACAAGTACTGTCCTGGAATAAAGCAATCATTGTTCATCATCTACAATAGGTTGGTATCTACTGTTATGTTCTATTTACATTGCAATTGGTAGTGTAATAGTTTTATAGTGAACACCTCCAACTAGAAACATTTTGTAGTTTACCCTTCATTGTGCTTATGTTGCATAGGACATGTTTTTTTAGTTCAAGAGGACCAAGGTCTTGCTGCTTTTTTCTACATTGATACCTGGACACTCTCAAAGTTTGTATGAAAGCATGATTCTTTGAAACATTAGAGCGATATTTGTATTTTAGTATGTGCGTAATAGGCTTCACACAGGTCTTGGATTAAATTATTAGAATCTTGTTAGAACATTTTCACAACTTAATTTTTAGGACAGATCTCAAATATGGTTGACAGTGATCAGAAATATACTTGGATGAGTGAGGAAGGAGAATGCTTGAATATACCTATGTAGTAGAAAAACTATTCTTATTCTATGTTGTGATTTATTGTAAAACCAATTTATGGATAGTATTTTATCCCTACTAAAGGTTGACCAAAGTATAGTTTTTGCTGCTGTTTAGCCAGGTCAAGAATGATGGCTGCCTTTGCATCCAGATCCAGATTATCATATAACACATCAAATTATGAAATACTTTCAAAATATTTCCCAATGAATCCATGGAAGAATATAAACTATAGGATTCTAACATCTTTTGAGGGATGTTATACACACATGCATATATACATAATATACATACATGTATATTCCTATGTATATATAGGTGAATATGTATGTACACATGTACATATATGTATATTTGTATATACATAATAACACAGACACACACGTGTGTGCACAAACATATATCCTTGTTCATTACCTTTGGAATTTTAGGATCATTTTGAGGTTGTGATTTATAGACTTCAACTTGGTAATAGTATATGACACAGATTTCAGCTTGGTAATTTAGTATGGAATGCTCACATCTTGTTGGTTGGAACTTCTTGCATCTGTCTTGGTTGCAGATGATTCAAGTTTTTATATAGCTGTTCATATAAATGTTGATCATAACACAGGTTTGCACGAGTTGGTTCTGTGGTTCTAGCCATACATGATGCTAGCGATGTGATCTTGGAGTTCAGCAAGATGCTCAAATACATTGGCTATGATTTTGTCCCAAGCATTACTTTCATCATTTTTGTCATTTCATGGGTTGCCTTACGCCTCATTTACTTTCCTATCTGGATCATTTGGAGCACAAGGTAAGCTTTCATTTTTCCAATTTGTTACTTTGTAATCTCTTACATATGGTTTTATGGCAAATGCTAGCTCAAGTATACACAGGTCCACTCAAGATTACTTTATAAAGGATAATTGAAACTTATACTGTGCATTTTACCGTTCTCATCATCAACTTCATTTTATCTTTCACCCACTATTTGCCATTTACATTCCATTTCATGTTCTCTTTTCTTTTCCACACATGCCCAATATTTGTTTACTAAATAGAAAAAAACATTTTCAAATGCAAGAAAAGCAGAAGAGTTCTAGGGAAAATTTTAATGAAACCTTCCATTTTTCAGTTTAGAAATCTTGGCAAATATTTTTCAACATTAAAATTTTAATATTTTGTCTGGTGACAATATAAAGGTGCTTTCCAATTTACTTTATGCATTCAAATTCATAAATAATAGGTTGGAAAATTCTCATTTAAAATATATTTGTTTTCTTGAAATTGAGGTAAATCTCAATTCAACATGAGGGATTATTTTAGGAGAAATCAAAGAAAAATAGCCACTTGGTGAATGTTAGGCACTAAAATTTTCCGTATATGGGACAACAAATCACTTGGGAGTTCTGTCTAAATGTTGAGTTCCCACAACAACTGATCCTTTCAGATTTACCTCCCAACTAAATATGGGCATTCTCATTCCCCTTGCTCTTATTGAGCCAATAAGACTTGTCAATTGGAGGAGGAATATGTTAATGCTGCAACACTGATAATCACAAGCTGTCATGAATGTCTAACAAATGCATTCCAATTTCTCTGATGTATACTTTTCTATTTTGTGAAGTAATGACAGGAAAGGGAAAAAGTTTAAGCCAATAAAACACTAAAGATGTCATAAAAAATTTGGCCATGGGGTAAGTGCAAGGTGTGAGGGGGAAGGTGGGTACAATTGCAGCCAAAATCAGTGAGGAAATTTCACAAAAATTGTCTGCACAATGTGAGCATGTTACCAAAATAAACCCTTTGAAAATAGGTCATGTGGATTTTGTATCTCTGTGTAGACACAAAACTTACTTCCTGAGCCCAACTTTTTCTCTGCCTTTTGTTGTACCCATACAAATTTTTTGTATTGTGTGAAAGAGTCAAGCTAAAGTCTTTGTTTTCCTTAAACAAATCATGTTGTTTGCCTTTGGTGTTCTTTTTGTATGTTCACAAAATCACAAAACAAGTTCTTCAAGTCAGTTATCACAACAGACAAGGAATTGCTGTTGAAAGAATTTATTAAAGCTGTAAACAAATGTGTATCTGATTGCAGGAATCCAATGAGGACACAACTAATAAAATCAAGCTCAAGTTTCAAAATACACTCATTGGGGTGCACCTGAAAATGATAAAACACCAATTTCAAAAATCAATGTAGGGTAGCATGTGTATAACTAAGATGAGCATCTAAGCATCAAGGTTTGACTTCAAATTCAAATGTTTGAAGGCATGTGCAATGGTTTGCATGGGAATTGAAGTATGCACTCAACAAAGGAGAAGATCATTTCAAAAACTGTGCTTTCATTGCTCGGGGTGTGTAATGTCCCCTTTTCAAGCGTGATGAATTCAGTTGACTATTGGCCTATTCCGAAGACCCGTAGGCTACTCGGAGGGTGAAATTAGGGTTTCCTGTTTTGGGGGTTGTTGTTGCTCAAAATTTGGAGATTGAATTGTAGATTCTTTTTGGGTTTTCAGAGAGCTTCGCAGTGGTGTGACTTGCTTTGCATTCCGAGCACCTTCAGGAATTTACTATTTTTAGTAAATTCTATTTCTGGCAGTGGTCCTGTTGTTTTCGGCACAGTGAGCCAATTTTTTTTTTGAAATGCGATTACAAACAACATGCACCCGTTAGGGTTAGCAAATAACTAAACAATGCAGAATTCAACTCTAACCAAGGATGTACACCAGGATCCCGAGATGGGCAAGGTGTTAGCATGTGGTCAGAGGATCTCGATGCAATGCACAAACTGAAATAACCCTAACCAAGAATGCGCCGGATGACGGTGAGCATATGGTCAGAGGATCCCTATCAATTACAATGCTGAAAGTAACTCAACACCAAGTATGTGCTACCCAATCCAGAATGGAAATGAGGCGACCATATGGTGGAGATATTAACACTACAATGCAATTCAAAGTAAATAGGCGGCAAGCTAGCCTCTTCCACTTATTCAGTGGGTAATACAAAGCATGCAATGAAAGATATTAAGAAATGCTGACAGTACTACTCTTCAGCTTACAAGTAATAAGAAGTGCCTGCAATAACATGGATTAGATGTATCTTCAATTGCTGCAAAGGTAAATGGGACCTCCACAAGACTTAGTATGACTTCCTAATACCAACTCTTCACCAAAATGCACTTTACTCAAATCTGATATGACAGATCAGCAGCTCGAATGACAGAACCAACACTCTAACATCTCACTAAAATGCACATATCTCACTCAATACCCACCCAAATGAAGTGAAATCAAATGCATAACACCCTAATAAGTATGGCGACCAAGATGGGATACCACAAACACACCAATTAACCCTTAATTATTTCTGGCACAGATCCCAATGAAGTACATATGGTACGGCCCACCAAGAGGGGCGATTTTACTTTATAAAATCCAATTCTCAATCAAAAAATCTATAACTTTCCAAGAAGGGTCGCCCCTAGCAAGGAATCTCAACTCATCAGTACCCAGAATGAGATGAATTTTATTTTGAACTTTATGATTGAAACTACAAATCTGATATAACATTCAGCAACTCCAGAAATGATAGATTATGCAATTAACTGAACTTCAAAAGACAAAACAAAGCTACAATGCAAACCTCATTACAAAATCTCTCACAAGAAGACTAAATTCTCCACTAGATGCTATCTCTCAAGCATGAAGTCGAGCCAAGCTAGGAGGCATTCATTCCTCGAAGCAATCCCAACACCATTCCGGCAGCATAACAATACTTCAGACATAAGATATCCAAGTGAGGACCCAAGGCTTCCTTTTATAATTTTGAGAAGGCCCCCCAAAAGCTTCTAGAAACCCTAATATTCAAATTTGAAATAAGTCCATTTCCCTCCAAGAGATGGCGTCCCTTTTCAAGCTTCCACTTTTGACTTTTATATTTTAATTCACCTTTCCAAGAAATAGGCGTCCAATTTCAAGCTTCCTTTTTGACTTTAATAAAATATAAAATCATCTCCATGAGGCGCCCACCCTTGAAAACCCACTTTTTAAAACAACCTTTAAGTTATAAGCCTAGGCCAAGGGGGAAAATATAACATTAAAACATAACATTATTTGAATAAAAGAACTTATCTCTCCACAAAGCATCCCCAAGGCCAAAATTGAACAATTCAACTGAGTCGATTGAAGAGGAAAGCCAACAAAACTGGAACCAATCCGACAACTGCCAAAAAATAGAATTTACTAAAAATAGTAAATTCCAGAAAGTGCCCGAAATGCCAAGCAAGTCACACCACTGCGAAACTCTCTGAAAATCCAGAAAGAATCTGCAATCCAATCACCAAGAGTCGAGCAACAACAACAACCAAAACAGGAAACCCTAATTCCACCTTCCGAGTAGCCTACGAGTCTCCGGAATAGGCCAACGGTCAACTGAAAGGATCATGCTCGAGAAGGGGACATTACATACACCTAGATAGGGTGGCGCACGAGTGATGGTACCATGGCCTAGTCACCTTGGGTCATCGGTCTATCACTACCTATGACGAGTTCACCAATAGACTCATAGAGAGATTTGAGAAAAAGGATCCAGAAGTGCATTTCAAGGAGTTGGCACAGCTGAGACAATATGGCACAGTTGATGCCTACATAGCTGAGTTTCAGAGACTTTCAGTCATGGTCACAGGAATCATTGAGAGGCGTTTGGTGATCCTATTCAGTGAAGGGTTGATGGAGCCACTCAAGGGATGGATTAAAGCTTTTGATCCACCCTCCTTACAAGAGGCAATGAAGAAAGCAAGAAATATGGAGTGGGCTGCTCCTAAAGCAAAATTTCAATCCAAGCCATCATTTCACAAAAAGGATAAAGGAAAAAGACCTCACCATAAGGAGTTCAAACAACATAAAACTCATGTCACAAGGTTGGATCCAGAGACACTTAACGAACTCCGAAGAAAGGGGTTATGTTTCCGGTGTAGAGAAAAATGGTCCCAAAATCATATTTGCCCAAAGGGAGTCAAAATTCATCAAATTGAATAGTATTCAGCTAAAGAAAGTAATTCTGATTTTTCAGACCAGCAGTCTGATTTTGAAGACAACGAAGTGGAAAGAGCTCTAGAAGAGTCTGAAGATGAAAAAGTGGAGGTACTTTGGCTCAACTTTCGAGCTTTCACAAAAATGAATCCTTCAAAGTTCGAGGGATGATTAAGGGGCAGCGAATAGTTGCTTTGATTGATACTGGAGCAACGCATAACTTCATTGATGAAGTTGTAGTGGCAAAGAAAGGGCTTCAAACGGAAGAATTTGAAGGCTTCAAGGTTATGGTTGCTGATGGGTTTCACATCTCTTGCACCAAGAAGATTTCAAACATGTCTATGCAATTGGGAAACTATGAAGTCAAGGATGACTTCTATGTAGTCAACATTGGAGATACGGATGTCGTACTAGGCATTCAATGGCTGCGTTCGCTTGGAGAGATCTCTCTAAATCTGCAAACCATGGAGCTCAAGTTTCAATCCAACGGGAAGAAGGTAGTGCTAAGAGGAATGTCCAATAGTGGTCCTCGGATTGTGTCATTCAAGAGAATGGCAAGGCTGATTCGTCATGATCAAGTTGAGTGGGCTGCAGAATGTATGATTCTTCCTGCTAGTCCGGTTGAAACAAAGAGAGACTATCCTCCTGATATTCAGTCTATACTCACGAAGAAGAGCAAGGTGTTTGCTGATTTACCTCCTGGGCCACCTCCTGAACGGGGTTCGGAGCATGTCATAGAGCTCAAGGAAGGGGCTAAGCCAGTTATCACAACACCATATCGGTACCCTAAGAAGCAAAAGGATGAGATTGAGAAAAACATTAAGGAACTCTTGGAGATGGGCTTCATTCGTCTAAGTAAGAGTCCCTTCGCTTCAGCAGTTGTTCTTGTGAAGAAGAAGGATGGTACCATCCGCATGTGTGTGGATTATCGTGCTTTGAATCAAAGCACAATAAAAAATGATACCCCATTCCAAGGATAGATGAGCTCATTGATGAGCTACATGGAGCCAAGTTCTTTTCCAAGATTGATTTGAGGTCGGGCTACTACCAGATTCGGATGAGAGGGTCTGATGTGGAGAAGACAGCATTTAAATGTCACTATGGTCACTTCGAGTTTTTAGTCATGCCATTTGGGTTGACTAATGCTCCTGCTACCTTCCAGTCTTGTATGAACAGAGTCTTTCAGAAGCAGTTGAGGAAGTTTGTACTGATATTTTTTGATGATATCCTTATTTTCAGCAAGACATGGGAAGAACATCTCAAGCACTTGGAGGAAGTGCTTAACATCCTAGAGTCAAAAAGTTTGTTTGCCAAAGAATCCAAATGTGAATTTGGAATGAAGGAGCTACTTTACCTTGGTCACATAATCAGTGCTGATGGAGTAAAGGTTGACCCTGAAAAGATCAAGGCAATAGTTGATTGGCCACCTCCAGAGAACCTGACTCATTTGAAGGGTTTTTGGGTCTTTGTGGTTTTTACAGAAGATTTGTGAAGGGCTACTCACAAAATGTTGCTCCTCTTATTGACCTCACGAAAAAGGGGGCTTTTTGTTGGTCAAAAAAGGCTCAAACTACTTTTGATAAGTTTAAGAAGATCATGAGCTCTTGTCCGGTTTTGGCTATTCCAGATTTTTCCAAGCCTTTCGAGCTACAGTGTGATGCATCCGGAGAAGGTGTTGGGGCTGTTTTGATGCAAGACAAGCATCCCATTGTGTTTGAGAGTAGAAAGTTAAGAGGTGTTGAAAGGACCTACTCCATCTATGACAAGGAAATGCTTGCAATCATGCATGCATTAGCTAAGTTCAAACAGTATTTGGTGGGGAGCAAGTTTGTGGTCAAGACTGATCACAATAGTCTCAAGCACTTCATGCATCAGAAGGATTTGAACGAGAGACAACAAAAGTGGGTGAGTAAGCTTCAAGCTTACGATTTTGACATTGAATATGTCAAAGGGAAAAACAATATTGTGGCTGATGCTCTATCTAAGAGACCTCATTTGAGCTCATTGTGCGAGCTTACTGCTGATTGGAAAGATATGTTGCTTGCTGATTATGCCAAAAATCAGTTTGCAACTAGCATCATTGAAGGTACTTTTCATAACAAAAGGTACAAGGTGGTTGAAGGGCTGATACACTACAAGGGTAGAATTTTTTTGGTGGCTGATTCTAAGCTCAAAAAGAAGATTTTGATGACATTCCATGACATTCCACTTGCTGGACATCAGGGTTTCTTCAAGACATATAGGCAGATTCGGGAAAGATTTTCTTGGAAAGGGCTGAAAGGGGAAGTTCAACGCTACATCCAGGAGTGTCCCACTTGTCAGATGAACAAGAATGAGCATACTCTACCAGCTGGTCTGCTGCAACCTCTTCCCATTCCCAACCAAAAATGGGAAAGCATATGAATGGACTTCATCACCGGGTTGCCAAAGGTCCAAGGCAAAGATTGTATTTATGTTGTGGTGGACAGATTAACAAAGTTTGCTCACTTCTTTGCCATCACGAGCTCTTTTTCAGCAGCTCAAGTTGCAGATTTGTTTTTTCATGAGGTGTTTAGGTTGCATGGGTTGCTGAAAAACATTGTGAGTGATAGGGACAGCAAGTTCCCAGGCATTTTTTGGCAAGAAGTCTTTAGGATGAGTGGTACGGTGCTCACACCTAGCACTAGTTATCACCCTCAAACTGATGGACAAACAGAGATAGTGAACAAGTGGTTGGAAGGCTATCTGAGAAACTATGTTTCGGAGCAGCAAAGAGCATGGGTGAAATGACTTCACATAGGAGAGTATTGTTACAATTCTTCCTTTCACATGTCAATAAGGATGTCACCTTTTATGGCTCTTTACGGTTATGAGGCTCCTAGCTTTGCTGATTTGGTGTTTGGTGATAGCAAAGCGCCTCAAACCAAGGATTTGTTGCAGCAGAGTCAAGATATCTTGAAATCCTTGAAGAACAACCTTCAGATTGCACAGAATCAGCAAAAGATGTACGCTGATCAGCGGCGTGTTGAGCGCTCTTTTGAGGTTGGAGATATGGTTTATCTTCGACTGCAGCCTTACAGACAGTCTACTCTCAAGAAGAGTGAAGCTGAGAAGCTCAAACCTCGTTTCTATGGGCCATTCAAAGTTATCAGAAAGGTTGGAGCAGTAGCTTATGAATTGGAGCTACCTTCAAATAGCAGAGTACACAATGTCTTTCACGTGTCTCGCCTCAAGAAGGCACTTGGACACAATGTTGTTGCTTCATCATAGTTACCACCTTTGGATGAAGGACAGTTTTGATCCCAGAAGAGATTCTTGATTCCAGAGAGCGTTCTTTGAGAAAAAGAACAATCAGAGAGTACTTGGTGAAGTGGAAAAACTTGCCTATGGAGGATGTGACTTGGGAGAATGAGGAGATTCTGCAGCATCCAAACTTGCGATTGCTTGACGACAAGCAATCTTGGGGAGGGCGGACTGTAATGTCCCCTTTTCAAGCGTGATGAATTCAGTTGACCATTGGCCTATTCCGGAGACCCGTAGGCTACTCGGAGGGTGAAATTAGGGTTTCCTGTTTTGGGGGTTGTTGTTGCTCGAAATTTGGAGATTGAATTGCAGATTCTTTCTGGGTTTTCAAAGAGCTTCGCAGTGGTGTGTCTTGCTTTGCGTTCTGAGCACCTTCAGGAATTTACTATTTTTAGTAAATTCTATTTCTGGCAGTGGTCCTGTTGTTTTCGGCACAATTGGCTCTCTTCTTCAGCCGGTTCAGTTGGTTTGTTCATTCTTGGCCCTGGGATACATTTTGGAGTGATAAGTCAAGTTGAATTAAATAATGTTATATTTTAATGTTGACCCCTTGGCCTAGTGCTTCACTTCAAGTTGTTTTTAAAAGGTGGGTTTTCAAGGGTGGACGCCTCATTGGAGGTAATTGAATATTTTTAAAAGGTTTTATTTCATGCTTGAAGGAGGACACCTTTTTGGCGGAGATATAATTTTAAAATAAAGTCAAAAATCAGCTTTGAAAGTGGACGCCTATACTTGGAGGGAAATGAAGTCAAATTCAAATTTGAATTGGGGCGCACTTTCTAGATGCTTCTAGAGATTCCTTGTTGGGCTTATAAAAGAAGACCTCTCCTCTTCATTTCACATCTTATGTCTTGAGTATTGTTATGCTGTCGAAATGGTGTTGGAATTGCTTCGAGGAATGAATGCCTCCTAGCCTTGGCTCGACTTTGTGCTTGAGAGATAGCATCTAGTGAGAAGTTAGCTTGTTGTTGATAGGATTTTTGTAGTGAGGTTTGCATTGTAGCTTTGTTTTGTCTTTGAAGTTCAGTTCTTGCATTTTATGTCAATTTTCTGGAGTTGCTGTTTATCATGGCTGAGTTGTAGTTTCATTCATATATTTGAAAATAAAAATATTTTGGTTTTGGGTATTGCATAATCTGGTCTAACCTCTTGGGGCGCCACTTTATGCAAGTTTGCAGATTTTTTGGTGAAGGCCTTATTTTTATTTAAGAAAATCGCCCCTTCTTGCTAGCCGCCCCTCTCTTGGCTGCATTGGAATGCGTACTTAATAAAACATTGGAGTTGTGAGGAGTTTCTTTGATGTAACTTGGGCGCCTTCATCCTAGGGAGATAATGCATTTGATTTGAGGGCTTTTGGTTGAGAATTGAGGGAGTTGTGAGCATTTTAGTAGGGTTCAGTGTTGCTGGTTAAGAAATTTCAGTCCATGTTCAGTCATATCAGTTTGCATAAAGTCTGTCATTTGAGTTGGGTTTGGGTAGGAAGTCATTGTGAGCATTAAGGAGACATCATACTATATTGCAACAGTGTTAGACTTTCTTATTACATGTTATTAGCAGGCACTCTCTGATTATTGTAAGCTGAACAGTAGTACTGTCAGCAATCTTACTTCCTCTTCTTATGCTTCATTGTAATACCCGCTGAATAAGTGGAAGAGGCTGGCTTGCCGCCTATCTTACTTTGAATATTGCATTGTAGCTCATTAGAATCTCCGCCATATGGTAGCTCCATTCCCACCTTGGGTTGGAAAGCATATTCTTGGCGTCGAGTTACTTTCATCATAGTAGTTGGTAGGGATCCTCTGACCATATGCTCGCCGTCATCTGCGCATTCTTGGTTAGGGTTATTCAGTTCAGCATTGCATTGAGATCCTCTGACCATATGCTCACACCTTGCCCATCTCGGGATCCTGGTGTACATCCTTGGTTAGAGTTGGATTCCGCATCGTTTTGGTTTAAGTGCTAACCCTAACGGATGTGTGTTGCATTGCTTATTGTAATAAAAAATTGAAAGAAATTGGTTCGGAATATTTCAGGGTGCATGTAGAGCATTGTTGTGCTTATAAGCATGGGGAGTAAAGGATGATGAACATGAGGATGCTTTGAAAAGAGGATTGGAATGCAATCAAGGGATAGTGCAAAGGTGTGTGCCTTCTAAAGGAGGATAACTTGTTTACAAAACAAGCTCAACATCTAGTGCATAGTTGCAAGCTTGGGGTGAAAGTACGTACCTCAAGCACACACCTCATTGAAGGAACATTTAATTAAATTAATATCAAAAACAAAGTGCAAACAATTAGTAGAGAAGCACTTGCATGGTGTTTAGGCGCACACTCATAAGGGAGAAATATTTTGTCATTTGTAGTGTTGAGGTGCTCACCAATATGTAGGTGATAGCTGACTATAAAGAGAGAGGTTTAGTTCAAAGGGGTGGGATGCTATATAGAGATTTCTAGTTTCTAAATTAAAGTCTTTTTTTGGCTATGTATGGACATTCCTAACAAAGAGGCCAACTAGGATAATTTTAGAGGTATTTTATTAATAGGTTCTTGCCCAACACAGCTGACTAGACTAAGTTTAGAGATATTGTCATGTCCCCTTTTCAAATGAGATTATAGTAATAATAAATTATAATAATAATAAATTAAAATACTTAAAATATAAAATTAAAGTTTAATTTTATCAAAGGTCAAGGGGCATGTGAAGAATCATGACTATTGAAGGAAAAAGATATATAAGAGACACCAAACAAGGAGAATTGGGGCCATATGAAGAATACATCTTTTATTATCTGATTATTACTCCTTTGCAACATGGAACTTCGGTTCATTTAACTTGAGGACGAAACCCCTCATGGCAGAAATTGAAGGATTGAAACCCACAATTTCTGAAGAGTGATTTAACATGGAAATCACCATTGTCCATATATGATTTTGGTTTGGTGTGGGATTTATCTAATTATTTTGAAAAGAATGAGAGGTTGCTTTATATATTTGAGTAATTGATTTTCTTGTAGCATTTGTTTCCTTTGGAAAGCATAAGCCATATCAATCTGCCTTGTCCGTATTATTTGAAAAGGGCAACTTATTGTTTATTGGCTGTGTAACCTCTTATCACCTTGCTGGCTGCACAAGTCTCAAAGGAAATCTTGCCACACAGTTTTAGAATTCCTAGTTGACTGCTCAGCTGCAATGATCAATCCTTCTTAAGTCTGATTGCTACTAAAAAGGGAGGTTTTCTACTGAAATAAAGGGTTGTAACAATCTGTTTGGAGGCTGAAATTTATAGGACTTATTGATGCAGGCTATATGATTTATTTGATATTTCTGTTTATTGTTGCAGTCTGCTTATATCTTACAGTTTAAAAACTTCATCTTATATTTTCCCTACAATCTGCCATACACTATCAGAAGGATAAACTTTAAATCCAAATTATATAATCAAAATTATAATTTTTAGGATAAATTAATATTTATAATCAAGTATGCACTTATTATTGTGAGTTAGAGTTATTTATTTAAGACAAAATAAGGAAATTTTAGAACGGGACATTAAATCGGTATTAGAGCAGCAGTCTTGCTAGCCTGCGGGTCTAAATCTAGTTTATGTAGCGGAGCCAAAGAAACTAGAGGGCCTTGGAGAGAGAAAAATAAACTAGAGACACCATTACAAGGGGCTAGCAACTAAATTAGAGAGAATAAGATGGTTGATCAAGAGGGAGAATGAGAGAATGAGGGGAAGGCTTATATGCAAAGACATGAACAAATGACACAATTGCTCCTTAAAACACTTCAAAATATGAATAATACAATCAGTTCGCTTAGGCCTGCACGAGCTAATGAAGGAGAAGGTAGTAATTCAAATCATTCAGAACTTCACTTGGATCACCACCCAAAATCACACAACTCACATTCTTATTGCAAGTATGTGCAATTGGTGTTGTCATTGATGTCAACAAGCTTATGTGTTGTCATTGATGTCAACAAGCTTATGTGTTGTCATTGCTGTCAATTGTATGAGAAGGAGATTATTGCAAGGATGTGAGCAGTTGGTATTGAGTTGGTGTTGTCACTGATGATGCTTTGATTAATTGCATTATGTTGTCATTAGTAAGCTATCGGTGTCAGCCTCTAGTGTTGCTTTGATAAGCTTCTACCTATGGATGTATGGTTGAGTAGCTATGTTGTAATTGGCTTGGTGGTGATGAGGAAGTGCTGAAGATGTTGAAGATGTGTCTCTAATGCTTGGTTTCCAAGTGCTTTTGAGAAAATTTAAATAAAAAGAGAAACAGTGTGTTGTAGTGGTGTTTTGTGTTGCAGAGTAGCATTTTGGTTTGGCTCCGCATTTCTTCTATGTTGAAAATCTGCTTGTGTGGTTTGGATATGTTGATTAGAGGTGTTTAGAGGTATTGAGTCCAAAATTTGGTGTGTTGGATCGATGTGCAGAGGAAGGTGTGTTCACCAGTGTGTGAATTGTGTATTGTAGAGGTGTCTGGGAGAAATGTTTTTGCTCTGCATTTCTCCGTAGAGTGGTTTTAAGTCTTGCGGATTTGGAAGGGTGTTGATAGTGTTTGTATCTTTTTTTAGTTGAAGTTGTTTGAGGTTTGGTGCTTCGAAAGTCGGTTTCTTGAGTTGCAGTGTATGGCAAAATTATTTGAGTGTATTGAGTGTGTACATTCTTCAGGTGAAAGTTGTTGCAAAGGAATTTGTTGGATTCTAGGGTGTTTGTGGAATATTCTAGATTGTGTTCAAGCGTCGCGTGTGGTCTATGAGTCGTCTTTGGATTTGAGGAAGCGTGTACTTAAATGTCAATGGTGTTATATTCTAGGTTCGATTGATCATGGGTGTTTACACTAATTGCGGAGTTGCTTTGGTATTTGTGGAAGCGTGGTGTGGCATGTATGAGTGGATTTAGGTCCTAGCCAAGGTGTGTTGTGGTTCGCCTTCATTCCTTTCCACCACAAGAATGTTTTGGTGCCAATCTAATTTGAATTTGCACGATTGAGGTGCATAACCGATTTTGGAGAATGTTTTCAAGGATGAAGATGGTATAAATATGAGTTGAGTTGTTGAGGGATGATATGATAGATGTGTGATGTGAATGATGCGAATTGCAGAGTTGTGAGGTGCAAATTTGTGCAGTGTAGTGCAAGCTTTTATGTGTTAGATTACTGGATGCAGTGAGCAGAAGGTATCTACAATCTTCAGTAAGACTGCGAAGGTGTTGGTGATGCTGTGGTGGACTTTTCTATTGCATTGAGATGGATTTCTCATTGTAGCACTCTTCTCTATCTTCTTTTCTATTCTGGCAGTGAGCCTTTTTTTCTTCTGGGTAGTGAGCCCTCCGGCAGCGAGTCCTTTGTAATCGATGTTGATATTACTTTATATTGTGAGCTAATCCTCACCATGGTTTTTCCCTTCTTGGGTTTTCCACGTAAATCTAGTGTTTTTTTGTGCATTGTGTTGCTTTGGTTTTGTTTTTGTCATCTACTTTCATGATAAATCATTCTAACAGATTAAGGGTTAATTGATTTGATGTGGATTTGAATGTTTATGAGGGTTTTGAAGTTTTAAGGTATAACTGATTCATCTCCACCCGTCTGCCCCCCCGTCCCTGTCCTCGTCCCCCTCAGTTGTCTTGTGCATTCAAAAATTGGTGTCCAAGCAAGGTTCCTTGGAAGAAAGCTTAACTGCTTGAGGTAAATCTGGAATGGCGCACAAGAAAGAAGTTTCTTTGTTTGATGGATCAGATTATGCATTCTAGAAGACAAGGATGGAAGGTTTTCTAGTTTCTCTTGGATTTGAAATCTAGAAATCTGTTGAGACTGGATATACTATACCTGCAAATGGTCCAAAGACTAATGATGAGATCAAGGCCTATGAAAACAATGGTAAAGTAAGGTATGCTCTCTTAAGTGGTCTTGCTAATTTTGAATTGGTGAAAGTTATGAATCTGAAAATTGCTAGAGAAAGTTGGGTAAAGTTAGAAAACATTTATGAAGGAGATGATAAGGTCAAGTAAGTTAAGTGCAAAATTTGAAGATCATGTTTGAGACCCTGCGAATGTTTGAAGATGAAAATATCACAAGCTACTTGTAGAAGGTGGATGAGGTTGTCAACGACATCAGAGGTCTTGGTGGAGAACTGAAAGAAGTGGTAAAAAATGTACTCAGAACTCTTCCTAAATCTTATAGTCAAAGTTTCTGCTATTGAGGAACTACAAATTTGAACTAGTATACCAGAGATCAATTGTATGGTTCTTTAATTGCTTTTGAAATGAGAGAATTTGGTACAAGTAATGCAAAAGTTGAGACTGCTTTAGGTTGGCAAATCAGAAAAAATTGTGGAATCAAATCAGGAGGATCTTGATGATGTGGAAGCTAACTTTGTGAGAAGAATGAAAAAGGGTACTGGAAAGTATAGAGGTAAGTTGCCTTTCAAATGTTTTAGTTGTGGAAAGATAGGTCATTATGCTTCAAGATGTTCAAATAGAGCTTTGAATGACAAAAATAAGGAGAACAAAGGTAAGATGATTAAGAAAAGTTATTATGTTAGAGAAGATGTAAGTATATCTGATGATGAATCTGATTATGGGGATGATGAGGATGGGGAATGCTTGTTCATTGCTTTAAAAGATGAAACTAATTACGCTAACTCTGAGAGATGTTTGAAGGAAAATGCTCCAAAAGCAAGTGCTAATACTAAAGGCACCTTGGTGTCTGCTTTTCATGCTAGATAGGAGAAGAACTACTAGATAATTATTGTGGACGCTCTAATCATATGACCAGTGATAAGAGTTTGTTAAAGTTGAAAAATATGGAGGACTTGTTAGGTTTGGTGATGATGCATCTACTGAGTATGTGAAAAAGGTTCAATCAATTTTGATGGAAAGCATAATACTGATGATGTTCTCTATGTTAAGGGTTTAAGACATAACCTCTTGAGTGTTGGACAAACGTGTAGCAAAGGATACAATCTTATGTTTTGGGATGATGGCTGTGAGATTAGAAAAGGCTCCGGAACTATGGTTGCTGTTGGAAGGATAGATGGAAATATCTATTAGCTCAAAGGTGCTGATGATTATTGTTTCATGACTTAGATCAATGAGAGTTGGCTATGGTATAGAAGAATGTGTCACATCAATTTTGATAGCCTAGTGAGAATAAGTTCAGTTCAAGTTGTGAGAGATCTACCAAAGATTACAAAGCCTATCAATGATGTCTGTAAGGAATGTCAAGTTGGAAAGCAAGCAAGAAAAAGCTTCAAAGTCAAAGAACAATCTTCTACCAGATTGTTGGAATTGGTGCATACAGATCTTTGTGGTCCTACCAGAGTAAGAAGTCTTCAAGGTGATAGGTACTTCATGCTATTGATTGATGTTTATTCTAGAATAACATGGGTTACTTGTCTCAAAGAAAAATCAGAAGCTCAAGATAAGTTTAAAGCATTCAAAACTATGGTTGAGAATGAAATGGATATGAAAATCCAGTGCTTGAGGTTTGACAAAGGTGGAGAGTTCACCTCCAATGAGTTCAATATTTTTTGTGAGAATCATAGAATAAAGAGGCATTTATCTGCCCCTAGGACTTCTCAGCAGAATGGAGTGGTTGAAAGAAAGAATAGGACTGTTCAAGAAGCTGCAAGGGCAATGATGAAAAAAGCAAATCTATCGGAAGTCTACTAAAGATAAGCAATTCATATTGCTGTTTGCATACTTAACATAGTGCAAGCAAGAGAAAACAACACAAAAACTCCCTATGAGTTATGGTATGGAAGGATTCCTACTGTCAAATACTTCAGAGTGTTTGGAAGCAAACACTATATCAAAAGAGATGAAGAAAACTTAGGAAAGTTTGAGGCAAGGTTTGATGAAGGTATCTTCCTTGGATATTTTACTAAAAGTAAAGCTTACCGGTGCTACAACAAGAGGCTGAGAAATATTGTTCAGAGTGCAAGTGTCAAGGTTGATGAAGACCTACAAAAGAATTTAGTGGTGATAGATGAATATGAATCAGATGAGTCTACTTGTAGAGAAGAAGAAAAAGCCAAGGAAAAAGAAATGCAGATTGAAGAAGAAGAAACTCCGGAAAAGATTCCTAAAACTCCTAAGTATGTGCAGAAGAATCATTCTGAAGAATAGATAATTGGTGATAAGAGCAAAGGTGTATTGACAAGAAGGAAAGTTGTTGAAGAACAAGTAAATCTATGTTTACTTTCTGAAGTTGAACCTAAAAGAATGATTGAAGCATGCAAGGATGAGTATTGGATCAAGGCTATGGAAGAACTAATGCAAATTGAGAAAAATCAAACTTGGGAACTTGTCCTAAGACCAACAAACAAGAATGTGATTGGAACTAAGTGGATATTCTAGAACAAACTAAATGAGAGTGGAGAAGTGGTAAGAAACAAGGCAAGGCTTGTGTGTAAAGGTTACTCACAAGTAGAAGGAATAAACTTTGTGTTCTGGTGGCAAGAATGGAAGCTATTGAGATGTTTTTGGCTTTTGCAGCACATAAGGATTTCAAAGTATATAAAATGGATGTGAAGTCTTCTTTCTTGAATGGAGAATTTGAAGATGAGTTATACATAGAACAAATGGAAGGATTTCAGTTATCAAATAAATCAGATATGGTTTGTAGATTGAAGAAGGCATTATATGGGTTGAAGCTCCCAGAGCTTGGTATGCAAGGTTAGATAGGTACTTGTTACAACAAGGATTCAATAAAGGTACCACAGATAGCATCTTTACTTCAAAGTTGAAAAAGATCAAATCTTGATTGTGGTTGTATATGTTGACATAATTTTTGGAGGAAATGAAGCTACGTGTAAGAAATTTGCAGAGGAGATGAATAAAAGATTTGAAATGTCAATGTTTGGGTGGATTAATTTCTTCCTTGGGCTACAAATCAATTAGATAGATAAAGGTATTTTCATTTCACAATCAAAGTATGTCAAGGAAATGTTGAAGAAGTTTGGAATGGAAGATTCTAAACCGGTATGTACCCCTATGGTTACTGGTTGCAAGCTGAGCAAGAATGATCAATCTCCTAAGACTAATTAGAGCAAGTATAGATCAATGATTGGAGGACTGCTATATCTAATTGCTACTAGACCGGATATCATGCATGCAGTTTGTCTTGTGGCTAGATTTCAAGAAGATCCTAGAGAGTCACATGTTGTAGCAGTGAAGAGGATATTCAGATATTTGAAGGGCACTCTGGATCATGGCTTGTGGTGTCCAAAGGATACTAACTTTACTCTGAATGCTTACACAAATGTATATTGGGCTGGTTGTGTAGATGACAGGAAAAGTACAAGTGGTGTTGCATTCTTTCTTGGATGCGAATTGGTGTCATGGCTAAGCAAGAAACAAGATTGAGTGTCTTTATCTATTGTAGAAGCAGAATACATTACAACATCTTGACGCACACAAGTTTTGTGGATGAGGAAAACATTAAGGGATATTAGAGTGGTATATGATGAACCAATTTCTATCTTTTGTGATAATACAAGTGCTATCAATATATCAAAGAATTTGGTAATGCATTCAAGGACAAAGCATAACTCAATCCAATATCACTTTTTGAGAGAGAAGGTTGTAGAGAATGAAGTGAAGCTTGAATATGTGCCTACAAAGGATCAGGTTGCTGACATATTCACTAAGGCTCTTCCTAAGGATACTTTTGAGTATCTTTGGGAGAAGTTGGGGGTTATTGCCCCTCCTTTGAACTAGATGCATAAGGAGATGCATCAGTCCAATGGATCTCAAGATTCATTCTTTGGTCTGGACTGATGTTGGTGGCTACCTCTCAAGAGGAGTAGGTAGTGGCATTATTGGTTGTTTTAGTCAGGATTAGTGAGAGTTGTCATCAAGCAGTGGTTGTTGATTGATGTAGTTTGGTGTGTAAAGGAAAGGAATTTGCAAAGCAGTGGTGAAAGGGGGAGAATGAATGATGCAAATATTTTTGTCCTTTGCCCTTGATGTCAAAGGAAGAGAGAGTAATGTGAAAGAAATCAACGGGAGAGAAAGTCATGTGAAGAAGTTGTTAAGGGAGAGAGTAATGAGATAGTTGTGTAAGGGGGAGAAAGTAAAAGAAAAGAGAAGAAGAGTTGGTATGGAGCAATTGATGATTAGGGTTGTGTTTGTTGTTTATGGTTTTTCACATCATGTGTTGCCATCAATGACAAACAGGGAGATTGTTGCAAGTATGTGCAATTGGTGTTGTCATTGATGTCAACAAGCTTATGTGTTGTCATTGGTGTCAACTGTATGAGGAGATTATAGCAAGGATGTGAGCAGTTGGTATTGAGTTGGTGTTGTCTCTAATGATGCTTGGATTAGTTGCATTATGTTGTCATTAGTAAACTATTGGTATCAACCTCTAGTGTTGCTTTGATAAGTTTCTTCCTATGGATGTATGGTTGAGTTGCTATGTTGCAGTTGGCTTGGTGGTGATGAGGAAGTGTTGAAGATGTGTCTCTGGTGCTTGGTTTCCAGTGCTTTTGAGAAAATTTGAATAAAAAGAGGAAACAATGTGTTACAATGGTGTTCTGTGTTGCAAAGTAGCGTTTTGGTTTGGCTCCGCATTTTTTCAGTGTTGAAGGTTTGCTTGTTTGGTTTGGATATGTTGATTAGAGGTGTTTAGAAGTATTGCATCCAGAATTTGGTGTGTTGGATTGTTGCGCAAAGGAAGGTGTGTTCACCAGTGTGTGAATTGTGTATTGCTGGGAGAAATGTTTTTGCTTTGCATTTCTCCGCAGAATGGTTTTAGATCTTGTGGATTTGGAAGGGTGTTGATAGTGTTTGTATCTTTCTTTAATTGAAGTTGTTTGAGGTTTGGTGCTTTGGAAGTTGGTTTCTTGAGTTGCAATGTGAAGAGCACAAAGATATACTGAGAGGGGGGGAGGTGAATCAATATATCAACAACTTTTACCCTTTACAATTTTTATTAACTTCAAACTCTAACATAAATCAACTATGCAAGAATATCTCAATATGAACAAGTTGACACCAAGATTTTATGTGGAAACCCTTGCAGGACAAAACCACAGTACAAACAATGTACTTTATGAATTAAATAAACTTTTACAATGAATGTAGGCACCAACCTACTTGAATCACCAATTTGTAGTTTAGTAGGCACCAACCTACAAAGAGCACCAACCCTTAATCGTGATTTAGTAGGCACCAACCTACAAGGAGTTTCAACCCCTAATGCTGATTTAGTAACCAACCTACAAAGAGCACCAACCCCTAATGTTCGTAGGCACCAACCTACCGGAAGCTCCAACTCCCACTTGCCAAGCACCAACTTAGCAAAAATAATAACTTTGATGAATTTTGTGTTCCACCTTTAATGTTGCTTCCTCAACAGATGATGGACTTTACAATCTTCTTGAAATTATCCTCCTTGAATGATATCAAAATATATTTGGTTCACAACTTTCCTTTTTACATAAAAATTTACTTCATGATGATGCCATCTATTTCACCAAATCTACATATATTCTTCACAAGGATCTTTCTTTTATCTTCTCATTTGCATATCTGATTAACCTTTTATTCTACACTAACTTTCTCTTATAAATCTGATCACTGTTTCTGATTTTGTATCTTTTGTAGGCACAATACTCAGCAACACAATACACAACACTTTCTACAGTCACTTCACACCTGATTGTGACTTAAGAATATAGCATCCGTTTCACACAATACTCAGCACAACACTTGTGTTTTTATGATTTTGCAGTTATTCCTTATAGCACACTTCTATTCTCTATTTTCAGATTACATACATCTTATGTACTCACAAACTCAGCACACATTCACTTTAAAGATCTTCTTTTATTGCCACATACATACACACTTTCCTTAACCAGTACTTCCCATGAGATTCATTCTATACAGCCGCACACATCTGTGTTTTTATGATTTATCGATTGTTCCACATTCCACACACTCTAATTCCTCCTCAAGTTTCTTCTTCTACTTATACCCTTAGTCTCTACAAAGAGAGATATCTCTTCATTGTACCTCTTGACAAGGGACGCATCCCTCACCATTCAATTTGATGTCTTTCCATGTGTCTTCTTAACATTAATAGACGCCTTTTGTTAATTACTCAATGCTCCCTTAGTCGCTTCATATAATTTTTAGTTTGACTCCTAGTAACTGGAATATACGATTTCTATGCATAGCATTCTTTCTCCGTAGCATATCATTGGTGAGAATAATAGACGTAGTGTGAATGTAGCATGCTCCCTTTAAGTCTAGCGCCTCCAATAGTGCCAACAGAAATTATGATGTTCTTGAAAGATGGTTTATCGGAAGTATCTCAGCACCCATATACGTCTTTCTCAAATCAGCTTATACGATAACCAGAGGCGATCGCTTGCAAATTACTGTCTTTAATGAATCACTAGTTATTCTTTATCATTGCATATATTTTGTAGAAGAGGTCAGCCATCTGATAATGGCAAGTCCCCATGAATGGATGGCTTGCGGCTCATGACTGGGAGTAACACTTTTATATATAAATGCCCTTCATTAATCATTTCTCTTCACAATATAATCGCTTTAATTATGTTCGTTGCTTTTGGTAAAGATCAATTAGTATATTCTTTTTACTCCTGCGACTTGACAATATTATTTTATTCATACCAAAATTGTTCCATGAGAGATATATACGGGATCAACCTTCATGTTGCATTGTTACAATCATCTTCGATGTCTACAACAAACTTATTTACTTTTTCTTCATCGGCTGATGATTCCATTTCCGGCATAAGACACCTCATACATAGACGTTACAGGCTGCCACGATTATATACAGATTCCTAAGAGATCCGCTCATGATATCCTCTAGCAGTTCTTGCCATATATCTACAAGCTTTTATCAGTTATTGACACCAAGCTCTTTGGCAGTAGCATTTGTCATTTCATGTTCAGTTCTTACACTTCAGACTCATACGCTGGCAACTTCCTTGTGAGATTCCCTCTACTACGTGGCTTTTGTCCTTTTCCTCTTTCATTCTTGTTCATACTTCTCCATAGTGCAACTCAATCGTCTTTCCCTTTGTCTTTCATTTTTCTCCCAACAACAACAACCTATACATTTTTATTTTAGATTCTAAATCTGGTTGTTATTTCATTCTAAATCTGTAGGAGGCTGTTACGTCTTCATTATACTGAAAGATTAGTTACATACTTTGACATATGAACCTTTTGACTCTTAAGAAGATAACCCATGCACAAGAATATGTTATCTTCAGTCATGCATCTCCTTAGACATCAATAACCATTTGTTCAGCAATCTTGTTCAATGCTTTTGACATCAATGACAACATTTCCAACACAGTGTATGGCAGAATTATTTGAGTGTATTGGGTGTGTACATTCTTCAGGTGAAAGTTGTTGCAAAGGAATTTGTTGGATTCCAGGGTGTTTGTGCAATATTCTAGAGTGTGTTCAAGCGTTTCGTGGTTTGCAAGTCTTTGGATTTGAGGAAGCGTGTACTTAAATGGTAATGGTGTTAACACAGGTTCAGTCGACCTTGGGTGTTTACACTAATTGCGGAGTTGCTTTGGTATTTGTGGAAGCGTGGTGTGGTGTGGCATGTATGAGTGGATTTAGGTCCTAGCTAAGGTGTGTTGTGGTACGCCTTCATTCCTTTCCACCACGGGAATGTTTTGGTGCCGACCTAATTTGAATTTGCACAGTTGAGGTGCATAGCCGACCTTGGAGAATGTTTTCAAGCATGAAGATGGTATAAATTTGAGTTGAGTTATTGAGGGATGATAAGATAGATGTGTGTGATGCGAATGATGCAAATTGCAGAGTTGTGAGGTGCGAATTTGTACAGTGCAGTGCGAGCTTTCATGTGTTAGATTACTAGATGTAGCAAGCAGAAGGTGTCTACAATCTTTAGTAAGATTGCGAAGGTGTTGGTGATGTTGTGGTGGACTTTTTTGTTGTATTGAGATGGATTTCTCATTGTAACACTCTTCTATATCTTCTTTTCTATTATGGCAGTGAGCCTTTCTTTCTTTTGGGCAATGAGCCCTTTGTAATCGGTGTTGATATTACTTTATATTGTGAGCTAATCCTCACCGTGGTTTTTCCCTTCTTGGGTTTTCCACGTAAATCTGGTGTTTCTTTGTGCATTGTGTTGCTTTGGTTTTGTTTCTGTTAGCTGCTTTCATGATAAATCATTCTAACAGATTAGGGGTTAATTGATTTGATGTTGATCTAAATGTTTGTGAGGGTTTTGAAGTTTTAAGGTACAATTGATTCACCCCCGCCTCTCAGTTGTCTTGTGCATTCAACAATTCTTACCTAGAGTTGAGCAGCCATGAGAAGAGGAAGAGCCAAGCATGGCAGCAAATGACTTTGATGAGTGCATAGACGCATACTCAAGACTTGATCCAGATATCATAAGACAAAATCCATTATACAATTTCATAATGCAGCAAGGAATATTTGAAGAAATGAAAAAAAGAACAAAATAGAACATTTAGAACCAAAACCCCTAGAAGTCATCAAAAGGGTTACAACACTAGAGCAATCAATGTCTTGGACTCACTCCATTCTAAGGAATCTCCTCCCAATCAACAAAAGAAGATTTATCCTATTGCGAGAAAGACTAAGGGAAGTCTAAACAAACTCAGAAACAAAAATCTTCGCTTCTTATGCAAGGAATCTTGGGTGCCAAACCACAACTATCCAAAGTTTGAAAACTCAAACTCGATAGCCCAAAATTGGACTCGGACTCGAGACTTGACACGGACTCGGCAAAAAACTTAGATAGTACTTGGCAAAAATGAAAAAAATCATGTTTTAAAGTTGAGAAAGCAGCTTCCAGCCATGGCAAGAGTCCAGGCACAGAACTCGGGAGTCCGGGTCCAGGACTTGGGAGTCCAAGCCAGAGACTCGGCTCGTGAGTCCATGCCGAGTTGACTCGGCCAGGCTTAGGACTCGCGAGTCCGCCAAGTTTGCGGTGAGTCCTCCCGAGTTTTCCAACCTTGCAACTATCGCAGCAAAGAAGCATTTACATTAGAAAAAGATTCGTAGAAATCTAATGTAGAATCAAAAAATAAGGTGGAATATGAGGAAGTAAACACATTAGAGCCACAAGCTAAAGAAAAGGTTTTGGTATTTACTACAATTGGTTTTGAGTATGCAGGAATTGTTAGATCAACAAAGAACAATAAGCAATTTTGAAATGTTGACACTAACTGGGAATAAAAAATGAAGCATTCATAAGAGAATTGTTTAGAATTAGGCCAACATGAATGGTCCAAATAGGAAATTGATTGCCAATTTGATAATAGGGATGATTTTCAATTTTTCCACTTTGTTGCAGATAATCCACTTTTTGAAATGGATGCTGAGAAATTTGTTCATTGGGATAACCCACTTTTTGAATTAAAGGCAGAGACATATCTTGGTTCAAGTGCCACAACTTGTGATGATATCAAAGTAGCGCAACGAAAGATGAATGGTGAAATGGTTCTTCATAAAGAAAGGCCCTCAACAAAGTTAGAATTTGCAGGGATAGAGCAATTAGTAGAGTTGCATATGACTCATGAATCTTTGCAAGACAATACAAATCATCAAGAAAAATTGTTTGAAGACAAGAAAGACAAAGTTGTTCAACAAGACTTAGCAACAGATATGTAGTTAACGAAATACACTGCATCATTAGAGAGAGTCATAATATTTCCAAGATTGATTTGGAAACCTGGTATCTCCAAGAGAGCCTTAGTCAAGTGAAGGATTTTTTTGGAGCATCTTAATTTGTGATTGCTTGAGGAGAAGCAATCTTGGGAAGGGCGGATTGTCATATCCCCTTTTCAAAATGAGATTATAAAAATAATAAAAAAAAATATAATATATTATAAAATAGAAAATTAAAATAAAGGGAAAAATAAAGGGCAAGGATGTGCGAAGGTGCAAATCGCGGCTGCGACCGATCGATTGGGAAAAAACTGCCTACAGAGGGTGCAAAGAAGTAGAGGAGTAAGCGCTTGGCAGGCTCCAGCAAGGATGAGGACTAGATTTCAAAGGGGGATGGGTGGCGTCGGTATGCCCTATGCTCCCAACCCTTCTCTAGCTCCTCTTATGCCTCTGACAGATTTTGTTCCAGTGGGATCGACTTTGGCTGATGCTACGCTTGGTGGCGAGATTGTGGCCCCTATGTTGGATTCGCACTGTCACTCTGCTTGCAAAAACAAAACAAACATGTACCATGTGCGCTCAGAATTTTTCTTGGAGGTGCTTCGACGAGATAACCTTAGATCACCCTCCAAATCTTCGATGATGGGTATCGGATCTATGGCTCCTATTTATTTTCCTTCCTTACTCTCTAATTGCAAGAACAGATCTAACCCGTATCATGAGTGCTCGACTTTCTGCTTGGAACAGATTAGATGGGCTAAACCTTGTTATTTTTAGATCAAATATGCACAATAAGTAGAAAAATAACATAGAAAATGAGACACATAATTTATCCTGGGAAAACCCTTCTACTCAAGGGAGAAAAACCCAGCAAGACTTCAATAATAATCGATCAGATACAACAGTGCAGAAACAACACTTAAGAATCAAGCCTATATAGGTAGAATACAATGAATGACCCAGCATTGAAGTAGTGCGAATTTTTGAGCAGAAATTAGTCTTCTTAAGCAGCGAATCTTCTTCTTGAACACAATAGAATGAATTGAATTGATGATTGAATGAGAAAAATCTTCCTTATATTTATACAAATCCAACCAATATAATTTCTGCTTTGTGATTTGGCCGACCTAGCAAATATATAATTAATTCTAATTTTTTTTCTTTCTCAAGTCGACTCAGCAAATACACTTAGAGCCGACCAGACTTTTGGATTACCTCCCAAAGCTACCAAAAACATCAACACTCCCTCTTAGCTAGGGAGGTATAGCAAATTCTTCCTTGAGTCCCACTCAAGTCCCACTCAAGGGTATCATATCTTGTCATGGACTCTCTCAACATGACATCCACAATGGCTACACCCAATTGTGGGAAGCACAACTCGGTCTCAGAGATGTGATCTGTACAAGGGCTTTCACCTCATATTTCTTTGTCTTAGAGAAATATACGCTACAAGGGCTTTCGCCTCATATTTCTCCGTCTCAGAGAAATATACGCTACAAGGGATTTCACCTCATATTTCTCCGTCTCAGAGAAATATACACTACAAGGGCTTTCACCTCATATTTCTCCGTCTCAGGGAAATATACGCTACAACAAATCTTAATGATGTTGTGACTCCCTCTCAGCGAGGGCAACATTCTCCACCACCCCAAGCTTGTCTCGGAAATGTACAAACTTTACCCTGGAAAGAGGCTTGGTCAGTATATCGGCCATCTGATCATCAATGCAAATATACTTGAGCTAGATTGCTTTCCTCAACACCATGTCTTTGATGCAATGATACTTGATCTCCACATGCTTTGTCCTATCATGAAATACAGGATTTACTGAGAGCTTTACACAGCTCTGGTTATCACAGTAAATCAATGTTGGCTCTAATATTTAACCAAACAATCCTGCAAGGAGCTTTCCAAGCCATACTACTTCACGGGCTGCTACACATGCTGCAATATATTCAGCCTCTGTTGTGCTTAGTGCCACATAAGTCCACTTCCTGCTACACCAAGAAATCATGGTAGGCCCCAAGCTAAAGCAACACTTGGAGGTGCTCTTCCTATCGGGAACACTCCTAGCCCAATCATAATCATAATAGCCCTATAATCTCAGATCCCCACTAGAGGCATACCTCAAGCCATATCCCACAGTACCATGTAAGTATCTTAGTATATGCTTGGCTGCAACTAGATGTATTTGTCTTGGCTCACACATGAATAGACTGAGGGCACTCATTGCAGAACAAATGTCTTGTCTGGTGTTGACTAGGTACATCAATGATTTGATCAATTGTCTATACATAGTGGGATCTACCAAATCTGAATCAGATGCTGAGTCACTCTAACTTCTTCAAATTTGTCTCCATAGGTGTAGCCATGGACTTACAGTCCATCATCCCAAATCTTCTCAGTATATCTATAGTATATTTCCCTTAACTTAGGAAGATCTCGTCAGGTCTTTGCCATACTTCCAGTCCCAGGAAGTAATGCATAAAGCCAAGGTCCTTCATCTCAAACTCAGAGGTTAACTCTTTCTTACATTGGACAATGAGCTTCTCTACTCTAGTGAGAAATAAATTATCAACATAAAGGACCAAGATCAAGGCCTCACCATCAACTATCTTGAAATAAAGGTTGGAATATGCATCATTCTTGGAGAAACCCAAACTCATCAAGTATTTATCAATCCTTTCATACCATGCACAAGGTGCTTGTTTAAGACAATACAAAGCCTTCTTCAATTTGCACATATGAGACTCCTTCCCATGAATCACAAAACCGTTTGGCTGCTTGATGTACACTTCTTCCTCAATCGCACCATTAAGAAATGTAGTCTTTACATCCATTTGATGTAACTTCTAGCCCTTGGCGGAGGAAATAGCAATAACCGTCTTGATGGAAGTGTATCGAGCAACAGGGGAAAATGTCTCCTCATAATCTATTCCCTCTTTCTGAGAGAATCCTTTTGCCACAAATCTCGCCTTGTGTTTCTCAATGCTGCCATCAGCTGCATGCTTGATTTTGTAGAGCCATTTGGAAGTCACTACTGACTTCCCTTCAAGTCTCGGAACAACATCCCATACATAATTTTTAATGGACTGATATTCTTCTATCATTGCATGTCTCCATACTTGTTGGTTAGATGCCTCCTCATAACTGGAAGGCTCAGAATCAATAATGTGACTCATCAATGCCACATAACCTGGGAACTTCTGAGGTCTCTTGCTTTCCCGAAAACTACCTTGAGGAGCTACATATTTTTCCGCCTCCTACATGGTTTGTCGAGCCCATAGGGGCCTCTTCCGACCTACGTCAATAGCTCTAGGCCCATCAGTTGGTTCTATAGGATCAACTGGATCAACAGTCTCAGCTGGTCCATTGGACTCCCTCTAACTATTAGGAGTATAATCAAGGGATGAATCCATATCCTATGGAGCCTCCTGCTCTTCACTGTCTATCTCCATGTAAAATCCTTTAGATCTTCTGAAGGCTACCTCCTCTTCAAAGGAGACATCCCTACTGATCTCGATCTGTTTTTGTCCTGGAATATATATTCTGTAAGCCTTTGAAGATTCACTGTAGCCCACAAATATACCCTTCCTGCCTGAAGGTTCTAGTTTTGATCTTTTGTCCTTGGGCACATGAATGTACACAGGACAACCAAATATCCTTAAGTGACTAACCTCAGGCTTCACACCTGTGAAGGCTTTCTCTGGAGTCATGTTCCCCAATATCCAATGAGGACTTCTATTCTGAACATATTTTGCGGTTCTGGAAGCTTCTGCCCATAGGGAACTCTGCAAACTCTAATCATGGATCATAGCCTTAGCTGCCTCTACTATAGATCTATTCTTTCTTTCGACAACTCCATTTTGCTGAGGGTTGTAAGGAACATAGAACTCCCTCTTGATCCCTGCCTCAACGCAAAAATTACGAAATCCTCCGGAAGTGTACTCTCCTCCATTATCTAATCTCAGAACCTTAATTCTCTTCCCGATCATGTTCTCTACTTGTGCCTTGAATTCTCGGAATCTATCAAGGACTTCCTCAGACTCCTTGGATTTCAAGAAGTAAATCCAAGTCTTCTGGGAATAATCATCAATGAAAGTCACATAGTACCATAATCCACTTAGTGACGCCATAGACATCGGTCCACACAAATCTGAATGAATAAGATCTAAGATCCCCTTGGATCTACTGTCGCTACTATGGAAGGGACTCTTGGTGTTCTTACCAAGTGCGCATCCTCTGCAGACACCATCATGCTCTAAACTGAGCGTCGGAAGACCAGTAACCATCTTCTTCATAGTGGGAAGGGCTTTGTAATGTAAGTGAGCAAGTCTCCTATGCCATAGCTCACTCAGACTGATAGAGCCGTGTAATAAATCTTGAACTAGTCGAATTGACAATCTGTATAGGCTCTCCTGACGAATACCAATCACACGAGCTATTTTTATGTTGGAGTTCTTGGGCCATGCAAGAACCTTTCCTTCAAAGAAGGCAACCTTGTACCCTTTGTCCTCCAAGGCTGAGATGGAGACTAGGTTTCTTTTGATCCCTGGTACGAACAAAACATCACTCAATAGAAGAGGGATACCCGAATCTAGCTGGAAGGAAGTGGTTCCATCTCCCTTTACGGCATAACTAGCATCATCTCCAATTATAACCTATAAATTATACTCCTCTACTAAGTCTGTAAGATGCTCTTTGTAGCCTGTAATGTGACGTGAAGCACCACTATCTATCAACCAAGTATCACTGTCAGTTGGTACATTACTTGAAAGAGCAGAAATGAATAGAAATCCTTTTGAATTGTCTTTTGAATGACTTGACTCCTTTTGAGGTGTCTCTTCATCAATGTCTGTAGTAGAAACATGCTGCTTCAACTTTAATTTACAGTCTCAGGCATAGTGTCCATACTTGTCACACTTATAGCATTGAATATGAGTGAGATCCCTCTTTTTTCGATTCTGGAACAGAATCTGTTTTTGTCTCTATTCCTATTGAAGGTGCCTCTTTTTCCTTCTCTTCCTTTGCCTCTTTCTCTAGTAGCATGTGCAACAAGAACTTGATTTTCTTCATTATGGGAGTTTCACCCATTTCCACTTGCTGCCAGTCTCGTTTCTTCTTAAATACAGTCAACTTGAAGGCGATCAAACTTGGGCAACTTGGATCTCCCACTGATGCTTTGAATAAAAGGTTTCCAAGATTGGGGAAGAACATTTAGTGCCAACATAACAAGATCTTTGTCTACAACTATATCCACAATAGTGCTCAACTAATCTCTCAAATCAGAGATCTTCATAAAGAATGAAATGACTGATTCTCCTTTAGCCATTTTTACATGATGGAGTTGTTGTCTCAGAGTGAGGGCTCTACTGGTATTGTTGATCTCATATAGTCCTTTTAGTGCATCAACCATTTTTCTTCCACTGAATTTTCTTTGTGTCTTCTGACGACTCAGGCATGTCATTTTCTACGAATTCTAGAAGATCATTCTCTTCTAAGGTAATGAGTACCCTAAATTTCCAAGAGTTGAAGTTTGAGGCTCCATCAAGCCTATCTTCTACCTTGACACCGGTCACCATCTTCTTTTTCTGAGTAACTACCCTAAACAAGGAATTGTCTTCCACACACTGCTTACCCAAATCTGATCAGTTCTTCCTGAACCTTAGCTCTGATACCATATTATTTTTAGATCAGATATGGACAATAAGTAGAAAAATAACACAAAACATGAGACACGAAATTTATCCTAGGAAAACCCTTCTACTCAAGGGAGAAAAACCCAACAAGACTTCAATAATAATCGATCAAATACAACAATGCAGAAACAACACTTAAGAATCAAACCTATGTACGCAGAATACAATGAATGACCCAACACTGAAGTAGTGCGAATTTCTGAGCAGAAATCAGTCCTTTTTAAGCAGCGAATCTTCTTCTTGAACACAATAGAATGAATTGAATTGATAATTGAATGATAAAAATCTTCCTTCTATTTATACAAATCCAGCCAATATAATTTCTGCTTTGTGATTTGGCCGACCTAGCAAATATATAATTAATTCTAATTTTTTTTCTTTCTCGAGTCGACTCAGCAAATACACTTAGAGCCGACCAGACTTTTGGCTTACCTCCCAAAGCTACCAAAAACATCAACAAACCTTGCTCGCCCTCTCCCTGCTCTCCGCCTGTTCCTCCTGTCTCTCCCTCCTTGGAGCCTACCTCAAGCTGTCCGTTTTTTTCTTTAGGCGATAGAGGTGTTTCTATCCAACAAACCTCTGGATTTTAGCCTTTATGACGAATGTGTGGATGCAATAGCATAGGATGTTGGCAACCGATCTTTGGTCTTGAGATGCCTACATAGGTGCCTGTCTGTGGACTCTATCATCGAGTGGGCCAATGCTACCTCGAGCAACTTGTCCTCCCCCAAGATTGAATCTCTAGATTTTGGTTTTTTTCAGCTCACTTTCAGCTCAGTAGTAGACTGCATTTTTGTTCTCGAGAATGGTCCTTGGTTCTTTGGTTTCTCTGGCCTCTTAATCTCTCCATGGACCTCCTTCTTCGATCCTGCCACAGCTAAGATAACTAACATTCCTGTTTGGATTAGGCTCTATAACCTGCCTTTGGTTTTTAGGAATATCAATATGATTACCAATCTGGTTAACCATTTTGGAGCCTTTGTCAAGCTTGACATTGAGACGGCTGCTCCTGGCAACAAATTCTACCGAGTTTGCGCTATGGTCGACATCTCTAAACCCCTCTTTCACTCTATCTGGATTCATTCTTCTTATGGCATCTGGACTTAGTTTCTAAATTTTGAAGGGCTGCCTTTTCATTGCTTTCACTACAACATGATGGGGCATAAAATCGAGGCTTGCTTGTGCACACGCCAGGTTGGATTTAGATATGTTAAGTCTTAAAAAATGGGTTAAGAAAGATTGCTCTCCTGATGCTGATTTTATATGGCGAAACCATGGCAAGTTTTTTGAAGCTCAACTTACGTCTCGGTTGGACTTTGTTCAGCCTCCGGTGTCTTCTCCTCAGCAGGATAATATTGCTCTAAATGACCCTCATGAGGCCTCTCATGGGTTCGATGAGGATGACTCAGAGTCTGAAGGGACCTTTCCTTTCATGGAAGATCTTGATAATTTCAGCCACAATTGCTTTGAGCCCCGATTTGGTGTTGGATCTGCCCCAGAAACTTGGACTCTTTCAGACTGCGAGTAGGAAGCTTAAACCAAATTGTGGCGGTTCCAAAAAGAAAAAGGGGAGAAAGTCTGAGGCTGAAAAACTGCGAATTGAAGGCAGGGAGGCTGTTGAGGAGGGCTCTCAGTGGGCCATCAACGCTCTCCTCTCTCGAAACAACAAAAGAACCTATTTACTCTCTATGGAGGATTTGTGGTTTCTGATTTTGTTTTGTTTTCTCAGATTATCTCTTTTCCCCTTTCTCTGATGTGAGGGTCTTGTATCTCGGTTCTCTTGGTTCTCCAATTCTTTTCTGCCTTCTGTTTCTTCTCGTGGCAGACTTGTAACTTTTATTCTTTATGATTTAATTTAAGGGAGTGGGCCCATCCCACAGTTTACCTATAAAAAAAAAAATTAAAAATGGAAAATTAAAGTTTAATTTTATCAAAGGTCAACGGGCATGTGAGAATCATGACTATTGAAGGAAAAATATATGTAAGAGACACCAAACAAGGAGAAGTGGGACCAATTTAAGAATTTTTTTATTATTATTTGATCACTACTCCTTTTTAGCATGGAATTGCGGTTCATTTAACTTGAGGATGAAACCCCTCAAGGCAGCAATTGAAGGACGGAAACCCACAATTTTTGAAGAGTGATTTCACATGGAAATTGCCGTTGTGCAGATATGATTTTGGTTTGGTGTGGGATTTATGTAATTATTTTGAAAGAATGAGAGATTGGTTTATATATTTGAGTAGTTTATTTTCTCCTAGCACATGTTTCCTTTAAAGAGCATAAGGCATACCAATCTGCCTTGTCCGTATTATTTGAAAAGGGCAACTCATTGTTTATTGGCTGTGTAACCTCTAATCACCTTGCTGGCTGCACAAGTCTCAAAGGAAATCATGCCGCACAGTTTCAGAATTCCTAGTTGACTGCTCAGCTGCAACGATCAATCCTTCTTAAGTCTGATTGCTACCAAAAAGGGAGGTTTTCTACTGAAATAAAGGGATGTAACAGTCTATTTGGAGGTTGCAATTTATAGGACTCGTTGATGCAGGCTGAATCATTTATTTTAGATTTCTGTTTATTGTTGCAGTCTGCTTGTGATCTTACGGTTTAAAAACTTCATTCAATCATAGATTTGCCAACCAGGCTTCATTGTGGAAAGAAACTCTTCCCCTCTACTGAACTATTTTGGGTTCTTTGAAGGAGTCTCATACTTCTTCACAACCCTTTAACGTAACTACTACTGATTTAGAGCTCGCTCTTGAGGCTCCTGCAAATCCTTCTTTGTCTTTTGAAAGTTTATATGAGAAGGCTTCTTTGGTGGATGATTTTTTTCCTTTTAGTCCCTTTAGCTTGTGGGGGCAATAAGTCAGCCTTCAAATACTCCCTTAGCTTGTGCGAAGCAACTTTCACGTTGATGGAGCAGAAATGTTTGGAATTTGCAGGAGTGGATTGGACATTGGTTTCCAATTGGAGATCTAATGAATCTAAGAAAATTACTTCTTATATGCTTAGATTTGGTGGGGGGAAGTTAAAAGAATTGTGACAGTTTTTATCCAGCCTAATGTATTGTCAGTATTTTAAGGGAGGGGGAGCCAATAGAATCTTCCAACCAATTAATTTTTTTTAAAATTAAGGCTGGTGTTATATGATTTTATAAAACACAATATAAGGAACATGTATACTTAACAAATACATTATTTTGTTTATTCTTTTGATACTAGAGGAAAGTGTATGTGTGACAAAGATAGTGGTTACAAATGAACATTGCCACTCAAATGAACATGCAAGTACGATAACAAACCGTTTAGAGTTGGATAAATTTATTGCAAGTCAAGTACTTCAAGCCACTGTACCAGTTTGGAAGGAGTTGGTCCCATTTACCAATGCATTCACCCATACAACACTAGGCAATCAAATTTACCAAACTAACTCATATGATAGTTACCATGGCTTTGTCATTGTCTATGTAAAGTATGTTATTATAGCAATAACACATATCATCATCATAGTGCACCATAGTGTACTTACACAATGAAAAATAATACATCGAAAATGCCAAGGGTGCAAATTTGTAAAACTTTGTTGTATAGGTGCATATTGTTGACCACATGATACACCTAAATTAGTTAGCATGAAGCAAAATTAAACAACATAAAGCCAACTTAACAAATCAACTTAGCAACAAAAACATACTCGCAACACCATACACAAAATCACATTATTCAACTTCCCATGATTCCTTCTCTTTTCTCTCATTTTTTGTGATTGAGTGATACTTGCCTCCTCCATCATACCCCTTGTCTTCAAAATCAACATCAGTGTACCTCGAAAACACAAGTTAGAAAAGGGAAATGGAATTAGTATATGCCATCATATAAACATATAAAAGAAAAAATAAAAAAAATTATCACAATTTTGCATCATTAGTTTAATCACAATTTAAATCTCATCACAAATATAAACTAAAAAATTCAAGTATATAATTAAAGCAATGTGCTGTCAAATGAAGGGTAGAGCTTTACACATTCACAATTGGCTCCATGTGATCCTCAACAACTCTCTTTTCATTAGCAGAAATGCCTGATTGATTTTTCTATTTTGTTACCTTGCCATATGGACATGAAAGTTAATTTTCTCCTGTAGTTAGCATATAGAGCCTTGTACCATATGACTACCAATGATATGGGTATTAAGGTTTGGAGAAGACAAGTTAGTTGCAGTAGTTGAGGAAAGTGATTTTTGTGTACAAATACTAGATAATTACTGCCAGTTAGGGTTTGGAGAAGACAAGCTAGTTGCAGTAGTTGAGGAAAGTGGATTTTGTTTACAAATACAGCCGATCCATCATCCAAATCAACTTATAGAATTTGTTTGTCCTTCCAACTTCAGGTAGAGGTAGATCAATGACTTGACTTTTAACAATTATAGTATTTGTGTGAAGAAATTCACTTAGGGACGATATAAAAGAAACAAAAAACAGTTCAGGAAGGAGTCTTCTCATGAATTTCAGATATTCCTCCACAAGGACAAGTATCTGGAAGTTTTTTAGGAACAGCTACCATAGGGACTCCATCTTTCTTTCCTTTGCCATCTCATTATTCATTTTGTTCTATTTGGGTTGTGTTGTAAGGGACTTTGACTTGTTTAAAAGGAAGTTATATTAATGTAGATCATCATAATTTTATAGTAACATTAATAAAATGCATGTTGTAGCTCACTTGATTTGTTGTTGACTAATTGTCTGCTTAGCTAGTGCGATACAATTTTTGGTTATGGTTATGAACAGTTGGGTCAACAGTTGTATCTTCATTGACACCAGTTGGTTCTAAAAGTAGAAAATCCAATGTCTGGTTAAGGGAACCATTTTGAGAAGTCCTACCTGTACTTAAAAATTCATTATGCTGAACACCACCCATGCAATAAAACCTCTGTTTTCTATTTTCTTTTGCATTCTATTCAATGGCTATTGTATGCGACTGTAGTTCTGTTCCAGAAGTAGATCTACGGTAGTGTAACAATGTAGAGTGAACAAAATATTGCCCCTCTTAGGACTGCAATATATAAACTTATATATAAGATATAAATAAACCTCTGTCCAATGTGAAATGTGCCTTAAGAGATGGAAGAAATAATAAGGTTAACTTAGAGACTAAAAAGTGATAAAAACAAGAATGCAGTAGATACACACATGGGACAAATAAGTAGAATCCTATTCTATGAAAATAAAAAAGAAGGATTGATAATTAGAGCGACAAACTTCTATCCTTTGCAGAGTGGGGCCCCCTCAACAGATTAATTATTTAGTGACAACATCATGGGGAGCCTTAAACTTAAGAATCTGATTAAGAGCTCCTTTATTGCAGCTATATAAAAGGAAACAACACAATCGATTTTGTCAAATGAAATGTTAGCAGAAGGTTAGGAATAGATGATCCAAGATAAGAAGCATACCTCTAATCAACAATAAAAGAAAACAAACCCTTGATGGGCTAATGGAATTTCCACTTGCGTCCTAGAATTTCTCTTATATATAGTCTCATAATTATATATGGATATTGTTGTCTATTGTACATCAACAAGATGATACACAAATATAATGTCCATTATTAAGTTTTAAATCTTAGAAGGTGAAATTGAGAGGACCCTTTTTTGATTATTTGTCTAAAATGTGATTCACTTTAATCTCATTTCAGAAGTGCATGAAATCCATATGTAAAATAATGTTTTCAGACGATAATGAGGTTTGTTTGCTATCATGATTGTTTTCTTTTTGTGCTTTCCCTACTTCATATAGTTGGTTTTTTTACTATGGCCTATTTCACTTGCACACTAATAGAAACTAAATAACCAGGGATCATATTGCTGAATGTTTTATTACATTGTAAGCACACCATGTTGAGAATAGAATAATGAAGTTACTAAGGATGAAAACTTCCACCATGTAGTGGAGAAATTCACTTCTTTGTTGTTTAAACTTGAATCACATGCATTGTTGCACACTTTCACCGTAATGGTAAAATTGGTTGCCAATGAATTTGCAACTGTTCTGTTTTTGCAATTAGTAAATGATGCATTCCTTGTCAATAGCAAAAGAAAGAAAGGCTGGGACAATGTAATGTCCCCTTTTTAGCTCGTTCCAATTTCTTGGTAGATTAGCCTATTAATTGGCCCTCGTAGGCTAATGTAGTTGGTTAGAGGGTCTTGTTTGGCAGATATCAGAGTGGTTTCTTCTCCAGAGCTTTGGATGGTTCAGAATTGGCCTTCGTTAGGTGATTCAGGACTCAATTTCACACACTTACTATTTATAGTAAGTCAGCAGGTCATGAGAATCCTGTGTTACTATTTATAGTAAGGCACCTAGACATGCTATGGAAGTAGTGTTGATCCCAACTTTCAGTTGGCTTGGCGAAATAAGGATTAATGTGCAAGTAATATCATTTAATTATTATTAAAGGTGACTTTAATAATAATTAATCATTAAAAGCATAGTATAAAGTTATATTATAACTTTATGTCTAAAGGGGGCCATTTAATGACCTAAAGCACATTAAATGATTAATTAAAGGGGCACCCACTTTGAGGAATTATTTTATAAAGTTTAATTGCACATGAAATATATTTAATATTATTTTAAATGATTAAAAAGAAGCCTTCTAGGGGATCGACTTCTTCTTGAGAGATTATAAAAGGGATCAACCAAGGTTATTGTTATTCATTCAGGATTTTGATATCTGGTTTTGAAGAGTTTTGTTGTGGAGAAGAAGAAACCTAGCGTTTCAGCCTTTTCTGCCATTATCAGCTTTGGAGAGCGTAGCTGCTTCGAAGTTTGTGCATTCTAAGGTTGTGAAATACCAGCTGAAGATTGCCTGTGAGATTGGCTTCAATGATTAATCAAGGGTTTCAAAGAATATTTATTTGCAGATCAGAAGTCTTAAAGAATATTTGATTGCTGGTTGTGCCTTCTTCAATTAGGCACGTGGGGTTTATATTGTGCAAATTTGGGGAGTTGGAAGGAAACGATTTGGAAGAGTTGATCTCATTACCAGCCTATGAAGAGCATCAATCTGATTATTTTGAGGGTAGTGTGTTGGAAGACATAATCAGGTTCATTGAAGGGTGAAATCGATTTCTTGTTGCAGCATTTTATATTCAACATTTACCATACAAAAAATCGTGGCATTAAGGAAGGAGGCCACAGTCTTAAGGGGGACAATTTTGCATAAATAAAATATAATAAAATTGTGGCTTGTAGGGAGAAGTCGCGGCATACTCAAAGTTCCGATTTGTATCAGCATTAGCCAACAATAAGTTGTGGGAAGTTTTGGTCATGATCTCAGCTTGAAGGAGAGATCGTGGGGTCTATAAGGAGGTCGGCCAGTTTGCTGCAATCACATATTATATACCAGGGTCTTTGACTGCATTTTATATCATTAAATTAGGCATCAATAATTGTAAAGTTGCTGTCATAAAGTGTAAGAACCCACACCTGGTGGACTCTAATCAACCACAATTTTCTGCCCTTTGCTTGATATTCAATGTTTTCAGTGTTTGGGTTTTGCTTGAGTTTTTCAATATTTTGTATGTATGACAATGGAGCATACTATGGTGCAAGTCTCTAAGAATGAATGCTAGAAGAATAAGCTACCAATGCAATGGAGCTAATTTGTATTTTCAATGCAATAAATAACTTATGCAACCATAAATAAACACCTACAGCCACAGTGACAATATGTCAAGTAGTTGGCATACAACTAATAATGCTTATCAAGAGCAATGCTACCCATTTCCTCAACATTTATTATGAAATATATCCCTTCCTTCAATAATGTAATATCTCCTTACAATGCTTGTTACAAATCTGATATGACTGATTACAAATATTGCTAAGATGATTATGCACTTGCTGTTCTGGAACAGCGATTTCATTAATGCAATGATATGACTACAATGTATGACAATGCTGGATTGATCATGCGCCTACAGCAACTACAAGATGCAAGCAACTGAATTGCAAACCTCGACCTATAACAGAGTATTACAGCAAAATGATCATTAATGTTTCAATAACCTTGACTATGTACTAATGCAAATATGACTCTAATCTCATGCTTGACTGAAACAATAAGGAACCTGAGAGTGTAAGTAGCCACTGTGGGAAGCTCGATTCTCCTTGAAGGTAAAAGCTTTGACTCCAATATTTGAGTGCCCAGCTTCCTTGAATTCCAAACAAGTCTCTTGAATTTATTTGTATTTTTTGAATGCCTCTTCACTGGAAATTGCATCACTCAAAGAGCCGCCCCTGTTCTTGCAACTCAGACCAAGCTGACAAATTAATGCAGCCACTAAGATTGCCCCAATGGCTCCAGATGTGTTCTCAACCTGCCTCTTGTCAAGTGCTGGAATGATATAGAAGAATCGATGCAAAGAAGCCCTCCAAAGAATTAAAATCTGAGTATTGTAACTGCAGATCGGCCCTTAGAAATAATCTGATCAGAGGTAGAAAAAACCCTTCTTAAATACTCCGTTTCTGCTCTTACAGATTAAAGAATCCTCACACCCATACTATGAATGAAATCTGCAATCAACATAATCTTTAAACCCTTAAATGTCAGAATATTACTGTAGCGTCACTGTAGCGACGACACTGTTCACGCCACTGTAGCGATTTACTGTTCACGGGTACTGTAGCGACGGGCACTGTAGCACGGTTACTGTAGCAGCGGGTACAATAACTCCAAACTTGCAATTTTATTCTAACCCTATGTTGAATCTTCACTTGTAAGCACAAATATGACTCCGGTATGAAGCCACCTTACTTAGCAATCTTCAGCTGATCTCTCACAACCTCAGAAAGCTTGACTCTGAAGAGGTATCGTTCTCCAAAGCCTGAAAAATGCACGAATTTGCAGAAACCCTAGTTTCTTCACAAACTCCACAGCTCTCAATAAAAGACAAAGTTGAATAATCATATCATAATCAATTCTTTTTGCCCTTTGAAAGCTTTTATAGCCTGTTTGAGAAAATCGACCTATTTTGGCTTTTAAAAATCATTTAAATATTATAATCTTCAATTTGCATTTAATGCCCTCTCATTACCTTGGTTTATGTGCACATAATTAATTTATATCATTAAATACACTTTTAATGTGTCATTGGCCCCATTCGAATATAAAGTTAATTTATAACTTTATATTATAATCCTTTTTAATATAAAGTCATTTTATAACTTTATATTATAAACCTTTTTAATTAAAATCATTAATGACACATTAAATATTAATATCTCCATAAATATGCATCTGTTAGCTATGCCAACTGAAACCAAGGTCAATTTTGCCAAACTCTGAGTGATCAGACGCCCTGCCAAAGATAGTAACTCCTGATAGCTGACTTACTATAAATAGTAAGTACACACCACTGAGTCTAGAAACAATTGCAAAGGTCCAATCAACGGTCGATACTGCAAATATGCTTTGTTCAAGTGCCCTGCTAATATTGGAAACCCCGACTCCCAAAATAGTAACTTACTATAAATAGTAAGTGTGCCAAACTGAGTCAAATAACCTGTGCAAAGGCCAAAACCTAAATCCAGCTGAGGAGTAATGTCACTAATCACTGGGTGACTGCCACAGAAGACCCTCTACCCATAACTGTTAGCCTATGAGGGTCGAATGATAGGCTAATCCTTATGAACTCTGATGCTCACAAAATGGGGACATTACATAAAGTGACTGTAGCTGCATCTTTCATAGTGTAATGACATTGTAAGCCAAGAGTCTTGGCATAGCATCATATTCAGTTCCTAATCAGCATATGAGCATATTGTACTTGGCTTTTGCATTCAATGAAGGAGGAATAAGGTTGCACTACAAGTGTTTGTCAACTTGTCATTGTTGTAGCTTTCATTTAAGTTGACTAGTTTGTATGACCAATGTTTGTGAAAATGTCAATGAAGCCGTAGGTGCATTTCTCATATCATTTCAGTCATATACTTGCATTATAAGATTACATTTAGTTGCTGCTTTATATTTCAATCTTTTGGATTATTCCTTTCGAGTCATTTCATCGTTTGCAAACACCAAAAACAAAACCAAACCAAAGAAATACAAATCAGATCCGCAGTTGCACGAAATTTCATAACAGGGAGAACATGGGTTCTTACTGTGGTATCAGAGCTTTAATCCTACTAGCCTGGAGGGTTAAGGTATCTTATGCAGCCACCGGATATTGGTTCACACGGGTATTATACTCGCAGAAGGGCAGAACAACAGGAAAATCAAATTGTGGATACACAACAGGATATGATGGGTGACAGAAGAGGTGGTAGTCCACCAAGAAATGAAGGCAATAATGAGGAAAGAGAAGCAAGAGAAATCATGAGAGGTCTTGCAGTAGGGCAGCAACATGTAGCTGATGTCTTGTAGCAACTTATGGTAGCTATACAACAGATGAATACTTCTAGAAGACAAAATCACGAGCAGTGAGACAATGGAAGTGAGGCTGGGACTCCCAGGGCACAAAGAGCACCTACTCGTACCACCGATAGACCTTCGCGTCCTACATTTTTGAGGAATGAACCAAAAGAAGAAAATGCTGAAGAAGATGAAGATGCACCATTCGTAGATAATGTCATGACACTACACAATGAATGGGATCCGCTCACACCACAAGTAAAGGAGCATTTGACCTTTGACCGATTCATGAGTCAAAGGAGGGAGCACCACAGAATAAGGCAAGACAGGAGTCCAAGGAACCAAAACAAGGACCTAAAGCACACCACAAGCAAGCTCACACTTCCAACATTTGATGGTAGCGGGAAGGTCACAGCATGAACTTGGATCCACAAGTTGGATAGCTTCCTGACTCTTCGGCCTATGGCGGAGGAGGATGCAATCAAGTTTGCAACTTTGCACTTGGATGGGTTAGCTCATGATTGGTCACTTTGCAGCATAACCTCATCACCACTTACTAGGAATTCACTGACAGGTTGATTGAGCGATTTGACAAGAAAGACCTAGAATTATATTTCAGAGACCTTGCTCAACTCAAACAAGTGAGGAGTTTGGAGGTGTATATTAGTGATTTCCAGAGGCTTTCAGTTATGGTCCCTAGCATATCTGAAAGAAGGTTGGTCATCTTGTTTACTGAAGGATTACCTGAACCATTGAGAGGATGAATCAAAGCTTTTGATCCCCCCTCACTTCAGGAAGCTATGAGAAAGGCCAGAAGCATGGAGCTTGTAGCCCCAAAAAGCAAGTTCACTCCTAAAGATATTACTTCTTCCAGCAATGAGAGTCCTCAACAATCTGCTGATAAGAAAAAGAAATCAACAATTAAGGTGGACGAGGAGTTGCAAGAGGAATTAAGGAAGAAATTGTGTTACTGGTGCAAGAAACCTTATAGCAGGGAGCATGACTGTCCTTTGAGGCCTAAGGGCAAGGCCAATCGTATAATGTGGGCATATTATGAGGATTCAAATTCTGAAAATTCAGATCAGCAAGCGGCTCCAGAAGATGGTGAGGTCAGAAAAGCCTCTACAGAGTTTGGACCTGATGCAAATTTGTCTCCCTTGGCCCTATTTGCAAATTTACAGGAGGGGATTGCATTCAAAATTAGGGGAACGATTAATGGACAACGTTGCATTGCTATGCTCGACACTGGAGCAACACATAATTTTATCAATGAGGGGTTTGTGGCCAACTGTAGACTCCAAGCAGATGACTTCATTGGGTTCAAAGTCAGAGTTGCCGATGGATATACCCTCATGTGCACTAGGCGAATATGTAATCTTACTTTGTTGCTGAATGACTATGAGTTACAAGCTGACTTCTATGTGGTCAACATGGGTGAGATGAACATAGTGTTGGGTATGAAATGGCTCCAAGACATTGGAGAATTTACCCTTAACGTACCCAAAATGGAGATGAGGTTTAAGGTGAACGATAGGGGTTACGTGTTGAAGGGAATTGCAAATGGGAGTTTGTGTTCAATCTCTCTCTATAGAGAGAAGAGCAGGAGGAGAGATAAGGAGGAGGTTCAAGAGGAGGCATGCAAGTCAGTGTAGGAGTCTGATCCTACCTGTAGCTCCAGCGGTTTGGAGATGGATGACTCAAGTCAACATGGAGTAGTTGTGCAATATGTGAATAATCCCTTATTCGAGAATGATGCTGGATTGGTTCATGACAATCCACTCTTCGAGCTTGATGCTCATTTTCCTCCAGTTACCAATATAGAGTTAGGCGATAATCGCAATGTATGGGATCCTTCTAGTGCATCAGGATTCTAGGCAGGGCTCATTGAGGAGTTTCACAGTGTGTACATGGTGAGGAGTGCCTACAGTTTTGCTTTTGATTCACCTGTACACGATCTATTTTAGATGCATAGATCTGATGCGCACGTGGTGGGCAGTTTGTTTGATATCTTACCTTGCGCAATTTCAGGAAGCAAACTTTGTCAGCATTTTGAGTTGCTTCCCCTTGAGATCCATACTCCCGAGTCACCTAATGTTGGGATGGACATGGCTCATAGTGATTAATTAGTTGTTTTGATGCTAGTGTTGTAGGAGTTGGTTGGTGTTACCAAGGACATTACATAGTTCTTCCAGTGGGACCCAGGTGGAGTGATCCTTCTGAGGGTTTTCTTTTGGCAGTTGAGATAAACAATTTCAAGGAGGACGGACTGTAATGTCCCCTTTTTAGCTCATTCCAGTTTCTTGGTAGATTAGCCTATTAATTGGCCCTCGTAAGCTAATGCAGTTGGTTAGAGGGTCTTGTTTGGCAAATATCAAAATGGTTTCTTCTCCAGAGCTTTGGATGGTTCAGGATTGGCCTTCGTTAGGTGATTTAGGACTCAGTTTCACACACTTACTATTTATAGCAAGTCAGCAGGTCATGAGAATCCTGTGCTACTATTTATAATAAGGCACCTGGACGTGCTGTGGAAGCAGTGTTGATCCCAACTTTCAGCTGGCTTGGCGAAATAAGGATTAATGTGCAAGTAATATCATTTAATTATTATTAAAGGCGACTTTAATAATAATTAATCATTAAAAGCATATTATAAAGTTATATTATAACTTTATGTCTAAAGGGGGCCATTTAATGACCTAAAGCACATTAAATGATTAATTAAAGGGGCACCCACTTTGAGGAATTATTTTATAAAGTTTAATTGCACATGAAATTTTTTATTTTTTTTTAGACTGCAGGAATCAGGTAGCACGACCCCCTATAAACTGCAGTGCGCCTGGTAAACTTTTTAACGTGACTGGCGGCGCTGTTGCGACACACCCTCCGGTACCACGGGGGTGGGGGAGACTAAACCTCGTGACCAACCTCCTGCATCAGGAAAGATTTAGCCAACCGAGCTAGGGCCCCAACCCTAACATGAAATATATTTAATATTATTTTAAATGATTAAAAAGGAGCCTTCTAGAGGATCGATTTCTTCTTGAGAGATTATAAAAGGAATCAACAAAGGTTATTATTATTCATTCAGGATTTTGATATTTGATTTTGAAGAGTTTTGATGTGGAGAAGAAGAAACCTAGTGTTTCAGCCTTTTCTGCCATTATCAGCTTTGGAGAGCGCAGCTGTTTCAAAGTTTGTGCATTCTGAGGTTGTGAAATACCAGCTGAAGATTGCCTATGAGATTGGCTTTATCCAGGAGTCAACATTGCGCTTCATTGAAGGATTAATCAAGGGTTTCATAGAATATTTATTTGCAGATCAGAAGTCTTGAAGAATATTTGATTGCTGGCTGTGCCTTCTTCAGTTAGGCACGTGGGGTTTATATTGTGCAAATTTGGGGAGTTGGAAGGAAATGATTTGGAAGAGTTGATCTCATTACCAGCCTATGAAGAGCATCGATCTGATTATTTTGAGGGTAGTGTGTTGGAAGACATAATCAAGTTCATCGAAGGGTGAAATCAATTTCTTGTTGCAGTGATTTATATTCAGCATTTATCATACAAAAAATCGTGGCATTAAGGAAGGAGGTTGCAGTCTTAAGGGGGACAATTTTGCATAAATAAAATATAATAAAATCGTGGCTTGTAGGGAGAAGTCGCAGCATACTCAAAAGTTCTGATTTGTATCAGCATTAGCCAACAATAAGTTGTGGGAAGTTTTGGTCATGATCGCAGCTTGAAGGAGAGATCGTGGGGTCTATACAGAGGTCGGCCAGTTTGCTGCCATCACATATTATATACCAGGTTCTTTGACTGCATTTCATATCATTAAATTAGGCATCAATAATTGTAAAGTCACTGTCATAAAGTGACTGTAGCTGCATCTTTCATAGTGCAATGACATTGTAAGCCTAGAGTCTTGGCATAGCATCATATTCAGTTTGTAATCAGCATATGAGCATATTGTACTTGGCTTTTGCATTCAATGAAAGAGGAATAAGGTTGCACTACAAGTGTTTGTCAACTTGTCATTGCTGTAGCTTTCATTTAAGTTGACTAGTTTGCATGACCAATGTTTGTGAAAATGTCAATGAAGCTGTAGGTGTATTTCTCATATCATTTCAGTCATATACTTGCATTATAAGACTACATTTAGTTGCTGCTTTATATTTCAGTCTTTTAGATTATTCCTTTCGAGTCATTTCATCATTTGCAAACGCCAAGAACAAAAACAAACCAAAGAAATACAAATCAGATCCGCAGTTGCACGAAATTTCATAACAGGGAGAACAGGGGTTCTTACAGACAATGAACAAATGATTTTGTTACAAGGTTTTGAAATCATCATGTAGATTATATTAATCTCTGCTTGAATGGCAATCAATTTGCTTTTTCATATGGGAATTCGTATTAAATATTTTCATTCTCTCTTTCAGAATGTCTGTCTTATAGACTTTTGTTGTTATTTTCAATATCAGCTAAATAAAGACAAGCATTTGTTTCTTCATGGCATATTAATCCACCCTCAATTTTTGTAGTGTGTATCAAAGGCATATGATACATGTGCAAATCCTTAATTTGGGAGTTCAACATTTAATATTTATCAATGGAAAATATAGACGTCGTAATATTGATCCCTTTCATTTTGATATTTGGCAGTTATGAAGTTCTTCTGACCTTGGACAAAAGAAGATACAGGAATGGGCCTATATATTACTATGTGTTCAATACGTTACTAATCTGTTTATTTATTCTGAATATTTACTGGTGGATTTTGATCTATCGAGTGTTAGTCAAACAGATAAGGTCAAAAGGGAAGGTTGGTGAAGATGTGAGATCAGGTATGTATCTTCTGGGACTAAAATTCAAAAATTTCTTTGAATAATGATTATAGTATAAATGGTTTATGTAAGCATTTGATTAGTGCATACAAATTGTGCAGATTCTGAAGAAGAAGATGAGAAGGAAGATTGAAATACAGTGCTATTTATGTTAAAAAGGAAAATTCAATTGATTGGAGCCATAAACAAATGGATATATTACATGTTCCTTTTCATCTTGTGGTGTTCTGGTTATATCATTATCAATTTGCTCTTTTGGAATATTTATTTATGTCATTAATAATCATGTGGTATACTACTTTCTTCTTTTCATCTCATGATAATGGCCAACTTGCATGTTGGGAAAATCATTGATATAAACAGTCACGTAAAAAAATGCTGGTTTTTCTCTCTTAGTATATGACAATGTTTTGTGAGAATTGGTCAACTAATTACCAGATTCCCAAGGTTATCCCTGTATTATCTGTTTGCAGCATATGCAAGTGGATTCGAGTATGGATGCAAGATACTCTAGAAATTTTATGTTACATCTGAATAGGCACAGTTGTATCTAGGTTGTATTTAAGCCCTTCGGACTGTTAATAGAATATAGTGTTTTTCTAAAAGCTTATTTGCAGGTTTCTTTCTTTCAACCCACACACATACTTTAAGTTTCCACTTCATGTGGTGGTTTCTATAACGTTTGACATTGTTGCATGTCATCATTGTTGTGTTGTTTAGTATTAAAGATCATTAATTACTAAATCCATTGGATTCACACTAGAACTATGGTTTTTATTTTCTTCTTTTTTCTTTTCATGTTGACTTGAAAATCCAACTTGGTTTATGATGTTCATGAGGGATCACATGGTTTTGCAATATGAGAAATGCATGTGATGCAAGGTACTTATTTGTCTTCCATTTTGTACCTGCAAATAAGTGAAGAAGAAAAGAAAACACAATGCTATCAAATACTTGTAGTCAATTTCAAGATTGCTTATCATTATTCATTATGAAGGGTTCCTTGCATTGCTAGGATGAAAAGAGGCAGCAATACACCATTTCCTCTTAGTTTTTATGATGCAAAATCTTCTCATACAACTCTACCTTGCGAATTACTAAATATTCTTATCAAAACCCTATTAGAAAGGGACGACTACCTAACAAACATGGATGCAAAATATCCTCATGGGAATTGCACTTAATTGCATTTATTAACTAGATGGACCCCTAGTTACATTTAACATATTTATTTATGGATCCCCCTTACAACTATAGGAAATATCATGAATTACAATGGCTTACTAGAAATCACTTAATGCTAATAGATTCAAACAACTTGTAGCATCTCTGCATAATGCCTATCTATTCCTAGGGCATGACAATTGGTTTCTTTGGACACTTGATGTCATACATATGAGGTTTGGTGGATGGAAACATAATAGATTGGGTGGGGTCCATTGGAGGAAGAAAGCAAATCTTTGTGAGGGATCTACAACCTTGTGGAGGATAGAGACAAATGCAATTAAGTTGTATAAGACCCTTAGAACTATTATGTTTTACTTTATCAAAACTTTACAACCACAAAAACAATGATATCAAAATACACAAGATCCACACAAACGAGAAAAAAACAAGGTTTACGTGGAAACCCTTGTGGGAGAAAACCATGACAAAATATTGCTTAATATTAAAAGCTCTTACAAGCTTTGTAGGCACCAACCTATAGGAAACACCAATCTCCTCTTATACAATTTGTGAGCACCAACCCATTGGAGACATCAATCCCCGCAACTAAGCACCAACTTAGTAAGAGATCAATATCTTCAATTTAGAGGCACCAACCTCTTACATAACAATATCTTTCTCTTCTTGATAATTCCCCTCTAAAATCTGCTATAATTCTGCTTTTAGATCTACAATAATTCAGCTCTTAAATCTACTATAATTCCCTCATAAAATCTGCCTTAAGTAATTTTCTATGTTTCCTTCCTTCAAATCTGCTTGTGCTTGTATAATACACCCTTTATTTGCACATATCCTCTTCACAACATCTTACAATCTCTATTTATATTTTCACCAAGAGTGGCGACTCCATGAAAGGATACAATGTTTTCCAAAGTGTTGGCGTAACAACTAGCACCTCTGGAGTAAGAGTTGGTACGGACAGCTATGCACACTACGCAATGAGTGCTCTTCAAATTAGGAGGGGAAGCTCCCTCGTTGTGCTTGACAAAAGTACTTGTAAGGGAAAATAAACTAAACTATATCCTATATTTTTGTCTCAGCTGTAAGAGGTACAAGGCTTTCTCGAAAACTATATACGTTGCAGCTAAATATTTTATGGTTTCGCAGATCACTAACTACAACTAGGCTAATTACTTAAAATCTATCCAGTTTCCTCAAGAAAACAGAGCATGAAAAAATGGAGCAAGGATGATTATCTGACGATAAACAAGTATATATTCTCAACTTGAAGGCAAGGTGGCACATCTATCAGCTCAATCTAAATAAGTTTATTGGAAACAACAATATACGATAAACTAAAAACAAATTCTCAACTTGAAGGCAAGGTGGCACAACTATCAACTCAATTTGAATAAAGTTTATTATTCACACACATCACACAATAACCAAGTACATATTCTCAACTTGAAGGCAAGGTGGCACAACTATCAGCTCAATTTGAACGAGTTTATTGAACACAAAACAGAGTCGATCTAACTAAGGAAAGAATTCACCATTATAATTGCATGAAACCCAAGTGGCATAACAATTCATCATAATAGCAAAAACGCATGAACAGATACAAAACGAGCAATATTGAAGGCAAGGTAGGCACAACATATATTTCTCTCTCGTGCAAAATTTATGTACAAATGAGCAAAACCTCTTATTTATAAACATCAAAAGGTGTAGGGAACCCTAAAATCACCTTGAGTTAACTATAGTCTTGCAATGCATGCAAGATTTATTGCTAAACCCTAATAAAGTAAACTATACAGTTAATTAGAAAACTACCATCAGTTAACCAAAACATCTAATCTAAAAATGAACAACTGTGCAAGCATGCACGTCCTTATTGAAAACATGTTAACTGGAACACTACCATCAGTTAACGTAAACCCTAAATATAACTCCGAGTGAATAAAGTTGATCTCATAATAGATATGCATGAGATAGGACAACGAGTTAACTTGAGAAGGTAACGCCAAGTTTAACTCATGTGTGTAATGTCTATTCTGAGAGGTGGGAACTGAAGTCTACTGATCGTGATCTCGAGCAACCAATCCCTCAACGAGATTGTTAACTGCATCACTATCTGGAGCTCTGATACTCTGTCAAAGAATGCTATGCCTGGACAGCATGTCCTCACCAGTTGTGATCTGGGACTGAAGTTCACCTCTGCTCCTGGTTGCTTCATCAAACAACGTTGACATGACTATAAGCTGAGTAATCTTATAGCCAACGGTCTCCCTATTGAAAATAGTATAAGTGAGTGCTTGGAGCTCTGACTGTACATCGGTAAGCTCAACATATGCACCACCCTCAATCTGATATCGACACGATAAGTGAGATACTAAGGTCCTCACAAACCGGAGTGCACTAGTAACGTGCTCTCTACTCTCAGCCAACTCTGACGCCATAGTCTCCTCTATCTTTGCCTTGAAAACCAATTGTGTTTTCCAAGAGTAGATAGCTTCTCTATCTTCTGCATCTGTGACTGATTCATATGCCATACTCAGGTGAGCAATCATAATCTCATCTCGGGGTCTGTTAATTGCCATGTCTCACTCCTCATCCTGGAGACGTAGACGGATCTCTCGTGCATTGCACCGCAACTGATATAACTCTGTAAGCATAGAACGACCTCTAGCAACGAACTCCTCCCACTCATCCAAATGCTTGCCATATGCAACTAAATGATTAAGTTGACCTTGTTCTGTTGGAGGCTCAAGCATCGGCGTGAGTGTAGCGGTAACATCTGATTTGTGTACAAGGCTAGAAATATACTTGCGAAGCTGTCTGATTTCAGCCTTGAGGGCTGCCTTATCCTCTCCGTCTTTCAGCATTCTATCCCTGGCACTATCTGTAGCAACCTGTAGGAGATCAACCTGAGTCTGGCGTGTGCTACGACCAAGGTTCACTGTGATAACCTCGAAATCCTGAGATTCCAACTTGTCCAAGCTCTTCCCCTATGGAGGTATAGCAGTCTCGACAACGATCTCCATGTTAATATTCCTCTCCACGTGGACCATGTTCTTGATCCTCTTGTCTGGAACATCCTGGTAAACCTGATCAAATTTTGAATGATTAAGGACATAGGATGGTTGCCTCCTCTTCCTTCCCAGTTGGGTCTCAATCCAAGACTGATCTCGGCTAATGTTACTGGAAGGGTCTGTACTAGCAACAAGAGGCTGTGACGAGATTGAATATGTAGAGGAACCACTGCGAGATGGGGAGTCTAAATCCAATTCAATATGAATTGGGACTGGTGACTGCTCTGGAACTGGTGTAGGAACTTGAGGCTGAACCTCAGGCACTGGCGGACTTTGAACTGGCCTCTGAACTGGCTCTGTGATAGGCTGTCTATCAGGCTCTTTACATGTATCAGTGGCAAGCGCCTTGCCTTTGAATTGTTTGGTGCTTGACCTTTCTTAGGAGGGTTACTCCTCTTCTTCTGTTTTGGTTTTGACGAGGAAGGTAGTGAAGGATTCACCACTGGCGGCTCTGCTCTATGCACACTTACCCTCCTGGTCTTCTTGTTGTCAAGGTAAAGTATACTATTTTGAATAACTCTACTTGACCTCTCCTTTACTATTGCGTACTCCTTGGCGTACCAATCAACTGCCGGCAGCGGTTGTGTATCAACCTGCTCTCTGAAAAATTGAGGAAGAACTTCTCCCTCATCATTTGATAAACCTCCCACATCTTCTGACAAGAAAACATAAATCTATGAGAGAGAAGCAGCCATAACTACGTCTGCAAACCTAAAAGTCGTCCGCGCAGTTTGCCCAATAATCCTCCATAGAAGGCTCATGATATGCGCGTCCAACAAGGCGAGTTGTGTAATGACCCCAAAGATCATAGGCATGAGCCTCAACAAGATACTTGAGATGATATTTCTTGAGCTCCTGTCCTGCAACTTTGGCATCAACTGTCGTCTTGCACCAATACATTCCAAACTGAAAAGGAAAGTTGGCAGCTGGTCTATGCTTTCGGCATAAAAGACGAACATCATGCAACTGCCTCAGGAACTCCATAAAGACTGTCTTATTTGAAGGATAACGTGGAAGCATAGTTGGATTCCCTATAAATCCATATACTCGGATGTAGGTGTATGTCGGGAACTAAATAAACCAATCCGCCCAACCATCCATCGCTACTCTAGCAACTGTCGAGATACGAACGTGCAATTCCCGGTCCAAATTTCTCACTGTATAAGTCAAGAAAGCCTCGTGAACACGCTTGAAATGACGTTCAGCCTTAGTGAACTCAAGCTGATCATAATAGTGATAGACTTTTTTAACACTAAGAATGCCCACGGTGTTTAATCCTCGGAACTGACCCTGATAAGCAATCAAATACACGAGATAAGAACACATGTGAAACTCATGAGCAACTAAGAAACCGGTGATTTGCTTGTGGATAACATCGCTGATGAAGGATGCTCAGTCATAATGCTCCTGCCTAGATATGATGTGACCAATAATGTAATACATCCAAGGCTGGAAAACATTTGCATGTGATTGACCTGAGACACGATTCAAGAGTGTAATTAGAATCGAGTATTCATCCTTGTACTCACCACGACCCACATTGTTTGGCAATCTGTTCTTCGCTTGCTTTAACCATCGTTCTGCCATTTTACTCTAGCACTTGTCCACATCAACATTGAATGCATGCTCCCAGTGCTCCATAGAAATAACTAGACTATTCGGGTGCTGAGGTATACCAAAACTTCTTTCAACGTCCAAAGGCCTGAGACTGCAAATAACTCGTCCATCTACTAACACTATCTCATGAGTAGCGGAGTTGTAATGCTTAATACAAGACATTACAAACTCAACACAATGAACGGAGATAGGTATGGAAGCGGCCTCCAATAACCTGAACTGCTGAATGTTTTGAATAATCGAATCTCTGATCTTGACTAGATCTAAGACTGCTTCTGGCAACACCTTATGAAGATTTGTCTCAACAGTCCCGATGAAGTCGTGAGTAAGGACTGATTTGGTCCTGTATTCGAGCTGAGTGTACTGCATTCTAAAAAACTCGCCTGTTAACTGTGAACTCGACTATGTTCTAACAAGATTTCTGGAAAGCTAAAAATAGCCTGCTGAGGCTAAAAATAGCCTATTGAAGAGTTATTTTCGGCAAAAAAATCTGAGATGGGTTTTGTCCAGAAAAAGATTCTAAGACAACCCAGAACGTCAGAAATGCGAAAATCTAACTTCTACTCAACCATGCAAAGAATTTTCAGTTGAGAAAATTAGAAACTCGAGAACGAATGCTCTAGAGTTAAAAATTCCTGAAAAATCAAGCGCATGAATTTAATTCGAGGAAGCTATATAGAAATGATCCAGATGTTCAGACTTGTCAAATTCTGTCAACTTTAGGAACATGCGAATTGTATTTTGAGAGAAATTTGAGAAACAAAGAGGAGAAAGACATTTTTTATATGCTCTTTCTTTTGTGAAAATCGCCCCTATTCTTTAAATTTGCTGATAATTGTGAACTTGAACCTGCAAAAAGAATTTGTTTGATGAAATCGCCCTTGGAGACTAATGATGAATTCGCCCAACCTGTGAAAACTCACCTCTACTCTGAAGAAATACGAATTTCTTAAGCTGTGTGAATGATTAATGATGGCACCATGCTTAAATAAAGAGAATTCGCACCATATTGTTTACTGCAAGATTTAAAACCTCAACTAAAATAGAAGGCTTCTGATTGGACCCCCTCCAGTTACACTGACACTATCTTGAAGTTCGAAACTTAAATAATAATAAAATATTCATTATGCAATAGCACAAAGAGGCGCCAACTTTAGAAAATCGTCATTTAATGCCTAAATATGCAAAAATATTATTTAAAATTAGTTGACAAACCGAGTAAAGCACTTGGATTCACCAGCGAACTTCACTGATTTCAAAGTCCTCATTTGTCCTTATAGGCGTCCATTTGCCCAAGATATCACGTTTTTTATTAACTTCTTACTTTGTAGCTGACTACAAAGTTACAACTGGCCATCTTCGACACTAATTTCCGGGTGACCAGATGATGCTGAGACTAAGCAAGTGTATTCATTGCGAAGCCTGCAAAGCAAGGAAGAAATGTCTGCTGGGAGTTGTCACTGCAAAATCTATCATTTAACACCTCAAAGAATTAGGCGCCCTTGATTAAATTGATTTTCAGGTACCAGACAACCATTTCTCCAAACTGCCATCTGACGCTTCAAATGGCTACTGACAACGAACGGTGAACCCTACTGACTGGCTAACAAGCTTACTGCATGACTAGAAGTATTCCGCATCCAACGAATATACGCAAGGCATTTGAAAGCTACATTAAGGACCCCTTAAGTAAGGGCGCCCCCAGCCTAAAAAGGCACGAACACCATTTTGACAAAATTACAACTCTCAACCAGATGCCCTACTTTGACCTCTGATATCTGGAGCTGGGATGGCCTGATTCGAGCACCGTTTGTCTCGACGCATAGCCAGAAGGACATACGAGAGATGTCTCTAGAGGTGACGAAGCAAGAAAACTGCTTCTAAGACCTCAAATAGAAAGGCGCCTTTCCCAAGATGGAATAGACAACCAGACAGCCATTTTCTGAGCTGTCTTCGTTTTTCAGTATTTCGCCAAAGACCTCGCACGTACGAGCGTTTGCCAAAACCTGAAGGCTGACGGCTGGGCTCGTTGGATAGCTGGAGTAATTATGCTAAAGTCTCGTGAAGACTTCGAACATCAATAACCTCATTTGACAGGCCTAAAGGCTAGGCACCCCTGGCCTACAGAAGTACAATGAAATTTACATTTTTTTCTGCCCGCTAAATTACATGCCTGGTAGAATCTCTGCCACAATCTCTCAGAATGTCAGATTAATAGGAAAGTTGGTGCGTCGCGAAGCCGAACTAGAGTAGCACAGATGTCATGAAGACCTCATCTACAAACTCAACCATCTCAGAGGTCATCTTGAAGGGCGCCCCTGAGCTACAGGGGCACAATTTCACCATTTGAAAGATTCCTGTTATGTGAACTCTCCTCATAAGCTCATCTTTTGACGTTGAATGCCGGAGCTCTGGGACTCGGATGACTGCATTCGATAGCTCGTCGGACAGGCATACTAGTCGTGAAAAGATCAAATGCGTCAACCATCGGGAATACCAAGATCTAAACCTCCATTAAGAAGTGCGCCCTTGAGCTACAGGGGCGCAAAAGCTTGAAAAAGACAGGCTTATGCAAACTGCAACTTCTAGAATCTTCAACTTGTGATGTATGTAACCGGAGTTACGAGTCTCGGATAACCTCGTAGGATATCTCATTGGATAGGCAAACTAATTCTGAAGAGATTGACTATATTCATGAGCATTTATCACAAAATTTAGGCCTTAAAAAAGAAGGGAACCCCTGGGCTATAGGGGCGCAATTTTGCTTTTCCTTGAGAAATCTTCAAAAATTGACCATTGAAATCATCATCTTAGTCACTGAAATGACCATACAAAAGTATAAGTGTTGCCGTGAAATGCTCCTCCACCATGAAATGCTTCGCTTTGAGTCTCTGATTCAGGTTCTGATCAATGGATACTGCCTTTGACTGACAAAACTCCATGCTTGATATTGCCCAAAAACTGTATTTAACATCATTTTAGCAAGGTTTAGACTATTTTAAACAAAATGCCGTGATGAAGCAAAAAATTTGGTTTGGGTACAACACAAAGGAGACAAATTTCCAATGTTTTGCACCTTTTCATAGTGCTTATTAATACTAAACTTGGGCGCACCATTTAGGGGTTGGCCCCTATACAAAAAATAATTTATTTTATTTTTAAAAAAAATCCTAAGTAGGTGCCACACTAAAGGGACGTTGGCCCAACATAACAAAAATATTTTATTTATTTTAATTACAAATTCAAGAAGGGCACCAAGTATGTGGGAGTCGACTAGCAATAGAAATAGTTTAATTGTAGCCTTGTGAGGATAAATCGGTCTTGGTATGAGTGCAATTTTATAAATGTAATTTTGCCATCATACGCCTTCGACGTCAATGAAAATAATTCTAACAATCTCCCATTTTGTCATTGATGGCAACCCTACATAAAATAATTTGTGAATGTAATAGGAACATGATACTCCCCTTGTCTCTATTGCTCCCCCTTTCTCTACTTCTCCCCCTTTGACACCAATGGAAAAAGGGATGATGATCCATCTCTGACCTTACTTCTCCATGGGGCTAAAGAATAAAGCAATGATTAGCTCCTGAAATCATGCTTATCCTTAAAATTTAGTGATTGGATGAGAGTGATATTACTCCCAATTTCTACCTTAAGTACTCAAAGACTCCTTGGGAAGGAGCTATGTGAAGATGTTTGCTATCTATTCTTGTGTAGCAATATATTCCATCTTAACCTATTGATTTGCTACTTGATCCCTTAAGAAATGGTATTTGATGGGAGTATGCTTTGTCCTTGAGTGCATAACCAAATTCTTCAAAATATTTATTGCACTTGTAATGTCACAATGGATTAGGATAGGATGGTCATATTCTACCTTCATATCCTTCAATGTTTGTTTCATCCAAAGGACCTAGGTGCAACAAGATGTTGCAATGTTTGCCTTTGTTGTGGATAGAGAAACAAAGCATGAAACAAGGCTATCTCCTAGAAAGAATGCTCATCCACTTGAACTCTTTTTATCATCAACACTACCAACCCAATCTGGATTTGTATATATTGTTAAGGTGAAATCTTCACATCTTGGATACCACAAACCAAAATCCAATGTGCCTTTTAAATATTTGAATAGTCTTTTTACTACTTGCACATAAGTTTTTTAAGGTGTAACTTGAAACCTTTCCACCATACCAATTGCTTGCATAATGTCAGGCCTTGAAGCTATCACATATAACAAGCTTGCAATCATTGACCTATAAAGAGTTTTATTTTCCTCGAGTGATTCCTCATCCTTAATTTACATCATGTTACCATGGGTGTACTTACAAGACTAAAATCCTCCATTCTGAACTTCTTTAACATTTCATTAATATACTTAGTTTGTGAAATAAATATCCTCTTATTAGATTGAGAAATTTGTAGCTCGAGGAACAAGGACAACTCAACAAGCATAGACATCTAAAAAAAAAAATGTATATTCATGGAAAATTCTTGGCACATCTTATCATTGTTGCCTCCAAAAATAATATCATCTACATGCACTACAACAATTAACCGATGAGTTCCTTTAGTTTTAATGTATAAATTGTTGTCAGCAATACCTCTTTTTTGAAACCCTACTATTGTAGATATTTGTCCAACCTAGAATACCAAGCTTTGGAAGCTTGCTTCAATCTATAAAGTTCTTTCTTCAACTTGCAAACAAAGTCTTCATGTTCAATTAGAATAAACCCTTCAAGTTATTCAATGTACACCTCTTTTAAATTTCCATTTAAAAATGTTGATTTAACATCCATATGGTATACTTTGAAATTCTTGAAGCATGCTAATGCGAAGAATATCCTTATTGCCTCTAATCGTGCAACAAGAGTTAATATTTCTTTGAAATCAATTCCTTCTTCTTGAGCATATCCTTTACACACTAATCTTGTTTTATTCCTTACTAATTAGCACACAGTTATATTGAGAGGCGGGATGAGTCAGTATAATACAAAATTTTACTTTTCAAATTTAAACAATCACATCAACTACACATATGCAAGATCTAGCAATTAAAACATAATGAGAACACACGATTTATGTGGAAACCCTTTCGAAAAAACCGTGGAAAATATTGTTATATATTATAGATTGATCTTCTTCTTCTTCTTGTAGGCTCCATCCTACTAGAGACTCCAATCTCCACTTGACAAAATTATAGGCACCAACCTATTGGAGGTTCCAACCCCCACACAAATTGAGCTCCAACCCAACAAGAGGCTCTAACCTCTATTTGATAGGCTTCAACCTATTGATCATTCAATGGCTGATATAGTTTACTTCTCTACATGATCTTCCTCTCATAAAACTGTTTACTTCTTTCAAAAATTGGATCACACACTTCCTTAACTTCAGATCTGATCACACACTTCCTTCCCTTGATCACACACTTCCTTCCTTTCAAATTTGATCACACACTTCACACAATCCTTCCTTCACAAATCTGATCACAATTATGCACTAATTCCTTTCATATGATAACAATCACGCATAACATATGATCACGGCTATGCATTCATTTTCTACTCTCTAATCATTTGTTTTTCTTTCACCATATGAAGTCACAAATATGGCTATGCCTTCATTCAAATTTTCTACTCTCTAATGATGTATCATTTGTTTTTCTTTCACCATATCAACATCCCCTTCATCTATTTAATAGAAGTATGATTTGCACATCATTTTTCTGCCTTCTCTCTTTTCAATGCATGCTTCACATTAGAGACATTTCATTTATTTCCACACATATTTTATTCTCAATGAATGTTTTACTCTTTTATATATTTTCTTATCATTAGACACACCTCTTCATACACAATCACTACTTTTTGTTAATAAGCACTTATTTAATCTTGACTGCTGCCATTTAATGTTTGATTACTACCTGATTAAATATTGATTGTTGTCTTTAAACTAACCACAACTCCTTTTTATTATGATTGTTGGCTTTCAAAACATACTAATCACTACCATACATTTTTTCCTTTTATGAATCTTAATCAATCCTCTATTAATCACAAACCTGGGCACTTAAATCCTCATATACCTTCAAACATATTTAGGCTCTTTATGTTTATTCAATGCCTTTTATTTTCTTTTTCTTGGACATAAACATGTGTGGTTTATTGTATATTAATATGACTTTAAACATGGTCAACATGATTGTCTTTTATGTTACTTCCTTCAAGAGTGATGACCATGCTAAGGGAGTCGACCACTATAATAGACAATTTAATTAATGTTATCCTCCCTAAGGTGGTGTTGTAGGTCAACCAACATTAGTATAGTATTTAACTTCAAATTTTGGGCGTCATACTCCTTGAAAATTGGCCATCATATAATTATTTCTTCTAGATGAAGTCGACCATCTTAATGCAAGTCAACTAGTGTTAAATATTTCATTTTTTTTCAATGGGAGATATTGTGATCTTCCTTGACACCAATGACAATACTCACTTTGAAGTTCTCATCCATACATTTTAATCTCCACAATGATCTCTTAGATATCAATCTCACCAACAATCTCAATCTTTGATTTTAAGGATAATAGTCTTGTTCGTGCACTTGACGTCAGTATCACAATGACAATCTCTTCATTCTTATCTTGACATTCTTGCCCATACAACTTATACTAACAATCTACTCGGCAAACTCTTTGACAATCTTGTATACATCTTAGACCAACAATCTCCTCAACAAACTATTTGACAACCTTGTCTACCTTTGACATCAATGGAAAACATTCTAACACTTACAAGTTGACCATCCTCATTCAATTTATTTCTAAACACCCACTTAGTGCCAATTACATTCTTATCTTTAGGTCTTGGGACAAGTTCCCAAGTTTCGTTCTTCTCTATTTGATTCGATTCCTCTTCCATGACACCTATCCAATGTTTGTTTTCACTCGCTTCCTTAAAATTCTTGGGTTTTATTTTGGAAACCAAAGACAAATTTTCATGCTCTAAAACCAATCTCCTTGTCTGAATTTCACTATCTTTTTCACCAAGAATTAAATCTTTTGGATGACTTATCTAAATAAACCTAAATAGTGTCTTTGGTGCCTTTGCTAGTGTTTTTGTGTCTCTTTGCTCAACTATCCCATCTTTAATTTTTTCTTCTACTTCTTTGCACCCATCTTCCTTTTGATAATCATTTTTTTGTGCCTTTGCTTTGTGAAGATTTTCTCCATTCACTTTCACATTTGCACTCTCAATAATCTTGTGTAACCTCTTATTGTAGTGTCAATAAACTTCACTCCTTGAGGAGTAACCAAGGAAAATTCTTTCATCACACCTAGAATCAAACTTTCCCAACTCTTCTTCATCTCTCCTTAATAACAAGTGCTCCTAAACGCTTTTCTTTACTATAGCAAGCCTTATTTTCCATAACTCATATTGTGTCTTGCTATTTTTTACTCTAATATGTCCACAATTTAGAATATAGACAACCGTAAGAACTACTCTCAAGAATGTGTTAGGTAACTTGAACTCATTTATCATGGTCCTAGTCATTTCTTGAATTGTTCTATTCTTTCTTTCCACAAATCCATTTTGTTGTGGAGTTCTTGCAATAGAGTAATGTCTCCTTATCCCATGTTTTTAACAAAATACTTCAAAAATAATTTGATGTAAATTCTCCTCCTCTATCTAATCTGGTACATTTGATCTTTAGGCTTGTTTCATTCTCAACTAAGGCTTTGAAAGTCATTCTAGAGTAGTCATCAATTAACAATATAAAGTAGCTTTCTCCTTGTATACCCTTTTTCCTAGTTGGTCAACAAATATTTGTATGGACAAACTCTGAAGTTTTCAATGTAGAATATTCCTTTGGTTTAAATCTTATTCTAGTCTGCTTCCCTTGTTGGTATTGCTTACATATGATATTTGAAGGCTTTGAAATATTATGCATCTCTCATTGCCTCCTTTTGGCTAATTTTGACAAGGTTGTCAAAGTTTATGTGCCCCATCCTCCTGTGCCATAACCAATTTTCATCCTATTGAACCATGTAACATTTTTCACCTCTAATTTTGTTGAGAACATAGTGATTGTTAGTTGATCTACTGGCGTCAACAATTAGTTTCCCCATTTTCCTTATCTCACATCCTTCTGCATGAAATGTGAGAGTGTTCCCTTGGTCATACATTTGTCTCGCTTAGAAGATTGTGATTTAGCCCTTCAACATATATAACATTCTTGATTTTTGTCTTTCCATTATCTAAGCTAACAATGCCTTTTCTTGATATCTTTGTGGTTGCATTATCTCCAAATTTCACTATTCCACCATTTACCCTTTTTAAGATGAGAAATTTATTCTTGTCACTAGTCATGTGACTAGAACACCCGTTGCCAATATACCACTAGTCTCCTTCATTTTGTGCATGTAGAAAAGTTTGAACTAGCATGGATCTCTCCCTCTTTTCATCTTTCTTCCTTTTCTAGAATTTTGAATTTTCTTCTTTTTGCTTAATAACTGTACCTTCCTTTTTATTTTGTCTAGGAGGTTTTGGAAAGTCACTTCTACAAAATTTTGTTGTATGCCCAAAGTTATTGCATTTGTAACATATAACATTATAATCCATTAAAGGTGCAAAGGAATTGTAGTTTCTATTCACATGACCATAAGAACTTTTTTTTTTGCTCCATGTCATATTACTCCTTGTTTGATTTCTATTTGTATTTTTATGACCGAAATTCATTCTTGCAAATATTCCATAATTCATTGCTTTATAACTAAAATTATTTCTTGCATGCATCTTACAGTCTATTGCTTTATGACCAAATTGATTGCATAAAAGGAAATAACCAAAGAAAGAGTGATAGAACTTGGTCATGTGTGTTTTCTATGATGGAAGAGGCTTCCTAAATATGTTATTCTTATCTTTTGGAGTTGTGCTAAGCTTCCAGATCTCCTTTTTGCTGATTTCACCTTTGATGGAACTTTTAAGGATACCAACATAATTTTTGTATTTTTATCATTTGATTGAATTTCCTTAAAAATTTGGCCTTCTTCATATCCAATACCCATTTTGATAGATGTTCACCTTTGAAAATTTAGAATATTGTCTAAGATTCATGTGCTTTTCTCAAATCTTAGTTTTTTGTTTAGTTGAGAAGTTGTATTTTCCAATTCCTTCCTCAAGGAAACAATCTTGGACTCTAACCTTTCACAATCTTTTTCCTTTTCTTTCAAATGGATTCTCACCTCTTCTTCAATCCTTTTCCCTTCTTTAATTTGTACTTTAAGATCTATGATCATCTTTTCTAGTTCTTCAAGATCAAGTGATAATTTTGCTTTAAATTCACTATCCTTTTCAACTTGCTCTTTTTGTTGCTTGTTCTTTTTCTTAAGCCTTTTGATTTCACCTAGGGAAGAAATATGTTCTACTTCCAAATCAACTACATCACCATCTTCATCATATTCTTCTTTTTCTAAGTTCATATCAACATTCTCATCATATTCTTTTGACTGATTTTCTTCATTCTCTCCACCTTTCGTTTCTATAGCCATGAAAATAAACTCTTCTTGATCGTTGTCGGAGTAACTTTCTTTGAATGAGAAAATTTCTTCCTTAGAGTAGAAGCTATTATTATTCTTATAATAACTCTTCTTTTTATCAAACTTGCTTGTTTGTGATTCATTTTAAAGTGCTTGTCATATTTCTTTGAGTTATGTTCCTCTTCGTCATCGCTATATGGACATTGGGATGCAAAATGGCCTACCTTTCCACAATTGAAGTATTTGAGAGGCAATTTTCCTTTGTACTTTCCGGTTCCTTTCTTTAGCTTCCTTACAAATTTGGCTTCCTCTTTTTTTGTATCATTTTCAAAATTGTCACTTGGTTCTGGTTCTTTATTCTTTCCCTTCTTTGATGCTTTGAAGGCTACCTCCCTTTTATATGATTTATTTTCAATCCTCATTTCATAGTAAGGATCCCATGCAACTCATCCATTGTTAATTTATCTAAATCCCTCATTTCTTTAATTATCAAAACCTTGGCATCAAATCTTAGAGGTAGAGATCTTAATATCTTCTACACAATCACGACTTCTTCAACAGTTTCACCAAGACCCGTTATTGTGTTCACGATCTCATCACACATGAAGCAAATAGGAAGCTATGTTCTCTTCTTTCATCTTAACTTTCAAATTGACCCCTATGGGTTTGAAGCTTTTCCTTCTTTACTTTATCATGTCCATAAATATTCTTCAGCTTATCCCAGATCTCCTTGGTTGAAACTAAATGCATTACTTCCACAAACTTCGATTCAGACAAGCCACACAAAATTGCATCCATAGCCTTTGCATTATTCTCACTTGTCTTCTTTCTATTTTGACTTGTTGGTGGAGTTGAAGGAGTTGTATATCCATTTACTATGAATTTCCATATATCAAACTCTAAATCCATTAAATAGGTTTTCATCCTTATGCTCCAAAAAGCATAGTTTGTTCCATTGAACAAAGGTCACTTGTTTGAAGATGAAATGTAGGGAAAATAGGGTTTTATCCAAAATGGATGGGAAATGGGGGTATGCACCTATCTTCCTTATTTCATTAGGAAAAAGAGATCCCCTAGGATAAGATTGAATTTCAACCCTTAGGTGAGTCAACCTTAATGGAGATCTTGTTATTTTCGTTATGATTGAGGACGAGGTAAATCAGCCTAAACAACACTTTTGAGAGATAAATGAAAAATACTAAACAAATCCAATTATGCAATGTAAAACTTGAATCATCAATTTAAAGCAAAAAATAAAATAAAAATCAACTTTTGGTAGATCTAAGATGATTAATAGTTTATGCACATGTCACCAAAAGCTCTTGTTGAGTTTCCTCTTGGGACAGATTCACCTTAGGGCGAATGGGTCTTGCTACAAGGATCCAAAATCTGTTTTCGCAGTCCTTTGCTCTTGGATCTGCACTCCTAATTCCTCTCGATTTCATAGTCAGAAAGGCGAAAATAAATTCTACAAGTGAGTTTTTTTGGCTTGAACTTCTTTAATCAATATTTAATCCTTCTTCACCTTCAAGTCTAAAAACATAAAGAGGGGGAAAATTTGTTTGTTTTTGGTGAATGGGGGTTTACCTTGGTCAAACCCTATTTTGGTAATTAAACTTTGAAATGAAATGAACCACAAATGGTAGGAATGATGAATGAATAATGCTATGTTGCAACTCACCAAACCCTTGAATGGAGATTCTTAGAGGACTAAAATCTAACACATATCTCCAAGGTCTTGATCTTGCATGAAATGGCTTGATTGAATGTTGATCTTGATGCTTGAAACCTACATCACAATGTTAGCTCCAAAAACATGCATGAATGAGGATAACTTTGACATGATTCTTGAGATCTTGAATGTTGTAACAAATGATTGATAAATCTTCTCTTTTACACCTTTGGCAATAATATTTGCTCAAGTATGAAGTTCACCTCTAGTTTTGTTCTTGCTTCTAGGATTTGAATTGATAAAAGGACCTTGTATTTATAGGTAATTTTCTAATTTCCCAAAAACTAAACATCAAAGGTCGACAATTGCAACTTGAATTTGAATCATAAAAAGGCCACCAAAAACATATTAAAAATTGGGGTCCTAAACTTAAGGACCCACTTGCCCTTGGGTGAATGGGTCCTAGGATGTAAATCCAGGACACTTCAATTCCAAGGCAATTTAATTAATATTTGCAATTGTTAATACAAGTTTCCCTTTCGGAAAACAAGATTAATTAGGCTTTTAAATGCATAATTGGGCCAATTAGAGGCTTAATTAAGTCCAATTTATTAAGGGACTCAAACATAGAGTGAAAATATAAAGGAGTACATTTTTCGACACTACATTTAGCCCCCACTTTAGTGAGAGGATGAGCCCTATGCTCAAACTCACACTAAAGTAGACAAACAAGTGTCAAGAGAGGTCTAATTGTACAACTATTGGAAATATAAGACAACAAAGGTCAAGAAGGATGATCAAACCCCCAAGATCTAAGATCTCATGGCAAACCAACAAAGGCACAAAGAGACACATGCCTATATTAAATATGCAACAACAAGACAAGATACATAAGCATAAAATGAAAAAGAAAGAGGGGTGGATCAAGCCTCGACTATTTGTCCAATAGGTATGGATCAAGCCTTAGTTGTTCATCCAAAAAAAATGTTCAGAAGTGGAAATCCGTTGTCCACTATGCAAGCAAAATATACTCGCACGGGCTAGTGAAATTCGTTGTCCATTAGGTGAGTCCCAAAAGGTGGCTGATGGGAAAGTCATGCCAAGTCTACAAGATCCCATGTACCAACCATACCAAAATTATACCTCCTGATAACTTTGATAAGGTGCCATAAAAATGGTCACAAGGCTAGCAAGCTGCATTATGCTAGGCACTCATGAAAAACAATGCTCCACTAGCGAGGAAGTTGTGTTATGCTTGGTGGCCATGAAAAACATAAAGGCTCCACTAGCAAGCAAGTTGTGTTATTCTTGGTGGCCATGAAAAAAAATTAGTGCAATAGGATAGGATATTCAAAGGGGTTTTTCTTAGTTCATGAAAGGTCTCACTTTAGGGAACATCATGCTTAATGTCACCAAGAGAGGACTAGTCAAAGATAAAATATTTGCAACTTAGGGAATGCAAGCCGTAGCATCACCACTAAGAGGAATGTCATGTGCCAAGAAAGGTCATGCTATTGAAGGACATCAAACCCAATGTCACCACCAAGAAGACACATCACATGAAATAAGAAGACCACACTCTGAAGCGAACAATGAGCGGGGACGTGTATACCCCCACTTAGAAGAAATTTCTAAACACCATGCTATGAGCAATTACTTAAAAGTAGAACATAATAAATGCCAATACATGAGAGCTTTACTCAGAGAGCCCTATGTAAAACATATATTTCTAGAATAGAGCTATGTCATGAAAGGGAGATTTCCCCCCATATGCAATCCTAAGATAACACATAAGGGATCCATGGATCTGAGGTCAACGTTATGTCTTTTCCACAGTGATATAATTGAGCTTGGAACTGTCATCATTCCCCAAATGACTCATGGAACAATGGGAATAAAGGAAGAATGACACAAAGAGAGAGAAAACAAAGAAAAGATTTTGGGTCAACATGGAAGAGACCTAAATGTCTCAACACCTTGCATCATCCCCAAAAGGAAAACACAAGATAAAAGATAAAGGTAAATGGTTATGACAGATAGAAGAATAGAGATACAAATAGAAGAATGTCACGACAGATTCACTTCCTTTGTATCCTTGCACCAACAGAGTTACAAGGGTCATCCATAGTAGGCTCACAAACATATAAAGAAACACCAAGCAGCATTGTACGAGAGGTCACATTACACACATGCAATCACAAAGAACATGAAAAGAAGACAAAGACAATAGTAGTGTGGCACATGTGAGTCAACCTATAGCAAGTCATCCACATCCCAATCTTGTTCATCATATACGGAAGGTAGAGAACTAGCCAACAAGACAACGACAAGTGTTGTACTAGGAGCATCACCATGTTCAACACGCGGTGAGTCACTCTTTATAGGAGGACCATCACGATTGTTATCATCTAAGCCCATAGAAGAGGAAAACAATAAATTTAGCTCATTATGCACTTCCTCATCAATTTTAGCAATCTCATCATTATCATCCAATTTAATCATAATAGGATGCCTAATAGTTGGTATGAGTTTTCCACAGTCCATGAATGTTGAGCAAATTTTTGGATTTCACTGTGTATATTTTTTGATCAACGTTTTAGATCACACTCGGTGATCCATCATCAGGAAGAGGAAAGTGTAGAAATGGATTGTAGAAAAGGCCTTAAAAAGGAGGAGAAGATGAGGGAAAGGGGAGCAATATGATATTAATAAAATATTCTACCATTGAGAAAAGAAGATTAAAAAATAGGGGAAAAAGATAGATAGAAAATTTAGAAAAAGGAGGTAACTAAAGAAAGAGACCAATTAAAAAGAAAGAAAAAACCTATGCAAAGGAGGAAGGTAAAACAATTAAAATCAATTAGAAAAGAAACCCACATAAACCTCCAAAAAGGATGAATAGAAAGGATGAATAGGAGTAAAGAAAATACAAAAAATTAAGGGAGTGAAGCATAAAGAAGATTAGAAAATATCCATTCAATAATGCATTGAAAAATAATGGAAGTGAAAAACCAAACAAATGCAAAAATTAAACGAGAACAAGCAAAAAAAAAAAAAAGATTCAACAAGAATAATATATTAAAGAAATATAAAAATAAGAGTGAACATAATTATAAATAGAAAAAAAAATAACAATGAATATAAAAATAAAGAAGGAAAGTGAGAAAAGCTTAGAAGATAAATATAAAGGAATGGAAGATAAAAACCAATTAAAAATTTTAAAGACCAAAATTAAAATAAGCCTATAAATTAGAGAACTAAATAAAGCAAGAAAGATTGAAAGGATAAAGAAAGAATTTAAATTTTTTTTTCACAAAGGAATAAATAAGCGGGAAAAAATAAATAAATAAATGAATAACAAAGATAAAATGGGAGGGGAGTGAGCAGGATGCAAGAAATTAAGAAATGAAGGTTGGCCATCACTATCAAACACCAAAGTAAGAATGTAAGAAATTAGAGAAAACTCCAAGAGGCCATCACTATCAAACACCATGCCACCAATCTCAATCGAGATAAAGGTTGGCACATAAGCCCTTCTTGGAAACCCCTTCTCAACTCCCTTCATCATAGCCCCCCTCTCTAAAGTCTTATCGCTCCCCTTCGCTTTCCCCCCCGCCCTTCTTTCTCTTTTCCTCCTCTCTCACTCCTTATTTGGGTACATTTTCTCTTTCACCCTCCCCCTCTCCTCTAGTTGTCTTCCTTGTCTCTAGGTTCCTCTCTTTCCACCCATCTCTTGTCTTTCGTCACCCCTCCCTCCCGCAACCCCATTACCTATCTCCATTCCTACCCTACTTACCTCATTGTGCTTCTCCTTTCTCCTCCTTCCTTTCTTTTTTCTCATCCAACCCCTATGCTCTCTTGTTCCTTAGTTGTTTTCTTCCTCCTTTCTTTTCTTTTTCCTTTGTTTGCTTCGTTCGTTTTATTCTTTATTTCTTTTTCCTCTATATGCTTGCTTGTTTTGCTTGCTTTTTGTTTTGGTTCTTTGTATTTTTGTTTATTTGTATGTTTGTCTTTGCTTTTATTTTTATGCATAAATGTGTATATGTACATGTATATGTATAAGTGTATGCATATTTATGCATCTCTTTTATATTTTTATTTATTTATTTATTTATTTCCTTTTTATCCTTTTGTTTTCTTTATTTTTTTTCTTTGTTTTGTTGTTTTGCTTGTTTTTGCTTTTGTCCTTTCAATTTTATGTATGTTGAAGTGCAAGCATCTTTATTTACTTGTATATTTTTGTGTTTACTTATTTACTTTTTACTTGTTTACTTTTATGTTATTTACTTTTATACTTACATATTTTTATTTTTGCTTTATCCATCTTCTTTTGTTTTTCCGTTCCTTCTTACTTTCTTGCATCTTGCTCACTCCCCTCCCATTTTATCTTTGTTATTCATTCATTTATTTATTTATTCCCGCTTATGTATTCCTTTGTGATTTTTTTTTTAAATTCTTTCTTTATCCTTTCAATCTTTCTTTGCTTTAATTAGTTCTCTAATTTATAGGCTTATTTTAATTTTGGCCTTTAAAATTTTTAATTGGTTTTTATCTTCCATTCCTTTTTATTTATCTTCTAAGCTTTTCTTGCTTTCCTTCTCTATTTTTATATTCATTGTTATTTTTTCTATTTATAATTATGTTCACTCTTATTTCTATATTTCTTTAATATATTATTCTTGTTGAATCTTTTTCTTCTCTTTTTGCTTGTTCTCGTTTAATTTTTGCATTTGTTTGGTTTTTCACTTCCATTTATTTTTCAATGCATTGTTGAATGGATATTTTCTAGTCTTATTTATGCTTCACTCCCTTAATTTTTTGTATTTTCTTTACTCCTATTCATCCTTTTTAAAGGTTTATGTGGGTTTCTTTTCTAATTGATTTTAATTGTTTTTCCTTCCTCCTCCTTTGCATAGGTTTTTTATTTCTTTTTAATTGGTCTCTTTCTTTAGTTACCTCCTTTTTCTAAATTTTCTATCTTATCTTTTTCCCCTATTTTTTAATCTTCTTTTCTCAATGGTAGAATATTTTATTACTTTCATATTGCTCCCCTTTCCCTCATCTTCTCCTCCTTTTTAAGGCCTTTTCTACAATCTATTTCTACACTTTCCTCTTCTTGATGATGGATCACTGAGTGTGATCTAAAACATCGATAAAAAAATATACACATTGAAATCCATAAATTTTCTCTACAACAGGATGCCTAATGATAATTTCCATAGAGGTTTCATGTGTTTGTTGTGGAGAATCATCATGCTTTGTTTGAGGTGAATTTTGATCTTGATTTTCTTTTTTATTCTCCTCTTTTAACTTACGAGCAATAGCACGATGTCTACACCTATGCTCTTTAGCATTTCTATTTCTTCTTGTACAATTTTCAAGTTGTGATTGTGTAGGAGCGGGTTTATCAACCATTGGTTTCTTTTCTTCCTACAAGGGAGGAACGAAAGGAACCCATGGAAGGTTGTTCAACCACTTTATTTTTGGCTTTATAAACTTGTTTGATCTTATGAGGAACAATGGGACTTATATTGTTATCTCTTGGTCTTTTATAAGAAATAGACGAAGGATTTGTCATGGGTTGGTCTTGGTTACTTGGAAGGGATTTTGGTTCAATCATGGTTTCATCAATGATAGGAGGCTCAATCATGGGTTGAGGCATGTTTCTAGGGATTAATTTTGATATGTGCTTTGCCTTAAACTTTTGATAATATTTGAAAAAGAAGGTTCCATAGGTTTGGGCCAAAAGAAATCCAATGAGAAATTCCCACGCAAAGACATAGGATTAAAGCCACTATGATGTACAGTAAAGATATCATTGCCAAATGGAATCTTTAAGCATTTATGAACTATTGACGAGATGAAATCCATGGAGCGTAGCCATCGATAGCCAAGCTTCACACAAAAATTAGTCCAACAATGGGATGATGGAGAATGAGACATTCAATTGTTTTGGTCCAACTTTTAGAGGAAGAGTGATGGAACCTATTGTAGGACAAGCAAAACCATTATGTGTTTTGATCCATGCTTTCGGTTTTTCATAAGAATCTTGATAAATTTCATGTACAAATAAGAATTCTTCGATGATCACATTCTCTACACACACAAGATCAATTAATATCCCATTAGTAGGCTTGCCATTGATTCTTCTGGGGATGTAAAGAGGACCATCAGGTGCATGTCTAATTATGTCATTTTGTGAGAAAGCAATGTCAAGGGACATTTTGGTTTGGCCCTTACGAGGTTGAACATCAATGAAGCCAACCATACATTCTAAGTATTCTTCATTTACATTCATATTGTCATTATTTGCATCTTGAAGTTTGTCAACATTCATCACATCATTCTTAGTATCATTAGCTTTCACAAAAGAGATATTATGATTTGGCATGGGGTTGGTAAAGATTTGAAAATTTTGGTTGGGTGGGGTGACACCACCAATCTAGATGTGATTAGAATCAATGAGGTCTTGCGCAATATGCTTAAGATGCTTACATTGTTTTGTATCATGTCCATTTTGTCAGTGATAATGGTAAAAGGCATTTGAGTTAAAGTTTGGAGGTAAGGGCTTAGTGGTATCAATGGTTTTAACAGGAGGTAATGTAACTAAGTTCTTACCTTTAAGTTACAATATGATGGAGTGAAGGGTATCAGGTAGTGGGGTATATTGTCTACTCCTTTCCCTAAATGGATATGAATTTTTCATTTTTATAGAAGCCACTTGGGAGTTAATATGCTAACTTTTTTGAGGTGTATTTAGTTTTAAAAATCCATTATTTTGTTTCTTGAAGGGTTGGAAGTTGTTATGAGGCACAAATTCGTATTTTTTCAGGATAGTTGGAAGAAATTTTTGTTTCACGATGACTAACCAAATTTTGATAGTCACAAAGGGTCATGCACAAGTGTTTAAAGGGGGGAAACTTCATCATCCTGAGTTTTTCTTGAATATTAGTTTGCAAATTTTCAATGAACATTCTTTGAAGATTGGCATCAAGAATCTTAATGTTGATTTGTGAGTAAAATAATTGGTATCATGCTATGAAATAAGTGACCTTTTCATCCTTATTTTGTTTACATTGCATTAAATTAGTTGAGGTCATCTTGGGACCCATGTGCACTTGGAAATGATCAAGGAAGGCATCAATAAGTTCATTGAATGAACAAATTAAGTTATTCGGTAAAGAACAAAACCACTCCTAGTGTATTTCAAGGATCTAGGGAAAAGTTTAGCCAAGAGCTTATCCTAAAAAATTAAGTCACTACATAAGGTTGTGTATGCCGAAACACGGTTGCTAGGATCTCCTTTACCCACCATATTTCTTAAATCTAGGAATCTCTATGCCTTGTGGCATTTGTACTCTCAATATCTCCAATGATAAGGGATTTCTTTTGACATATTGTAATAGTTGGGCATTTTGATTTTGGTTCAATGTGGACACTTTTTGTTGGAGGGATGAAACATTTTACAAGATTTGGTTAAGGAAAAAATCATTGGTTGTGTTGTGAGATGGAGGTGAATAAGGTAGAGGTGTATATGTATTTGAAGGGCAAGTGAATTGTAATTTTATGAGGGGAGATGGATTAGGAGATATGAGATTTGAATGCACAAAGCTAAGAGGATTCCCAGTGGAAATACCTAAGGTTGTATTGACATTGCTAGTTGGTTGTATGGTTTTAGTAACAATTGGATTAGTGTATGTAGGAATAGAGGCCACAATTGTAGAAGGAGGAATTGGATTTCCACTTTGACTTTGAGTGTACCCCAAAGTTTGAGCACAACTAGCCATCGTAGGGACATGATTGTTAATGATATGAGATAAGCTACACACAATTTCTATTCCTTATTCATTATCAAGCATTTTACTCATGTTATCTATGATAGGAACCACAATACTAGCAATGTATTCAAAACTCACAAAGTATTGTAATTTTTCTAAGGCTTCATCCATTTGTTTTAGGTTTTCTTGAGGAACATTAGCAACCATTGTGTCAACATCAGTCACATTGTTTATGGGTAAGGTGGGCATGGGAAAAGTGGTATCAAAGCTATGGTCCATAGTGGGTTGACTAGTGTCAACACTATGAGTGAGAGAATTGGAAAAATCAAGATCCGCGACAAACGCAGTAGCGTAGGATGGTTTGAGTCTCAAACTACATCAAACTAAAGTATTGGCAATAGGACAACGGTTGTGAAGCTCATACAAGTTTCACCAAACCTAAGTGCTTCCAAAATGGAGAATAGGCTCTAAACAAATGCAACAAACACCAAAAAACATGAAGTGCAATGCAAGTATGTAAAAAGAGAGCAATTTTCAGATTTAAAACAAGATAATTTACTGATTATGCTATGCAAAAACTAATGCCAATTATGATTTCAAATAATGCACTTAATTTGACCAATTGAACTTAATGCAAGCAATTACAAAATTTTCTAATTTTTGAAACTAAAATACAAAATTAACAACAGATCATAATGAAGCAAACAAAGACAAATTACTGCCCAAAATTTTGAAAAAGCACCTATACAAGGATTGATTCACCCTAGGGAAAATGGGTCCTAGGTCAAGATTCTGAAAAATCAAAGTTTGAATTTCTTGTTTAATGTTTGAATTTCCAGTTTCAGGTTGCAAATTGTGGTTTATGTGATAGAATTTTCTAGATTTATGTATCCTAATGCAAGTGAAATTAGGGATAAATGATGAAAAAATTGATACTTTTTGAAATGCAATTTTGACCAAATTTGGGAATGTGAATGCCTGAGAATACACTAATATGCAAGTACTATATAAAATCAATGTAATATACATGCAATTTTTTTAAATTTTTTTTATTTTAAAGAATGCAACTAGGGTTTGAATGGACTCCAAATCAAAAAAAATATAGTGCAAGAACATTGGGCTCACCAAAATGAAATTTAGGGAAAATGTGGTTTTATCCAAAATGGATGGGAAATAGGGGTATGCACCCATCTTCCTTATTTCATTAGGAAAAAGAGATCCCCTAGGGTAAGATTGACTTTCAACCCTTAGGTGAGTCAACGTTAATGGAGATCTTGTTGTTTTCCTTATGATTGAGGACATGGTAAATCAACTTGAACAACACTTTTGGGAGATAAATGTAAAATACTAAACGAATCCAATTATGCAATGTAAGACTTGAATCGTCAATTTAAAGCATAATAGAAATATAAACAATCAACTTCCAATGGATCTGAGATGATTAAGAATTTATGCACCTATCACCAAAAGATCATGCTAAGTGTCCTTTTAGGATAGATTCACCCTAGGGAGAATGGCTCTTGCTACATGGATCCAAAATCTATTTTCACAGTCCTTTGCTCCTAGATCTGCACTCCTAATTCTTTTGGATTTCACAGTTGAAAAGTCAAAAATAAATTCTACAAGTGAGTTTCTATGGCTTGACAACTTTGAAAAATTTGTAAAATTGCACTTTTGATCAATCTTCAATCCTTCTTCACTTGCAAATATGCAAACACAAAGAAGGGGTGAAATTGTTTGTTTTTGGCGAATGGGGGTTTGCCTTAGTCAAACCCAATTTTGGTAATTAAACCTTGAAATGAAATTAAACATGAATGGAAGGAATGATGAATGAACAATTCTATGTTGCAACTCACCAAACCCTTGAATGGAGATCATTAGAGGACTGAAATCTAACACATCTCTCCAAGGTCTCGATCTTGCATGAAATGGCTTGATTTGATGTTGATATTGATGCTTGAATTTTGACTTGAATGCTTAAAACCTACATCACAATGTTAGCTCCAAAAACATGCATGAATGAAGATAACTTTGATATGATGCTTGAGATCTTGAATGTTGCAACAAATGAATGATAAATTTGATCTTGAACACCTTTAACAATAATATTTTCTCTTGTGAAGTTCACCTCTAATTTTGTTCTTGCTTCTAGGATTAGAATGATAAAAAGACCTTGTATTTATAGGTAATTTTCTAATTTCCCAAAAATTTGAAATCAAAGGTCGACAATTGCAAATTGAATTGGAATCATAAAAAGGCCACCAAAAACATATTAAAAATTGGGGTCCTAAAATTAAGGATGACCCATTCTCCCTTGGGAAAATGGGTCTTAGGACCTAAATCCATGAGACTCCAATTCCAAGGCAATTTAATTAATGTTTGCAATTGTTTAATACAAGTTTCCCTTTCAGAAAATGAGATTAATTAGGCTTTTAAATGCATAATTGGGCCAATTAGAGGCTTAATTAAGTCCAATTTATTAAGGAACTCAAACATAGAGTGAAAATGTAAAGAAGTACATTTTCTGACACTAGAAAGAGAATCCAAATTCTTCTTGATATGCCATTGTGTGCTATTTAAGGTAGAATTTTCGAAGGAACCAAATCTGATACCAAATGAAGAACACACACTTATACTGAGAGGGGTGATTTAGTATAAGACAAAATTTAATTTTTCAAACTTTATAACCACAAAAGCAATGATATTCAAAATACACAAGATCCACACAAACAAGAATAACACAAGATTTACATGGAAACCCTTGCAAGAGAAAACCACGACAAAATATTGCTTAATATTAAAAACTCTTATAAGATTTATAGGCACTGACCTACGAGATTCACAAATCCCCTTATGTACAGTTTGTGAGCACCAACCCACTGAAGACACAAATCCCTACAACTAAGCACCAACTTAGTAAGAGACACCAATCTCTTCAATTTAGAGGCGCCAACATCTTACATAACGATATCCTTGTCTTCTTGATAATTCTCTTTTAAAATCTGCTATAATTCTACTTTTAGATTTGCAATAATTCATCTCTTAAATCCGCTATAATTCCTTCACAAAATTGGCTTTAAGTAATTTTCTATGTTTCCTTCTTTCAAATTTGCTTGTGCTTGTATAATATATCCTTTATTTTCACACATCCTCTTCACAACATCTCAAAATATCTATTTATATTTCCACCAAGGGTGGAATATCCATTAATGGATACAATGTTTTGTAAAGGAGACAACTCTCCAATGTTTTGCACCTTTTTCATAGTGCTTATTAATACTAAACTTGGGTGCACCATTTAGGGGTCGGCCCTATACAAAAAATATTATTATTATTTTTTAAAACTCCAAAGTAGGTGCCACACTAGCAAAGGTCAACCCAACATAAGAAAAATGTATTATTTATTTTAATTACAAATTCAAGAAGGGCGCCAAGTATGTCGGAGTCAACCAACAATAGAAATAATTTAATTGCAATCTTGTTAGGATAAATTGGTCTTAGAATGAGTGCAATTTTATAAATGTAATTTTTCCATCATATGCCTTTGACATCAATGATAGTAATTCTAACAACGAATTCCTTGAATCCCTTGGTGATAATTCTAGGACATGGGTAAACACATATGCATGCATATCTAGGATATAGCCACCTTGTTACTAGTTCAACTATATTTGAATGAGAAGTATGGGCTTGTTGTGTGTTGATGTATTGGTTAGGTTTTTTGTGACAACTTGAGAATGAGAAGTACTTGTTGAGTGGTCTCCTTGATTATTTTTTAATTTCCACTACTACTTTCTATGGTTTGTTGATGCTTTTTCGATGGATGGTTTGGGCATGTGAATGATGCCTAATAACTATGGTGGCCATCATTTTGTGCTAGTTCAATTATCCTCATCTTTGTAACACTTATTGCAGGATTATGTCATTGTCATATGTTATTAAACAACACATGATGAAAACTAATAATGTAAAAAAATACGCAAGAATTAAACTTGGCTATTAGACTTAGATGTTATTACAATTGTTGTAATGTATCTTCTCTTGCTACCAATTGAGTGGAGAACACTTATTTATGTGTTACACCCCACCTTTGAATTACAAATTACTTTTTACTTTGTGTTAAATTCAATGATGAATTATGTAATTATGAAAATTTGAAAGTTAAATACTATGATGAAATTTTATGCAATATGATGGTTTTTGCATTCAAATGAATTATTGATAATTATGCAACAAAATGAATATGATGCATATGATACGACTAACTACTAGGTTGTTTTTCTAAGTGGAATTGCAAGTAAGACTTCACACCCTCCAAAGGGAGAGGGAGATTATCACTCGAGTGAAGGGTACAATTTAAGGACTTGTTACTAATGCCATATGAGTTCAATTTCACCTCGTCGGGTTAGTTTAAGTATGAGGTTTGTGAGTCTTAAACCTAAGTTGATAGGTTAAGTGTCCTTAGGGAAAATAAGACCCCTATCGTTAATGATCGTCTTTAATCATCAAAATTATATTAATTGCAAATATCTTTTGTAAATAATAAAAATTATATATATATATATATATGAGTTAAGGCAATAGTGGCATGGTGTGATGGTGAAGTTGTTGTGTTGTAATTCTTGCTATCAAGGTTCAAATTCCATTGGGGTGTAATTGTTGAGAATTTATATTAGGGATGAGGTCCCTTGTTTGTGACCTCACCGATTCATAGCTCCGGATCAAAAACATTTAAAAACCATGATGGAGTACCATATTCTAACACCATTTCCCCAGTGCTTTTGGAGCCACTTTAAGTGGCAACAATAACTGAAGTTTAAATGCATTTACCTACTTTTTTGAATGCCACATAAGGCGTGACATTGTGCGAGATGAGGTGTCCCATTCATTAAGATTCTTTTTGTAAGTTTCCAACGGTAATTCAAACTGATTTTTAATGCAATCAACAGCTGAAAGCTGAAAGTAGTTGTGGGTCTTGGTTGTGCATAGACATAGCCAAAAGCAAATCGTAGCAGTGGGAATAGCTACACATGTAAACCATTTAAATTGTATTCATTATGACTTGGAAGTGGATGCAAGTAGTGGCAATATGGAGGTGGTGGATAGAATAAGTAATTCATTCTACTCATTTTTGCTCACCATCATGAGAATAAATTGGGAAAAGAAGTGTTGTGCATGAGGTTGGGAAGAAAGAATAAGTATTTTTCTTTGTAGGTTGTTTTCTGAGCATCATAAGATTATTTTTTTAGAGAGAGTTGGGTGTAAGTTTAGAAAAGAGAAATAAGTATTTTCTTGCTGGTTATTTGCTCTCCATTGTGGGAACACAAAGGGAAAATGCTGAGCGTTGATAGTGAAGGGGGTTGTGCGTGTGTTTAAGAAAAGTTAGAGGATTCAAGAGCAAGTTTTTTGCAGCCAAGATTTGGATTTGTAGGCATGTTATTCTTTGTTTTAAACTTGCTATCTTCTTTTATTCTAAGAGCAAGAAATAATGTTTGATAAAATATGGTATCATGTTAATCTTGAAGTTAGGAACTCACAAATAAGTTCATGTTAGAGAATGCTAAGTATGCTAAAGGAAAGAGCTTAATATGATTGCCTGAGATAATGAGAATACATATAGTTTGAAAATAGAAGACTTTTAACAAGAATTTTATTATTATCGTTTCTAATAATAAGAGTGAAAAGATAAATTTATGTGATCTTTTATATAGTTTAGTACATATGAATTCATAAAAGAAAATATAGTTTAAATGCTAGAGAAATGGAAAAATTGATTAAGTATTTCCTTAAAAGAGTCAAATAAGACTAAATAGCATATTACGCTATATATTTGATGAAATTTTGGGGATTGAGCATGATGTTCAGTTGCTCGAATCTTGACAATTTATATATCATATATCACTATTATTTCTTATGATATTTTTGTGAACCCAAATCACATAACTTGATATTGGAAGTTAGGAACTTGAGTAAGAGGAGGTAATCCTCTATTTTATTTAAATATTATTATTTTATTGCTTGATTGATGTAATGTTAGTACCTTCTTTATGACCATGTGTATGTCTTGATGATGGCTTAATGCCATCAAATATTTTCCAAAGAATCCTAAGAATAGGTGAGAAGGTGAACCTTATGGTTTGTGTTAGGACTTGAATTAGAGGCAATAGCCTAGACCCTAAATGTTACATAAACGTAACAAGGGAATTCATTGTCCAAGATTATTTACCAATCCAGTCATATTGTCCACCTTAGTGGGTAAACTCATATGAGCATAAATCTATTGAAAGGTAGAACCAGTTGGTCTACAATTATTTTTATCCTTAGTAAACAAGACTACAATGTTTACAATGAAAGGCTTAAACCTAATGAAAGTTATATTCTTAATGGAGAACTAACCATCACCATGGAGATTTTGTTATATGTAATCAGTATACCATATTATGACTAGGTAGGTCAATATTTTCTTAAAGTTTATATCTCGAGAGTAGTTACTCTCAAGGGTTGTGGTAAAGATTCGAACAAGTGGTTGTAGCCAAGACCTAGGTGGTTATGTGAATGTAACTCGGGCATTTAAGTCAAAAATAACTAACAACCCAGATGAGTTATCTACTTAGTGAATCTTCACATTCTGAGAAAGGATTCTATAATAATACTAAACACTAGACATCCAAGACTATAATATGAAGAAGGAATATTCAGTTTAAGATTAATATTTATTATTTTATATGTTGAACATTTTGTTAGTACTTTTAGTTTGAGACTAAGTGAATTCTAGTCAATAACAGTAAGTCGTCAATAACAACTATTTGTGCATAGAGTGGGAGATCAAATACTTTCATGGTTAATACTAAGGACTTGAATAACTAACAATTTCCAAATCCCAAGAAGTTACGAGAATGTAACTTGGGTATTCAAGGTTAGAAAAATATAACCAGTCAAGTCATTTACCGACTTAGTAAGTAAGGACTTGAACAAGTGACAGTTGCCAAGGCCCAAGTTGTTACGTGAATGTAACATGGGTGTTCAAAGTCAGGAAGCCTTAACCAATCTAGTTGAATAATGACTTTAATGAAGAAATCGCTTTTTAAATGATTTTTTTTTTATAAGTTAACCATTGGTCAATAGTAAGTTTGGACTAATACAAGGTCAGATAAGGTTCTCCAAGTCGAGTAGAGGTGGGTGAATGAATGAATCCACTTGTAATTAGTGGTTGAACATAGTTCAAATATTTTGGCCAAAGTGAGTGCAAGAGTCTCGGCTTGCACTTGTCGGTTCGCTATGTTATAAGTTTTCTTAACTAATTAGAGTTGTCATTCATAGTTGGTGTAGAGAAGAGGGATTTGCTACTCATGAGTCTCTTTATTCTCAAGAGATTCCCAACGGGCGAACTACCCTAAACTACCTCATGGAACAACACAAAAGTTCTAGAATCATAAAGAATAAAATCACAGAGGTTTTCTAGATAGACTGATGGGCTTTCAACCAAAGGATGGCAGTGCGGAATAAGGATGACAGTGCATCACGTTGGAGTCCCAGAGGTGTGCTAGCATCTTGTACAGACTAAAAAGTGAGAATATCACAAAAAACAACTAAGTGATCACTAACAATAATATTCCTAAGAACTTACAAAATGCAAGAAAATAATAGAATATGATAAAACTGAAATGAAGTATAAATGGTAAAAATAAAGAGAAGAAAGAAAGAAGATGCTCATGAAAAACCCAAGTAATGAAGCCTCCAGCAAATGAACGTCTTCAATACCTGCATACATGAGATCTTGAGAAAATGTCGGGGTTGTATAGGGGTTTGCCTCAATCAAACCCTTGTTTTGGTGTTCCCACCTCCACAAACAACCAAATAGATAGATGGAAATGAACAAAGGAGTGATAAAAGCAATCCTCGCTCGAAGAGGAGAACCCGTAACACAAGATAGGCATGCAATGGATAGGGGATGTGTGAAATCTTAGGATGCTTACAAGCACACAATAAGGGAGATATCAGTTGCAAGGCTTAAGGAAGCCAAAGAGAGCAAGGATGAAAGATAGGGCTACAAGGGCCAAGAGTGTTGTAGAGGGTGTTGCAAGAGCTTGAGAGTGCTTGAAGTTGTTGTAACAAGTAAGACATATGTGCAACCAAGAGAGGAAAGAGGAAAAGAGAGAAGCTAGAAGCACAAATGAATTGGAAAGATAGCATTTAAAGGGAGGAGAGGAAGGAAAAGAAGCTTCCCAAACCATTACAAGGCATCACAAGCTGTTACCACTAAAAAAACTTGTTGACAAGTGGAAAACATGCTTGGAGGCGATCATTTGAACATTGAAACATCGTAGGATGTTGGCAAGCACACAAACATCTATGTGGTGCACTAGTGTCTAGACATATCATGCTACAAAATGACAAGCACGTGAAAAGCACAAGGTTTAATGCAAAGCTTATGTGTGAGGGTAGCTACTGAAAAGGGAAAAAGGTTGATGCAGGGGCTAAAATGAGCCCACACAAGTACTAGAAGAGAGTGGACACTACAACAAATGCAAGAATGTATGTGAAATTACAAGGGGTGCAATTTTACAACATTAAAGTTGGAAGGTATCCATAGTTTTTTTATGGTATTGATTAAGTTGGGCCCAACACCAAAACTCAGATGGCAATACTAGGGGGTTCTTAGCTATACTCTTCATTGAAGGGTAGGACCACTTCTAGTTAGGAAGTTGTGTGGGGGACCATCATTTTGTGGTTGGAGGTAAAACACATGGGTGATGCTCTCCCTCTTGCAAATGGCATGTCGAGTCTTGTGAGATAGAAAGTATCCAGATATGGGATATTTGACCTTGTTCCTTAAAATTTAAATGTTATATCTTATTTATTCACAATCATTCATGTTGAAAATATAAAAGAAAAAATCTAGGTTATTCTTTTCAGTTCAAAAAGTAAAATGAGTTTATAATGAAATGTTTATGTATTCAGTTATGCAGTTGCAATTTCAATTATTGAAAGAAAAAATTTATATACTATTTTTATGGAATGGTTTAATTTACTTCATGGTTAAAATTCCTAGTAATTTCTTTGTTGTAAGGTTGTGGTTGTTACATATGGTATCATAGCTACCAGGTTCCACACTTTGGGCCTATGAGCTCACTATGTAAGTTTAACCTACAACATTAACAAGGGCTAATGTTTGGATATTCTTGTGCCAAAATGGTGAGGTTTAATATGACTTCCAAGAAATTTTTGATTGAGAACAAACAGTATCTCAAGGGAAAGAAAGAGGGTTAAGCTCTAATAAAAACCATAGAAGGAAATAACCTTAGTGAGGAGGTATGACTTGGTGACTTTGAAACCCTCAATAATTCTATAACACACATTAAACAAGAGAAGAAGCAGATGGAAGAGGAAACAAGGCCATAGAACACATACCACAAGTTGAGTTAGATAAACCATCTCCTTATAGAAACATGCCAAGTGAAGGCAACATCAATACCCCTTTGAACAAATCAGAAGGGTTGGGAGAGCACCTACGAGTGTGTCCACAACCTAAGGTCATAGTGATAAACTTTGATAGTGATGAGGAATCTGAGGGATATACTCCTCTTGACCACAACAGATAGTTGTTTTATGATAAACCTTACAATAAATAAGGATGATATGTAATCCATCTTTGATATAATAAAAGAAAGTTTGAAAAAAAATTATGTCCAAAAATCTCTTTTGTTTATAATGGAATGTATGGAAACCATTTGAATGTGTATTAATGAATGCAACAATAGGGGAAACTAATTGAAACATTTAAAAGGGAAACTTTAGGTGAAGTAGGATTCTAAAATGGTTCAAACCAAAACCCATCTTGAAGGAAACTGGAAGGAAAAGAAACCTTATGGTATCTCTGAAGCAAATTAGACTAGTTTCTCGTGATGCTCAATAAAACAAGTGAGAAAACTTGAAACCCAGATCAAGATCTTAGGTAGAGTGGTGTTAGTTTGAAGTTAACATTGTATTACCAAGATTTTCAACTAAATAAACTTGTATGTAGCCCCCTTAGGGTCCTACGATGTCATTCTAGGGATAAATTAGTAATGGAGACATAAGGTTAAGGTGGGTTGTTTTTCCAAGACACTAGAATGTTTAGATGACCTAGGAAATGAAGTATTCTAGCAAGAAAACTTCTTGTGAGGTCAAGTAAGGAAAATGTTTGTCGTTTAGTTAAAAGGCTAAGCAAAAAGGATGTTAACTCTTTGTAGCCAAATTGGAGGAAATAGAGGAATCAAAAGATAATATTGAGTTCATCTTCCAAGAGGACTTGATGTTTTATAAACCTCAAAAACTCCAAGGAGTTGGAAGCAGAGAATCCATGGATCAAGGAAGATCAGACATGGAGACGTACCCCTTATCCTCAAAACTTTGAGGATGTGATTCCAGATGAAGTATTTGTATTTCCTCCCAAGAGAGCCTTGATTTTTCCATTGGTATAATTTTGGGATTGTAATTTATATCCAAGCTCCCTATTGGATGACCACAACAGAGTTGGAGTTGAAAGTTTAACTATTAGAGTTGTTAACAAAATATTTGTAGGGTCAGAAAAATGTTAGGAGGCATTCAACCAATTAAAAGAGAAGTTAACTTTGGCACCAATTTCAAAAGTGCTTGATACAGAGGGTCAACTTGTGATCATAATTGATGCCTCAAGAGAGGGGATAGGTGGTGTAATTTTGTAAGAAGGGTGGGTTATCACCTATGCGTTTAGAAAATTAAAGACTTATGAGCAAGACTATGCTCCACATGATCTTGAACTGAAAATAATTGTTCATGCATTGCAAATGTAGCAAAATTATATGCTTAGGAAACCCTTGAGTTAAAGTTAGACCATCAAGGTCTTAAGTACTTGTTACCTAGCCTCATCTAAATGCTCATCAGAGAAGATGGTTAAAGCTAATATATGACCAGAATTTCAGGATCAATTACATCAAAGGCAAGAAAAACTGAGATTTCGGATGCCTTAAGTCAAAGGAGACATAACTCCTTGATGATCTCCATAGAAATAATTTCAAAACTAAAGTGTTGCAAAAGTATAGAAAGACAAATATTATGAGTGGGTCAAGCAAGCTTTCATGGACAACCCCTAAGATCCAAGATGTGATGGGTTTAATTTTGAGCTAGATAGGCTATTGAGATTCAAAGGAAGAATATATGTTCTGAACTCAAGAGAGTTAAGGAATATGGTGTGGAAAGAGATTCATTCTACACTATACTCAGGACATTTGGGAGTGACAAAGCTTTTGACTAGTGTTAAGTCACTATATTTCTGGAAAGGTATGAAGAGGGATGCAAATTCTTAATGGGTAGGTTAGGTGGGGATTAGGATTAGGATTAGTGGAAGTGGGAGAATATGGAGGATGTGACATTTGGAGAGAGAAAAATAGGAATAAAGTAATTATATTTAATTCCTATTTAGAGGAAAGGGTATTTGGGGATTAAATTAAATAAATAAAGATATTTATTAAATTTAATGGATGGATGAGATACTATGGTATAAGCTATATGGATAACAAAAGAAACAGATTAGGATGAAGGTTGAGATAATTTAATATTAATTAAATAATAGGATATTATTTAATTAATATAGAGGATATGAAATTGGTCGAATTAGGGATAAATTGACCTACAAAAGTGGTCAATTTTTAGTGTCTAAATTTTGCCCCTCTTTGAGATGGTGTTACAAAGTAACATCATTTCACCGAACATTAAAACATAACACCAAGAAGAAGATGGTTAGATCAAGGAAGATGACCCATTCATTCAAAGGAGTGACTAGGAAGGAAGATGATGGGAGTGAAGATGAGGATTAGGATTAAGGATTCCTCCTTGAAAGAACATGCGAGTTTAAGATAACATAGATGTGCTCTCAAAATGGATGAGAGGATGCAAGGATAAATGAGGAAGATGATGCAAGATGATGGATATAAGGAAAAGATGGGAAGATGAAGATATAATGAAAGGATGAGATGACAAGAAAGCAAGCACAAAAGGGTTCAAAGATAAACATGATGTTTTCCTGGTCCTTCTAAAAGCCAAGATTGATTGATGATGGATGGAATGTTGTTGATGTGGGAATGATATATCCCAAAATAACACAAAGTATTGGGAAGGATACATCCCAATGATGGTGATTGTAGTGTTGTTGATGTAGGAACGATGTATCCTGAAACAACACAGGGATTGGGAAGGATACATCCCGATGATGATGGTGATGGTTTTAAATCAAGGCTTGTAGCAAGACCAAGGTTGTGATTGGATGATTTGTGCTAGATTGTATGAATGAATATTTTCTTGAGATGTGAGATTGATGAAATGAATGAATATGATAGAGGAAAGGATGCTTAGAATAAAAAAGTGATATTAGCCTAACATGAACTTGATGGATGAGGAATGGATATGATGGATGGAAATATTCTTAGACTAAAAAATATATATTATCCTAAAAAGATTGAAGGGATGATGACATGATTAGGATGGGTGAGTATATGTTTAAACTAACAAATCTATATTAGCCTAAGAATATTGAAGGTATGATGACATGATTAAGATGGATGAAAAGATGTTTAGACTAACAAATCTATATTATCCTAAGAAGATTGAATGGATGATGAAATGATATGATGGATGAAAAGATGATTAGACTAGAAAATCTATATTATCCTAAGAAGATTGAAGGGATCATGACATGATTAAGATGGATGAAAAGATGCTTAGACTAACAAATATATATTATCCTAAGAAGATTGAATGGATGATAAAATGATATGATGGATGAGATGTATATGATTATGTCAAGAGAAAGATGGATGAGGATTCATATGCACACAAAATCTAAGATTGAGTGGAGTGAAAAAATAGATAGGATAAGTAGATGGGGGATAAGGATGAAGGATGAATGGATTGGAAAGATGTAGGATAAATGGATGGGGGGATTTGGAGTACTGAATTAGAAATACCATGTAATGAGCACTTAATTCACATGATTTAGTATGGGATACTATGCACTAGGGTCTAAGGAACCAAGATGACTTCGTAATACATGCATAAGACTGACTCAAAAAACAAGAAGGTTAGTCCAACATCTCATAAAGTCACAAAGGGCTTTGGTGGATATGATTCTAGAAAACCATAAGCACAAAGGATTCACCAATGTAACACAAGACCATGAGCGATCTTGATTTGGACAATACGTGAGATAACCAAGAAAACACAACAAACAAAAAGCTAAGAATTGCCCCTATTTTCACCAGTCAAAGCACACATGATATGATGGATTGTGGCGACCTTGAGCAGGTAAACTAGGAAGCTCAAAATAAAGATAAAAAAAGATCCAAAAGAAAAAAAATTAATAACATCTCAATACATTTTTCCATAAGGATGATGGATGGGATTGATGTGGTCTAATGTGAGGAATGATATATCCTGCAAAGACCAAAGATGGATGGATAAGAGCTCTTATTCCCATGACAAGATATGATTGAGATACTGGATACCCAAGGGAACTAATGGATTTCAATGAAGTTCTAGCTTGATAAGGGATCTTGGTGACACATAGACACAAGGATGGGACCTAGTGATAAGTGTGTACAATGATAGGCCTAGATTATGACACTAGACTAACCTTATGTATAGGATGATTGATATATACAAGATGTACAATAGTTACAAGAGAATTTTGATTTTGGGAAGCTCAGAAATGGGATAGTTATCCAAATCATCAAAAGATGAATTTAGAGGATGATGGGATGGATAGATGAAAAGTGATGGGAGATTAGAAAGATGTGGAAAAGTAGTAGGAGTGATGATAGTGGGATAGATGGCATTGGATTACATGATGATAGCCTATAGCTAGATACCAATGAAAAGGGAATATTGGATGGTTGGATGGGGAGATAAGGATTTAGAAGATGGAAGGATGAGCATATAAGGGGATAAGAAGATAAGGATGGGGAATTGGAAATATGAGTAGATGAGGAGATATGAAGATAAGGATGGGGAGATGGAAGGATAATCGGATGAAGGGAGGAAGGGATGAATTTTTTTGTGGGGATTAATGGAAGGACGATAGGGAGGTAAGGACAGTGAGATGGAAAGGATAATAGGATGGATAGATAGGGAGATAAGGATGTGGAGATGGAAGGGTGATAACATGGATGGATAGATGGTATGGAATGAAATCTCCAAGGATTATATCGTAAAGGAATAAGATACCCCACTCTAGATATGTCATGGGTGATGAGCAAGGAGGGATGGAAGATAGGAAGATGGGAAGATAAGGAAGGGAGGTGGATAATATCATGATAGTGAGGACAAGGAAGGTAGGTGGATGATAATGTGATGGGTGGAGTTGGAAGGTAGATGGATGGGGAAAGGATGGGTGGATAAGGAAGGTAGATGGATAAGGATAGGACGGGTGGATAATAAAGGGATATGGATGATAGCATGATGAGAGGATAGATGGAATGTATGCCAAGAGTGGTCCAAAACATGTATAGATATTTTCCCCTATCTCTATCAAGATTGCAAGGAGGGTGGAGGGATTGAGATAAATGGGATATGATGGGTAGGATGTGTAGAATAAAGTTTCCCGTAAGTGTGGAGAGAAAATGGATGGGAGATTTACACATGAATCTTGCTTTCCAATTTTTCATCATGGTACTTACCCAAGGAGCTTTTTTGCCAAGTTTTCACCATTGAACATTTTTTTCTCTTTACTATTTTATAATTTTTTTGGAGTTTTTTATTTTTTGAGTCTTTTGGATTTTTTTGGTTTTTTAAATTTTTGACTCTTTCAAATATTTTTTTATTTTTTGGATTTTTTGGAAAGCACATAGATGAAGATGGATGAGGATAGGGATGTGGATACATGGATCTAGAAGATAGGTGATAAGGATATGGATAAAAGACTCAAGCATCTAGTTCCATACCAAGTTAATAAGAGCCTGTGTGTGAAGGGACTATCGGATGTTGGTACAACCTTATTAGGATGGATGGATTATGCAAGGGAATGGATTAAAGGGATTTGATGGGAGAGATATGTGGGATAATGAATGATATTTTGGAAAGTGTATGGATGAAAGGATGGAAGAGGATTGTGATGGGAGGATATTTTTAAAACCAACATTGGCACATATTGTGGTGTATCTGGAATGATAGGAGGATTAATAGATGGAGAATGTGGGGATGAAGGAGGATTTGGGATAGTGAATTTTGGGACATAGAGACCCAAAATAGATTTAGGAGATGGAGAGTGGGGATGCATATCTTTTGGATTAGCAACTTTGGATGCCATTATGGATTTTTTCATTTGAATGCACTATATTTTTTCTTTGGGATCCACATGATTTTGAATTTTTCTTTAGTGGGCCTTTGTAGCCTTTGGGATTGATTTGGATTTTGGATTGGATTTTTCCTTCCTTCGTAATGTCTTTTTGAGGGGACATGTGGATCATTAGATTCATGTGGATGTTTGGATTTATGCATGTTAAATTTGGCATCCAAAGTGCTTCCAATAGCAATGGTATGGGTACGAGGGGGTGGATGATATGGAGAGAATATGAATGGAGTGATGAACTTAGGATGTTGGATAGGATGCATGTATGAAAGATGTTGGATGGCGTTCATGGAGATATACCTATGTTGATCCTAATTGGGGATTATGAGAGTGGGATTTTTATGACAAGTGATAGGGATAGGTGATTGGTGGATGAGGGGATGAGTGAGATGAGATGCAGGATAGGATTTTGGGATATAAGGACCCAAAATGGATTTAGTAGATGGAGGATGTGTAATGATGGATAGAGGAACATAAGGACCCAAAATGGATTTGGAGGATGAAGGGGGGATATGGATAGTTGTTTTAAGAGTGTATGATGAAGGAGGGGGTGGAAACAAATGATTTGGTGGAGTGATGGCAAGAGCCTATTGTTCTTGTGGGAGAGGTTTGCTTAGGATGTACGAAGGTCATATCAAAATTTGTGGATTGTGAGACTTGAGATATATATCCAAGACCTTGTGCTCATGGATTTTCTTTTATATGTATGGGCTCCAATATAACTTGCTCATGAAGCCTACCCTTTTTCCTTGATAGTTCATGGTCTTGAGAATTTGGTTTATAGTAGGATGCTTATTATTTTGGAAGAATGATGCAAGTCCATTATTAGGTGGAGTATGGGTGGTGGATATGAGTTGTTATTTTGTTGCAAGAGGACCACCATTGGTGAATGTACAAGGACCAAGGGGGTAGGGAGGTGGTGTTGAGATAGTTTGGGGTGATCCCACAATAGTGGGTTACACTTTTTGGAAAAACTTGGCATTGAACTGAACTTTTTAACTAAATATTCACTTTCGGACACCTATAGCTGCTAAACCATGAGGAATTTGAAAATGATGCAAACTAGTGATTTGTGACATTTTGTCTGTAGATTCTAAATATATATTTTTAAAAAAAATTGGAATAAAATTTCATTTCTTTTTCCATCTCCTTTGAAAACTAGTTTTTAACAGTAAACACCATTTTTAAAGAGTGATGTTCACCATATAACACAACTTTTTTTCTATGAAAGATAAAATTATAATTTTTTTGAATTTAGATTTGTAACTACGATATCTAGCACCTTCATTTTGTTTCATAGTGTTTTATTGAATACATTTTTTCTTAATTAAGTTTTTTAGTTAACCCAATTACAATTTAGACATAGGTGGACCGTATAACAAATTTTTTGGTAAGTATCAAAATTATTATTTTTTTGTTGGATCAAGGACATCAATACCAAGCACCTAGATATTTTTTAGAATTTTTTTGATAATCTACTATTTTTTCACATGTGCATAGAGAGCTTGATTTTTTGTGAAAAACCTATGTTTAATTAAACTAAAAAAACACATAATAAAACCAAAATATATTAAAATTATGCTTGATGGAAAGCTCGTTTCAAGTACTATAATAATCCAGTTGGGTTTGTCAAGTTGATTCCATTTCTATCCTCAACCCGAGCTTCAAAACTCAAAATTATGCATAAAATTGTACATGGAGGGGGGCAAGGGAAAAAAAGGGGGTTTCTAATGAACCCCACTTCACTAGCAGGGGGGATTCACTAGAAAGGGATTTCACTAGAACCCCCTAAAAAATATTTAAAAAATGAAGCCATTTTTTTATTCAAAAAAATTGTTGACATGGGGTTCGAGCGAACCCTTCTTCTAGCAAACCCTTTAAGGGGTTCTAGCGAACCCCCTCAAATTTCTTTGAGTGCCCAAGAAATTTTTGGTCATCAATGCAATTGTAACCCACTTATCTAGGATCACCCTTTGGGTAGGAGGTGATAAAGGATCATGATATGGATTATATGTAATGGTAGGATTTGTATGTGGATAAGGGGATAATAAGAGATCATGAGAGGGATTAGGTGGGATGGTAGGATCTTGATTTGGATGAGGTGATGATAAGGGATTATGAGAGAGATTAGGTGTTATGGTAGGATCTTGATTTGGATGAGGGGACGTATTGGTATGATTTGAAACAAGCTCTTGGAATGCCTCAACTTGTGTCGGTGGCGCAATGGTGGAGGAGTGATGGATGGACTCCTCAAATGGGGTAGATAGAAGGATAAAGGATTCGTGAAGTTCATGGGAATGGACTTGGTTGATATTGGGAGTAGGATAAGGTGACTAGATTTGAGTGACTTTAATGGGTTGGGTAGTTTCAATGGTTTGGATGGTGTTAGGAGTGATAAGAGAAATGATAGGCATAGGATGGAGAAGGGCCCCATCACTAATGACCATGCATGGTGGAGTGGGGTGAAATGAATCCAAAACTTTGGGATGTGGATTTGATGGTGAATTATTTAGTAGGAGTCCTTGTATGACATCTAGAAGTGGATACTTGTATATTTTGGTCTTATATGGATTATTATGAGTAGATGGAAGAGGGGGAATTGTGGGATGATTAGGATTATGGATGGGCGAATTAGGATTAGAGGTTAGGTTGGAAATGAATGGAGACTAAGAGTAGGTGGAGGATTAGGATTAGTGGGGGGGTCGAGATTAGATGGAGGATGTAATTGTGATGGATTGGAGGAAGGATTAAGGTATGAGAGATTGGAATGTGGAGTGATATAGGATGATATGGATGGTGGATTGAGGTAGGAGGAATTGGATTGTGGAGTGATGTGGGAGGATAAGGATGGTGGATTGAGATAGGATAAAATATTAGGATTAGATGGAGGATTGGGATCAAGGATTGGATTAGTATTATAAATTGGGAGATGGTTTGGAGGATAATGGGATTATGGATTTGGACTAGGGATGAAGGTGATAGTGTTGTTGTGCAAAGATGGAGGTATGTATATTGGATGAGAGGGGATATGTGAGTGATGGATAAGAGGAGGTGTGGATGTAGGATAGGATGGAGATGTGTATGAGGGAGCTAATGGATTTCCCTCATCAAAGGTAGCATAAGGATTGTTAATAAGTGTGGATGACGGCATGATGGGATAGCTTGGATGAGTGATTGTATGTTGGAATATGTTTGGGGAAAGATTCCTAGCAATGATAACATCAAGGGAATCTATATCATACTCATCTTGATCAACAAGACTTCCATTGTCATCTTCAATGTAATTGGGATCTCCCTTGATTACTATTCTTTTTCGTGATGAGGGAGGACAAGGATGCATGATATTGGATTGGATATGAATGGGTGGAAGAGATGGGAATAGATGATTAGAGGGTAAATGAAATGAATTAGAAGAATATGGAAGAAGGGATCTTATGATTGGTTTCAATATCAAAAGATCCTAGATGTGGATGGACTAAAGCTCAAGTTAGGACAATTTAGATTAAGCTTGGGTTAGGATTAGATTTAAGTTCAAATTAGGATAAATTGTATGATATGGTGGGAGGGTCTCCCAAGTTCAAGGATGCAACTAAACTGATGGGATGATTTTTTGGGGGATGGTTGATAGTATCCTCTCAACTATGGTTGAGATCCTATGTCAAAGTTTGATTGGATGGATTTCCTACATGATATAGGCTAATTTATCAAGCAAGAGAATATATCGATGCAAACTATACCTTTGGCTCAAGGTGAAATAGCTTGAATGAGGGATTACTAACTTGAGATAGGATAATTTACCAAGAAAGCATTTGATGGATGATTGATTTAGGATTTGAGGTTGTATTTGGAATTGTGGATGAATTAGATGTCATTAGGACGGGTTTAGTTGACTCCTTGTTCAAAGGGGATGTTGTTTTGGATAGGTTAATGGTGGTAAATGAATGAAAATGATTGTTTTAAGCTAGTTATGAAGTGGAAAAATGATTGGATTGTGGTTTTGGACTCGAGAGAATGTTGGCTAGATCCATGATAGGAAGGGCTTTCTCTTTTTATTTTCTATGGAGAATGAATCCACACAAGAACAGTATGGATCTGCCTATTTAGAAATAAATCCACCCAAGAAAAAAGTTGCCTATCCATATAGTGGATCTTCTTAAGAATGATGAATGACTGGTTTGACTGAACATAATCTCTCATAGACGAAGCAGAGCTACCTATCTAGGATGAGACAAGTGACAAATGAATCTGTCTAAGTAAAATAGAGCCACCAATGGACAAGGTAGAATCACCCAAGGATGATCAATTAGATTGAAAGAGCACAATCACCTATGAACAAAGCATGTTCACCTATGTAGGAATGTATCCACCCAAGAATGGTGTGGGATCACCTATCTAAGGATGATGGGAGGATGACCTAGAAAGATCTACCCAAGATCAAAGTGGATTTCCTTGAGGGTGATGACAAGTGGAAAGAATACCTAGGTGGATCCACCCAAGAGCAGAGTGGGATCACCCAAGAGAGAGAGGATCTACCCAAGTGCAAGGTAGAGTTGCCTAAGGATGACTAGACAATGATGGAAAAAGGACTAAATATTGCAATCACAAAGACAAGATGGACGATGATGGGATGGGTTGAAGATATGCATGGGTAAGCACAAGAAGACATGCTAGGAAACACAAGCCTAGAGTATTCAAGTAGGTGTGTTAACTTAGAGTAGGACCACCAACTTAGAGGCTAATATCTCGAGATTGGTATAAGGTTCCTCTCAATCAAGAGTTGATAGATAGGGATCTAGTGGAAGAAGGGCTCAACTTTTCCCTTTCTTTGGAGGTCCTGAGACCTTACCAAAAGAGCTCCTATATCTACTTAGGTAGATACATGGTGAGTAGCTTTGGACATGATATTGTACTCTACACCATACTAACCAACAGTTGAAAGTTCTTATGCTAGGGTAAAACAGGCGATCTAATGAGCCCTCTAAATACTAGGAGGGTATGTGAGGCACATCCATAAACACTATCCCATCACAAGTGTGATTCGAGAATGACAACTAAGTTGTTCAGACAAACCATTTTCTCTTAGCTTGATATCACCCAGGTATTAGAGCTTCGCCAAACATGATGTGACTAGATTGGCATATAACTTTTGTTCTCCCCCTTTATATACCATGTCAGTTCACATGGTTGAGGTCATCCCTTGGGGTAATGAAATCCCTAAGAAATCCTCCTAAAGGAAAGGATATGCTAGGTGTTTATGATCTTCAAGCTCACACAAAGTGCAAGGAGAGAGCATATGTGCAAATTAGCATTGTTGGGATAACACAACGAGACTTGGATCAATTTTTGATTTCTAATCCCCAAGATCACCAAAAGGTGCAAGGGGAGAGAATATGTCAACAAATGATCCCAAGCACAATAGACAATAAATTGACCCTTTAGAAATTGAGATGTACCTAGATTAGAAAAAAAATAAAGGCCTTTGACTACAAACCTATAGAAGATATGTAAGTAGTTTGATCTTTGATCTTTGGCAAGTGATATCAAGCTACACAAGAAGATGATTAGATAGAAAAAGTGATCAAAGATAAATGAATGTTAACCCAAGTAGGTTTGGAACTTGGGACACCTACCCCAATGATGGGGGTGCAAGGGGATGAATTTGATTTGTCGCATAAGGGGTCTAAGGGTGAAGCCCCCATAAATTTTTTTGGAAACCTAAATGAAACAAATGTAAAAAAAATTACCTAAAGCTAATTTTTTTATACCTTGTGTTGTCACTAATGTACAAAGCAAAACCACCCAAGAACAAAGCACATTCACCCAATAATAGAGAAAATACGCCCAAGTGCGTAGTTTCCCAAGCACAGAGTATATCCACCCAAGATTGAGAGAGCTTCCAAAGTAGCATATCCATCCAAGTAGTGAAAAATAATCATGTTTGCAAAGTAGATCCACCTATGCAGAATCGCATGTCCTATGTAGGTTTGCCTATGTGGAGTAGATCCACCTCTATAGGTGTAGATCCACCTATGAACAAAGTTTCCTCTATAAAAGTGTATCCACCCCTATGCATGCATATCTTGTAAGAGTTGAAGATTAGCTCAATACCCAAGACTTCCTATAAAAAAAAAAGAAAACCTTCTACAAGAGAGTATGCAAGAATATGAGCTTGCTTGATATTGAGACCTGTCAAAATGATGATGAGGTATGAAGTATGTTTCACATGAGTACAATTGATGAGCCTAGTTTTTGGTCCAATTTTGGGTAGAATCTATAGTTTATTTGTTGGCAGATGTAATGGACTTTAATGTTAAATGTAAGTATTTTCATAATGTTTCCCTCAAACCATTGACATTGGAATTAATCCTATCTCTGCAAGCTTTAATGACATTTGGCACAATATGTGGATTATCTATATTGATTTTGCATGTGGTTAATGAATGTTCCTTAAGGTGGTTATAGATGTGCAGTTATTATGTGTACTAACTTTACCATGCAGATTTAATATGCTAAGTTGAGGAAGACACCGCCAACTAGGCATGCACCATAATGTCTGGCAGAGGAATCACTCCAAGTCACAAGAGGCCGGCGACAGAAGATTCTTCATGCAACTAAACATAATCGCCTTGTAGTGGAATTTAATGATAGAGCATGCACAGGTGTTACTGCTAATCTGAATCTATGTTTGGACCTACATGTCTAACCAGATTCCATGCACGCGTAACCGTCATCACTCCATTTCCTTTGTTTTCCCTAAATGGCATCCTCCCAGTCGTGGAGTTGACTGCCTCATTTCGTTGTTAGTATAAATAATGATCTGATGCTCCTTCTTTAGGAGGTTGCACAATTTGATATTGTACTTGTGCTCTCTAGTTTTTTAGTAATACAAATACATTATTTTTTGTACTCATGATTTGCAATGAATAAAATAAAGTTCTGAATTCGAGCATCTAAGTTTTCATTAGTTTTAGAGGATACTTATCCAAGGGGGCCCACTTGGTGAGTAATTTGTCTTCTTAGTTTAGCATTAGTTTAGTATTACTTGTTGTTTAGTACTTAGTTAGAAGTTTGGCACCGACTGTTCTTGTAGCCACTGGAATTTCATTTTGTTACTATTCCTATAGCCAAAGTAGATAGAGTAATGTCTTGTTTGTTGCTCAAATTTTTATTCCTGTTATGCATTTCAACTTAGCATAGTCATTGATTGATGTTCAACATTTTTTTTATTCCTTTCCAAGCAATTTACTTTCACTTCTGTGTGTTCCTTAGCTGTAGAATGGAATGGCTACTTTGAGCCCCTAGTGCACATACTGTGTTGACCCATTTCAAGTTCACGTCCCTGGGTTGACATGTTAAATGCACCTTCGTGATGATTGAAATGGCTATTCAGGTTAGATGTTCAATCTCTGAATCATGGTTGTAAAGGCTTAGTTATTAAGATCATTGTAGGAGGCTAACATTTTTGGCATCATTACCAAGGATGGTGTCAAACTAGGGAGTCTTTTGGAGTCATTGGTAGTTTTTCTTGTTGTAGTGTTTCTGGAAGTTATTCTTAGTATATCCTCATTTAGGAAGTAATGACCCCCTTATTCTTTACCAATTCTTTGTGTGAGTTGACTGATAGTGAATGATACCGCATGCATAGAGGAAGGAGAAGGGATGCTTATGGGAGATTCCTTCCTAACAATCCTAATCTGTTCTAGGTAGTTGACTATCAGAATCTACCAGAAGAAGAAGAAGAAGATTCACACCCCTTTGTTGATGCATATCCTGATCTGACTAGTTCTGAAGTCTCCTCTAAAGATCAAAATCAGCTTGAGAACCCCTTTTCTTTGGAACCACATCAAGCAAGCATGGGTGATGCAAATAGGAACAGACCTAACCAACCAGCTTTTCCTTTCCCCATTGCCCATTAGAATGAAGTTGAAAACATCAAGAATATTCCTACCTCAACACTCCCAAAGTTTTATGGACTTGTCACAGAGGATCCAGATACCTTTTTATTTGAGTTTGACATACTTTGTAGGAGTTATGATTATACTACCGATGTCCAAAGGCTTAAGCTATTTCCTACCACTTTGAAAGAGGTTGCGTTAAGATGGTTCATGAGCCTAGGGAGAGATACTATGGAAACTTGGGAAGACATGAAGAAAAAATTCCTTGAGAAATACAAGGAATATTGTAGAGGCAGTAACATGAGAGGAGGTGACATTTTCAGGATGCAGCAAAAGGAAGATGAGAGCCTAGAAGATTACATTGCAAGGTTTTTGTTTTTCCTACAAAAATCTCCACACCATAAACTTAATGAAGACTCATTGAAGTTTCTTTTCCTAAGAGGAATCAATGATAGTTGCACTGATGCCTTGGACCTCATGGGAGAAGGAGATATTTTGCAAGTTCCTTGGGAAGATATCAAGAAAATATGCCAGAATTACTCTAGGGCAGCTTTAAAGAAAGGGAGAGCTTACCAATCTTCCATGGGTAAGTCAACTACCAATGGAGTCTCAAGAATGGAGATTACTCATTTGTTGGTAGACTTCAAGCAAGAAATTATCAATAATCTAGCTACTCATCTAGATACACTTCAAACCAAGAAGAAGCAAGAGGAGGCAGAGGCAATGTTGACAGAGTATTGCCCCTACTGCATACAAAAGAAGGACTGTAGATGTAAGATGGTAGCTAATCTTGAAAGCAAGCAGGTTCCACCTGAGTTCAAGCCAATCCAAATTGAGGAAGACCAAGTCTACTATGTTGCACAAAGGAAGCCTTGGGCTCCATGACAAGGTATGCCACCGGATCCACTATCCTATGTTGGACCATATTTCAATTCCTATTCCTCTAGTAACCAATGGCAGCCCCCATATCCACCCAAGTATGGAGGTTATCCACCACAGCCTTGGAGTAACTCTCCAAATTCTTGGCTCAATCATCAGAGTTCTCCACCCCAGGGGTAGCAACCTCAGGGGAATTGGCAGCCACCTCCAGGAAATTGGTAGCAAATGAATAAATGGAGAGGAGGGAAGCAATGGCTTACTCAGACAACTAGTTACATGCAACCACCTTCTTAGCCCGAACAGCCTACTATAATGCCTCCACCTGCTAACCCTAGCTCAAATGCACCTAAACCTACTCAAATACCAACTCAGCCCACACCCAATCCAAATAACAAACCACAACAACAGCCTACCTACTCTATTGATTCAAATCAATTCCCTGCATATGTTGTGAATGTAAGTGATATCCACTTGCATTCAAGTACTACTCTACCGGCCCATTCCAAGCCCATTATCACTGAGCTCCCTATAGAAGAGGAAGAGGAGCCTCTGAATGATCCCATTCAACCTAGTGTACCTAAAAATTCTGAACCAGTCCAAGTCAAGTAGACTGAACAAGAGCCACCATTTCCTCAAAGATTGAAAGTTGCTAAGAAGAAGGAAGAAAAGGAGGATACAACTTTTGATATCTTGGATCAACTAAAGCATATATGTGTCTAGATACCTCTATTTCATACCATAAGGGATGTTCCAATCTACGGCAAGGCAATCAAGGAGGCATGTCTTAAGAAGCCAGGTAGGAAAAAGAAGGACCCAACTACAGTTCATGTGGTGGGACAGCTAGCTGACATCATGCAAGGAAAAGTGACTATTCCCAAGTATAATGACCCAGGCAGTCCTATGGTAGCAGTTGTTATAAATGGGGTCCAAGTAAAGAATGCTCTGATTGATTTAGGGGTAGCAATAAATGTAATGACCAAAGACATCCTGTAGCAACTAAATATCACAAGCATGAGGTCCACTCCTATTGTCTTGTATCTTGTTGATAGCTCTACTGTTAAGCCTGATGGTGTAGTGGAGGATCTTGTGGTAGTTCTAGACTCCTGCGACTACCTAGCAAACTTTATGATTCTTTCTCCTAAAGTTACACTAGGCGAGTATCACATTATTCTTGGAAGGCCATGGTTAGCAACTGCAGATGCATACATTGGATGCCAGACAAGTGACATGACCATTTCAAATGGGAGGAGCACTAAAAATTTTGTTCTTTATCCTCCTACTCATCCATCTCATGATGAAGATAATCTTGTATGGCCACATGTTGGTGAAGACACTGAGGAAGTTAACTCTGTGGCGTAGCTTATGATGCTAGGTAGAAGCTCTTTCATGCAGCTCCAAGATGAGGATGAAGTATTGGCTAACATCATTCAAAACCATTGTGAAGTGGAGGAAGCATCATCTTCTCATTTTGCTACTCCAGTCAAGACACTTCTGCTTGCTCTTCCTATAGCCACTATTCCTACAAATGTTCTTCTTGTAGATGCTCTTCCTGCAACCACTATTCTTGCAGAAAAACTTCTTGTAGCCACTCTTCCTATAGCCATTGTTCTTGCAAACAAACTTCCTACAGCAACAGGTATGTCACATACATTGCTGCCATATGAGCTAAAGGTACCATGTGTTAATGAAGCAGTTATGATAGAGTTAACAAAACAAGTATAGGTGTTAGAAGGAAAATATTTGAATGTTATTAGTAAATTGAATGAGGAAAAATAATTGTTATTGGCGAACCTATTAAGGACCCATCAGCATGCATTTGCATGGGATTATCATGATATGAAGGGATTGGATTCTAAACTTTGTACACATAGAATTTACATCAGAGATGATTGCACCCCAATAAGATAGCCACGGAGAAGAATTAACCATGCACTAAGAGAGATTGTGAAAGGAGAATTGCAAAAATTACAAGATGCAAGATTTATCTACCCCATTTCAGATAGTCAGTGGGTGTCTCCATTAGTGATTATGCCCAAGAAGGGAGGGAAATGGAGATTTTTTGTTGATTATAGAGAACTTAATGCCGCCACCAAGAAGGACCACTTTCCCTTACCCTTCATTGATCAATTTTTGGACACACTTGCAAGAAAGCAATACTTTTCTTTTCTAGATGGGTTCAACGGCTACAACCAAATCCAAATTGCACCAAAGGACCAAGAGAAGACTACATTTACCTATCCATAGGGAACCTATGCCTATTTGGTGCTCCCATTTGGCTTATGCAATGCACCTACAACTTTTCAGAGGGAAATCATTAGCATATTCTCAAACATTTCTCATGATTGCATGGAAATTTATATGGATGACTTTACCACTTATGGTGTTGATTTTAATCAAGCATTGGAAAATATCAAAAGGGTCCTGAAGAGATGTGAAGACCAAAACTTGTCCTTAAATAGTGAAAAGTGCTTCATGATGATGCAGGAAGGTGTAGTTCTTGGCCACTACATCTCCCATAAAGGAATTCAAGTAGATCTTGCAAAGATTGAGGTAATCACAAATCTTCCCACACTTGCAAAATAGAAAGATGTTAGGAGTTTCTTGGGTCATGCAAGATATTATAGGAGTTTCATCAAGGATTTCAGCAAGGTAGCAGCACCATTGTACACTCTTCTCACTAAAGATGTTGAATTTCAGTGAACTGAAGCCTGTGACAAGGCATTTTCTGACTTGAAGGTAGCTTTGACTCATGCTCCTATACTCAAAGGGCCTAATTGGGAGCTTCCTTTCCACATCCATACTGATGCATCAAATTATGCCATAGGAGCAATCTTAGGACAAAAAGGAGTTGTTGAAAATTCCATTTACTTTGTCAGCAAAAATCTACAAGGAGCCAAATTCAATTATACAGTGACAGAAAAAAAAATGCTGGCAGTAATCTATGCACTGAACAAATTCAGACATTACATAACAGGCTACCAAATCTTTGTGCAAACTGATCATGCAGCCATTAGATATCTCATGAATAAACCTTTGATCATAGGTAGATTGGCAAGATGGTTATTGTTGATGCAAGAGTTTGATATAACCATTGTGGATAAGCTAGGGAAGGCCAATGTTGCAGATTTTCTTTCAAGGCTAACTACATCAAAAGATAATCAGCCCATAGATGACTCTTTCCCTGATGAGCATCTATTCTCCCTCAACGCACAAAAACCCTGGTATGCTGACATAGCCAATTACTTGGTCACAGGTAGAATTCCTTCTCACTTCTCTCTAAGAGAGAAAAGGGCACTCATTGAAAAAAAAATTCCTTTCTCTTGGATTGTTGGATGTTTGTTTTATACTGGACTTGACCATGTCATGAGGTGTGTGAGAGAAGATGAGACATATGACATTTTGCATGCATGCCACAACAAACCATGTGGAGGACACTTTTTAGCCAAGAGGACAGCAATGAAGGTTTTGAACACAGGATATTACTGGCCAAAACTCCACAAGGATGCAGGAAGGTATACCAGAAAATGTGATAGATGTCAAAGAATGGGCAGACCAACCAAATTTGATGAGATGCCAATGTGTCCTCAGGTACTAATCACTCCCTTTGACAAGTGGGGATTGGATTTTTTGGGACCCATTGACCCTCCATCAAATGGTAATTCTTATATATTGGTATGCACTGATTATGTGACAAAGTGGGTAGAAGTTAAGGTCATGAAGCATGCAAGAGATAACAAGGTTGCAAAATTTATTTATGAGGATATTTTCACAAGATATGGAGTCCCGTGAGAAATAGTGACTAATAAAGGGGAACAATTCACATCAACCCTTGTTGCAGTACTAGTTAATGAGTACAACATAAGGCATAGGAACTCTACTCCTTATCACCCACAAGCTAATGGCCAAGTTGAAGTGACCAACAAAGAGATTGAAGCCATTCTGACTAAAACAGTAGCTATTCATAGAAAGGATTGGGAAAATAGATTACTAGAATTTGTTTAGGCCTATAGGACAACCTAGAAAACAACTACAGGCTTCACCCCATTTGATTTGTTGTATGGGAAGAGAGCTATGATGCCAGATGAATTTGAATATAAGACTCTGCAGACTGCAGTAGATTTGAGGATGGATATTTCTGAGGCACAAAGAGAAATAATCATGCAGCTAAACGCTTTGGATGAGATAAGAAGAGAAACCCTGCAACATACATAAGTGGTGCAAAATCATAGAATCAAGTGGCATGACAAATTTATCAAGGACAAGAAAATCCAACCAGGAGATTGGGCCCTACTCTATGACTCAAGATACTAAGACAATGCAGGAAAATTGCAAACAAGGTGGCTAGGACCATATGAAGTTGCTAAGGTCTTCCCTAATGGAGTTGTTCAACTTACTACCATTGACCCTGTCAGGTTCAAATTAATTTTCAATGGTCATCGCCTCAAATTATATCACAAACCAGTTTCCAAAGAAGAGTTCCTGCAACAATTCACCCAGCATTCAACACCTGAGCTTCCTACAGCCGAAGGGAATGGACCTAGCGTCCCTCCTTCTAGCTAATTAAGGTATATATTGTCTCATAATAAATACTTTCACTTACGTGGAAGTCCATTTCTTCACCCATCCTCCCATCCACCCATCCATCACCACCTTTCTCTCTCTTCCATCACTTCATTCCACTTCACCTCACTCCACTTCATTTTCATTAATTGCTTAATTTATTCCCTAAAAGGCGAGTGGTACTTTATCCACGATCTTTGCAAAAAATCCTCTACACATTCAAGTATGTGTGCATTAATTGCTATCTTTAATCATCTTTTAAGTGTGTTCATTTAATCATTGTACGTTAGTATAGAAGTTTACATAAAATGCCATCATTCACTGTCAAATCACCACTCCCATCTCGCATGTGTGGACACGTGTCCAAATTTAAGTTGGGGGGAAGGGAAAGAAAATAATGTAAATATATTGCCCAAGTGTCAATTTATGCTAGGCTACGTTAGAAAACTTAAAATGAGTTGATTTGAAATCTGAGTGAGAGGACGGCTTGCATGTGTGAAGTGACATTAACTGTAGCTACCATTTCTTCCCATCATAATTCCCCTTTATCACTCATTTTATTTCCATTATTGACCCTATCGTAATCTTGAGTTGCAAGCAAAAAGGTGAAACAAATAAAAGGAAATTCAGTCGATATTGACACTAGAAATTTAGCAGGTACTACAGGAAAGTGAGCTTGATTTTCATACGAGAATTGCAGGAAAGAAGTTGCAGAGCATTTGTTTGATTGCATACAATGGGAGGTGGGTTAATTCGAAATGAACCCACGGTGCATGACATTGTATTGCAGGATGCACAATGCCTAGCCGAATTTAGAAACTGCAGATGGTCAGATTACATCCTGAAGTTGGATGGCTTTGATGAAAACATTTCCCTTGAATTCGCCTAGACATTTTCTGAAGGGAAAGCCACAGTAAAAGGGTTGGAAGTTGTGACAATTGAGAAAATAATTACAGAGGTCATAGGGTTACCAATTGATGGAAAAAATTACCCTACCTCCAGAGATGCCAGATCAGCTAGGGCCGAATTTACAGAGCCAAACGACCCCCCATTGAGCATTGATAAACAAGGTGCAAAGAGAATGCCTCTACCTGATCCATGGAAGCATATAGCCATTTATGTTATCAAATACATCACCTGTGAGGGTCACCAGTAAAATTTGCATTCCGTACACTTCAAGCTTTTGAATCACATGAGGCATGAAAGGAGGATGAATGTGCCTAACGTGCTATACAATCTTCTCTCAATTATGGTGGTCAAGACCCAAAAAGGTAGGGATAATTCTATTTCCCACCATTGTCTGATTAAATTGCTAGTTGAAAAGTCTCTACATGATGTATCTACAATAACCTAGGAGGAATTTATAAATGTTGATCAAATTAGACCTAAGCACTTACAACCTAGGGATTTACCTCAAACCCATAGATCTAGTAGGAGATTGAGCATGACTGAAGCCCCTCTTGGTGCTTCAACCTCTGGTGTTGGATCTTGTGTGAATCCTCTTGCAATAGAAGAAACCATAGAAATTAGTTATTCTGGAACAGAGCACTCAGAAAAAGAAAGTTCTTCCTTCGATTCTGATGATGACATTCCACTTGAAACCTTGATGAAAACTAGGGCACAAAAGAGAGAAGTAGAAAAAAGAAAAGGAAAGGCCAAAACACTGCCTGTAGAAAGAATGGTGCCAAGTTCTAAAAAGAGGAAGGCTGACACTGTTCATCCTGCAGCCAAAGGAAAGCGTGAGAAACCTCCTAGGAAATCAAGACCAACTGGGCCTGTGATTGGTATGCCTCCACAGGAAATCCCTAAGCTTGGTGAGACATCACATGAGGACCTTGAAGCTCCAATGGGGCAAGAGAATGTCAAAGAAGAGGATATATTTGGGAGAGTAACAAATATAACACTGGCCGATCTTGCTAACATTGCAGAAGAGTTTGAAGAAAATCAGGATTTCCTGCAGCATGAGCAAGAAGTCCTATAGCAGGATGTCATGCAACAATAGCCAAAACTAGAGCATGAGTTCCTGTAGCCACAACAAAAACAAGAACAAGAGTCCCTGCAGCATGAAGCGAAAGGAGAAATAGTGCCCCTACAGCCTGAGTCCATGCAGATAGTGCCATATGAGGAGTTTCCATCGACAAAAGACTAGTAGGAATTCATAATCCTCCTAATTTTACAGTATATGTAGCAATTTTGAATTTATGGAAATAAATACAAAGAAGGGAGAAGGAAAAATATATACAAAGAAGGGAGGAAGAATGGAAAAAGGAAAAAAAAAATTGAAGAAGGAAATTCAAAAGAAGGATGAGGAGATTGAAGATAAAGATGCAGAAATTGCCACCCTGAAGCAGAGGGTGGATGATATGGTAGCTTTGGCACCACAAATTTTGGAATGTAGGACCCCTCCAAGGGTCTATGCTCTTCTCTTGAAAGAGAAGTATCTCTCTTTTAAGCTATCAAGGATTGCCTCAGGGTTTGAATCCTTTTGTTGACACCCCTATGGAATTTTTCAATGCTTATAGGATTGCCTCCCCTAAAATGAAGAATTTGTTGTGTGAGTTTTATTTGCATAATTTTGTTGTAACTCAAGACCATGATTGGAACCCATTGTTGTATGTTGGGGATTTCCAATTGAGGACATTTATGTCTTGGGTACAAAATGAGATTCGTTGGGGACAACAACATGGAGCTTATAAGTAATTGGAGTCTGATATCCCTTTGCCCGATAGAGCTGAATCAAGCAACCCAAGGGATGTTTACATAGAATGGCACATAATTCTTCTCAGACCTAGTTATGGAAACAATATTATGCCTTGGATTGAGGCATTTTACAGTGAGTATGAGGTAAAAACAGCAGCAAAGGAGGAAACTATGAGAATATGTCTATCACAAAGATGGAATAGTCTATTTGATGAGCTGAAGTAGGTTGAGCCTCATTCCATCCATAATTATGCTATAGCATTAAAGAGGATTGATAGCTATATTTAGATTGGGAGAAATCAGTGGCAGTCTTGGCTTCCCCTGACTTTCCAGCCACCCATGCTCATGTGGCCCATGCCAAACTTCAGATTCTATTAGTATGACATTGCTTCAGAAAAGCAGAGATGGAATAGATTTGACAAATTGGGAGGATTCTATTAGGATCCTGATTCATGCACTACAACCACTAATGTTGGATAGCTATAGTTGAAACCTCAGAGCTTTGACCAAGCAGAAGAACAACTCTTCCCCTACTAGAGGACCAGCAAAATGTTAGGTTGGGGGGAGTGATGAGCCTAGTTTTTGGTCCAATTTTGGGTAGAATCTATAGTTTATTTGTTGGTAGATGTCATGGACTTCAATTTTAAATGTCAGTATTTTCATAATGTTTCCCTCAAACCATTAACATTGGGCTTAATCCTATCTTTGCAAGCTTTAATGAAATTTGGTATAATGTGGATTATCTATATTGATTTTGCATGTGGTTAATGAATGTTCCTTAAGGTGGTTATAGATGTGCAGTTATTATGCATACTGACTTTACCATGCAGATTTAATATGCTAAGTTGAGGAAGACACTACCAACTGGGCATGCACCATAATGTCTAGCAGAGGAATTGCTCCAAGTCAAAGGAGGCTGACAGCAAAAGATTCTCCATGCAACTAAACATAATCGCCTTGTAGTGGACGTTAATGATCGAGCATGCACGAGCATTACTACTATGCTGAATATGCGTTTGGACCTACATTTCTGACCAAATTACATGCACATGTAACCGCCATCGCTCCATTTCCTCTATTTTCCCTAAATGGCATCCTCCCAGTCATGGAGTTGACTACCTCATTTAGTTGTTAGTATAAATAATGATCTAATACTCCTTCTTCAAGAGGTTGCACGATTTGATATTGTACTTGCACTCTCCAGTTTTTGGTAATACAGATACATTACTCTTTTGTACTCATGATTCACAGTGAATAAAATAAAGTTCTGAGTTCGAGCATTTGAGTTTTCATTAGTTTTAGAGGATACTTATCCAAGGGGGCCCACTTGGTGAGTAAACCGTCTTCTTAGTTTAGCGTTAGTTTAGTATTACTTTTTTAGTACTTAGTTAGAAGTCTGGCACCGACTGTTCCTACAACCACTAGAATTTCATTATGTGACTATTCCTACAGCCAAAGAAGATAGAGTAATGTCCTGTTTGTTTCTCAAATTTTTATTCCTGTTATGCATTTCAACTTAGCATAGTCATTGATTGATGTTCAACATTTGTTTCATTCCTTTCCAAGCAATTTACTTTCAGTACTGTGTGTTCCTTAGCTGTAGAATGGAATGGCTACTTTGAGCCCCTAGTGCACATACTATGCTGACCCATTTCAAGTTCATGTCCCTGGGTTGACATGTTAAATGTACCTTCATGATGATTGAAATGGCTATTCATATTAGATGTCCAATCTCTGAATCATGGTTGTAAAGGCTTAGTTATTAAGATCATTGTAGGAGGCCAACAACAATGACCTTCCTTATATATGCAAGGTTGAGGAATAGGATTGAACATGATTGTGACATGTATCTTAATCCTATGGCATGTGATGACTAACAAACTAACTACCTAGGAAATGATGAATAAAGCTAGACAAGATAAGCTCTAGAAAATCCAACTAAGAATTCTAGAAAGAATCTTATATCCTAAGTAAACTTAATCATGTGAATAAGTCCCCTAATTACCTAGTGAGATAAATTACTAGGTACAAGACTTTAATTCATACAAACAACCCCCTTAAGTGCAACTTAGGGAGAAGATTATTATGCAAACGATGCAAAAAAGATGCAAAGATGGGTCCCAGCTACTAGGCCATGTTAGGTACCCATGTATAAATGCAAAAGAAATCTCTCACAAATGAAGAAAAGGAGAAAACCTAGAAGGACAAAACTCCTCTCCAAAAAAGAGAAAAGAAACAATCATGTGAGGAAGGATGGAGGAATCCATGATACCCCCCAAGTACACCATCTATCACATATATACATTACAAAAACCCCCATAAGAGGGAGAGAAAGAGACTACATAACCCCCCATAATGAAGAAGCTCTAAAAACACTGAAGAAGAATTTCTGAAGGAAAAAGAGAATCAAATTCCTACAAACAATGTATATCCCCTTGGGAAGTAAAGGATCCAATGGCTAATGTTGAAGAAACCTCATCTCCATGAAGAAGCAAGAAGGAAGTAGCTTCAAGAATGAAATCTCTGAAGATGTGTCAAAAGCCTTTGAAGATGCCTCAAAAAAATAAGGTGTTACCCCAATCAAGGAAGAAGACAAATAATGTGAAGAATCAAGAGAAAACTCCAAATATGAATGATCAAAAAGGAGAGAAACCCCCTCAAACAAGTCCTCCAAATCTGTTGAAGAAGTATGACACACCAAATCTGACATCCCTGTTATGAAAACATCCTGAAAGGGAAAATATGGAAAACCAAAAGTATCCTACTCATCTGAAGTCTTGCTCAAATATGAAGAAGTGAGAAGATATGCAACCTCATCACATGGCTGATGAATAGCGAGGTTTAATCATCCACCAAAACCTTCATGTGAATTACTACCCACACTGGAACTAGGAGAGTGAGCCCTTGAACATTCACCATCAAGAACAAAATGAGAAAAGTGATAGATCTTTTCTTGTTGATTGGCCCTTCCCACTGCAACAAGTTGTTTGGTATCCAAATCTTGAATGAAGACTAAATCTGAAGTGAACTCAATAGTTTTACCAGTTTGTGCTATCTAATATACTAAAAGAAGATTGTGCTTAATATCATGAATACAAAGCACATTATTAAAACTACCATGTGGCACATCAATAACCCCTTTACCAAATACATCAAGATGAACATCATTAGCCATTGAGATCCTCATAAGTGAAGTATCCTTCAAAGATGAAAACCTATTAGGTTGGCTTGATATATGATAGGAGGCTCTAGATTCAATAATCCAATTTTTAGACTCCTCAACATGTGTTACAACAAGGGCATGTCCTTTCATTTTATAATCATTGATCATATCACTCCTATTTGCAATGCCTACAATACCAGTGTTTGTAGTAGATGTTGATTGAGAAGAAGAAGAAGATGATGAACTTTTAGAATTAGAAGGAAAATAAATGTTATGTTCCTTTAAGAGTTACCTCATTCATCTAACTCTTTCTTGTAATAAGTGTGTTCACCATGCCTTGGTTTTTTACAATAACCACATTTAGTCTTCTCCTTAGGTTTTTCCTCTTTAGAAGAGGTGGGAGGTTCTTTAGATTATGCCTTGGGTTTAAACTTTTTCTTTTCTTTATCCTTATATGATGATGCAATCAAAGCATGATTCTTAGCATGTGTATCAACTTGACTAAGTTTTGCTTGTTCTCTAGTCAACCTATCACAAAATATCTCAAAAGAGGGCATTACAAAAGAATTGCCTAAGTATGCAAATGAATATCTCAAAAGAATGCTACCATCCATTGTAGCATAGAAGGAAGTGGAAAAGTATGCAAATGAACCTTTCAACTTAGACAAAATAAAAAAGATGCACTCTTTATCAATTTTATCTTCGACACATCCTGCCAATTGAGATCGCAGTGATTTGAATTTTACCAAGTAGTCTTCAATGGTGGGAAATGCATCTGTAGAAAGTGAATCCAATTAAGCCTCCAATTGGATGGCACACACCTCACTAACTGCACCAAATATATCCTTGTACTTATCCCATACCTACTTAAGAGTTGTACATTCCTCAATATAAAAGAATAAACTATCTGAAACATGCATTGTAATTCAATCCATAGCTTCATCACATTTATTCCTATGATCAAATATTTCATATTCTCTAGTAAAATTGAGTTGATGATCACTCAATGTTGACCACAAACCCTTTGACCAAAGTAATCTCTACATTTGTACCTTCCATGTGTGATAGTTATGAGGAGTTAACACTTCAAATCCTGATTCAACCATTAGGTCAACAAGTACCAAGAGTGAAAAAAAGGAAAATATCCTAATCAAACTGATATGAAACCTCCCAAATATGATAATACAACTGAAAATAAAGTCCCCCCCCACAAACATAACTTCTCTAGGAGATAGGATGTCCAAGTTATGAACCAAAAAGAAAATATGCATAAATATGAATATCTCACACTTGGGGATGAATCTAAAAAAATTACATGAACCAAATTAAAGAGATCCTGATCACCTTCCAAATGCAACTTGAATCACCAAAACCAGAGAAATTGGCAGAAAGTTATTATCTCGAAGGTCCAAAAGGGATATCTAACTTCAGTTGCCAATAATTTATACTTGAAGAAAAATATAGTAAAAATACTTGCACCATTGCAAAGTACTCAAAAAGAGTTTTCCGCTAATATCTCATTTGCAAAAATTTGAGATTGTGGCGAAAAGTTATGCAAAATTTAAAAAAAAAGCCTATTTTAGGCACTTGGGGACCAAAATTGAAGACTTAAACAAGGGAAAAATTCAAAGGTTAAATAGGCAAAATATTTTAGCCCCAAGGGCTAGTGGACAGTTTTGCATGTGACCACAGCTTGTAGGGGAAAAAAAAAAGCCCGCCACTAGGAGGGTGGCAAGGCGGCGAAGAGTAGGTGGCGGGTGGGTTATGTTTGGTTGGCACCACCCTCTCAACAATAGGCCTCAGATTGGCGGTATAACAAACAAATTTTTTTATTTTTTAAATCAATCAAAAAACTGTCGAAAAGAGTATGGTTGACATCTTTGAGAAATAAGTGCAAGCTGAAAACTATTAAACAAAGTTTATATAATATAAACTTGCATACCAATTTGACTGACAAAACCTGCGGACCAAGGACAATTTGATGGTTGTTGACACTGACAAGGATAGATTTGGTAGTGATTGATTTAAAATGCTAACTAGTGGTAATAAGCACAGATGTACGAGGTCAACAAGAAACAATGTTTGACTGGTGCTTAACTGGGGGTGTCGGTGGTTTGAATGTGCATTTGGGGAGACAGTGTTGGTGGTGAAGGGATGTGACCGGTGAGAGCCGAAAAGGTTGGTCAAACAACTATGTAGAAAAGGATAGCATCCATTGAATGACGTAGTCAATGGAAAATGAGTTGATTGTACAATATGCAGCGACCAACAAAAGAAAATCATTGTACTTGTTAAGACAATTGTCTGTAAAAGATTTTTAAATAAACCCAAAACAAATATGAATCAACCACAATAAAATGTTTTATCCCAAATGTTTGGAAAATATTTCCCAAATTTATAATAATCTCGACAAAAAATATAAAATGCAAAACATAAAAAATTACAAGAATTTTTTATTTTCCAAAATTGCACCCTATACCTGGGGGGTCGTACAAGCTTCCAGGTAATTTTTTTTGCCTCATGAATAGTTGAATCCAAAATAGGGTGTGTTATATATCGATCTTCATCTCTTGGGCCTCCTAAAGACGATGGTGAGGTCTGATTGGGGTGAAAGTGCACCAGAAGTTCTGCAACTTGTAGATCTTGCAAATCTTCAAACCCCAATAACTTTGGCCAAAAATGCCAAATTTAGGTGAAACAAAAGTCAATCTTGACTTTATTAGCTACCCTGAACTTGAATCTTAGCTCAAATTTCCTCCAACATGAGCCAAAAGTGACTTGACATGAAATCCCACATATAGAAACAACTTCAAATCTAGTATTTTTTTCAAAAAAAATTGATTCTCCAGATCATCATATGATGCAAGAGAAGAGTATACTCAACTTTACTAAAAATAACCTAAATCTCTCACTAGAAATAGCTCAACCCTCAAATCTGAGAAGGGTTTTGCAAGGCTTGGCTCTAATACCATGTAAGAGTCGAAGATTAGCTCAATACCCAAGACCACCTGCAAAAACAATGAAAACCTTCTACAAGAGAGTATGCAATAATATGAGCTTGCTTGATATTAAGACCTATCAAAATGATGATGAGGTATGAAATATGATTTATATGAGTATAATGACCTTCCTTATATATTAAAGGTTAAGAAATAGGATTAAACATGATTGTAACATGTGTCTTAATCCTATGACATGAGATGACTAACAAACTAAAGTTCTAGACCTAAGAAATGATGCATAAATCTAGATAAGATAAGTTCTAGAAAATTAAGCTAAGACTTCAAGAGAGAACCTTATATCCTAAGTAAAATAGTCATGTTAATAAGTCCCTTAATTACCTAGTGAGATAAATTACTAGGTACAAGACTTTAATTCATACCAACATATTTGTCTATGTAGAGCAGATCTGCCTATGGGAAGAGACACCTCTATAAAAGTGTATTTGCCCCTATGCAAGCATATTGTAACAACCCCGGTGTTCTACTCAATAAAATTTCCAATGTTTTCACCTCAAGTGAATAACCATGATGTTGAAATATAGCAATTTTTTTTTCCATAATGTAATTTACATGCATGATTGAAATAACTCTATTTCTAAACTTCCATTGCATTCCATTGTAATTTCACAAATCTTTCCATAACATAGATGTCATATTAAATGAACTCAAGTATATCATTCATGATTACATCCTTCCATATAAATGGGTATATGATACATACATAGCTCTTCTGAGCTTCATTTGGCAATAGATATACAAAATCATCCCAATGTTGTTGCAATGGTGCATACCTTCTAGATGTCCTCGCTCCTTGATGCATACACTCCACCTGTCCCCAATGATAGTGCAAACATCTGCAAACCTTGGTCACCATCTGATGAGGAGAAGCATCACTCAAGCGCTTTTCCGCCAATCACAGACTCAAATGCAATCCCCCGCACATCTATCATTTGATAGATGGCCCTACCCTTTGACAAAGAGATTGGTTGATAAACCTCATAACAATATCCTATCTGAGCTTAGTGTTGTGTTCTAAAAACTAGAACCTATTCATACAGTCGTCATTCTATGAGTATGAAAATCTTGAACTAGAACGCATAAAAGGAACATAGTGAACTGACAGTGTAAACAGTGGCTATCTACACTACTTTGGCCAAAGTATTCTCACCCAGTACTTCAAGTGACAGTCTCCCTATTCACATACACTTATATAGCTTGATTTGGATTATGACCATTCATATACTATGCTTAGGTAATTTCCTTCCTTAGATAATCCCTAACCTCAGAAATAACCTATTCCCCTTTTTCCAAAATACTATGGTATCTCTACCAACATAAGCATAAGTTATTTTCCCCTTTCAATGGATATTCTACTTCCTAGGTATATCATACAATATTTTTCTAGTTTACACAGTAACTTCGCATAAACATATTTCCAAGTTATTCCCTTTATTAGACGGACAACCTAGTCCTAGGAATATCTTAATAATATGAAGTGTAGCTACATAAGATCCTTCTATTCATAGATTGAATACTTATAAATAACCGACTCCAATCAGTAATATATCACATTAATAAGTGGTTCTTATCAAGAGAATGGTCACATCAATGATTGACCTCAATCGAAGAATAATCATAGCAATAGTTGATTCCATTTGAGAGTGTAATCTACTTAATAAAAAGAGTTAATCAAAGTAGAATATTGTCAACAATGTGACTTCATTTCAAGAGTGTAAAGAAACTAACCAAGTAGCTACTTTAACTTGATGTAATGGGTAATCCCACCTATAGTTCTAAGTATATAGTACTTCATAAACTCAAGTGATCAACTTAATCACATAGGTGAGTTTTAACCTTGATATATCTTATTCCTATGACAAAACACCATCCAATGACTAGCCTATTCATATTGGTTAAACTAAACCTATATGTTCCAAACATGACCAATTAATCTACCTAACCATGTATATTAATCCCAACCTAAAGGTTTCAATGGTAGTCCAGTACTTTTCTCAACCAAGTAGGTAACTCTTAACCTAGGGCTACCTCAAACAAACTTCTCAACTCATTAGGTTATTCCAAACCTAGGATTTCTTTCAAGAGTGATGTATGACCAAGTGATCATTTAAGTAAAGATAATTGATGTGGTTTTCATAATGTCACATCATACTTTTCATACCTTTGCCTTTGTTGAAATGTTAACCCTATCATTCCCCAGGTTTCCTAACATAATAAACTACAATGCCAAGTTACGTCATGACGTTGATACAATTCACATTATACATGTAATCTAAACTATCTATGTATAGAACATCAATATCTAATCCCTGTATAGGATGTATAGGAGTGTTAAGATACTTCCTTTAATCATATTTCATCATTCCTGGTATATAATACCACTGATAAACAAACACTCCTATTATGGAGTAAATACAAGCACTTTCATAGAAAAGTATAAAGCAACATCTTTTTCCTTTCCAAAGAAAATGTTATGACTTCCTAATGCAAGTATTCTCAAGTAGTACCAAACAAAGCATTAAAATCTCATTCTTTCATAAATAAAGACAAATAAGAGAAGACTAGATCTTCATGCCTGTAATACACTTAACCAATTGACTGACTTGATGCACAGCCTTCCAACAACAACTTCCTACCTCTCTTTACCAACTCAAAGTAATTCTTCACTATGACTTCTTTCACAAAATATCATTATACTCTCACAAAATAACTCTCATCTCTCACAAGTATAACTCTCTGATTATTTGCAATAGAATAAGTTGCAGAAGAGTGCGTCCAAATGAGAGAACTAGCCTCTTTATTTATACAGGAAACTGAGACATTGCAACCTACAGAAAAGGCATTCCAGTTGACACCTTTCTCCATGCAAGATGAATCACAACATACAACTAAAAGGTGGCAGCAAACTAAGTGTAATATCAGCATAAAATGCTATAGATTGACCCTTCTAATTGATAGCAACAAAAGACTAATTCAAATGTGCACATGCCCAAATGATGACAGTTGAATTGCAACCAAAATAGACTTCTACAGATTATAGAGTTTTCATATGTTGGTGCCAAGTATTCAGCCAACTTCCTTATCTCTTGGCATGGTTATTCTCATTGAAACAATCATTTGTTTATAGGAAACACCTATACCATGTCGACTTGGTCATAATTTAACTGAGCAATAGATCAAATGTAATGTCCCCTTCCAGTTGACATCTCTCAGTTCTTGAGATTAGCCTATTATGTGGCCCTCGTAGGCTGATAGAGTAGATAGAGGGTCTTGTTGAGGCATGGCTTGGCTTCAATTATCAAAATCATTCAGTTTGGCTTTCGTTCGGGGTCTTTTGGACATCATTTGATTGACTTACTATTTTTAGTTAGTGGAGACACTCAGCGGAGCACCCCTGCTATTTTTAGCAGTATGGTCTGGTCATATGCAGATTCAATCACTTATCATCCGAATTTAGACGGTTTGTCATTTGGTCTTCTATTGAGAGAGATATTAATATTTATTTTCCAAAATAAATATTAATTTATTTGAAGCTTATATTATAAAGTTATAATATAATTTAATATTATAACTTAAGTGACTTTTTGAAGGGGGTCGACCATCATGAAGAAGGGGCCACTTTTTAATTAATGATTATAATTAAAAAGGCGTCCAAACTATTGAAAGATTAAAAGTGAAATTCAAGTTTTATTTAAATGATATTTTTTTGAAGGAAATCGACCCAACTGAGAAGATATAAGTTTTCTTTGAGAAAACTTCATCCATTATGTTATGAAAATGATTTTAGCCAATTCCTTCTTCAGAGAACGAAGCAAGGGTTTCAGTTTTCATCTACATTGGAGAACGAGCCATCTTCAGTGTTTTGCAATTCAGAGGCTGTGAAATATCAGTTGATTTATTGCCTACAGTTGAATAGCTTCATTCAGAAGTTATTACAGAGTTGATTGTGAAGTGATTATTCAGGGTTTGATACAATAATTGTCCAAAGATAGTTATATGCTTGAGTAGCTGGTTTTTATATACATCTGGCACAAGTTCCAAGATTGTACGGATTTAGTTGTTGTTTTTTAAGGTCGTACCAATCAGCTTGAGGGCCATACTTTTTATTCTAGCTTGGACACCTTGTTTTTTGGTCTTTTTCCTTCACCAGATGGGACGCCTAGCACTCTAGGTCAATCTGCACAGGTTTCAAGGCTGGAGAAATGTCATTTGATGTTGGCCGTATTAAATCTTCATCATTTTGGGGCTGCTGCAATCAGAAAATCAGGTTTTTAAATATTGCAATTTGCTTTGCCTTTTTGTCTGCATGTTAGGGTTTCAGCATTGTAATCACTGAGAAAGAATAATAAACCTATATGCTATCGATTCAGAAGTCTATCTGCTTCAGTTTTTACTTCTCTGTATTTATTTAAGATTTTAGAAGTATTTCCTTTAAAAATCACATTTTTATCTTTATATGCAAAACCACAAAAAAATCAAAACACTCAAAGAAACAAGCAAAAACAATCAGTTCTGAAATCGTGAGAAAACGATTTTCTACATCAAAGATGAGTAATTCCTCTTTAATAGCATTTTAAAAGGTACTTAGACCAAGTCGTGCCTTGTTGGTTTACTTTTCCTATTATCATGCATTCACAATACTTTATAAAGTAGACTTCATATTCCATTGCTTTATATTATGGATATAAGCACTCTCAGCTTGGAGTAAATCGCTACTTAATAATAAAGATCAATTTATTTAAAGCATCAACTATGGTTTACTTCCCATATCAGTCTTTATCTGCACATTCAATATTCATATTGTTAAATGGCGCAAGACAACTGAGAGGGGCGTGAATCATTTGTCACCAAATTTAACCTCAAAACTTTAAATACTTATTAGCTTCACAACCACATTGTTTTGTTATTAGGTATGAACATGAAATGCAAATAATAGAAAGTAAAATCAGCACAATGAACACTAGATTTTACATGGAAAACCTAATGAGGGAAAAACCACAATGAGTATTAACTCACAATATAAAGAGATAAAAAAACTGATTACAAAGGCTCATTTTCAAGGGCTCACTACTCAGAAGAGGACTCACTGTCCAGATACAAAGGCTTACTGCCTACAAAAAGGACTCACTATCCAACTGGGAGGCTCACTTCCTGCAGATACAAAAGAAAATAAAAGATCCACCACAACAATTAACACACATCCCCAGCCTTGATCAGAAGATTGCAGAAACCTTTAGCTCACTGCCTTCAGAAACCTAACACAATGAAGTACTGCTTCCTCAACTCACTTTCACACCCTTCTACTCTTTTAATTTGTGGCTTACTTTGTTACTTTTCCATCCTCATTCAATTCTTCGCAATTCGACTTGCATTTATACCATTTTCAGCCTTAGAAGCTTTCTCTAAGGTCAGCCACATATGCCTCATTTCATAAATTAAAATTAGGTTAGCAACTCAACATTCCTATAGTGGAAAAGAATGAGAGTGGACCAATAAAAATACTTAACCAAGACCAAAAATAATGTCTCGGATCAACCACATGCTTCCTTAATTAAATTTAATTCTTCAAATGAAGTGTAAACACCAGGTTGGCCAAACCTAATGAAAACACAAATGAACAGTGATGTACATGCTTCCCAACAAGAAGATAGCACACGAACAATGAAAAATGATTCATTATGCATGAGAACACATCTCAGGTTTCTTCAGATACATCCGTAGCAAGTGCAACAATCTTCAAACATCGAACTCCTTCCATTAGTCCATCTGGATTGTGCAAACACATACAACAACTCTGAAACTTGACTTCCAGATCGCCAAACCAAATGCATCTTTGCTAGAACTAAGAGAACACCATTATAAGACACATTCCATATCCAAAAGATCTGAAATAGAATAGCGGAGGACTATAGAGTAGAAACATTTCTCTCAGTCATAGAAAACTAACTCTTCCAAAACGGTTCACACAACTTGAACACTTCATCAAACCAGAAACTACAAATCAACAAATATCACCATCATATCATTGAAAACAACCCTTCAAATCTGCACAAGCATAGGATCAACACGGGAGAAACATGGAGCACATACCAGAGCACATTCTAAACACATTCATAACTCTGACTTCTCTCTTTATTAACTTTCTCAAAAGCACTTGGAAACTCATCAATTTAGCACATCTCCAACATCATAAAGATAGCTCCATGTACTCACAACATCTCAACAGTATCTCAAATTTACATGCACAATTTTCAATATATTGAATTGTGTTGATATCAATGACAACATTAATGACAACAACACCAAGTATGCTCATACTTGCAACAATCTCCCCCTTTGTCATTGATGGCAACACATGATATGAAAAATCATCAAAGACAACATCCTGCACAATATTTTGGGAGGACACCTTCTCTTCCTTTTCTTACTATTTTTCACGTGACTTTCTCTCCCCCTTTGACATCAATGGAAAAGATCAAAAACTCTTATCACTCCCCCTTAGGAGTGCACCCATTCAACTCATACTACAACAATGAAAACCTTTTCTACTCCCTCTGCGGAGTAGATCCATTCATCAGTCCAAATAAATGAAGAATTTGTGAAATCACTGGACTAATGCACCTTCATGTGCACCTAGTTCAGAGGGCCAATGAACCCCAACCTCTCCCTAATATACTCAAAAGTATCCTTCAGAAGAGCCTTAGTAAATATATCTACAATTTGTTCCTTTGTTGTCACATACTCCAATCTAACTTCATTCTCTAACACTTTTTTCTCTCAGGAAATGATATCTAATAGATATGTGTTTTGTTCTTGAATGCATAACCAGATTCTTTGAAATGTTTATAGCACTTGTATTGTCACAAAAAATAGGAATAGACTCATCACATATTACTCCAATGTCTTTAAAGTTTGCTTCATCCACAAAACCTATGTGCAATAGGATGTTGCAGCAATATATTTTTCCTCTGCATTGGATAAAGAAACTAAGTCTTGTTTCTTACTCAACCAATAAACCAATCTTCTGCCAAGAAAGAAAGCACCCCCACTGGTACTCTTCCAGTCATCCACAAAACTAGCCCAATCTGCATCGCTATAAGCACTCAAGGTGAAATCAGCACCCTTAGGATACCATAAGCCATAATTTGGTGTACCTTTTAAGATATCTAAATATCCTCTTTACTGTTGTAACATGTGCCTCTTTAGGATCTACTTGAAATCTGGTAACTAAACATACTACATGCATAATATCTAATCTGGTAGTAGTAAGATACAACAACCCACCAATCATAGATATGTATTTGCTCTGATCAATTTTAGCAAATTCATCATCTTTACTTAGCTTACATCTGGTCACCATAGGAGTACTAACCAGTTTGGAATCTGGTTGAAATCTGGCAACTAAACATACTGCATGCATAATATCTAGTATGGTAGCAATAAGATACAACAACCCACCAATCATAGATTTGTATTTTTTCTTATCAGTTTTAGCAGATTCATCATCTTTAATCAGCTTACATCTGGTCACCATAGGAGTCCTAACCGTTTTGGAATCATCCATTCCAATCTTCTTCAACAGCTCTTTCATGTACTTAGATTGTGAAATGAATATCCCCTTATAAGTTTGATTTACTTGAAGACCAAGAAAGAAATTCAACTCACCAATCATGGACATTTCAAATTCTTTTGCATTTCTTCTACAAATCTTTTACACATGCCTTCATATCCACCAAAGACGATATCATCAACATATGTACTACCACTATTAACATTTTGTTACCATGCACTTTGAAGTAAAGATTGTTTTCAGCAAAGCCTTTGTTGAATCCTTGCTTTGTCAGGTATCTATCCAATCTTGCATACCAAGCTTTGGGAGCTTGCTTTAGTCCATATAATGCCTTCTTCAACTTACAAACCATATCCGGTTTGTCAGATAACTGAAATCCTTTAGGTTGTTCCATGTATACTTCTTCCTCCAATTCACCATTTAGAAATGTTGACTTGACATCCATCTGATATACTTTGAAATCATTGTGGGTAGAAAATTCCAAAAGCATTCTAATAGCTTCCATTCTAGCCACAGGGGAAATGTTTCTTCAAATTGTGAGTATCCCTTGCATACAAGTCTTGCCTTATTTCTTATAACTTCACCATTTTCATTCAACTTATTCTGGAACACCCATTTTGAACTAATTACATTCTTATTCACAGGTCTAGGAACTAATTCCCATGTCTGATTCTTTCCTATTTGCTACAACTCTTCTTTCATAGCTCTCATCCAATTCTCATCTTCACATGCTTCACTCATAAATTTAGGTTCAATTTTAGAAAGTAAACACAGATTTACCTCACCTGCTACTTTTCTTCTTGTCTTCACACCTTCACTCTTATCTCCAATTATTTGTTCCCCCAGATGATTCTTCTGCACATACTTAAGAGTCTTAGAAACAAGTTTCGGTTCATTTTCTTCTTCTTCTTCAGTCTGTTCTTCTTCCTCTTCTTCTTCCTTTTCCTTATTCTCTTTAGGTACTTGTCCACAAATAGGATCATCAGGTTCAACTTCACTTATCTCAATAGGTTTGTGCATGTCTTCATCAACTTTCACATTAGCACTTTCAACAATCTTCCTGAATCTTTTATTGAAGCATCTATATGCCTTGCTAGTAGTAGAGTACCCAAGAAAAATTCCTTCATCACATCTAGCATCAAACTTCCCAAGATTTTCATCATCTCTTTTAATGTAACATCTACTTCCAAATACCTTTAAGTAATTCACAGTAGGAGTCTTACCAATCCATAACTCAAAAGGAGTCCTTTTGATTTTTCCTCTAATCTAAACTCTATTAAGAACATAAACAATAGTGTGTATTGCCTCTCTCTAGTACACATCCAGTACATTTGATTATTTCATCATGCTTCTTCCAGCTTCCTGTACCATCTAGTTTTTCCTCTCAACTATCCCATTCTACTGAGGGGTTCTCGAAGCAAAGAATTGTCTTTTTATGCCATGCTCTTCACAGAATGCATTAAATTCACTAGAAGTGAATTCTCCACCTCTATCAATTCTCAAATTCGCTTCATTTTCCACTCTTTCTTTGAACACTTTAAACTTATCCAGAGCCTGAGTCTTCTCTTTCAGAAAAGCAACCCATGTCATTCAAGAATAATCATCAATAAGGAGAATGAAATGCATGTCACCATTTAGGCTTCTTGTTCTAGTCGAACCATAGAGGTCAATATGAATTAACTTCAGCATTCTAGTAGTAGAATTCTCTTTTCCCTTAAAATTAGTTATTGTCTGTTTCCCCAACTGACAACTTTTGCACATGGTATTAGCAGGCTTTGTGATTCTAGGCAGACCTCAGACTACATCTCTTGAACTAATCCTGGCCAGATTATCAAAGTTTACATGTCCCATTCTTTGATTCCATAACCAACTTTCATTGATTTGAGATACAAGGCACTAACCTTCAACACCTTTAAGTTGATAGATGTTTCCATTAGTTCTCCTTCCAGAAACAACCATATCTCTAGATCCTTTTCTGATTTCACAGGTATTATTCTGAAACACAAGCTTAAAACCATTGCTACACATCTGACCAACACTCAAAAGGTTATGCCTCAAACCCTTTACATAATATACATTATCAGTGTTGTGAATTCCATCAAAGCTAATAGAACCTTTTCCAACAATCTTTGCTCCTAAATCATCACCAAACATGATCAAACCACCATCATACTTTTCAAGTTTAGTGAACTTACTTTTATCTCCAGTCATGTGATTAGAGCATCCACTATCAATCACCCAGTAGTCTTCATCCTGACTAGCATGAAAGGCGGTGACCAAAGTACCTTCCATCTCATTATTTTTGTTCTCTGGAGTGTTCTCTCTTGCACATTTTCCAGGGTTAGCAGATACAAATTTTCTCTCCAAAGCTAAAAAAAAACATTCACTATCATCACCCTCATAATTAGATTCATCATTAGAGATTTTGGCTTCCTCTTTAACATAATACAGCTTCTTATATTTCTTATCCTTTCTATCCTTATCTTTGTGATCCTTGTTCTTCTTATGTACAGCTCTATTTGGACATCTTGAAGCATAATGACCAATATTACCACAACTAAAACATTTAAAGGGAAACATACCTTTATAATTACCGGTATCTTTCTTCAACTTCTTGGTAAAGTTCACTTCCGACTCATCAGAACCATCACTATTTGGATCATCCTCAGTCTTTATTTCCTTAAATGTTGTTTCTATCTTTTCCTCCTTCTTTCCAAACTTTCTCATCTCAAATGCAGTCAAGGTGCCAAATAGCTCTTCTTTAGTATACTTTTTAGGATCATACATTTGTTCAATAATTGAAATCTTATATTGTAACACTCTGAAAGGGTTATTAGGATCTTCTCAATTATATCTTCATCAGTTAGTTTACCTCCTTGATTCCTAACATCATTTGTTGCAAGTTCAACCCTCTGGAAATAGCTGCAAAATATTCACCTTCTTCCATTTTCAAATTCTCATATCTACACTTTGTCGTCACCTTCTTTTTCAATTTCACTCTATCATTTCCTTCATAAATATCTTCCAACTTATTCCAAACTTCATAAGCAGTTTCCAGAGAAAGAACCTCAATTCGCTCAATTTTAGATAGAGCACTAAAAATAGCATATCTCACCTTCTCATTCTCCTCATAAAAAAAACCTCGTCTGCAGTAGTAGGACCACTCATCGGAGCAATATACTTCGTCTCAATAGCCTTCCAGGTCTTGTAACCAAGATAAATAATATATCCTCTCATTTGCACCTTCCAACCACTGTAATCAGATCCATCAAACATAGGGATCGTTGACTTATGCACCATTGGATCTTCATTAAGTAGTTAAGCTTTATACCAAGGAACCAAAGCTCTGATATCAATTGTTAAATGGTGCAGGACAACTAAGAGGGGGGGTGAATCATTTGTCACCAAATTTAACCTCAAAACTTTAAATACTTATTAGCTTCACAACCACACTGTTTTGTTATTAGGTATGAACATGAAATGCAAATAACAGAAAGTAAAATCAACACAATGAACACCAGATTTTACGTGGAAAACCCAAAGAGGGAAAAACCATGGTGAGGATTAACTCACAATATAAAGAGATAGCAAAATCGATTATAAAGGCTCACTGCCAAGGGCTCATTGCTCAGAAGAGGACTCACTGTCCAGATACAAAGGCTCACTGCCTATAGAAAGGACTCACTGTCCACTAGGGAGGCTCACTGCCTATAGATACAAAAGAAAACAAAAGATCCACCATAGTAATTAACACACATCTGCAACCTTGATCAGAAGATTGCAGAAACCTTTAGCTCACTGCCTTCAGGAATCTAACACAATGAAGTATTGTTGCCTCAACTCACTTTCACACCCTTCTGCTCTTTTAATCTGTGGCTTACTTTGTTACTTTTCCATCCTCATTCAATTCTTCACAATTTGACTTGCATTTATACCATTTTCAACCTTAGAAACTTTTTCCAAGGTCGGCCACATATGCCTCATTTCATAAATTCAAATTAGGTTGACAACTCAACATTCCTGCAATAGAAAGGAATGAGAGTGGACCCATTAAAATACTTAACCAAGACGCAAAATAATGTTTCGGATCAACCACACGCTTCCTTAATTAAATTTAATTCTTCAAATGAAGTGAAAACACCAGGTCGGCCAAACCTAATGAAAACACAAATGAACATTGATGTACACACTTTCCAACAAGAAGATAGCATGCAAAAGATGCAAAATGCTTCATTATGCATGAGAACACATCTCAGGTTCCTTTAGATACATCCGCAGCAAGTGCAACAATCTTCGAACATCGAACTCCTTCCATCAATCCATCCAAATTGTGCAAACACATACAACAACTCTGAAACTTGACTTATGGATCGCCAAACCACACACATCTTTGCCAGAACCAAGAGAACACCATTATAAGACACATTCTAGATCTGCAAGATCTGAAATAGAACATTGGAGGATTGTGAAGTAGATAAAGTTCTCTCAATCACAGAAAGCTAACTCTTCCAGAATGGTTCACACACCGGTGAACACAACTTTCACACTTCATCAAACTAGAAACTAAAAATCAATAGATATCACCATCAAATCATCAAAAATAACCCTTTAGATCTGCACAAGCATAGGATCAACACAGGAGAAACGTGGAGCACATACCAGAGCACATTCTGAACACATTCATAACTCTAACTTCTCTCTTTATTAATTTTCTCAAAAGCACTTGGGAACTCATCAATTCAACACATCTGCAACATAATAAAGATAGCTCCATGTACTCACAACATCTTAACAGTATCTCAACTATACATGCACAATATGCAATATACTGAACTGTGTTGACATCAATGACAACATTAATGACAACACCACCAAATATTCTCATACTTGCAACACATATTTCCCATAGCCTATTATTACTTAGCATTGCACCATAACTTGCAACGCTGACCTAGTTTTTTTTACACATAAGACTATATTCTCATGCATCGACCAATGCACATACCTATGTGAATCAACTTTTATACATTGCATAATATATGCAATAGTCGGCCTCAATATCTTGCATAATAGAAATACAAATCAATCTTCATCAAATAGTCAATAAATCGACCAAGGTGTATTTATATGGCTTCAAGCCATGCGTTGCATATGAGCATATAGTATTAGCGCTCAATGTTCATCTATCTTGCTATCAACAATACACTCTAAATAATATAACGTGCTTCATATGAGTGCTATATAAAGCACTTATAATTTTAATTGACCAACAATCAAATTACATTTAAGTATATATATATATATACATTGAAAAGTAAGCTTGTCCAAATATTCCACTTGATACTCAAAATAATAAGTTTGAGTTAGCATTTCATATATAATAGTAACATACATATATATATTAATATGTTTATTCTTATCCTCTTATATATTCCCATTCTATATTTGAATGTATAACTCATATTATCATATTTCGTAAATAATAATACATGTGTATATTCATGCACATATACATATATAATATATATATGCACTTCTCTAATAAGCATTAATTCTTACATGTGTATTTGTATATATATACAAACATATATATATATATATAATATAGTAGTATGATAGTCAAGTAATCCATTCGATATTGAATGATTATGACCACGTGATTATATTCACAATAGCATCATATTAAACATTTATATACATATATGCATGTCTATACATATGTTTTCATACTCGTATGGACATCTCATTATATCCAATGTACGCGTATATTGATATATACATATATATATGCATATATCCTGAATACTTATTTAACTATGCAATCAAGCATAGTAATATAAGGAAGAACTCATAAGCTCCAAACATATAAACATCATCCAAGAATGCACTCAATAGTAATCAAGACCTTACTAATGCAAATACATCATACTAAAGGATGACTTACCATTTTCCAACACTATGACTTGACTCAAACCATTCTATTGTGAGTGTGTGTGTGAGCTCAGATAGGTTTCATTTAGGGTTATCCGACCAATCAAATCTCCTAAGTGATACTTCCCCTCCCTTTCAGAGGATTGAACCTATCCCTACAACCAGCTTAGCACATTTGTTATGGTAGTTAGACATTCATAATAAATCCATATGCATCATAAAATTTAGCATATTCATATAGCAATCAATGTAAACATATTTACTTTTCCAAAGCCATATTAAGAATTTATCAACACTTTCACATAATACGTATTTTAGTATTTCATTCTTTTAGCAAGCATATCCAAATCATGATTGCATTTACCATCTTATTTACTTGTGAAGGTAAAAGTAAATCAGTAACAACAAGACGGGGTGTGAATTTACTATTTACTATTACGATTAATATGTAGAGTAAATGTGAATGTAATTTGAATTCTAATTGAGAATATATGTGTGGTTACACTTTGTTATCAATGAATTGTGAATGAATGTTATTTCATTTAATGCTATGTGATGGAATACATATATGTGAAATGGATGGTTATTGAATTGGATATTCTAACTACAGTGAAATATTGTGTAATGCATATTTTATTGAACAACTGACTACCATGGGAATATGTTAGTTGGATGCAGGTATATATTCAATCCTCTAGGTATGAGGAGAGGTATCACTCAGGAGAAGATCTTGGTCAGGTAACCAATAACGTAACCTAACTGAGCTTACACACACACTCATAGTAGAATGGTTGATTCAAGTTATTATGTCAGGAATTGGTAAGTCATCCTTAGTATGATGTGTTTGCATTAGTAAGGGTCTTGATTACTGTTGAGTGCATTCTTGGATGATGTTTATATGTTTAAAGCTTATGAGTTCTTCCCTATATTACTATGCTTGTATTGATGAGGAGAACACATGTGGAATACATGTATATGTATACATATGCATGTCGATAATAGACCATATGCATGAACATGTACATGGGATTACATGGGTAGATGTACCTATGCACACTTATGAACGAGTTTCTTATAAGCATGGAGCTATCGAATGGACAATATGACATGAATGTGTATATGTATAAATACATCACACATCTATTCCCTATCAACACAATAGTAATTGTGTATGTGCTTGATTATGCAATCGATTGTGTGTATATATATATATAAGATATATACATATATCCATATGTATACATGTATTGATACACACATATGTTTGGAAAATGGACATGCCCATACAAATGTAACAATATATGTACGTGCATATGTATACATGTACATGGAGGTATATACACACACAGTCGATATGATTATTATACTATATGAATGTTAACTTGTTCGTATTCATTTGTATATCAAATGTATACATACTTGATTGACATGAGATATATATATATATATATATATATATGATATAATGTTAATGTTATTTATTGACATATATATATATGTGTGTGTGTGTGTGTGTATGTACATATATAAATATATATTTATATATCTGTGTGATGCTTAGAGGTTGATTTATATATATAAACATAGGCCGATTGTATATAATATATGCAAAGCATTTAAAGGCCGAATATAGCATATATTGACATTGAATAAAGGTCAAACTACATGCTAAGTATTGCGTAGCAATAAGGTCGATATGGAAAACAAACCCTAGTCGATATTATGAAAATGCATCTTTAAATTTCTAACATCAAATTACTCAAACATTGGACACTTTAATATAAAGCGATGGAGTATTTATGAACTACAAAATAAAGTGTAAACACATGAGAATAGGAAATGTGAACAACAAGCTATGTATTGGTCAAAGCACCAAATATGCGCTAAAATGGAAGAGTGACTCATCTTATCTTTGTTGCTCAATGAAACCATGGCCAAGTCAACATTGTGTGAGTGTCACCTGAAATTAGAAGACTGTTTCAAAGTAGATAATTGTGCCAAAGGAAAAGGAGGTTGGTTGAATACATGGCGCCAAATTGAGAAAGCTCTATTTCCTGTAGAATTATATTCTATAGCAAGTTGATTGTCATCATTTGATCATGTGCAGATTGAACTAGTCCTTTGTTGTTGTCAACCATAGAGGTCGATCTATGGCATTATATGTGGAGTATACTCTTTGATTGTTGCCACCTTTTAGCTGAGTAGTGTGAGTTGACTTGCATGGTAAAATGTGTTGACATACATGCCTCTTTTGTAGGCTGAAATGTCTCATTTTGCTACATAAATAAAGAGGCAAGCTCTCTTACTTAGAATGCATTTTTCTGCAAACTTATTCTACTGCAATTATTCTGAGAGTTGAGATTTAAAGTGTGAGAGTTGAGAGTTACTTTAAGAGTGCATTTTTCCATCTTGATATAGAAGTTATAGTGAAGTATTGTTTTGGGAGAATTAAGTGAAGTATCCACCTATGTAGAGCAGATCTACCTTTGGGTGGATTCACCTTTGTAAAAGTGTATCATCCCCTATGTAGGTGTATCCACTTGTGTTGACTTACCTTGGTGATTGCACACCCACCTCTGTAGATAGTGGAACCACCCATTTGTGAAGCCACCTTTGTGAAGGTGTATTTGCTCGTGCTTTGCAAATCTAGCTCTATAGCTTCATGGACCAACCTATTCTAAAAATATACCTATGTAGCTATGCAGATCTACCTATTCTTCATGGGGTTAACTAGATGGAAGGAGGACGAAGTGGATCCGCCCGTTTACAGAACGAACCTTCCTGTCTAGTGTATATTTGCCTCAATGCAAGGAACCTACAAACAAAAACTCATGAAAAACTAAAAAACATTAGTAGACTCATGATGTGGGTCCCACAGGGCGTTCCAAAATATGTGCAGTGAAATTTGCATTCAAATTGAATGATTTAACTAATAAAAACCAAAGAAACACAAAATCAAAACAACACTCGAATAAGGCATAGAAAGCTCAAACTGATATAACAAGCTTCCTGTTGAGTAGATTTACCCAAGATTTGTTGATTGGATGTGTGCTCATGAAATTTTGGTAGCATAACAACACTCCAATGAAATGAGTGAGATCCCTGATAAATTGCTAAGGGTTGGATGTATAGAATATGGATGAAAATAGATGAAGGGCTAGAATTTCGATGGAGTTCAAGGGTTGTGGATGAATGTGATCTCTCAACCCAAAAGATTGTGCCAAGTGGCACAAGGAGAGGGCTTAAGAGGGAGATGGTACTTTGGATGGGACAAGACCCATGTGATTGATGTGATGGGGAGGTTTGACCCACTTAATCAAGGATTAAGTGTGCAAATCCTTAGTGGGTAGGTTAGGTGGGGATTAGGATTAGGATTGGTGAAATTGGGAGAATATGGAGGATGTGACATATAGAGAGAGAAAAATAGGAATAAAATTATTAGATTTAATTCCTATTTGGAGGAAAGGGTGTTTTGGATTAAATTTAATAGATGAATGAGATGCTATGGTTTAGGATATAGGGATAACAAAAGAAATTTAAATTAGAATGAAGGTTGAGATAATTGAATATTAATTAAATAATAGGATATTATTTAATTAATATAGAGGATATGAAATTGGTCGAATTAGGGGTAAATTGACCAAATAAAAGCACGGTCAATTTTCAGTGTCTACACTAAGTCTTATAAAAAAATTCTTTATGTATCTAAGTTGAATAATTATGGAGTGCATGTGATATTTGACTAGTCTAGTTGTAGGTTGGTGAAAGGGAATTTTGTGGTAGTGTCTCATTATGTAAGACTCTATATTTATATTTGATTCCTCCACATTTATAAATTTTACACTTTTGAAAATGCATGTGTGTTGTGGCATCAATGTTTGGGCAACATTGGTGAAAAAAGTCTTTAAATTTTGATTAATAAAAAGAGAGTGGATAGTTTATATATTTACTTTATTAAGCATTTTGCTTTCTATGAGTATTATGTGTTTAACAAGTAAAATAAAGTTTCTTTTTCTATTGGAAGTGATAGAAAAAAGAGGTTATTAATTCAGATGTATTTAGTCTAGTGGATTTTGGATCAATGTGTAAATCCTCGTATTATATTATATTAATTGATTATTACTCTAGATACATATAAGTTTATTTTATATGTTCTAAATCTGAAGTTTTATCGAAATTTGAAGTGTTGAAATTTGGAAATAGTAGTGAATGTTGCTTTGAGGAATTCAATGAGTTTTATAGACATGCAAGTATTGTTTGATGGAAAACTATAATATAACTTAGTAAAATGAGGTTGTAGAAGTTATGAACTAAACTTTAATGTAAAGAGTTAGAAATATGATAAGTAGTACACAATTGGATCAATGCTTTTGGATAGAGGCTTTGATTACTATATGTTAGTTGATTACCTTATCTCCATGTTCAACTCTTGTAGAAAGACTACTTATAAAACGTGGAAAGGAAAAACCTTCTATTTTACATTTAATAATATTTTACTATGAGTATTTTGTTCACATGTTTAAGATAAAATGATCTAAGTTGGATCCAAAAGCACAAAAATACATTTTCATTGGTTATAATGTGAATGCAACATTGTTATACATTTTGGAATCCTCTAACTTTGAAAATGATTTAATAAAATGATGTGATATTTAGGTAAATTAGAATATTTTTAGATCTTATACAACCAAAAGAAAATGAAGAAAACAGAATGTATTTTGAGACTAATGTAAAAAATTAGAAAGATGCACATATTGATGAATATAATGATGGATTTGAGGATGGAGAGGAAGAAGATAATTCAAGTGAGTTATAAGTAGATTGAGCATGTAGAGGAATAGGCAAAGCCCCTTACCTTTGATACAATGCATGAGATAGTGAAACCCAATTGATAGGTATAGTCCAAGTTACATTTCACCTCGTTATTTGTTTTTGTTGTAAATGTTATCATTGATATCAAGAAGGAATTTGTTGCCTAAGTTTATTCTTACTGATGTCAATGGTGTTTAATGTAGACCAAAAGATAAGTTTATGGTTGTTTAAGTATGTAAGCCAACATCCCTTCATACAAGGAAAATTTAATTCGTATGTTGTTTGACCTCTTTGAGTTTACCCCTAGTGCCTATGTTATTGTTAAATAAATTTAAATTATTATTAGTTTTGGGCCGATCACACAAGTTGACCAACCATACATTGATCTAAGGTATACATATTAATAAAATCACCCAAGTAAAATAGATAAAAGTTTTTCATTATGAAAGGCAACAAATGTTCAAGGAGGAGCAATGATTGAACAAGGAGCAGTGATTTATGATTAGGATCAGTAATTTATATATATTGTGAAGGCAATGATTCCATTTTAAAAATTTAATGCTTATGTTTATAAAGACAACATTTGAGGTTTAAACAAATAAATTGTAATTAAGGTCAACTTCCATGTAAGGAAGTTTAAAATAAATTAAGATCTACTTGAAATGGAATATTTGCCTTTTGGTGAAGAGACATAAAGATATATAAATAGAAGATGAATGGAGTGTTATCACAAAAATTCATTCAATGTAATATCATACAAATTGGATCAGACTAAGACCAAATTTAAAGTAGATGCACAAGTAGCAAATGAGGACAAGAAAAGCAATGAGAATCATATGAATTAAGACCAAATTTATAAGAAAATGTAAGGCGGATAAAAGGAATATTTATAAGTAGATGTAAGTGAGATAAAAAATACACATAATTCAAACACAAGAAGATTTGAAGAGGAGAAAAGAATAATTGTGTAAGGATTTTTTTTGTAAAGAAGGTTTATATGGCCATCATCCATTGAAGGAGTAAATACAAGAAGACAAAAATATCTCCCTAATTTAAGCAAATTTATAAGTACAATTGGAGTAGATTTAAAACCATATTGAAGTAGATTTATAAGCATATTTGGAGTAAATTATTGAATCATATTGGAGTAGATTTAAGAAGCATGTTTGAGCATATTAAAGAAGCTTGTTTGAGCATATTTAAGAAGCATGTTTGAGCAAATTTAAGAAGAATGTTTGAGCATATTTGAGAAGATATTTATGAAAAGAATCTTGAAGAATTTATGAGTAGATTCATGAATAAATAATGAGAAAATTTATGAAGAATTTATGAGCAGATTCATGAGAAAATTTATGGAGAGTTTGTGAGCAAGTTCATGAAGAAGTGATGAGAAGATTATGAGTAGATCTACTAAAGGCTTGTGAACAGAATTCTTCGAAGGACATTTGAGTGACCTTCATCCGTTGAAAAAAGAAAATTCTTAAAGAAGAGATTGGTGTCTCCTATCAAAAGAGATTTGTATCTCTTATTGAGTTGGTGCTTAGTTGGGGGGATTGGCATCTCTAGTAGGTTGGTGCCTACAAATCTTGTAAGTAGGGATTTGTATCTCTAGTGGGTTGGTTCCTATGAAGATTGTAAGAGAAGTTTTATATATACAATAATTTATTGTGGTTTTCTCTCATAAGGGTTTGCACGTAAATCATGTGTTCTTGTTATTGATATTATGCAATTAATGTTATTGTGATTGTTAAGTTGAAAAGTAAAAGATTGTATTATACTGATTCACCTCCCCCCTCCTTAGTATAACCATGTACTCATCAATTGGTATCAAAGAGAGTTCATTCAAATATATTTTAACAACTAGAAGGTTGGTCTCGAGGAGTACACATGACAATGGAGACAAGGAGTGACATATTGGAAAGTAAAGACAACTTTGTAAGAGAAGAAAAGAAGATATGGATTTAAAAGAGGAATACTATGATGATATGAAGGAGAAGTTGATTTGGAATAGAAACTTATTTGTGCCCTAAGTGAAATCAAGTTGCTTAGGAAGAAGAATTTAAAACAAAATCTCTAGCTTCAGAAGTATGAAAAAGAGGATCATCATTTGAAGGAAAAGTTATCACAATGCCTTGAAAAGTCCAAAGAGATGATCATTAACCTCAAGATGCAACTTGAAGAAGAAAGAATAATAGAGGAAAAGGTGAAAATTCAATTAAATGTGAAAGAAGAAGATTGTGAGAAGCATGAGTCCAAACTTGTTTCATTGAGAATGAACTAGAAGAAACAAACTCTAAGTTGAACAAAAGCCTCGAGTTTGAGAAGAGTGTTGATATCTTAGAAGATATCATCAATAGGCGGCAATTACCATCTATAAAGACATGTCTTGGTTTGAAGAAAAGGAAGATCAAGTTTTCAAAGATTGCAAAGAACCTCCCAAAAATTCAAATGAAGAAAAGTCAAAAAGCTTTTTAAAATTTCTCAAAAGTCCCATCAAAAGTGGAAGCAACATGAGGAAAGCTAGTCAAGTTCCAAGCACTCTTACAAAGGTTAACAAGGAAAAAATAAAAAAGTCCTTTCTTTTGAGGCAGGCACATATGACTATATTCCAACATTATTTTTATGGTTATTACTATTCAAGTAATCATTTTGGCCATAGGGTAAGAAATTTTAGATGGGAGAAGAATAGAAGTTCCTATGAATACATTTTCTCCCTTAATGGATGTCATATGCTATAAGTGCAAGAACTATGGGCATAAAGAAAGATTTTGTAGAAGTTGTCTTATAGAACCTAAACAAAGCAAGAAGGAGGAAACCATGGGTACAAAAAAGAAAGAACATACTAAAGTTTAGAAGAGGAAGTGAGAGCAAGAGGAGGAAATATCTATGCTTGTGCAAACTACATTCCATGTACAAGAGGTATCACTAAGTTCATAAGAAGTATGAATTTAGGGGGGGGTACTCATTGCATTATCTTTCAATTCCATAGATAAGATAATTCAAAGAGATATTTTTTGATGAAGATTATTTGGGAGAGTTATAGGAAAAGGAAGAATTATACCATTGATTTCAAGAGGAAGTGTTGCTATAAGGAATCTTTATAGACAGGGAGAGCATCATAGAAAAGATGGAGAATCACATCATGAAGGAGAAAAGTACGTTATTCCTTTTTCCATTGATGTCAAAGGAGAGAGTTAGAGAAAGGGGGAGAATCATGTTGCGACCAATGAAAAAGGGAGAGATTGTTGCAAATATTGTCATTGATTTCAAGAAGGAATTCATTGTCTAAGTCTATTTTCATTGATGTCAAAAATATTTGATGTAGACCAAAAGACAAGTTTATGGTTGTTTAAGTATGAGGTTGACCTCCATACAAGGAAAATTTAATTTTTATGTTGGTTAACCTCTTTTAGTTTACCCGTGGCACCTATGTTATTGGTAAATAATTTGAATTATTATTAGTTTTGGGATGACCACACATGTTGGCCAATCATACATTGATCTAAGGTGTGTGTATATATATATATATATGAAATCAACCAAGTAAAATAGATAAAAATGACTCATTATGAAAGCCAACGAATATTAAGGGAGGAGCAATGATTGAATGAGTAGTTATTTATGATTTGGAGCAACAATTTATATATATTATGAAGGAAATGATTCCATTTTAAAAAGGCAACACTTATGTTAATAAAGATAATATTTGAGAAAAAAATTGTGATCAAGACCAACTTCCCTAGAAGGAAGATTAAAATAAATTAAGGTCGGCTTGAAATGGAATAGTCACCTCTTTTGTTTAAGAGACAAAAGGATATAAATAGAAGATGAATGGAATGTTATCATGACAAGTCCTTCATTGTAATATGATACAAATTAGAGTAGACTAAGACCAAATTTAAAGCATATGCATGAGCAACAAATGAAGACAAGAAAAAAAATGAGAATCATATGAATTAAGAGCATATTTTGTAATGTTTTCAAGCAACTTGTATTTAATTAATTATGTTTATAAGTTGAATATTTTATTTTAATTAAGCGACTTTAATGAGGCCAAAATAAAATAAAATAAAATATTGTAGTCACTTTTATGGGAAAAAGAATTATTATTTAAAAAGTGAATTTTATAAATAAATTTTGAAAAGTTCCCAAGAGGATTATAAAAAAGGGTTGAGGGGTCTCATTTGGGGAGATTGGATATTTTTGGATATGGTTTTTATTTTTCTTGGAGATTTGTGTCTGTGACCAAATTTCTCACCGAAGAGACAAAAGCCCCCACAATTTTTCCCGACTGACGAAAACCTAGAAGGCAATTCGATTCCAGATTGACAGAGTGTTGAATATTTAGTGAGCGAGGACGAAAACCCTAATTCCAAATTTAGAGGCAAATCCAGATAGAGTTTGTATATGTGGATTTTCATAGGTACCAGGAGGGTAAAATTTGTGAAGGTAGTGCGATTCCATCCAAAGATTGACAGAGTGTTGAATATTTACTGAGCTCCAAATAGGATTCGCATATGTGGATTTTCACACGTATAAGGAGGGTAAAATTTGTGAAGTCTCTTCGAGAGACAAATTTTAGAGTATAAAATTTAGTGTTTATAAGGGATTAACTGAATACATAATATAATATTATTGCAGAGGTAGCCTTCACGTACCCTTCTTATTATTTATGGTAGTTTATTTCGTCGATAATACTAATTACAGATTTTTAAAGGCATTGTTATCTTGAAAGCATCAAATATTATTCTCTTGGCTATCGAATTCACTTTATGAGGCGTGTAGTAAATCATAAGGAGCCAATGAGAGGGGACATGGTCAGTTGAATGGTGAGTGCTAGCGTTTATGAGCCATGAGCATTTAGGAGTCTATTTTTACCTTTTTGGGAGTTGCAAGAGTAAAGTGCAGCCTTAAAGAATGTTGCCGTACTCATTTGGGATTCTCCAAGGTGATGTGGTAACATCCTCATAGTCAAAGGGAGTCTATGCTAGCTTTGACCTGCTACGCCAACCTATAATATTCCTAATTCAAGTAGATTTATAGGTAAATTTGGACTAGATCTAAAAGCATATTGAAGAAAATTTATAAACATATTCGGAGTAGATTATTGAAGCATATTGGAGTAGATTTAAGAAGCATGTTTGAGCAGTTTGAGAAGATATTTATGAGTAGAATCTTAAAGAATTTATTAGCAGATTCATGAAGAAGTAATGAGCATATTTACGAAGAATTTATGAGTAGATTCATGAGCAGATTATGGAGAGTTTGTGAGAAAGTTCGTGAAGAAGTTATGAGAAGATTGTGAGAAGACCTATAAAAGGGTTGCAATAAGAATTTGTCTAAGGAGATTTGAGTGAATTTTATCCATTGGAAAAACAATTTTCTTAAAGTAGAAGAGGTTGGTGCCTCCTATCAAAAGAGATTGGTGTCTCTTGTTAAGTTGGTGCTCAATTGTGGGGATTGGTGTCTCGAGTAGGTTGGTGCATGCAAATATTTTAAGTGGGGATTGATGTGTCTAGGGGGTTGGTTCCTACAAAGATTGTAAGAGGAATTTTATATAAGCAATACTTTTATGCGGTTTTATCCGAGAAGGGTTTCCATGTAAATCGTGTGTTCTTCTTGTTATTGATATTATGCAATTGATGTTATTATGATTGTTAAGTTTAAAAGGTAAAAGATTATATTATACTAATTCAGCCCCCTCTCTATATAACCATGTTCTCATCAATTGGTATCAGAGTGGGTTCCTTCAAATATAGTTTAACAGCTAGAAGGTTGGTCTTAGTGAGCACGCATGACAATGGAGAAAATGAGTGATATATAGGAAAGTAAAGAAATTTGTAAGAGACTCTTAGAATATTCCACTAAAATATAACATTTCCAATCAGTTGAAATACCAATCATAGAGCATAGAGTGGGTTATGTTGACAAGGCATCTACTACTATATTATGTCCTTATCAACATTATCCAAAGTGTCAACCTTATTAATCAAGACCTTACCATTCTTAACCATCTCTAACACAAAGTGATATTGAACATCAACATGCTTAGTATGAGCATGATACATAGGATTTTTAGCCAAACAAATAGCACTCTAGCTGTCACATCCAATCCTCACTATTTTGCAATCAAAAACCAATGCCATTACCAAGTCTTTGTAACCATACCACCTCCTTAAAGGCATGTGTATCAGCCATATACTCTACTTCAGTGGTGGACAAAGCAACTATAGGTTGCCTCTTACTCAACCAACTCACTGCACCTCCAAACAAAGTAAATACATAGTTACTAGTGGACCTTTGACTATCCAAGTACCCCTGTATGTCCAATGACTTGACCATATCATTGGTATGATGATAAACCAAATAGTTATTTGAAGTACCATGCAAATATCTAAACACCCTCTTAACAAAAGTCCAATGCTCTTTACCAGGGTTAAACATAAACCTGCTTAGGACTCCCACTACTTGGGTTATATCTGGTCTAGTGCAAACTATTGCATACATTAAACTACCAACAACACTAGCATAAGGAACCTTAGACATATCCTCAAAGTCATCATTAGAATTAAGACACATGTCTAAGCTCAACTTAGTACCAACCGAAAATGGAATATCAATTGACTTACAATCATGCATATTAAACCTTCACAAAATTGTATCCACATGTTTAATCTAACTTAACCAAAGCTTTCTGTGGGTTGGATCTTTGACGATTTCCATCCCAAGAATATATTTTGTATCCCCCAAGCCCTTCATGTCAAATGTGCCAGAAAGCTATGTTTTGAGCTCCCTATCATCCCCTTACTATTACTCATGAACAACATATCGTCAACATACAAGATAATGATTAGAATCTGGTCGTCAATAACCTTAATATAAACATAACGATCCTCATCGCTCCTAAGAAAACCCAACTTCAATATAAAAGTATCAAACTTTTGGTACCATATCTTGGGTATCTATTTCAAACCATACAAAAACTCTTCAACCTACAAACCAATTGTTCTATCAATGTTTCAAATTATTCAATTTTACAAAAGAAGGAATTGTCTTTTGTGATTTATGTGGAGAACCCTTTTAGGAAAAAAATCCACATGAGAAAAGAGAGCAAGTATATTATTTATCTTCACATGAGAGATACACCACAATACACTTCCTTTCTGATCTCCTACAACCTATATTCTTACATACACCTAAAAATAACACAAGATGATACTACCATCTCAAGGAACCAATTTATAAAACTTGTGGGAGGTAAAACCACAGTCATAAACCGAAACAAGAGGTGCCAAAACCACTTGCAAAAACCCACACCCCTTCCTTGGAAAACCAAGAGTCGTGATAATACATTAATTAATGTGCACAAGGCGTCAGCATGGGTGTCTAACCCATAACCCCTTCAACTTCTAGCATTTAGGATGCTTCAATGATTGTTCAAATTCTAGATGAAGAACCAATTGACACTTGTTTCCCTCCAAACATGGCACCCCACTCAAGGCCCTTCACATTCCCAATGTAAATTCCTAGGAGGGATAATTTTGTCCTCTAGTGATGTGTAACCTCCACCAACATTAAATTTCCTCTTGAAAATGCAATTACAATATGTCAATATTAAATACACTTATCTCATGTCCCCTAGGACACTTTCCAAGAAACATAGAGATGTAAAAATGACTTAGGTTTGCAAGGTAAATGTCACCTAACCTAACAATATGTTTCTAGATATATATTGTAAGTTGAAATAACTACATTAGTGTTGGGTGAAAATTATGTAATCACCTTTTCAATAGATTACACAACCTAGATTTCAACCATAGCTGTGTGAGATATGATCTCTCCTCTCATAAAGGGGAGATGCCCCTTTTACTGCTTACAGAAGCTAAGTAAAACTAACTAAATATTCACAAAATGTACACTACAATTACAAGATGGGGGGTGTGTGTCACATTCATACTTCTCTCTTTTTTCAGAGAAGACGTTTTACAATGCTTCACATTTGATAGTTCTTATTCAATACAACTTTAAACTAAGAACAAGCAGTAATTCCAATATCTCTATCTTGTCAAAGCAAAGCTTTGAGATACCAGGTATGATAATAATAAATAATAAAATGAGAAAGAAAAGCTCACGGAGGCACAAAGTCATTCCATAGATTTTCGCTAATGGATCCTTGAGATACGTAACGTTTGTCGTATTAGAAGCACAAAGTCTTCTTAGATACAACAATTCCACGAACAACATGAACAATTACAACCACAAAGAGTCTTGTAGATCATTCAACAATAGTATTCAAACATAAACATAAATCTGAATAAAGAGTGTAACACAAAGTCTACACATATTTATTCAAAGCCCTTAGATCTCACAAACTAATCACCACCAATCTTAATCAAATTCAAAAGATGATTGATCCAACATAGAGTCTAGTATGCAACTTTCTTCTTTATTGATTAGATTCAGATTCACAAAGTTGAACACAAAGTTTCATACATTTGTTTTAAAATGAGCAGCACTTCGTTGCTAGAGATAAAAGATAAAGATTACAATAGAAATCCCTCCTATTTATAAAAGAGAGGGAAGAGTAAATCTAGGAAATTAGTTGAGCAAAATTAGGAAAATTAGGTGAGCTAAAATAGGAAAATCTCACCTAACTTTGACTTAGTCAAAAATGTTCTCCATCTTTTTGGGAAAACATCTCATATTTTACATGCAATTACATTTGCTCAAAATACATTTAAAAGCTTTCATGTTTCCTTGCTTTGGGCATAGAAGTCTTCATATCTCTTTCTTGTCTCCAAGACGAATGCCTCATCTGGACCAATAGTTTAATCCACAATGGTGTGAATTTTGGTGATTGATCTCATGGCAGATGAGTGAATCTTTTTGCACCTATCAAGATGCGTCTTGAGGTTGTCAAGAGTTAGCTATGTATCACAAATAACATGCATGGAGGCCTTTGAAAAGTCTGCACTCTCTACTTGCTTCATGATGACTTCTTTGAAGATCTTGGAAAGTTCACTGGCCGAAAGGAAGATACGGTTTTCTTCGAGGATTTGTCCCAGTAACTCCTTAATTCCCTTTTCAAGGATAGCACAATGTCCTTTGACATCTTCTTGCACTTGGTGGAGATCTTCAAGAAGAGACTTGATCACTTGGATGAGGTGTTTGAGTGATTATATTACTTCCACATATTTCTCCTTGTCGGGAATTACCCCAACTTCCACCAGCTTATTGAGCTTTGTCTGTTTCATTTGTAACCATAATGATAGGCATTTTTCCATTTCTTTGCACTCTTGGGAAAGAACACTTTCTTCTTTATCAAGCTATGTTTTGAGCTTGGCTATTTGGGTGGCTTTCTCATCTGCAAAAATTATAACCTGTGAACCATATTCTATAGTTTCATCAATGAAATCATATAACACTTTGCCTTTGGAGGAAAAATTCTCTGCCTTTTTCACAGTTGTGTCCTTAGTGCTTATCATTGCCAAAGGTTGTGCATTACTTGAATATCCTACAAGTCTCCTCAAAACAGTGGCATAATGCTTGGCCTTCTGCTTGTACACATCTCAGGCTTGTTCCATTTTGTCAAGCCTTCCTGCCAACACATCTAGGACTACTTGAGCATCTGCCTTGGCAATTTCATTTGTCACTTTTCCAAGTTGGACTCTAGTGACAGTGTATTCCTCCATGTTCACATCTCCTTCCTCACATGGTGGTATACCAATCTCCGCAAACTTATGACCAATCTTGTCAACATGAAGTCTTGAATGTACTTTGGGATTTCTCTTCCCCTTGGCTTTTGGAGGGGCTATCTCTTCAAGATCAAGCTCTTTTGGAGAAATCATTTGCTTCTTCCACTTCAATACTTGAGATACCAACCAAGGGGGAAGAGAGGAAGTATGTGCTTCTTGACTGACTACCAACTCTTTTGTCATAACCGCTTTTGTAGAAATGACTGGTATGGTGACAATTGGGGTAGTATCTGTCATGACCGCTCCAATAGATTGCACACCAATTTGACCTTGAAAAGATTCATTCACGAATCTGTTGAATTCAGCATCAAAAGTGATGTCATAGGATGGAGATGACAAACTAGGAATGGATGATGGAGGGCTTGACAAAATATCAATAGTTTGTGTATTTGAAACTGATGGAGGAGAGGCAAGCATGGTTGATACTATAGGGGGATGAGAAACATCCACTGCATGTATGGTAGATGTGGGAGGAGGTGATGTAGGAAAAGGAGGTGGAGGAGTGTTAGGATTAGGAGGTGTGTGAGGAACATTTGAAGTTACGGGTGATGACGTTTAAGGAA